>CM023539.1:61781293-63011728 GCA_013350335.1 Chimonanthus salicifolius
ACATCTTGACCGTCAGACGAGAGTCATTTAAGATTGTAGACTTTCGGATCAGCAGCAAAGCAGCCCAGGATCCGAATAAACACTGGTAGCTTAGAAATCTCATCTATTGCAGCATCAGCCTTTTCCTCATGCATGGATCCCTCAAAATCCACATATAAAACAAGAGGAAATTCTTCAACGGTAGGCCCATTTACACCAACATCTAATATTCTAATATCATGACAGGCCCATCTTCTGTTTTGGGTATATGGATCTCCAGCTTTGTGAGATTCATATTGCGAGAGGAGAAAGCAGAGAGGACCTTCAAAACAAGTCTTAGTGTCCCACCATGGTGGCCCACCACTATGCTCGTTTCAACCCGAATTGGCTTTTCTGGGCCGGATCCGGGTCCTTGGAAAAGATCAAGAAGCGGGTCACATTCCACGGCTTGTCCTGGAACCCGTGGGCCAGCACATCCAAGCCGTACATGAGTGCGGCCCGTGAGCTGGCGATTGCGGCGGTATCAAGCATCCGATGGGAAAGAAGGAGCTCGACGGCGCCAGCCGTGTCATCGACCGGTTCACGGTCAAGCCCAAGCTGGGTCAGGCTTCTGCCACAGTGGGCCAGTGCCATCGGATGGTTGATAACCCTCTTCAGCTCTCCATTGCCGACACCTGGCATGGCCAGGAGGCAGTAATGTATGAAGAGATTGATCTCTTGCACAATCTGCAATTCATGCATGAGCAGCAGATCGTAATTTCGAACTGCAGTACCTTCCATCGTATTCCCCACAGGAATGACAGCCCGATCAGCCCGGCCCATCTCGACGGCCTTGACTACATCTTCGAAGGCCCGACAGGGGACCGTGGTGCATTCCGGGCAGGCGGTCTTCGCTGCAGGCTCACTGTATGCACCTGGGGCACCTTGATAGGCTATTCTCAGCCGCCCACTTCCTTTCGCCAATCCATTTAGAGACGCTGACGTCGCCCATCGCCGTCAGGTCGCCGTGGGTGCCGGTGCCTGCAGTCGTAGTAGTAGCAGATCTATTCTCGTTGGTGGAGAAACAAATGAAAATGCCATAGAAATTCTTTTGTATCTCTCTCGTCCTGCAGCTCCAGCTGATATATTATATAAGATTGAGATTTTGGTAGAAATTTCAGTGCCCTTTCAATATTTTTAAAAAATTAAAAAATACAAAAAAAGAACAAAAAAAGTAAATCTATTATTGAAAATTTGAACTTTCTTTTTGTTGTACAATAAATAGGCCCATACCGAGAATATAGAACTATAAACGCTCCTACTGGATAAGGTGGGTCTTTCTGGATAATTGCTTGGGATACATGAATGGGACAGCAATTGCATTGAACATGAACCATGAAAGCATTTTAATTTTCAGCTATAAATAAAATCTTGGGCATTTTGTGGGCTCATTTTTTTATGAAAGGGATGTTCAGTATTTTTTATTTTTAGATAATTCTATATTTAAAAGATAAAAAAAGTACTTTTATTTAATTCTACAAATAAAATTACATTTTTTTTTAATTTACGTGTGGGAAACCGGGCGTAAAGCCCCCACGGATGATACCCACTGCCCTTAGGGTACAGGAGGTTAACCAGTTGAGTTACACCCATACGAGTACATCTTTAAATAAAATTATTAGGTAACATGTCACATCTTAAAATTTCAGGACACAAATTAAATAAAATTAATGTAAATTAAAAGGAGCAACTAAACATCTAATTGAGAAAAATGAATTTTATCGAAATTTTGACAGAGTTTCGTATATATTTTGGATTTTCCAAAATATTCTACAACTTGTTTAAGCCATAAGCAGCACTTCCATAATTCATAATTCACATATATTCATCCCCAGAACTAGACAACTAGTTAGGACTGTTCAGTATTTTTATCT
Organism: Chimonanthus salicifolius; assembly: GCA_013350335.1. Classification (NCBI taxonomy): domain Eukaryota; kingdom Viridiplantae; phylum Streptophyta; class Magnoliopsida; order Laurales; family Calycanthaceae; genus Chimonanthus; species Chimonanthus salicifolius. Next base: position 61,783,186 of record CM023539.1, read on the forward strand.
TTTAGATAATTCTATATTTATAAAAGGTATTTTTATCTATAAGTTAACTTCTGTGGGTTTATTCAGTGTATGGATAGATAGACTTACATATATTTTGAGAATTGGCTGAGTGCTCTAAAATAACTAGACATCTTGCATTTTCACCTCTGCTCTAGTTCAGTCGTAACTGAGTTAGCTTGTTCAGACTCGATAACTCAAAAATTCATAACCAAAGTCAAATCATCTAGACCATGAAAATTATTTTCCATTGTCCTCAGAGCTTTTTCACAAGAAAAGTTTGTTCAAACACATGCCCTTTACAACTTTTCAGCATTTGATTCAATTTATTTTCTTCTATTAGCTCCATGAATGTACCACAAGATTAGTTTTGGTATATTTCAAAAATAAAGATGGAATAACATAAATTTTACTAAATTAAAATAGAGATTATAAATAAACTAAACAGAAAAGTAAAACTTAAAAAAATGACTTTCATCTAAAATTATGTGAATCTTAGTATGCAGTAAATTTTAATTTGTGAAGAGTTGACTTTCACACTGGAAGAGTGTTTTAAGGATTAGACTAATCAAGTCGTCGTCTTAACCAAGTTGGAATAGTAAAATAGCAGCTTGGCAGGAAACGTTGCATTTATATATTGAAGAAGGATCATCAGATATTCAATGCCTATAAGAGGCATTTGGTTAGGAGTAATTTAAGTAAACCCATAAAGAATAGCAGCAAGTAGACTCAACAAGCCCATCTCATTGGCTGCTAAGGTCTGACCTGCACCAGTACAGACGATCAAACTGGGTACATTGATGTGATTCAATAAACAATCACCATAGATTTACGTGAAAAAACCACTGAGAAAAAAACAACGGGAGAAAAAGATTTTATTAGTATTTTGCAGCCCCAGTGCAGGGATGTCTACATCAATGATTTGAATACAATGTGGAATGTTAACATTTGATCTTCCATTGCATCCCATCCTAGAAGCACTGCTAGGAGCAGACATGGATTTAATCATGATGGTGTCCGGCTTCGGGATCAGTGCCACCTTCATCCTGTTGCTGTTCTCAAAGTTAATCTGCAGGAAAAGCCGTGGCAGCACGGATTCCAGAATCATGTCAGATACACAGCCCACGTCTCAGGTTGGTCCGGTTGATTCATGGAAATTGAATCCTACTTGTCAATGGTCTTCCATATACTGGTTTTGGAGTCCCCAATTGAATTGGTCATACTGGGTCATGCTAATATTTGTGTAAAACATGTTCATTTGTCTCTGTGAATTGCAGTTTAGAATGTATGATTGGAGACCGTAGTTGATTGTGGAAAAAGGAAACAGAAAAGAAAAGATTTGTTATTACTGTGACATCCTAAATTGTGAAAAAAAATTCTTGTTCTATGCATTTTTTATTTGTTTTCCATTGTGAGGAGGCATTAGAGTCATCACATCATCTTGTCAATTAAGGATCCAGTACTCTCCTGATATGCCTGGAAAAACCAACAATTTGGGTGATGGATTTGATTTTTGAAAAAAAAATCAGAATAGGTTACTTGTGATGATGCAGAGAAATGATTCTTGTATTTTGTCCTGATTCTGTTCGCAGGAAGCGCATTCAATATATGGCTTGGAACCGGTGGTTGTCGCCGCACTTCCCACAATCGAGTTCAACAAAGAGGCACTGTGTTCCAGAGAAAACACCCAGTAAGTATACTCTGCCATATCCTGGATTTGGGTTCTTCCTTCATGTTTCTTCAGTCAGCTTCATGACTCTGCATAAGAAAAATATGCAACAGGCCACGTTCATGTGATAGATCTATATGTCAATCAACGGAGGGAATAACTTGACATAATTGCTTCTCTATATGAAAACCATAACTTCTCCATTTCCATGGATTTTGTGATTCCACATTGTCATTTCCTCCTGCAGGTGTCCAATATGTTTAGTTGAGTACAGAGACAAAGAAACATTGCGAAATTTGCCCGAATGTGGTCACAATTTTCACCACACCTGCGTGGATATCTGGCTTAGAAAGCGATCAACCTGTCCTGTTTGCCGTTTGTCACTGCACGATCCATTCAAAGCCAAACGAGATACATCTCTTACTTCCAGCGTGGTTCTGCAAGTGATGGACGATTCCGAGGTGGTCAGTGATCGTTCTTATCAATGGCAATCTAGCGATGATCGGTCATCGAGCATGGAGTATAGCCAAGAGCATCATGGATCTGTGTCTGGGAACTTGGAAATTGGAATTGCTAAGGAAGCACATGCGGATGATAATTGATGAGAGGATATGCAGGGCAGCATGCTTGCTGGAACAGTTACCACCCATAAGAAAATTTCCATAGATGAAAGTATGAAATACAATGGACTAGATGAGTTGCAACAACTTGTTGACTCTGCAGCTGGTGATCAATAATATTACAGACAAAGATATCTAGCTTTTATGTCTAATTGGAAATTGAAGAATTATATTTTGTAGGAAAATGTGTCTCTTTTTGTCCACGCAGAGTGCATATTTGAAATGTGGATTCTCTAGAAATGAACTTCCATGGAGTGCCATAAAGTACCCTCTCTTGTTGATGCATTTGATTGTGTCAGGTGCAACAAAGACGATTAAAACGGGTTTTTAAGAAAATGCCCGATATGAGAGGATGCTATACGAAAGTCTATTTCTGGAGGATCTAGATTAGCATATTTTACTGATCCACAACATATTGATATGCTTTAGTGAATTCCCATTAAAGTTTTGACCATCAAACCAACTACTTAGAGTTTAAGGATCTTATACTCTATTTACGAAAGGAGCACAAACAAATTCCCATTGAAATGCCAATATCCTCAAATTTGGTTCAAATATTCTACAATGAAGATTTAATGCTGAAACTGAATCAAAATGTCATGCAACTTTTTATTTGTGTACCACTTAAATGAATCAAAACAGAGTCAGGGAAACCTTCCGAGGAAAACAAAGAAATTAGCACAACTTAATATCCTTGATGGTTCATTTAAAAGCAATAGTTGAGCCACTAACATTTTGTTTACAACCCACAATTTAACGTGAGAAGTCTTGGCTAGTAATATTTGACGGAGGCCTTTTTTGGGAAATAAGAACATCAAAGCATCCCTTTGTGTTGGTTGGACAATGAGCCCCACTAATACGCCACGTGTCGCGGCACGAGTTCAACTTTAGTTAATCATTTCTTTTGCTTGAATAGAATCACTTTTTCACAAAACTACACCTTATCATAGTTAAAATGAAGTTATTTGGAAAGGGTTTTGATTTAAAAAAAAGTTCAAAGTAAGATAAGATATATTTTTATTGCAAAACATTTAGTTGTCAGTGAGCCTCTTTATTTGAAATAAAAATTATGAGCTATTTAAAATCATAAACTAAATATTTAAATTGAATAATTATAAATATCTTCTTGTTTTAATTTTCGTTTTAAACATTTAATATATTTATACAGTCAAAGTATCAAACCAAATTAATCCATCAAATAATACAAATTTAAAATTCATTTTATATTAGTTCAAAGTTCAGACTTCAGACGAAAATAATAACGAAGTAGTTCTTTTCACGAGTCTCACGACGCACGTGTCGATGCCGGCTCCCGTTATATCTATGGAAGGTGCGCGAAGAAAGAGATTGGAGGAGAAAAAGAGAGATAATGGCGCACGTGGGAGTCCTTTCTTCAACTTCATTCCCTTCTTCTTCTTCTTCTTCTTCCCTTCTCCGTCGCCTCTCTCGCCCTCTCCCCAAACTCATTCCTCGCCTTCCTTTCTACTCGCCTTCTGCAAGTAAGTTTGAAAGAGACCCATTTTTCTTATCGTTTCTCAATTTTCTTTCATAAGGGCGCCCTTAATTGGAACTTCAGTAGTACGTTAATGACTCTCTCTCTCTCTCTTTGGGTGTTAATGTGACAGTGGCGTCGAAGGGAGAAGACCCAATTCGTGAATGGATACTGACGGAAGGAAATGCAACAAAGATAACTAGAATAAGTTCAGTAGGTGGTGGTTGCATCAATCTTGCCAATCGTTATGACACCGACTCCGGTTCCTTCTTTGTTAAGACTAACAGGTGCTTCTTGTTTTATTTTTTTCATTTTTTTTACACATTACTGGAATTTATTCAATTACTTCACATTCTTGCAGAGTTTGAATCTCCACAAGCCTTCACATAACCACTGCATATACAGCTGTACCTAATCCAAGCTGGGAAACTGTAAATCAAATCTTAGATCCATTTCGCATTCAAAACAGCCAGTCATTACTCTCATAATTTTTTGAACAATGGCAAAGATTTTTTTTTTTTTTGACAAGAGCTTGTATCAACTTGTGGAAACTAATTGCTTAGTGTTAACCACAATTAGATAGGATAAGTGGTTTTGATATTAAAGAAGATGACGATAAGTCTGTTAATATTTGGCCAGTGATTACTTTTTCGTTTCATATATTATTATGCTAGACATCCATCTTTATATCTTACATATTTCGGGTCACCATTAGTTTATTGTCCTATGAATGCAAATGGAATGTAAAAGATTTTCACTTTGAAATGGTTAACCTAGTGTTCTCTTGTAACACTGTATAGCTTTTTTTGTCCTAAAATTGTTTTTCTTGTAAATTGTTTTGATTCAGGCAGATTGTTTTGTTCTGTTCTGTTATGTGAAGGTGAAACTAGTTTTCTTGCTGTTGTCACTGAATCAGGAGTATTGGACCATCAATGTTTGAAGGGGAGGCTCTTGGTTTAGGTGCAATGTATGACACCAAAACAATTCGTGTGCCCAAGCCTTTTAAGGTTAGAAACTACCTTGCTTGCTTATCCTAAGTGCCTGGATCTTGGTATTACCATCATTCCATGTCTTCCAGATGAAAAGAAATATATTTCTTATACAATTTTTGTAGGTTGGAGCTTTACCATTTGGTGGCTCTTATATCATTATGGAATTTATACAGTTTGGCTCATCAAGAGGCAATCAGGTGATGTTCATATGTCACCCTTCATCTAATGAAATCAGAAAATTAATGTCATGCCTTTTATTAACCATAATCCATCCACAGTCAGTCCTGGGAAGGAAACTTGCTGAAATGCATAAAGCTGGAAAATCTGAAAAGGGCTTTGGTTTTGACGTTGAAAATACTATTGGCAGGTGAAATATTCTCTATCAATGGTTAGAGTTTTCAGTATGTAGTTCTGTATGCATAACTTTTGTTTTGATCTAAGTTGTTCATCTAGTGAGCTCCATGACATTATCACCATGACATTATCAACAAAGAAAACAAAGGGCTTTCGTCTATCTAGAAATTTATTTTGGACAATTGAGCCTTTTCAAACTATTTCTTTTTAAGAACCAAAAGGATCTGTGATAGAATAACAAATGCGAAGCACAACAACAAACCTTAGACATGTAATGGATCTTTAAGTATTATTTTTGCATCTCACGGACCAAATCCACCCATATTAGGAATAGCCGTGCCCTTGTCTTCCTGCCTGGATGACCTTGCCACCTGATTGATCCTCTACAAATGGATTAGTAAGGTAAAAATTAGGCAGTTCAGGTCATGTTACAGTAAACTGGGGGATGTCTTATATCGAAAAATGGCCCATGATATAGTGACTTAAAACACCAACATTAGCCCAATATGTGCAGTTTGTATGACCAAGGATAGCAGTTTTAATTATTGTCTGCTTGCGTATCTCCTGCCACTGCTGCTGGTAAAAGCAGCTGCAGCAGTAATACAAGGCTTGAGAGTTGAAACTCTATATTTGTGCTGGCATAAGACTTTGTGATAGTTTCTTTGATTATGGGTTTCCATTCATGGTTGTCATATCTTATCCACCTGAATTTTGCTACAGTACTCCCCAGATAAACACTTGGACATCAGATTGGGTTGAGTTTTTTGCTGAGCATAGGTTAGGTTACCAATTAAAGCTCGCATTGGAACAGTATGGGGATTCAAACATTTATGAAAAAGGTACTCTGTTCCTTAAAATTATAGTTGTTTTCCTATTTACTGCTACTGATCCCATGTTTCATTTTTTTGAGTGATAACCATACCATGTTTCATGAAAATGATTAGTGTCTTTGCTGAAACTTTAAATGTAACACCCATTCCAAGGAAAGCCCTTTAAATTCCTTGCCTACATACCCCAGCCAATTTAGAGCACTTTCATTCTATAGATCATTTGAAACAAACTGATTTAAACAATCTATCATTTGACCCACACTCCACTTTGTGGTTTTTCAATTATAACAATTTATATCCAAAAAGCCAATTTTCTTTCAGAGCGTTTTTATTATTTATTTTTGTGGTAGTGTATTAGTGCTTTATATCATTGTCTCTGTTGAAATATCATCATCTTATTTTTGAAGCCTTACAGTTATTGATATTTTTATCTGTATCTTTGTATTTGAAAGGTCAAAGGTTGATGAAAAGTATGAGATCACTTTTCGAAGGTGTTGTGATAGAACCTTGCCTGCTTCATGGTGACCTATGGAGTGGGAACGTCAGCTCTGACAGTAATGGAGAGCCTGTTATACTGGACCCAGCATGTTACTGTAAGTCTGTCATTTTCTCAAAACTGATTATGTTCCTGTTCAGGAGCATGTTACTGTAAGTCTGTCTTTTATTAGGACCAAAAGAGGCTACAAATTGGCTGATCTGTGTATTTTGAGAATTATTATTGCATCAAATGGACTGGCTAACACATGCTCTTTATAGTGGTTTAAGCAAGCATACAATTTTCTAGTGTGAAAAGAGCCATTATTTGAAATACAAGCTATAACACACCTTATCTTTTGTTGTCCCCCCACCCCACTCCTTTCCATAGATGGACACAATGAAGCAGAATTTGGAATGTCATGGTGTGCTGGATTTGGAGGGTCATTCTACGGTTCTTATTTTGAGGTATCCTCATTTGATGCTTATCATTGATGACTTGGTTAGTTTTTAATTGCATGTCAAGGAGTCTTTCTTTAACAAGTTGTGGTGACTATAGGTGGATCATCTAGTTTACAGGCCAAAAATTTGTTGATTAGAAAGTCCTATATACTTGTGACTTGCCTGTATTCACCGCAGTGAAAACTGTAGAAAGATCATTGAGTCTGCCTACTAATGATGCATAGCATTAAAAAAATGGCACATGGAAATGGTAGTGTCCTCAGGCCAAAAGTAGTGGCAGTCCATTAGCCACAAAGTAAATCTGCTCCATGCCCATTTCTATCTATTTAATCTAAGACTATGAAATGGATGCTTGAAATGAAATCATTTGATGCACCCATTTTACTGTCTTAGATCAGATGACTGGAGTGACCACTGCATCCAGAACCGCTGCTTGGATCTATTGTTGGCAGTTCCCACACAGCCCCACTCACAACCAACCCCCCAACCCTCCCTGGTCCTTCTTCCTTTATGCCAAGTCTCCCACAAGAGTCCAGCAGGATGAGTAATGAATACAGGGTACTATGCAGCAAATGTAAAACTGAAGTACTAAGTAGATGGCGTCTGCTATGAAGAACTACTGGAGTGGAGGTCCTCAGCTTTCCTCCCCTGGCCTTCTCTCTGGATCATTGTTGTGTCCCTCATTACAGCATGCTGACTGGAGGGTTAGGATCTCTCAGTCTGAATGTCTGGAGAAAATATAAAGGACAATCGAGTTCACATAGGCGGGCTGTAAAATGATGGAAACCACAGCCAATGGCACAAATAATGTATCAGTTAGGCACCTCCATTTTGGTAGAGCAGCAATGCCAACAGCACAAATAATGCACCAGTTAGGCACCTCCGTTTAGGAGAGCAGCAATGGTTCTGGTCTTGCAAAGTTTATGCAAATTTCCTTTTGTTTTCAGATAAAATTGTTGGAAATCTCAAATTGTTATCAGAAAGGTGAATTTCCTCTTTCTTAAAATATTCACGACATGGGACTTTTGCAGGTGATGCCGAAACAACCAGGATTTGAGAAAAGGACAGATCTTTATAAGCTGTACCATTACTTAAATCACTACAATTTATTTGGTTCAGGGTATAGGTCATCTGCCATGTCTATAATAGATGACTATCTACGGATGTTAAAAGCTTAAGCTTCTAGGGGATCTCTAGTTTCCTACATATCGGGCAAAGTTGGGCTTTCGTCGAGCTGCGAACAATGTTAACTTTGTGTACAAATAGTTTCTAGGTGTACTTATTCTCTGTAATTTTTTGTAGGGGGGATTTATTAGTGCTTGTGTTGTAAACTGCATTCCACTCATGCATCCCTGGTCTTTTATAAAGTTTGCACATGAAAAGCCCATGGTTTACTGTATTTATCTGGATGAGAAGTTGATGCAGGAGACAGTAAAATGGAATATGAAACAGGTCCACTTTATGGAACTTTGAATGGTATTCATATTTGAAGCATGTGAATTGAATTTTGGAATAGGGAAATGTAAGCATTTGAGAAGAGATGTTTTGCGGAAATTATGTTTTAGTGATAAGGATTATCTGTCCATCTGAAAATTATAGCCATCTTGGCACCGACCTCAAAAATCAGAAGAATAGACGAGTAATCCATCTTTCATGAAAGAAGTGTCCAATGCCATCCAACTTAATTTTTCACATATTGTTTGCATAAAAATGACTAGATCACTTTAGAGGGAGAAGACCCTCTAAAAGTTCAAATAAACTGCAAAACTTTTATTGAGAAGTAACAAGAGTTTGTGATGAAATAAACTGCAAACGTTACTTTTTTTTTTTTTTTTTTTAATTCATAAAAATGGAAACTGCAATCTGCAGCAACAGCTCCTGACGTTCTCTGGATTAGAGCGATATCTATTCAAACAGAACACATTATGGGCTGTCCCTGTTGTGAATGGAGTGGGGTCCAGAAATTGCATCAAGTATTATCTTAACTGGCACATGAAGAACTATCAAATGAAACAAGTTATTAGTCTCTACAATCGCATGTATGGAACATATTTATCTTAGCCTCTGACTCTCATGTTCTGTACCAAGCGAGCCCCTGAAAGAGTAATGAAGATGCCCTTTTCCTCAAAGAAAATCAAGAGCATAAAGGCCACAGCAATGCAACTCTCGTAGCATGCACTCATCGAGACATAGTGATAAAATCGAGTCTGCACATAGAATCCACTTCCACCCACTAATTCTATCAAATATGGTTGAATCTGGCATGGCTAAAAATGATGCCAAGATCAACCTTGTAGCCCTGGTGCAAAACTGCAGGATGAATTGGTCTCGCGATGATTCCCGGAATATTTACACTTTTGCAATCAAATTATGCAATTGCACAAAGTTGTCAAGCGTTAGCTCCTCTGGTCTTGACTGCAAGAAATTCATGGGCCATAAATGGGGGCAGATACAGGAAATGATCTTTTCATATTTTGCAGAACAGTGGAAAAGATCTTGGACATAATAAAAGCAACTGCAGAATACCATGCTAGTAACCATTTTCTATTGGGTATGAGTACTAGTGACTTACTGTTACAGGAAGGCCTGCATTCTCAAGAGCCTTTTCAATCTCAAGGGATGTGCTAATATGCTGAAGGGATCTCCTCAGCATCTTCCGCTTACCGCTGAAGGCAGAATTCACCTGCAGTACACACAGATGGAATGTCAGAACCCTAGGAAGAATGGTTAAATTCAATTTCTTCAAGTCTACATCAGATGGGTACTTTATCACTTGAAATGACATAAATAATAAAGAAAACAACAAAAAAAAATTGTAGATGCAAGTCAAAAGTGAATATGACAGTAACAAAATATAAAGTTAACCACTAAAAATAATTCCACTTAGCAGAACCTAACTCCTATCCACTTAGCAATTTATTGCACAATGATTGATTTTGCAGTAAGGTGCGAGAAATGATTTGGAGATGAAAAAAAAGAAGAAAAAATTAATGTTTAACCAAGTGCTTACAGGTGGGTCCATTATGAAATGAGTGACTGAAGAAATGGTCCATTATGAAATGAGTCATGCCCCAATTCGTCTCCACACGGATGTTCTAGCCATTCAAATGAAAGGCAATTAGAACAAATGGTCTATACTAACATAGCCACTTGAACAGATAGGATCATTTGACGGGTGATCTCTTTGTTTCAACCAAACCTGAGTCCAGCGAAGAACAATATGACCACATGAAGCCATAAAGGTGGTCATAAAAAAGTTAATATTTGTTAACTTCAGCAAATGCTCCACCAGACGGTGGAATCATCAATGGAAGGACATTGAAGCAGCAAATATAGGAACCACAGATAAAAAAATTGAAAAATGAAAAAAAGAGAGTACAGGCAACAAACCATTGAGAAGAAGCTTTTAATTGAGGAAACTGATGGATATTCTGCAGGTTGCTTCAGTTTGAATTTAACAATGGCTGCATCTACCTACACACAGACAGCCATCAAGATCAATCACATCCACAGAAGGAATTTCTACATATTTAAACTTGTAGTACAAATCACCCAGCAAGCAAAGTTGCTATACAAGATCTCCTAAATTGCCAGTGTTATGCATCATTGTCAGGCGCTTATCCGAATATTGTGGAATAAAGATGGACATCTAGAATAAGCTATCCATTTTGCTAATCAATGGAGGTTAGGAGCTAATGCAAGATAAAGAGGTGAATCCTACTATATAATACATACTGGAGAACTACCATGCTTCTTTTTCATCCACAAACAGAAAATCCATTGCATCCATGGCAAGGTAGTAAAAGCTAGTAGAGAGATCTATGACAGTGTAACCCAACGCCCTTCACAGTCATATATATATATATATATATAGTCAGAAAAAAAGTTATCCAATGACTATGGCCTCCATTCTAAAAATAAATCCTCAAATGGAAGAAAAAAGATGATACCCAACAGATACTAGGAAACAGAAGAACCAAAAGAAAGTCCAAACAAAGCATTCACCAACATGCATAGTATGAATCCTTGGTGTGCAAATGTTCTGAACTTACAAAGATCTAAATATAATTGCTTACATTTGGTTGAGGGAAAAAATCTGTCCTTGGAACCTTAACCCTGTATTCAGGAACTGGGAAAAAGTAATAAATATGAAACCTAGTTAGTACACCAGCTAGAAATCAAGACTCAAATACACAGTGAATCCCATACATTATTAAATTGAATTGATAATCAGTACAATAGTTTCAAATTGTTGAAGTTATTATCAGTTTATCACAACTTTCGATTAAAAAGACATTTGAAGCTCACAGTGACTCTCAATTCTACCATATTATAAAAGTGTAACTTTCCAGTACCCATAAGCATAAGACGATGCTTAAAACTGATCCTAGGAATAAAACTACAGAATATAGAAAAACTTCGTCCAGACTAATCATCCACACTAATCATTTACTACCAATTGGCCAGAGAAGTAAGCAAGTTACGGTTAGTTTAACTTAAAAAGAACGGCCCTTGAGTCTGGCCATCAATTATAAAAAAAAAAGGGCCCTTGAGTCACAAAAATACTTACCAGAGTAAAATTTCACAAAAACATTGATAGGTCGGTACTCAGACGTTCGCAGGGAAGCATCCACTAAGCGTACAGCAGTCTCATCCTGAAAAAGAGAAAATGGCAATTAATACTAAGCAAAAACTAGCTGTTACCTGATGGAATATTTTTAAAGATTATTTAATGAAATCTATTGTAATACAATTACCCTAAAATACAAGCTTGAGGAATTAAAAAGATGCTTTCAACTATTTTCTGAATCTTGTAGGTGCCACAAAAAGGTAGAAGATTTTCAGCCTATTTGGTTGGTTCTACATTGAAGGTAGAAAATATTCAGCATATTTGGTTGGTTCTACACTGAAGGGGTATGGACTGAAACTATAACGACGAGTGCCGAATGCTAATCTCAAAATATAGGGTTCGTGAATTCAACATAATATTTAAAATTAAAGTATATTTATTCTTAAATAAAAATAAGGTGTAAGAATAACACTCATACAAAAATTACATACAAGTTTCCCTCTGAACAAACAATTGATAAATATTTTCCTAATTTACTTAAGTTTCAAAAGAAGAAAAGGTCTGATTTTATTTTGTTCTCTTTAAAAAAGCATAATAAAAGTACTAGAAGAATCTGTTAAACATCCAGGCATGTCACACATTTCAAATACTCTACGCAACATACTTGGTTCTGGTAAAATCTGTGCCCTGCCAATCACTGAAAAAATAAAAATTGTACTATGCAAGAAGATGAAGAAGACTTCTGTTATAGGCATACTGGGATAAATCTTGTAAAGTAACAGTGGAACAACCAGACAACAGAAACAAGTACAGAGAAAAACAGAATAATATTGCTTGGGCTAGCAATAGAAAGAAACCCCCGCGGAGGATGGCTAACATTGTGATGGAGATCAGGAATTTGACGAGGAATAGAGTAATCCACTTCAGATATGTAAGGCGATCAGCTAATAGCGTGGCTGATTTCTTGGCGACGATTGGAGTACGAAAGTGGGTACTAGTAATGGAATATTTGTACTCTAGTCCATTGGGTAATGATGAGGGTGTATTGGGATAGGGGCACTGTTGTTTTTCTTTATTTTGCTTTGTAAGGGGCACATGTATGAATTTCTTCTTTTGTTATGGTTTGTATAACTCTCTTATACAGATCATAGCCTCCTCTTTTGAATTTATTTTTCACCTTAATGAAATTCATTCACTGTTTCTGCTCAAAAAAAAAGAAAAAAGAAATAGATGTTGCCATTGCTGCAGATGATCAGGCCTATATCAGTCAGACTCATCAAATTTTCTACTTGCAGACTCCCAGGCCACACAGTCATCAGATGTTTTATACTAGCCAAGCTATAGTTGTAAATTTATTCCCAGTAAAATTTACTTCTGGAGAAAATGGGAAGTTTAAATCACAAGGGCATTTACTACCTATATACCACAAACAAGACATGGAACTCTACCTTATCTTCGAATTTCTTAATTTCATAATTTAACAACTTAATGACAATGTTAATGCCACTATCCATTAAGTTTTCAAAAAAATAAAAATAATGGCACCATCCATTGGCAAATGCATCTATAGTTGTTTCAAGAAGAAGAATGCAAAAATTAGAAAGTAGCACTTCATACCTGAAGTAAAAGGACAACTTCTGAAAAAATGTCACCCATGGGAAGAAGTTGCTTCACCACATCAGTACTGATATTGAAAGGTATATTGGATACTACCTGCAATGTCACTTGTAGGTTATTGGCATTAGTGATTCCATACTACATAAAAGATACTGGCTTTCTTTTAACCGTACTGTTAAGTTCATGGTTTCCTCCTTTCCTCAATTTTTGTTTTTGAGTTAAAATATGGTAAAAAAGTTATGAGACCAGCCATCAATTGAAGGGTTTCCATGATAACGATTAAAAATAATTAAAGACGACTTCAAATAGACAAAGTATAGGGGAGGATGTGGAGAAAGACGGTTCTATAATGCTTCGAGCATTATGGAGGCTAAGTCAGGGGAGAACACCGGTGGGGAATCTCTTCAAGGGCAAGCTTAGATTTCTGGTGGATAAAGGAGATCGGGTCCTCTATTGGAATGATTTGTGGTTTGGATAGACTGCTTCAAGAGAGTTTTCCAAGGCTATTTAGAGCCGCGAGGCACAAACGAGATTTAGTTCGAGATAACTATGAGCGGTTGGCCTTAATATTTCTTGGAATGTTGAATTCAGGAGAGAGCTAAGGTCCTTTGAGAGGGAGAGTTTTAACGAGCTACTGGGTCAACTTGGTGATTTTCATGTGGTAGTGAGGGAGGAAGATGAGATGGTGTGGACAAGCGACTCATCGGGGGCCTATACGATTAAATCCATGATAGACTTGTCTATACAACATTTGAACGGTTTGACATTCCTCCCACATTGGTTTGGAGAAGCCTAGCACCTCCAAGGGTTCAGGCTTATGTTTGGTGTGTGATGCAGAGGAAAGTTCTTACGAGGCTACAAGGCCGATCACCATTTGGTTATATGCATGAATGTCTTGATCCAAGAGGCTGGAATGATGTTTTGTGCCTCAATTTGTTACAAGCATTATGCTGGAAAGATCCAACTGTAACCATATTTATTAGTAGGACTTAGGAGGATTATATACACGTATTGATCAAAAAGCAACAAATAGGTAGATTTGGGAATTCTCACTTTTGAATACACTGCATCATTTCCTGCAGATTTCCTACTTTCTAAAAAGGATTTCAAATGGGATCGAATGTGGCATCTTGTAAAGTCCTCTTGCAAAACCTACAGAGATCAGTTGTAAAATTTTGAATTAGATTCTATTAAAATATCAGCAACAAGAGCAATTAGGATACCACAATTCAACATATTTCCATTTAAATTTTAACATTTGTCAGATACTTCAAATAATTGGTAAAAATACAAAAAACATGTCATTCACCACCAAGAAATTGAAACTCGAGAATGATTAAAACAGGTAACCATTGATAGTCTGTTGTCCTCACTGATCACATGAAAAATACACCGCATTGGAAAAATTGCAAAGGCACGTGCAATAATAACATTGATTTCCATGAGATGCTGATTGGCTTGTCACTTCGTGTCACCTATGTGAAGTGACAAAAAGTCTCACATTTATTAACTTGTGAAACCAATAACTCTATATAACACTTGAGGCACCCTTCTCTCAATGGCTAGCTATTGAGAGAGTTCTACCTCAAGAATGTTATCAAGTCATAGTTTTTCTAACATGGTATTAGAGCATGTTCCACGTGCAACCGCAAGGCGCAACTGCACGTGAGGGCGGGTGTGAAGTTTCCAGGCGGGTGTTAAGTGATAAAAAAGCCACATCGGTCAATTTGTGAAACCAATGACTCTCTATAACACTTGAGGCACCCTTCTCTCAATGGCTAGCTTTTGAGAGTAAGTTCTACCTCAAGAATGTTATCAAGTCATAGTTTTCTAACAACCTAAGATTGTCTAACCCTAAATATGAAGTATTGGAAGACGAACAAAGCTACTCAACATCCCATAGTTGACCTTGTAGATGTGGTTTTTCTCAGCTATTGCACTCCCACTTTGGAATATCTATATGTGCTTCACTGCATGCCTTATGCCATAAGGCCTGATTAGAACTGTAGTGCCACATATGCTTGGGAGTTCAAACCATTTTCAGCCACTAGGTGTTACATGTAGTTGTTAACCCTCAGGTCAACACCATCACACTGATTTTGTAATGCACAAGTGGACTACTCATCAATTCTTGTTGAGCAAAATAAGATCTGGAAGTCAGAAGTTTGGTAGATAACATTGATGGCATCAAGAGATAACACATAGCATGAATTTTCAAGAACATAACCAAGCTAGAGCAATGTTATTTGTTGGGGAAAATTTACTTGGCATAACGACACTACTATGAGTCTTCTAGACCTACCAGGTAGATGCTCTAAGATTTGGATGAGACTTCATAATCATTCAGCTTATATTGCATAGACACTTCAAAATGTGTGATGTACCTGTGTGGACACTTGTACCCATGTCGAACACTTGTAGACACTTGTGGACACTCATACCTGCTTGTTTTCTAAGATGACTAAAATATTACCATACATTTCCTCTCTTAAAATGTTTGTCACCTAAATGTTTAGAGTAAAACTAGTATATTATTTTCCATTAGTGTTATTCTTACACCTTATTTTCATTTAAAACAAATTTAGATTTAATTTTATTTAAATATGGTGTCGTGTCCCTACAACCAATTATTTTGGAGTCGCTGTGTCCGACACCTCATACCTGTATGTAACCTAGGCTTCAACATCTCTCAAATTTAACACAATCTGGCATGACATCATACTACCAGGTTGGTTTATTTTTATTTTTTTTTCTCACTTTTTGAGGAAATCATCCAAACATAAACTTATCAATACTCATAAGTTTGTCACAGATGTTCCTAAACATAATATTAACTTTCATTCTCTTAAGTACTTCATGCACAGGTGGATTCCCTTCGAATATTGACAACAATTGTAGCTACCTCATTGGCTAAAGGCAATATAAATGCGTGCTTTCTGCCCCTTATTAAACTTCTTTCGATTAGACAAAATAAAATAGAATAATTACAAAATTAATACTAGAATTCAAATTATCATTTAAAATAAATTAGTGAACACAAGAATAATTACCTCTAGTTGATCCACACCTTTAAATCGATCCTTTACATGCATTGCCATGTGGGGATCCTACGCAATTTAAATAAATTTGTCAACATAAAAGCAAGCTTTGGAAAAAGACAATGTCAATTTGGTAATTGGCAAATGGAACTTATAGCTATATAGATCCAACAACAAATGTCATACAAAATAGTTACTCTCTCTTAGCCAATTAAGAAAAATAAAAAAAGAAAAACAGAGAGATTATCCAAAATATATGAATAAGAAATGACCTTTTCAATGGCAATGACAGCTGCTCCAGCACTTAGAAGAACATTGGTCAGAGAACCTGTTCCAGGCCCAATTTCTAAAATGCAGTCGCCATCTTTAACTTCAGCAACACTGGCAAGTTCTCCATTAATGGAAGAATTCACCATGTAATGCTGCATTTAGACATTGTAAGCAGACATGAGGCACTGAAATGATTGCCAACGAAATGGAAGTGGCAGTGCGTTTTATGTAAAACCATCAAAGGTTCCAAATATGCTGATTTAAAGAAGGGCAATCATCTTAAAAACACAAAGCAGCAGGAGCACAATAACTTCAAGGGTGGATGGGTTTACCTCAAAACCCATTTAGAAAATGAGTTACAATCATTTTTCAATGAGTGAAATTGAAAAGCTAAATGGGTATTGGTTTAAGTATTAATTTGGGCATCTATGAGCAGTTCAAGAGATTTTCCCGAATAGGAATCCTCCTGAGTGGATGATTCTCCTCCCCATACATTACCGTTTCAAGGTAGAGTACTTGGGATATTGTAAAGTAGATACTCAGTAATCAAGGGGCTATAGAACAAGGAAAATGATGACATCACAAGATGTGATCTTGTACGGGTTTTCCCATCAAGAGAGAGAGAGAGAGAGAGAGAGATTGGGGAAATAGTACATTCTCCTTTCTATTATATTCTCTCACTCCAAAGATGATTGAGTATTTTCCTCCAACATGTGATATGTTGGAGTGATAGTGGGCTCGACTAGCATAGAGGGAGGGCAGTAGATGTTCCAATAAACCAAAAATCAACTCCACTGAAAAATTGACATTCATTGTATACAATTCGATGAGAATAGAGCACCACTAAAGAGCCACTCGCCCAGAACTAGCCCCCCATTTTTTCAATTGGAAGCTGGAACATTCAAAACTTAGGACCCTCCATTTACGTTGGTAAGCCCAGTTAAGACCCAGGTGGAACCGACAAAGACGAAGAGGAAGGAAACCTGGCCAAGGGACTTGCGAGGGGTGCGACCTCTGGATTTAAGGGCCTTGAGAGTGGCGTAGTAGTCATCTTGGGTCCTGCCTCCCGCCGCGCGGACGGTCAGATTTCTAACTTCGGGCGTGTATTTAGGGTGTAGGGAAGGAGGCGAAGAAGATGGATAAGGTAGATGAGTCAGTCTCTCTGTCGAAGATGTAGAGAAACGAGAGAGAAAAGGTGCGCCCTCCAAATTCAAATGGAGCATTGCTTGCTGCCGTTTGCTATTGCTAAAAAAATTAGAGAAGGAATTCCTACGAGAAATCAACAGAAAAGAGCTGAAATGGAATGCTATCTCTCTGGGGAAGGAAGGTTTTGAATGCTCTGCTCCTCTTCTCTACTGGTTATGGACTTATGGGGTGCTATTATCCGTTGAGAAATGAGACCCGGACTGCACAAGATAATTCGTGGACATTTCTTCATCAGATTGAGGTCCTACTTTTAGAAACTTAGTTCTGATGGGATAACAAAATTTTATTGTTTTAAAATTATTTCTAAAGGAATTGATAAAGTTATTGTTATTATTTCTGAATTAATTCTTAATTGACATAGGTCACTATTAAAATTGATTTAAATTTTTATTAAGCTAAGTTAACTTATATAGGTATATTGATACATTCAATTTTTTTTAACTTTAAACTATAATAGTCTGATTATATTGCTCCTACTTTAATTGAAAAAAGTTTACATTTAAAACAAAATTTATAAATAATAATTTTAATAGACCACTTTAAATATATATTTAAATGTGACAATAAAGTTAATATATATTAGACTTATCTTAATCTAACTATAATTTTAAAATTAAACTTAAATTAGATAAAGTATCAATTAAGGAGGAACAAAGACCAGGGGAAATTGTGTAATTGTTGGAAAAAAAAAGTTTTGATTGAGTTTAAAATGAAATAATATTTTTCCTTTATTAGTGATTTATAGATTTTTTTTTTTGAATTTACGTGTGGGAAACCGCTGGAAACCCAGCGTAAAACTCCCACGGATGATACCCAGTGCCCTTAGGATACACCAGGTTATTTTGTAATATTTTTTCATAAAATTGTCATTGGATTTGATGCAAATTTAAATACAATGGGGACTTAAATGTGAGTTTATTACCACATATGTAAATTTAAAATAATTGAAAACAAATGATTAAAGCTTAATTATAGTAAAAAGCTAATATTTAAATCCTAGATGTTGTATAAGAATTGACGAAAAAAATTGCAAATTAGTTGATGATATTAATTTTTTCATGAAAATTTTAGATAGGGGATAATATTATATTTTCCCTCATAATTAAATTATATTTATCAATATTATAAATGTATTTAGATTATCAACCAAAAAAATTAATAAAAAAGTCATTTAAAAGTAAATTAAAAGGGGTTTGTCAAGCACAATCGAGGCCAACCCATAATATCCTGCAAAAATTATAATGCCACTCAATTTAATATTTTATTAATTTTCTTTTCGTGTCAATTTTGTCCATATTTACATAGAAATAGGAGTAAATAACAGGAAATTTTAAAATATATAAAAATAAAAAGAGTTTTTTCTAAATAGATCATGTTACACTAGATAATAAATTACAACCTTATAAGTTATAGATAAAGATGTGAAGAAAATGAAAGTTTTAATTATTGTTTATTACTTATTAGTATTCATAGATACAATAATTTGTTTGATTGAATAGATTTTTAACTCTCAATAGAAAATATAATTTTTATATATTTAATATATTCTCATATAAAAAATGAAATAAAATATTAATATTTAACATATAATTTAAGTTCAATCCAAAGTAAATACTCTTACTTGAAAAAAATAATAACCAGATGTACTAGGTACTCAGCCTATTGAATTTTCATTTGGTAAAAATAAAATCCAAGATTAAAGAGTCCAATCTGATTAAAGGGGTTGAAATTAAAACCCTAGCTCGGGAGAACTTTTTTTTTTTTGAAAAAAAAAAAAGAAACCGAGAAAAAAAGGTCCGGGATCAAGTGCTACCTCAGTGGAATTGCTAAGGCAGTATATATAACAGTCTCTGCAGCTTTTCTTCTTCGCCTTCTTCTTCTCATATATAGAAGAGAGAAGGAAAGGGAGAGAAAAATGGGGTACAAGTATAAGAACGACAACAAAGGGAGGCGATGTAGAAAACAATCATCTAACTATGGGCAATCCAGCAACAGCAACGGCTCCCATCTTCCATGGTATTCTCTTCTCATCTCTCCAGTTTTTTTTTTTTTTTTTTCCTTTTTGTCTTTTTCATTGAGGCTCCGCTTTATTCCAGCAATTTTTTTTCTGTTCCTTAACCAATCTTATCCTATCTTTCTCTGTCTCTTCAATTGTAAATTTATTATAATCTTCCATCTGGTGGTCGTGGGCCCTTCATGAACTCATTGTTAAGTTGGATTAGGACGTGAAACATTGGCTTCCGGTCGAATGGTTAAGGTTATTTACCATTTCAATTGGACGATTTCTTCTTCATCTCCTTCTTTTTCTCTTTCTGTTTGGCTGTGTTACGACTTACGACCATCTGCAATAGGAACCACCAAATGAATGAACACTGTCAAGGTCATTGAAAGGTGAAAAGCACGTAATTATTCAAGCACCATTAAGCAACTCTTTCTGATCATCGATGTCTTAGGGTCATATCATTGTTTATAAAAATAAAAAATGTCTTAAGGCCATATCCCAATTACGACAAAGAGACAAACCGATTGTATGCCCCCTTTTCCCCCTATGGATCATGAGCGTTAATTGATTGGGTTCAAAGCTGACGATGATGCCTTGAATCCTGATACAAAATTTCGCAAATTGGTTATATCTACTTGTCCAGGCAGATGGTTGGACCAAAAGTAAATATTGCAAATTGCAACTGGTTTTTTATAACTTACGTTGGAGTGATATTAACTGGTGAATTGAAACCATATTCTTCTCATGGTGGCATGACATTTGCATTCAGAAGTGAATGTCTGTCCAATTAGAGTGATACTAAGATATTAAGGCTGGTCAAAATCCATGGAGGGGCATTTTGGTCTGTCACTCTGCCTTCACAAGAAGTGCCCAAACTCGCCAAGTTTCACCAGCATGAATTTACTCACCTTTATCATCACTGAAGTGTATTATCTGTGTACAATCACTTGTGACTAGGAAAACTGTAGAAAGTTGGAAGTTGTCATTAATTTGATTGGAACTAATTTAGCTAATGCCCCATTGTTGAATTTCATTATTACTCTATGTCGCTTGCTACTTATGCTACATGTTTGACCAGGAACATTACAATGGCTTTCAAGTTTCAACTTGTCATAACCATTGGTGCAAGGGAGTTCCATTAATCAGTCTTGAGAGGATTAGTCATGACCATTCTAGCAAATTAGTTTGCATTGATAAATTTATGAGTTCATTTGTAAAATGTTTCACTTTAGTTATTCTGTTGTAATATCTTGTGATGAGTGTCCAGAATGCTGCATTCTTCCCATTGCTCTCACCAACTTTCACTTACAGACGCCATTTGAACTGGAGATGAGGTTCCCAGTTATGAAACTTTTTAACAAGGTGTTACCTACTTGTTTGCAAATCTAGGGTTTTTTTAAAGGTTACTCATTGGAGACCTAAATGAGTGAGCTGTCCCCCTTCTTTCTAATTTATAGAACCATAATCTCACTACAAACTTAAAGGAAATGATAATTTTAATTATTTTATTATCTGAGATTCTGAGTGTTCTCATTTTTTTTTAGTTTTTAATTTTTCATATTCTACTGGGGCCTACTCTTATAGTTTCTTTTGTACATATCTAGGGAGGAACATCATGATGAGTCCCTTCCATCTCAGCAAGGTAAATGCTATTTGCATGATTTTAATCCAGGCATCATGTTTTTGGTATTTCATATGGCAATTTTATTTAACATTCCTTTAGTTCTTTTGCCTATCATTGTATTAATTGTCACTGATGTGTTACATTTTTCCATTTCATTGTCTAGAACTCAATCTTATAAGGGAAGGGGAAAGCCCATGGAAGTTCTGGTGTTTTTTTTTTTTTTGGAAGATACAATTACATTAATTGATGAAAGAATACACGCTTAAGGTCTAACTAACTGCTCAGAACTGAGACCAGTCCCCTCCTTGGCTAACTATCAGCTTTGGCATTAGCAGACCTGGCAATGTGAGAATTGAGAAGCTCTTCCTTTTGACAATCATCCTAATTTCTTCTATCTTATCGAGAAGCCTCCAAGGACACTTAATGCTTTTCATCCATTGTGTTACCACAAAGGAATCACCTTCCAAGATTTCTCCTTCACGATCAATTGTAACCTTCACCCCCCTCCAAAAGGCATGTAATTCAGCTTCATTACACAAGCAGAAAGAGATTGTCGCATAGAAAGAAACAATCAGGTTTTCATTCATAGGTCATAGCTTTTACAAATGTTTCCATTCTAGATAAAAATAGTGTGTGAGAACAAAATATGAGAAGGAGTTTATGGTGATTAGTAAAAAAAGTTTTTTGGTTTTCTGAGTGTTGGTCAAGAAAATGGAATACTGTTAACAAATTGTTCTGCAGATGCTGCGGATGAACCGGAGTGTCATATGCCAAAAATCCAACTTGCTATGTGGGTATGTTCCGTCACATTTGGACAAAAGCATAAATCTTTGTGAGGTACATAATGAACTGTTAATGATATTCTGGTGTTGATCAGGATTTTGGACAATGTGATGTGAAAAGATGCACAGGGCGCAAACTCTCAAGATTTGGCCTGTTGAAGGAAAGTGTCACATACAAAATTTCTCATTCAGTCATTAGGGATGCATTTTTGTTTTGGTTGTTCTTTATAAAGGAGGCATCAGCTAGAATGATAAATGACAAGTTGAACTGGAATGTTTTCTTTTAACATAAATGTTTGAACTATGCTTTTAAGCACCCACAAGGTTTACAAGGGCTTTCTTGAAGAAATACCGTTAGATTCCTTCGCCCAAGTACTTACAATCGTCCCATCAGGACTGCTTCATTAATCAAACTCAAGGAATTCCATCTGTGATGACACTCATGATATGATCCTAAGCTTTCTCATTGAAAAGTGATCATAAGCAATTAGAGTCTCACATACCATTTCCTACACTAACAGGAAGAGCAGTAGCTAGAAGATAGAGAATAATAGAAAGGGGATTGATGGGGCAGCCCCATTACTTAAAAAGGAACACCATCTACTACATTATCACAATTTAAATGATTTCCTTAATTAAATTTTAGTGCAAGAGATAAACATCGTTTCAAAAAGACATTTTTGTCATTTGAATATTAATAAGTAATAGTCCCCCCCCTCCTCTCCATAAGAAGTGGGCCCCTAATAAAAATGCTTGTGGTAGCTTAGATACACAACAAAAAGTTATTTGAAGCTTTTTATGTCAAAAAAATTGACGGTAAAAAAAAAATCCGATCTCATGAAACTATGCCTGTGCTAATTTGAGTACTACTCAACTTAGTTTCCTTAAATTATCTGAAAACCATTTTGAAAAAAAAAATCTGAAAACAAAGTTCAATCATTTCAATTATGGTCACCCTGTTTTGGCATTGTGGTCAAGTAGGGAATCTGACTTTCAGGACAATGTAGCATATCAATCACTAAGTTGGCTCTATGAGTACGGAGTTGGTGAGGCACCTCCAAGTTGTTGGTTTTGAAAATACATTTCAGACTGTAACTTGATTCCAGGCCATTCAGCAATATCAACATTTTATGAGACAATTCACTAAATGTTTCCCAGTCATGAGCCAAACAATGCAGGCCATTCCAAAAATAAAAATAAAATCATGCTCTAGAGTCTGTATACCTGTTTCTGACCATGATAGCTAACATAGTTTGATCTTGCAGGAGCTACGGGTGAATAATGGTTTCGGAGGCGTTGTCCTAAGGTATCCATGAAATTTGAGCTAACCATTTTCCATTTAGTTTTTTTTTTTTTTTTGAAATGGTAACTATGTTAATAGAGAAAAAAGCACTGGAGGTGCACATACAACAAAGCAAACAGAAACGGGAAAAAATTATGACAATCCTAAGTACTGCTACGAAGCATGTAAGATATCTGACATGGAAGCTTTCCGAAACACAAATCGGGGACGCGAAAACCCCAAACTAACCAGAATAGTAACTTCACGAGGGACCCGACTTGTTACCTTGCCACCTGTCTTGAATTCTGTTTACGGCTGGAATAATTGATTGAAGAGTTTACTCGGGTTAATTCTCTAGAGGTTCTGTCTTTCCTTGTGGTCTTCATTGGAGTAGATTCCAAGTCTCTTACCGCAGCAAGTAGGAGAGAAGGAGACTTTCTTGTTCATTGGTGATCAATCCAAGTTTCCTACCAACCTCAAGCATTCTGTGATCAACCTAATCTGAAACCTCGGGATCTGGTGAGGGAAGAGCAGAAGACACTGGTAAACAACTTTGATCTATATCTGCCTCAAATCTCTCCTTCCAACTAATCACTGAACGAGCCTTGGTAGGGGAGAGGATGGACACATGAGCGATAAGACGGAGAAAGGATCACATTTTTGAACAAACATATGAACATAATATGTATTTCAAAGGAAAAAGTCACTAATGTTTTATATTTTGTGGGGCCCTGGATGGGTGGGATTGGTGGCAACAATAATGATGTGAGCTCCCATGATTTAATGGTTGAAACTGTAGATTGATGGTTCACAGAGGACAGGGGATAGTCCAAGTGGGTGGCAAATGGAAAAGGCCTCAGTTACATGGGCGCTTAAAAAACAGTAAACATGTCCATTTTTTTCTGTAAAAATCTATGCCCTTGTTGTATCTGTGGCGTGTTGCGGCCATTTCTAGGCACTGGAGCCTCACAGATCTAGATCCTACTAGCAGTGGCATAGAAGTGTATGGTGCTTTTATACAGTTTTACTGGTAAGCCCTTAAATTATACAGTAAAAGAGAGAAAAAAAAACTGCTGCTCCTAGAAAAGACCAAACCGCAAATGATTGGGATCTTACATAAAATCTGAGAGATTTGAAGCGTTCCCATTCTGTAGTTAAATATATCAGATTATGGGTCTTGATCATAATTTCATGGGCCAGTTGTCATGAAATATACCCTCAGTAGGCATAGTGAAGTATTAATATGGTCATTGCATATTTTAATATCCACTCAAACTAGCAGAACATCTTTAATAAAAGTGCTATTACTCGATTTCTCTCATTTCCATTTGGTAGCAGATAGTTTCTCAGCAACATGTGGCACACTGTTGGACGTTACCCAATGTAGTGTCCACAAGGTTGAGGTTTAGAAACATATTCCCTTTCAAAAAGATGGAAAAGAATGTTTATTATGATTGTCCACATAATAGAATAACGATCTGTTACAGTTAACATGGCTCTGAATGGGTGTGTTACTAAATTTTAGCATGATATTTTGTATATGCTACAGTCCTGTTGGAAAGCAATGTGTCTCAAGGGAAGACCACCCCTTGATAAAGAGAAAAGGGTTGGCAGTGGTTGATTGCTCATGGGCACGCTTGAGTGATGTTCCTTTCGTGAAACTCCGTTGTGCTGCTCCTCGCCTCTGTAAGAAATTCTTAGGTTTCTTTTATCATTCATTTTAATTTCCAATTCTGTTATCAGATCAATGAAATATGCAGACCTTGAATTTATGGTATAAGGCTCTAATGATTATGCTGATCGGGTTTAGGCTCTAAAGAATTCTGTTATCATTTTCCTGGACTTAATGAGGGGTTTAGGCATCTTTTGGGCATTTGTTTGAGCATCTCCATTGATCTCTTTGAGAGATTTTTCGAGGATTGTTAAAACTCCTCCTTGGGGGCTTTGAGATCCAAAACTTCTTAGAGACTGACTTTGAAGGAACATGTAAAGATCATTGGCACTTAGGATTTGAACTTCTTGGGGTGGTTTGGGACTTGGTCTCCTTCACACTCATTTCCTCGAGCGTGGTTTGAGGTTTTCTACTCCATTCATACTTAGTATTCAAGGGGTCTGTTTGGATTAGACAATTCAGAAAGGAGTAATTCCTCCTAAAAAATCTTGTACCAGATGTATCATCGCAGATGAACATATTTTCCTACTTTAGGTACCCTCTTAGATGTCGTTTGTCTATTTCCTTGAGGAAAGAATTCCTTAGAAAAATTATGTTAGAGTTCTATTTGTATTATCCAACAAGTGCTATCAAATCCGACCTCAAGTCGGATTGTAAAGACCTGGCATTATGGTTGTTTGTATTTTCATTGAAAATGAATGAATTATTGTCTTGGCTAGAGAGGAAAGCCTCTTCATTTTCCTCAATATATTTTCCCATCCCCCCCCGCCACCAAATTGGAAATGGATTCCTTGGAAAGAGGAAAATGTCACATTTCTTGTAGTCTTCGCAAAGAGCTCTCATTCTATATAAGAAGAAAGAAGGATCTCATTTTTCATAGCTGGAAAATAAGAAACAGCCCCTAAGGGTCTGTTGGATTAAGGGACAGAAAGAGAACATGCCCTAGCTCTACTACAACATCGGAAATCTCATGTTCTCCAACTTCTCTGGCCCAAAGAGAACCCACTTGGAAGTATCTTCTCTCCAGGTTATCCCCTTAAATTTCTTCCAACCCAATTGTGCATACTATGGTTTGTGCTTTCTGTTATGAGAATATTGAAAAATGTATCCAAAAGAATATAATTCAATTTTTTTAAAAAGAATATATGTCCAAATATATGCCCATCTGTTGCCCTACTATTTGTCTTCTATAAATCATGCTTGAGATAAAGCTCACCTTTTCTATTGACATAATGTTCCATTTCTTGGATATATTTTATGACTGAGAATCCCCTTCTCGACAAGTCCACAGTTGGCATACATGTATCTCAATCCTTATCTTCCAACCACAGTTCCACAGAGTCCCAACTCATACTGATGAATCTTTGTTTTACGTTTGGGCCACCACTATCTCTCAATTTAATTGTTCATGAATTGGCTATTGACCAGAAAATTATTATGGTATTCATTCTATCTTTCAGTATGTTCTAAGGTTGTGATGCATCCATAATGTGTTTTCGTGATTTGAATGGTTTCATTGATGTATGGAGTTCGTGGATTGTCAAACTGTGCTAGGCTTGAGGGAAAAAAATCCTTTTTCTTTCTGTCTGTGGTAGCAATCTCGTGCCAATCCCTAGATAAATAGAAGAAACAACTGATAATTTCATTTAAATTGTAGTACCTTGGCTAGTGGCTGCAAATCCAGTAAACTATGGCAGACCATGCGAGTTATCCTGCGTAGAGGCATTGTCAGCAGCCTTATTTATATGGTAATGTATTTTTGAAGCTCTATTTTTTAGGTGGAAGTGAATCTTCAGGGTTTTTCTATTTCTGTTGTGGTAACTTATCATCCAGAGCACCGTTGGTGATTACCAACATAATTCGAACCATTATTGTTCATCAGCCTTATTTATTCAGAGTCTTTTCTGTGAGTGTGAGCTCGCTCGACTACACTTCAAATGTGCTCTCAAACTTCCAGAAAATTTTCCCATGGCATTGTTGTCATCATCATGATGATTGGTGATGCATCCTTCTGAGCTCTTCATGAAAAGTTGGTGATATGTTTCCTTATACTCATTTTGTTCCCCATGATTGTGACGATATCTGCTGACACGTCTGTATACAAGAAATAATGCAGCTCATGCTTAGTCAATGGCATCATGTAAATAGGAGCTGACTTTTGCTTCTTAGACTTGTAGTGACATTTTTCACCCCAATATCTTCCCTTATTTTTGGAACTCTTGAGTTTTCATGGTGTATACACAAGTGCAGTTGGTTCAAATCATTGTCAGAATTGTACGAGTCGCGACTCGGAGGGTCCAACAAGTCAAATCGCATCCTTAATTGGTAATGCCCAAAAATCGCACGATTCTTGGGTCGTGCGAGTCAACCCAATGAATCGTTGTCTCGTGCGATTCTGGTGGAAGAGGAAAAAAAAGCTAAAAAGGAGGAAAAGGCGTAAAAAAGAGGGAAAAAAAAGAATACCTCCTTCCTCTTTCGCTTTCCTCTTTTCTTCTTCCCTTCTTCGTCATCGTCTCTCCATCAGTGGAGTCTTTATTTCTATATTTTGTACTGTATATTATATTGATTACCATATAAAAATACTATTTTCTAATAATAAAAAATAATTTGTACAATTAATAGTTTTACAAAATATATTAAAATTTAGTTTTGTATAATATTCTATCACTACAACTAGGGGTACAGATATTGGCCGATATGAAACTTATCGGCCTATATATATATCGGTTTTTCAGTGCTGATTAATATCGGCCGATATATATATTGGTTTTTCAGTGTCGATTAATATCGGCCGATATGTATTGTATCGGCCGTGCAACCTATTTCTCGGCCGATATATCGGCGATATATATTGGTCCGATATTGGCCGAGATTATTTATATCAGTATTTAAAAAAAAAAAAAATCGAAACGGTGATTGGCCGGGGTCAAAATATCGGCCGATATTTACGTTTTCTATTTTTTTTTAAAAAAAAAACAGTTTCTTTTTTGGGTTTTTTATATTTTTTAATTCAGAAAAAATAAAATAATAAAATAATATCGATATTTACAAAAAAAAAAAAAGAGGAGAGAATCATATCGGTCGGGGCGTTTTTTGCACCCCTGACTACAACTACTTCTCTATACTTAACATTATAAATATTGAAAGATATGTAGAAATTTCTTTTATAGCTTATATTATTATCATCTCATGACAATTTTATTCAATCTATTCAAGTGAAATAAAATTTATAATTACATTTAACAAATATTTTTTCTAAATTATCTATCTAAAATACATACTATTCAAATTCACAATGAGATATGCGATGCTTAGGTATTTGATGGATGTTATTATTCATGTGTTTGCATATTTACTTATATATTATGAGGAATTGAACAAAGCATCTTGTTATTCGATGTGATTTTATATGTAATTATAGTATAAATAATAGTTTTATTATGAATTTTATGATTCTACGATTTTCAATTCACAATATGATTCGAGTTTGACAACATTGGTCTATTGAATATAATTTTGAAAACATGCTCAGAATATTGGCTGGATATTTTGTTATCATATTTCTTAATATCCTTTGATAGTGGAGAAGAGGAAACTGCAGAGCTGTTGCTGGGAAAATTTAAGTGGGGCCATGCATTCCTGAGTCTGAACAGGTATAGCAAATCTATTTGATAGTGTTTTATGTCCTAATCTGCCTTGACATTTGGCAGAAAATACTTAATCTGCAGATAGTCTTTTTACTTCTTCTCCATTGAACCATACAGGGAACTTCTCAAGGCATATTCTGAATGCGAAAATGGCTCTGCAATTATATTGGTCCAAAATAATTGGCTCTCTAACAATGCAAGAATGAAGAAGGCTCCTAACACAGATGGTATGTTTTTATTTGTTGCAAAGTAACGTGCTTGCATCTTAAAAAAGATAAAAGATAGTTTTAGAGCCCAATTGAGTGTGCATTGGAACCCCAAGGGGTAATCCCAATTGGTTTGGGAGCAAGATCTCTAGAGAGAGGTCTTGGGTTCAAACCATGGGAGCCCCAATGAAGGGTCACTTTCCATGGGAATATGTATAGAGTAAGGTCTCATCGACTTATCCGGTTTGTGCAGATAAGGGGGTTTTCACACACCCTAGAGGACTAGTTGGGTGCAACGCATAGACACCTCCGGACCTAAAAAAAAAAAATAATAATTTGAGTGTGCATTGGTGATTGGTGTATGCATGCTCAGATCTGAAGATTCAAGCCCTTCGGCCTATATAGCTATACCCTACAAAACTCTCAAGAACTAATACAACAATGATCTAGAGAAAAGGTGAAATGTAGGATATTTGAATCTTGGACATTTTTGTACATCCTCCATCCTCTAGATCCTGTAAAAATGTTCCTTGATACCTTTGCTTCTTTGAAACCACTACCATCTTACATTGGATTAGTTGTGGGGAAGTAGTTTGTGCTTCTACTGCTTGGTTCTAGCAAGCTTAGTCTTAGCATCTGGCTCTTTGTAAATGCAGGCATTGATGCAGAATCAGTTGGTGGCAACACTGGATCTGATTCAGAATGTGATTCTGAAGATGGACTTCCGCCACTTGAGAGGAACATGAATCACTTGAACTTAAAGGAAAGTGAGGAGGAAAGCGAGTGAAGGAAAAACTGACCCATTCGTTTTTTACACTGATCCAAATGTGAAGATCCACAGAGATGCTTGGAAAACAAAATTCATGAGGGTGAAGCAGATAACATACTCCCTAATCTGGGACCTAATGGTGCAGTTTTTTTCTTTTTTTGGCCGGTAAATGGTGCAGTTCACGTGATATTTAGTGCCATGTGCTGAGTCTTGGCACCTCTCATGCAGTGGAGGGAAATATAATTATGTACCCATAATAAATTTGATCTTCCCTTTCATAAATATGCCAATTTTGTGACTTCGACGACGATGAGTCTTAGTTGCTACTATGTGGGTGCTGATGTTGACTTTGACTACTGTTTGACATTAAATGCTCTGTTATCTTGAATAATTATTAATGTGTACAACAGAATGCTTGACGAAGATTGGATGTCCAAGAGAACCCGCTAGGTTGCTTGGGTTGTCCACAGAGGCACAAACTGATCGTTGGCCCTGGCCCACATGACCTGGGCCCAATTTTCAATACTCTTGATTTGGGCTTTTCTAGGCATTTGGGCTGTCTCTATATCTTCTGCGTGCTAACTGAAGGACCAGGCCTTATGAATTGCTGAAATGCTTGAAAATATGGCTAGGTTTTACTTTCTTAGTATGTTGGGTAATTTTAACCATAAGGTTAGTAACTTGTAGCATAGATGGGTATAATAATTTTCTTTTCTTTTTTTTAAATTGTGCAATCAATTGACTGTTCAATTTAACCCATTATTATCATGGGCTTTTGGTCACGTGGGATGGGACAATACTAAGATAATGCTCAGCTTTGTCTAAATAAAAAGATAGACAGTAGTCTGTCAGCCTGTGGACTGGATTTGGCCTAATATAAACTATACAAGGCCTCAAACTAAAAACAGGAGGTTTAAACCAAGTCCTAAAGTCAGAACCTTAGATACAACTCTGTAAAATTGCATTGTTTAAACCAGAGTAGTAAATTTCAGTCAATAATCCATTGTTTTCGGTTTTTTTTTTTTAAAAAAAAAGATTTAATATCGGCTGTGGCCGATATTTGAGATCCAACCTTGTCAGATGCTTCCCAAGCATGAAACAAGCACGTCAAAAGAGAGTAATATTATAATTGGAAGAACATATTTAATGCAACTTTGATCAATGTCACACTCTGACCCTATATTTTGATTACAATTTTATTAATTCAATCCCTAAATTACCCTTCAGCATCTCACAACAGTATGTTTTTTCTGTAAGTATCTCAGAATGATAGTTGAACTTGCAAATAAAAAATCATTTATTTTCAATTGCTTTGTTCTTTAAATTTTATCAGCTGTGGTGAATTACATAGAAAGTGACACTAGCACCACTTCTTCACAGAAGCTGAATTGCTCTGTGAAGTGACACTAGCAACATTTTGTTGTGATTTACTTTTATGAAGTGACTACAACTTTTATGAAGTGACATTAGCTTTAGTTTCAAGAATGAATTCATTAATATGGAGGACTGCTTTAAAATAATGATGATTGCCAAAGCAGGAAATCCAGATAATAAATACCAACAAGCAATGAGAAGGTGTGGCATCAAGTATTGAGAAGATCTTCAACAGTTCCATGACATTGAAGAAACCAGTGAAACAATTAAGATATCAATCAATTTAAGAAGCTTATATTCATCCCTAGAAGCTATGATACCCACCCAAATAATGCTATGAGCCTATGACAGAAATGTAAAGTTTCCTACTCTAAAAGTAAACTCTGCAATAACTTTAGGACACTGAAATCAAAATGAACAAATGGCGAATACATGGAAACCAACAAGCTACAACAGAAAACACAAGAAACTTCTTTTTCTGTGACTCAAATAATAAGAATGATATCTATGCAGTTGTTACACCTGATAGTTCATTATGAGTGGTGCTTGCATATTCCTTCCTCTAGACGCAAAACCAACATAATCTAGGGCAACCCAAAAAAAAAAAAGGAACAAAAAGAGAAGGTGGTAGAAGGCAGGGTAAACTTAAATGCTAAAGTGAAATACTGTATCAATATTATACCTATGCAACATAGCTACAATTATTTGTGACAGTGACAACACGATCCATCATCCACAATCATATTTACATTTATTAGACTCCTTACCACATGGTAACGGAAAGTAACTCTATAAGAAAGGAGTGGGCATCTGTCCATTTCAAAAAAAAAAGAAGAAAAAACCATTTCAAAATAAGAAAGGAATGGGCATCTGTGACCCAGAGCAGAACATGCAGCCATAAGTGAAACTTTCAAAGAGTGAATATCCCATGTACAAGTAAAGTTATATGTGCAAGAGTTTTCCCAATTGACATGATAATGATACACATGACAACTCACTTACAACTGAAAGCAGCAAAAGTTTTAGTATCAATCAGTATGAAAGGAAATAGTGAAGGCAAATAAAGTTTTATGTACTAAAATTGAGCCCGAGATGGTGTTTGGCAATACAAAAGCTTACTCTAAACCCTTTAAGTTGAGAGGTCACAGATAATTGATTGTTGTGCAGTCTTTCAGGCAATAAAATTGTACTTGATATGATGGTTGGATATTTCAATAGCTATATTGGTAGAAACACTGGCGTTTGGATGGAGGGTAAATTTTGAAGGGTTACACAAGATAACTCGTGGTCAAATGTTACTCCAAGTAATATAAAAACCCCTCTCTTGAAAAGGACTTTCAAAGTTGAAGAGGAGGTAAAATGTTATTTTACCAAACAAGAGACTCCCTTTACCCCATGAACACAGCCAATTCACTTGTGTGTTACCACACGTAGATTCTCTTTTCTGCATGAGGAATTTTATTTTATGCAAGTGGTGCCCCATTTTGTCAAAAATGTGCCCAATTAGTAATGTTGCATTCTTCACTGTTTTATTATCAGGAAAATTGAGTGTAGTACATATCCTCTAGTATGGTACACAACTACACATAATCATGAATGAGTAGGGAACACCTTGATCAGTCCACAGATTTCAGATTGTTGTGGCCCACCTTTGCATTTGGATTGTTGATGACATCTTGTATTGATCTATTTTTCACGAAGGGTGAAAAAAAAAATGATCCAGAATTCTGACAAATCCCAAAAGACACGGTTGTCATAGCCCCATGTAAATTCTTCAGAAATTTCTTCACAAGGGCTCATCCACCAACAGTATATGGACCCCTTTGGATGTCCCACCTTTTGCAGACAGAACCATTCCATATTTAAATGCGCATTTACATGTTTTGGACAACGAAAAGCAAATTGCTGCTTTTGGCAGACCCAATTCCACGTTTAGGACAAGGAGGCCTGATACGCATAAAAAAACAAAATCTTGATTTTTGGCTTTGGGCAGTCCAGATTCCAAACACTTCCTAACCTAAGCATCCGTTTAGATACACTAAAGATTTCTTTTTCTAAGCTAAAGAAGGAACAAATTTAAACTGTGTTGAGGTTAATAATTGTTGTTTTCCAGAAAGGTACTTTCCTTTTCATGCATCCAAACAGAACCTTTATTCTGCCAATCGCACCAAATCCTCCTCATTTTCAAAGAAAAAAACAACAACAAAAAAAAAACCTGGACACATCGAGAAAGAGATGAATTGATCGATTCTTGCCTGCTTCGGCAGATTCCTCCCAGATATGCCACGGTGTCCCGACTAACCAAATCCCATCGGGATGAACGTAATCGGTCCTCCAGATCGGAAATGGATTGAAACGCCTCTTCCTAAATCAGGCCCAATCTCCCTTTCTCAATCGGATCCGTAATCAAATTCTGGAGGAGGTTGAACTTCTTGGGAGAATCGAGAGAGATCTGAGAAGGATAAGCCATGAAAATTAGGGTTTGGACTTTGGAGAAAAGGAAGCAACAAGAACAT
This sequence comes from Chimonanthus salicifolius, assembly GCA_013350335.1. Classification (NCBI taxonomy): domain Eukaryota; kingdom Viridiplantae; phylum Streptophyta; class Magnoliopsida; order Laurales; family Calycanthaceae; genus Chimonanthus; species Chimonanthus salicifolius. Next base: position 61,816,651 of record CM023539.1, read on the forward strand.
GGAAACGACTCTCTTCGACGGATTTAGAACAGGAGAACGGGAAACCAACTCCAACGGCCTTGGCGGGAAAGAAATACATTTTCCTGGGAAAAGTGTTTTAGGGATTTTCTGGATTATACTTTACCCGGAAATGCTAAAGTGCTGTATTTACATTAAATGATAGAAATTATAATTTTCATATGTGATGATAGAAATTGTAATTTTTATATGGATCAGTAGACTTTGCCATATTGAATGTATATTAAAATTTAAAATCATTGAGCCATTAGATTTAAATTCATTAAATTTAATGGTGAGATAGGTTATTAATTTAATACATTTTGATTAAATTATTAATAATATCTGAGGTTTGTGTCATATGTAATGTGGAAGAGGAATCTATACACCACCTAATGTATAGGTCTACATTTAGGATAGATTCGTGAATCTCATAGATTCCATGTGGGTGTTTTAACAAGAATGTGAGAGTCTCCTAATCTAGTGTTGGGGCCCTCGTTGTTTGAAAAAATAAAATAAAGAATTTATTGGATAAATTTGTGAGCATTTTTACATCTCTTGGGAGGGAGGCTTAAGGGGAGGAAAGAGAAATGTTATTCAAAAGTTAGTTGGATGAAGTCATAACCAAGGTTGTACAAATTAAATGTTAACCTGGCAGCTAGAGATAAGCCTAGGTAGCTTGTATAGGGGGACCTGGCTAGCTTTTTTTACTGAGTCTACTTGGATCACGAAAACAAATGAGGCAGAGTTATCAAATTTTAAGAGAACGATCTTTTTTCATGAGTGACAATCTTAAAGAAAGAAGTGCTTCTGCGCAGGAGTACAAATATTGATCGATATGTATCGATTTTTTAGTGGTGAGTATCGGTTGATATATATTGTTATCGGTCGATATTCATAATATCGACTGAAATATCGGCCGATATCAAAATATCATCTGATATCGACTGAAGAGAGAAAAATATCGACCGATATATCAGTCGAAAATGAATTTTAAACCCCTGGTTCTGCGAATATTATCACGTAGTTTAGTGATAGGAAAAATCTCCCATTGAGACTAGTTAATATGGTGAGGGAAATTAGACAGTTGTCAAGGAATAGACTCATTTACTTCAGACATACGAGGTATTTGACCAACTGTATTGTCAATATTTTGACGAAGGTTGACATCCAAAAGTTCGTGCAAATGGTGAAACTTATTCTTCTACATGGCGAGATCCCATGGCACAGGAGGTTAAGGATTGTGTTTTGCTTGGTTTTTTTGTGTTGTGGGTTTCACGTATGATTGTTCTTTTCTTTGTCATCGTATGTATAATTTTCTTATACAAACTACTGACTTCTTTGTACTTACATTCGTATTTTAATAATTCTAAGTATTGTTTCCATTGAAAGAAAATCTTAACTTTTTACTCTGAAGTACTCTACAGTTTGAAGTTTAATACAATTGAACTCGTAACTCCATTACATGCCATATTGATGTTATGGTGTCATTTGAGATGGATGGCGGACTTATTATTTTAGAAGTTTAAGAGTAACTTCATGAATTCATTATGCAAACTAATATTAGAACAATTTATTTATTAAATAACTCAACATAATTAACTTTAAAATTATTTCTTTGATAAAACTTGATTCATGTTGTTAAATTGGTCCAAAGTATACTGGGCCACTTGAATTTTGTAATACTCTAACTCAAATATATTAAAATTATTAAATAATTTAAACAAACTCATTTACTGAATAGGGAGATATATTCAGTTTAATTTTTTTAATAATTAACTTAAACTCCTTCTATAGTTCAATGAATTGAATTAGAAGTTGCTGCCCAAAAGGTCTCCTAAGGTACTTATGAAGGTCAAGTGAGAATTTCATCAAAAATGAACCCCACATTTGTTAGTTCACATAATGATTAATCAAATTTTTGATATGCATCATTTTGATCATCTAATTTAAATTTAGCTCGAATTGATACTCATTTTACTCATTGTAATAATTAAATTAAATATCAAATATTAAAATTAAAACTAATTGAATACAACCCATTTTAAAAAAAATTGGATTGTCATTTAGACACCTCACTTTTCTTTTAAGAGACACCTCATTTCAAAATTTTATGTAAAATTACCATTTTGCCCCTCAATTTTGTATAGAGGAATCATCTTTTTAAAAAAATTGAAGGGCAAAATAATAATTTTCATACAAAATTTTGAAATGGACTGTCCCTAAAAAAAAGTGAAGTGTCTAAATGGTCACCTAAAATATATTATAAAATTATGTTAGATGTGATAGATGGTGTCAGGAAATCGTACCTTATAAACTTTGGGGGTTTCACATCTCTCTCCTTTCTGATAAGCCCACCAATGAAAATAACTTATTAAGATGTGGTCCAGTGTTCCCTGTAAGAGGAACAGTGCAGATAAAAATATCAATCCAACCAACAAATGTGGGTGGTTCAAAACCTCCAGCTACACGTTTTGGATGCGGGTTAAATTTTAGAGGGTTACTTTAGGTAAAATGAAAACTTCTTCTTTAAAAAGGTTTTCAAAAGTTGAAAGAGAAGGGTAAAATGTTGATTTTTTATCTCTCTCTTTTAGTTATCTTACCCCCATTACCCCTGTTACCCTTCATCCAAATGCAGCCTAAAACAATCACAAGTTTCTTATAAAATTTTACTTTCTATGTAGATGAAAAATATAGGATCATCTAAGTTATTTAGAGTGATGATCAACAACTTATTTTAAGAACTCAGAATTTTGAGTTCAATTTCTATTCTATTTTAAAAGGTCACTCTCAGTAAAATCAGAATCATCTAATAACGAGCTATTTATCATTAGTACATTAGGATTGGAAATTGATTGGTTTACTCTCTTTACGTCCAACGCGTTAATTTATGAAATAATCAATTAAGAAAAACAAAGACATAATGACCAGTGATTTTAACTAAATTCTTAACTACCTTTTCATGCCTTGAATAGGTAGAGTGGAGGATAGGGTTTTTGGCTTTTCCGTGTTATGAATAGTTGAACAACAAAATATATAATAAATGCTTGATCAAATCATGTACTTACAGTATTCAAATTTATTAGTTTGCTAGCATGCCTCAACCACATACATTACTACAGTTGTACATAACATTTATAGTAAGTGGTGTTGAATTTTTTTTTATAAGATAATTTTAGAGAGATTTTTTATCAATGTATACAAAGGGCAACTATTGAGAGATTGAGGTGGGTTTTTTTTTTTTAATTTGGAGAATTACATAGTTGCATTGGAAAAACTTTCTTATTAAAGTATTTTACTTTTGTAAAATGGACTAATGAAACTTGAGAGGAGGTTGGTCAGACGGTCAAGAAGCCCCGCTCGTGAAGGGAGGTCTTGAGTTTGATTCACGCTCAACACCCTTATGGGTCACTCTACATAATTGTTTACTCAGTGTATGTGGGGGATTGAGAGATTTGCACTTGCCCCAAGTACTAATCGGGTTAAAATCTTCCGTATCCAAATATAGATGAGACTCCTAGACATCTTAGTTATAAAAAAAATTGACTAATGAAAAAAATATATTATATAATTTTTTAATTTTCAAAATTACATGGTTAAGATGATGGTAAAGGGTGAAGTTTTACTCACGTTTGGCCCATCTCATTTCTCTGAGATCCAACTCATAGATATATACCTTAAAAATTAATGAAAAGAGTAACTAATCTAAGAGATGTATAAATAGTTAGAGTCTGTTATGTAATTGTGTGAAATTTGTAAATATCATATAAAATTCAAAATGTTTGACACTAAATCATCTCAATTATGTGTGATAGCCGATGGATAATAAAAATAAAAAATTGTAATAATTAAATAGCAAACACTATAATCATAACTCTATAAGAACCAGATGTAGACAATATAGAATCTAACATTATCTGCAGAGTCATATACAAATAATCATTTGAGGCTTATAGTTGAGTTCTTTAGATTTGATTTAAATTTCGATTGTAAACCCCAAAAGACAACAAACTGAATAAAAATATAGAGTAAAAATAGAGTATCAAATGCTAAAAATAAACGAATTGAAAATGATTAATTCAATCAATTCAAACAAATAGAAATCGAGACTCAATTGACTCGATTATTGTCATGAATATACAAATATATGAGGGCTACAACTATTTAAAAGATAATCTTAGTGTATGTCTCGCTAGAAATTTTCCGTAAATTCAACTCGAATTCAAACCCAAAATGAATCTGAACCCGAAATCTGAAAATAGATCCAAACCTAAATAAACTAGAACCAATTAAGACCCAACCAAAGCCGACCCATTGTCAGGTCTAGATAGAATCTTAATCAATACTGCTATAATGACCCTCTATAAATATCACCTAAGTTTAAATTTTATCAATCAAGTTAAGAAAAACTAGGGTAACTCTTAAGATCCTTTTTTTTTATCTACCTACTATTAAATTTTTAATTTTATAAATTTAAATATTGATTTAAAACTGATGCAATCAAATATCTATATATCAATGATAACCATTATATTAGCTACATATTTACAATATGTAACTATAGCGATTCAAATTAATATTTTTATTAAAAATATTATATCAACAATAATCAATGATAAATACATCTCATTGACACATGGAGCAAGTATAATTGGTAAAAATTAAGTTAATTAAGTTGTCTAAGTAATTCAATTGGTCCAAACTTTTTGAGTTACACTAGAGATCTTTTAGTTCAGCTTCTCGTGAATTTATCTTACTTACAGGACTTGCAGTTAATTTTGTATACCCATGAGATTAGTTAGAGTTAGTCTGAATTTAAGAAGTTTTCTCATAAAAATAGATTTTGAGTTTAATTCGTACTCAAATCTCTCTAGGTCACTCTTAACTACTCCCCATCGTTTGAATTTAATATATATATATATATATATATAAAGAGGTGTTCACGTGAAAAATTAGTCGAGCAAAATCTACAATTCAGAACACCTTTCGTCATTAACAAATGCATATACTTATATTATAAAAAGATTAAATTAATTACATGTACTGCACTGCTGTCGAAATATATCGAACAGCGAAAAAACAATAATTAACTAAGGAATCAATTATTCTTTGCCGGTCGTCACAGTGCTTGAAAGGATATTTTCCTTTATGAAACGGACCGAAAACGAGTCTTGTTTTTTTAACGTACAGTAATATACATAAATAAAAGAAGTGGACCCACCAGCCAACCCTTGGCTCTCTAAAAGGTCCCATCCTACGGCCTGACACACTAACAGTTCAACCCGTCAGATCGTTTACAATAGGATAGCGATGTGTAGTTTTGTCCACACCCAAAATTTTAGTAAACTCGGCTCAGCTGTTTATCAAGATTAGCGTAGAAACTAAGTCCAGAGGTTTAAAAATCGGCATCGGCTGATATATCGGTCGATACGATATGTTGGCCGATATATCGGCCGATATTTTTCTCTTTTTTCTTTATTTTTTTAAATATCGACCGATATCGGTCGATATTTTGATATCGGACCGATATAATACGGCCGATATCAAGGCCGATATTGTGAATATCGGTCGATACGATACATATCGGCCGATATTCACATATCCAAAACCGATATATCGTATCGGCCGATATTTCAACCCCTGACTAAGGCTGCGTTTGGAGGGGGTAACCCCCGTTACCCTTTGTTACCTCCGTTTGGTAAGGATAAAAATTCACCTCTTGTCTCCCTTTTGAATACTCACATAGGCCTTAGGGTATTTAAGAATGAATACCCCTCCTTACCCTCCCTTCTGCTCATGAGAATTTCTTTTTTTTACATTTTATTTATTTATTTATTTTGGTGAGTACTTGACTTTTATTTTTTTTTAAAAGCACTCCATTATTTCCATTTGATAAATTTTATATCACCAAATAACAAATTATATTTTTTTATGAAGAGATATAAAGAATTTTTTTATTCATTTATTGAAATTTAAAATAATAATAATGATTTTTTATTTATTTTTTAAGCAAACCTTTCCCCCATTTATCTCGTGCCTTCCTCTATTTTTCAATTATATATTATATAATTTTTTGAAACGTATTTTTCAAAATGTTCTATTTTTAAGGGGTGATTCTGTCGAAATTTCGATAGGATCTCAAAACTCTGAAAAAGTTTGAGATTCATAATAATCTCTTTTAGGATAATTAACAATTTATTCTGTTAGAAGATTATTTTAAAAATGTGTCAACATTTTCAACGTGATACATTTGGGTGAGGGGTAAATTTTTATAGGGGTTACCCTTAAGTAGGGGTAAACTGACATATTAACAATTTTATGAGAATTAATAATTTTATTAAATCTATATAATATAAAAAAAAAATTATGCAGCATTTTCAACGTGATGTATTTGGATGAGGGGTAAATTTTTAAAAGGGTTACCCTTGAGTAGGGGTAATTGTAAGTAGGGGTAAACTAACATATTAACAATTTTATGAGAATTAATAATTTAATTAAAACTATATAATATAAAAATAAAATTTCTACAGCATTTTCAACGTGATGCATTTGGGTGAGGGGTAAATTTTTATAAGGGTTACCCTTGAGTAGGGGTAATTGTAAGTAGGGATAAACTGACATATTAACAATTTTATGAGAATTAATAATTTTATTAAATCTATATAATATAAAAATAAAAATTTTGCAACATTTTCAATGTGATATATTTTAGTGAGGGGTAAATTTTCACATTGAGTATGGGTAATTGTACGTAGGAGTAAACTGAGATATTAACAATTTTATGAGAATTAATAATTTTATTAAATCTATATAATATAAAAATAAAATTTCTGCAACATTTTCAACGTGATGCATTTGGGTGAGGGGTAAATTTTTATAGGAGTTGCCCTTGAATAGGGGTAAACTGACATATTAACAATTTTATGAGAATTAATATTTTTATTAATTTCATATAATATAAAAAATAATAATTATAATTTTTATGAAGAGATATGTTGATATTTTTTATTTATTTATTGGGATTTAAAATAGTAATATCAAAAAAAATATTTATTTATTTTTTTAATATTAGAATGCAGGTGTTCATTTTAAATTATAATTATAAAAAATAATTTATAAAAATTAGATAATATTATTATAGGTTATATTATTAGAATTTACTTCACGAATATTATTTAATAATTATGTTTTATAAAAAAAATAAAAAAATATTAATATATCAATTACCCTTACTTGTATTTACCAAATAAGATTTTTACCCTTAGGGTAAGGTTTTACTTTACCACTATAATTACCAAACAAGATAAGGGTAATCTCAGTTCAAAGGGTGACCCCTACTTAGGGGTAACCCCCTATAAAAATTATCTCTCATCCAAACGCAGCCTAAGGCTCCATTTGGATGGGGGTAAGCCTCCGTTGCCCCTTGTTACCCTCATTTGGTAACAATGGGGTAAGGGTAAAAATTTAAATTTTTACCCCTCTTGTCATCATTTTGAATACCCCTATGGGACTTAGAGTATTCATTCTTTAATATCCCTCCTTACCCTCCCTTTTACTCTTTTATGAGATTTTTTTTTTACATTTTATTTATTTATTTATTTTGGTGAGTATTTAGCTTTTATTTTTTTTTTAAAAGCACTCCATTATTTCTATTTGATAAATTTCATATCACCAAATAGCAAATTATATTTTTTTATGAAGAGATATGTAGCATTTTTTTATTCATTTATTGAAATTTAAAATAATAATAGTGGTTTTTTATTTATTTTTTATTTTTTAAGGAAACCTTTCTCCTATTTATCCGGTGCCTTCCTTTATTTTTCAATTATATATTATATAATTGAAAATTTAATAGATTTCAAATAATTTTTTATATTATATAGATTTTCAACATGATGCATTTTAATGAGGAATAGTTTTTTACAGGAGTTATCCTAGGTTACCCTTAAGTAGGGGTAAACTGAAATATTAACAATTTTATGAGAATTAATAATTTTATTAAATCTATACAATATAAAAATAAAATTTCTGCAACATTTTCAATGTGATGCATTTGGGTGAGGGGTAAATTTTTATAGGGGTTACCCTTGAGTAGGGTAATTGTAAGTAGGGATAAACTGACATATTAACAATTTTATGAGAATTAGTAATTTTATTAAATCTATATAATATAAAAAAAAAATCTATAGCATTTTCAACGTGATGCATTTGGGTGATGAGTAAATTTTTATAAGGGTTACCCTTGAGTAGGGGTAATTGTAAGTAGGGATAAACTGACATATTAACAATTTTATGAGAATTAATAATTTTATTAAATCTATATAATATAAAAAAAAAAATCTACAGCATTTTCAACGTGATGCATTTGGGTGAGGGGTAAATTTTTATAAGGGTTACCCTTGAGTAGGGGTAATTGTAAGTAGGGATAAACTGACATATTAACAATTTTATGAGAATTAATAATTTTATTAAATCTATATAATATAAAAAAAATCTGCAACATTTTCAACGTGATGCATTTGGGGGAGGGGTAAATTTTTATAGGGGTTACCCTTGAGTAAGGGTAATTGTAAGTAGGGGTAAACTGACGTATTAACAATTTTATGAAAATTAATAATTTTATTAAATCTATATAATATAAAAATAAAAATAAAATTTTCTGAAATATATTTTTCAAAATATTCTATTTTTAAGGAGTTCACCCGTGATAATTTTTAATATTAATTTTATATTTGTTGTGATTTATTAAACTATTATGATAGTTTATTATATTATATATTTCATGTTACCAATGAACAAATTATATTTTTTTATAAAGAAATATGTTGATTTTTTTATTCAGTTATTGGGATTTAAAATAATAATATCTATTTTTTTCTTTATTTATTTTTTTACTGTTAGAATGCAAGTGTTCATTTTAAATTATAGTTATAAAAAAGAATCTATAAAAATTAGATAATATTATATTTACTTAATGAATATCATTTAATAATTATATTTTATAAAATTTCTCATAAAATTGTTAATATATCAGGTTACCCCTGCTAATAGGTATCAGAAAAGATTTTTTACCCTTAGGGTAAGTTCTTACTTTACCACTCTAATTACTAAACAAGTTAAGGGTAACCCCTTTTCAAAAGTGACCTCTACTCAGGGGTGACCCCTATAAAAGTTACACTCCATCCAAACGCAGCCTAATTTATTGATATATTTAAATTATTATAATATTATTTTTCATTAATATTAGATGTGATGAAAAATCTATTTAATGATAAAGTTAAATATTAAAAATATTATTTTCTTTATTAAGTTTATATTAACTTTAGTTTATGACTATTTAATACATTCCCATTATTGATTTTAAAATTAAAAATATTATTTAATATGTCATCTTGATCTTAAAAAGGCTAAAGTAATTTGATGAAGCTTCATAAGTTCGGTAATGATTTATTAAAGTATTTAATATTTTTTTTAATATGGATATCTCTATTTTATATTGGATGTGAAACTAATCCCACCAACATATATAAATCTCCTAATTTATTTACACTTGTAAATTGACGAAGAGTAAATCTATAGGAAGTGGCCCAAACGGATTTAAGCAATAAAATACACTTTTGTATTGAAAGCTTCTCTAATGCATTTGTCAAATGGACATGACTATTTGAAATGCACATGAAAAAAAATGTATTTTTAAAATTCTAGTGATTATTTATAACTTTTAAATCTAATTTATGCCACATGACTAACTCAGTTGGTATAAATTTTTAGGATTAGACTAGAAATCTTAAGTTTAATTATTCCTTATTTTATCTAATATATGAGGCTTACCGGTGATTTCATATATCTTTGAGATTAGTCTGACATCTCTCATTAGAAAAAAATTCTTCTAGAACTTGCACTTTGATTGATTTTAGTCATCCAAATTATCATTGAGTAAATAAAAAAAAACTTCATTTCTTATTTACTGGTAGTAAATGTTTACTACCCGTAAAAAGTAAAAAATAAGTCAATTATAATCTAAAAAAAATAAATTTGAGAAATCAGTGGTTGTGCTGGGTCCCCGAGTAGATAGGAAGCAGGTTTTAAGGCTGAGATCGCGTGCGTATCGCGTGGGCCGAATTTTCCGTCAGTAACAGACTTAATGCTTTTGAACGAGTCACAATCTGATGAAAAAAACAATCCACAAATTGTAACTTATTTGAAATAATATGTAAATTTTTTATGAGTTTATTTTCCAATCAATACAAATTATCTTTATTTTATCTAATTTTACAAAGAATTAGTTAATTTTGACACTTTTATCCATGCAATCTGATACAACAATTATATGCCACTAAAATTAAAAGTATCAACGGTTCAGATCATCTTCTTAGATAATGTGCTACAAGAACTGAGAGCATTTGATCTGGTGCTTTTAAAGTAATGGCCTTATATCAACGGTAATGAATTGAATTAGTGGGGTCCACTTTGCTGAACGTATCAATAGAAAAATCAAATTCCATGGTTCTCCGGTGGACAGGATAACGCTTCCATAGCCTCTTGTACTCGGGCCAAACCATAATTCTCGGGAGTGAACCGTACATCTCTCCACGTTCCATGTTTGGGGATGATAGGGAGATTGTCGCCATTAAAATTACATCGGATGCCACTAATGTAATGTGCTCTTATCTGTACTATGTCAACGGTCCATCCACTGCTAAATATAAGTATTTTAAGTGAAAATAAGATTTAAAATTTTATTTCAATTGTTTAATTTAGTATAAGATTTAAATCAGTAAAAATAAAACATTTCTATGTTATGATATGTAGCACATTCTACTATTTGATCTAAATAAGATGCTTCAGCTCCACTGGGTTTTCATTATTTGGGTTTAAGATTTGTGTTAATGAATGTGGACCATATCCATGAGGTTAACCACATGTATAAATAGGGTCTATGACGTGACATATCATGTGAGACTGAACTTTTTAATTCAATTTTTTTTTTTTTAAATGTTGGGTTTACCAGAAAAGTTAATGAAAGACTTTTAATATTATTCATAGAAAAAAAACCTATGCTGAAAAAAAAAGGAAGAGATGATTAGCTTTTCTATCTCTTCAACTTCATTCATGTTTTCTCTTATAAAATAAGATACTTATTATAGTACGCGATTGGGTCATTTCCAATTTTATCAACTTTTTTTATCTTTTATTCCACTTGACGGAAGTGATTTTTGTACTCTTAGGTGCACTAAATTTGAATGAAATTTTGATTTTACTCAAAATTTTGAGAAAAAAGAGAGAACAAGGGTTATAAAGGACTTTGGGCAAAATCGAAATTTCCTTTAAATTTGTTGTACCGTAAAATACATTGGCAGTGCAAAAATCACTTCCCCATTTAAAATATACTTCATGCATTATATTTTGTTTTTACTAAACTTTAGGCCATATATATATATATAAAAACGGTCCTCTAAGATCCCAACCTACTATAAAATTTTGTTTTATTTCACTAATTAACACTATACCATATGTAAAAGAAATACAACACAATACCTTTTTTTTGAAAAATAACATACAACACGATATTTTATCATAGATTTCTAATATTAAGTTATCCATGATTACACACAAAGTTACGAGCTAAATACAAATTTTTGTTGGAGTCCTACTTGCACAGGAAACACCACTGTCTCCATAAGTTGTTTTAACATTGGTAGTTGTTTCATTGTACATATCTTGCATAATGTCTAGATATTCATTACGAATACATTTATGTTTTAATATTTTCCATATCAATTTCCTTAAAACTCTATAACAAGCATTTTCTAAGTAGATAAATATCATATGTAGATTCTTTTTTCTTTTGCCTTAATTTTTTTATGTGTTGTCTTAGTAAAAAATAGAAGTTCAAGTCTTCATGGTTTAACCTAGTGTACCCTAAAGTTTAGGTATCAGCTGTGGAGATTTTACGCTAGGTTTCCTACACGTAAATTCAAAAAAGAAAAAAAAATTACTGTAGACCTTCTGACATAAATATAATTTAATTTCTCTAAGACATTTGACTCCTGTTTCAGATGAGCCTCAATTACCTTCTCTCAAAGATTCCTTGTGTATCTCTTTAATTTAATGGTACTATGGTTTTTAAATATCTCATTTGTTTTTATAAAAAGGATTTCTCTACTTTTTGTGTCATTGGTTAGGCATTGTTTTTGAGGTTAGAATTAAAAAAATAATAATCAGATAAACTAGCACACCTCAGTATCATCTAGTATAGTCCAAATCTCATTTTAAATACCATCCATTTCTAGCATTTTATACTTCTTCATCTTTTCAAAATTAGGCTTATTTCTATTTATAATACTTTTTATTATTTACCCATTTACGAATTTAAAAAGATGATAGAGTATCGTGGTTTTTTTTTCTATTTATTAAATTTGAGAACATAATTCATGTGATTAATGTGTGAAAGAAAAATAGTAGAGAAGAAGGGATAAAATCTTATATGAACATAATTAAGATGTTGTAGATTCTTGGTTGAAAATGTACTAGAAGATACCTAGATTGCTCAAAACCAATTAAATGAAGTTTTGAATCATAGGTCATGATCAGATTGGATCTTGTGCTATAAGATGAATTTTCATAATTATTTTATAGTTGATTAATCGGTTTTGATGTTTAAGAATTTATTTTGTTCAATACATGTTGAAAATGATTAAATTGCACGACTCGTCTTCAATTAAAAAGATTGACATAAATAATAGAGAAATAATTTTGATGTGACAACCACAACCATTTTCATTTCACAATTTTTCTATAGAAAAATATGATGCACAAATATACTCTTGATTTTCAGAAAAAAAAAAATTGACTTGCATAAGGTAAGATTTGTGAATTTGGCACTTATAAAAATAGATTTTTATGGTTTGTATTAATCAACTAATCATTTATCCATACGATAAATGCTTAAATTAGATCATTCATTTTTTTTTATTTGAGTGGGGTCTTTAAAATATTATCCAAATTTATTTTTATATGGTGAGGTAGTCAACCTGTCAACATGTCCCATCCTTCTTTTTATATTCGCTATTGCTTACCACTGTGCAGGCCACCCACCAGCTAAACTGGTTCGACGTTATTCATGTTTAAATCCAGTCTGCTTAGGTTTTCAAGATGATTGGCCGCATAATTTTTTAATAATAAACAAATTGAAATTTGTATCCATTTGGTCTAAACAAAGAAACAAAAGGTTGCATTTACACAGGACAAAAATTCAACTTAGTACTGTTTCAATGATCTAGTGATTTTGTATTAAGAAAATAATTACTAGAAAAATGAAATAAAAGGCCATTAAGAATATTTAGAGGGATTTTTCAAAATAATGGACTTGATCACGGATACCTTCATGCCTATTTGTATAGCCCCAAACCCCCTCTCTCCTTTAGGTCGACAACCTTGTCCCACTTGACCAAGTGGGTTTGTTTCCTCTCTCCCTTCCGATCCCATGGAAAATCTTTGTAGAGTCTCTTCAAAATGCTTTCAAACTCCTTTCGACATCTCGAATAAAAACATAGAGTATGTAAGTAGATCTTGGGTTGACGCCGATAGATAGACCCAAGTATACAAATGGTCTTTTACCAACACTACACCCCATTTCCCTCCCCAAGGACTCCTCCATTTCAGCCTCTACACCACAATTATATTGATTTTGCCTAGATTTATTTTTAAGTCAAATACTAACTCAAAGCAGGGGTCAAAAAAACGCCCCAGCCTATATTTCGACATATATGCAAGTATCGGCCGATATGCATATCGGCCGCAATATCGGCCGATAATTTTCTCTCTCCTCTGATATCGACATTTCTCTTTCCTCCGATATCGGAACCGTGAAGAACCGCAAAAAACCGTGAAAGCAGTATCGGAAGAACCGTTAAAAACTGCAAAAAACCTTGAAAAACTGTGGAAAAATCGCGAAAAACCGTATGATTTTTTTAAAAAATAAAAATAAAATAAATAACTTTTAAATACCGATATTTATGTATATCGGCCGATATGGTAACCAATATTGCGGACCGAATATCGGCCATATCGGCCGATATTCATTTTGTACGACCGATACATATCGTATCGGCCGATACTGTTTGGTCTTAAAAAATCGATACATGTCGGCCAATACGATATGTATCGGCCGATATTTCGACTCCTGACTCAAAGTACTTGAGTACTGCTTTTACTCTAAATAATAAAAGAGTATCATTTGTGAATTGGAGATGGGTAATAAGTAGGTTATCTGAGTAAACATTTAGGCCTCTTCACTAAACCTAAGTCATTGGCTTTTAACAGAAGAGAGCTTAAAGCTTAAGCTACCAGAGTAAATAGGAAAGGAGAGAGTAGATCTCCTTGCCTCAGACCCCTTATTGCAAAAAAGTGTTCTATTAGCGACCTGTTTACTAGTATGAAGTCGCATGAGCTTCAAAATACACTTCCTCTTCTAGTGTCACAAGTTGGTGCCAAATTTCATTTTTTTGAATAAGTAGTCTACGAAGTCCTACTCTACATGATCATAGGCTTTCTCCATATCTAATTTCAATAGCATACCACTCTTCTTATCCTTGCACATGGAGTGTATAATTCCTAGCTATTAGAATTTCATCTAAAATTTGTCTACCTTCATGAATGCCCCATGTGTTTTCCTTATTATCTCACTATCAACTTTTTTAAGTCATGATGACAGGATCTTAGCTAGGAGTTTATATATACACCCAACTAAGTTGATTGATTTGAAGTGAGAGAGTTCCCAAACTCTTTCTTTTTTCAAGATTAAGAAAATTAAAAATTCTTCAATTCCTTATTAATGATTCTTCTACTCTCAAATTCATTGAAGAACTTTGACAAACACTTGTGCTTAAACATTTAATAATGTCTCGTACATGTCACATTAAGTTGAGTCGATAGTTGAGTTGAATCGAGTTAACTGATGCAGTTACACGGGGGGAAAAAGACCGTTATATTACGTCGAGGGACAGAGTGTACCCTGGCTCATGGCTGGGCACCAGCTGTTGAAATACGTGTTTGGGCCGACGGATCCCACTTTCCATCCGCGAAAATCCCACGCTTCTGCCCTTATCTTATATCTTCCGACTTCCCACTTCTTCCACACTCTCTTCCTTCTCTTCCTTCTTCTTCTCCTCTCTCTCTCTCTCTCTCTCTCTCTCTCTCTCTCGGGAGACCCCCACCCCCCCTTTCACACGTGCCACTAGCACACCAACCACCAAGATACGTGCGTGAAGCAGAAATGTCCATGTCCCATCTTTCAACTCCCACGTGCCAGCAGCCCTTAACTAAGCCCCCACCTCATACATTTCCTTTTCTCTTCATGGATGACCCCTCTTCTCACGTGTCAGCAGTAGACCAACCACATAGCCACAAGTGCGAAAACACGCCACCTATGCCGCCTGTGCCGGTGACGGCTCCTATCAGAGGAGGGAAGCATCCGGTCTACCGAGGAGTCCGCTCCCGGAGTGGAAAATGGGTGACGGAGATACGGGAGCCACGTAAAAGCACGCGCATATGGCTCGGCACTTTTCCAACTGCAGAGATGGCGGCGGCGGCGTACGACGTGGCCGCCCTTGCCCTCAAAGGTGCTGATGCCCAGCTCAACTTCCCTGATTCAGTTGGCTCCAATCCAATTCCGGCATCCACCTCCCCGTCCGACATAATTGCAGCGGCAGCAGCAGCAGCGGCATCTAGGTTTCCAGGATCGCGGGCCGATGGCACGGCGCCTGCTATCGTGCAGTCAGGGAATGAAAGTGGTGAGGGAAGTGAATCCCGGCCCAGTACAGAAGGAGAGTTCGTGGATGAGGAAGCTCTGTTTGAAATGCCGAAACTGCTGGTGAACATGGCGGAGGGAATGCTTCTCAGCCCACCAAGGCTGAACTCGCCGGAATCTGATAACTCACCGGATAATTCTGATGGGGAAAGTTTATGGAGCTACGGTTAAATGAAGGTCCCACCAGAAATTCCTCCTCCCCACACACCCAAACATTGAAAAACCCAAAGATGATGAGAGTTGAAAACAAGGAAAACCGGGGAAAATTCTATTGTCAAAAGTCGATGGAAGTGGATTGAATTTTCATATTCGATTGACAAATCTAATATGGAGCTTTGAATCCTTCTAATCCACTCACAGACTATTTCCTAGTGCGTGTATGATACACATAGTTTTGGTATATAAATAACAATTACCATGAGCAACTTGCACTAGTGTTTGTATTCGAGCCCCGTATAAGTCATTATATGTTTCTCCCTCGTTCTGTCATATTTTACCATTCTAACCCATCAACTTCAGTGACTTAAAATTGAAGGAATTTATGGTTTTAGGACAGTTTATAAGGAGAAGTATTGGTAAGGTGTCACAGTCACAGTTGCTAAGCGTATATGTATGTATATATTTATATTTTTTCTATCTTACTATCACATATTTGATAAAAGAAACAAATAAACTTTACCACATGACTTCTTGGTGCATAGTGTACATAGAAGCCCTAATATAGAAAAAAAAACCCTAATAAGCCTCTCTATAGAAGGAGCAAAGAAAAAGAAGAAAAGGGAGATGAAGAGATGGCAGTCTCCCAACTCAGTCTCTTTCCATCTTCAACACTTGGGTAAGTCTCGGAAGCATGACTACTACTGTGATTTCTTTCTAGGATTAAGAATTCTTCTCATGTAGTGAAAAATGGCATCTTATTGTTTAAGGGTCTGTCTCTGCCATATTTCCTGCAATGGATTCGTCTTCTTTCTTTAGAAATCTCTTGTTCTAGCAGGTCTTGGATGGATAAGATGTGGTGGGTGCAATCACATGCATGATCCGAGCCATCCATCAGGTGGGTGGTCCATAGATATGGATGACTCACTCATTAGGTGAGTTACACATGAAAATATGGATCTTCAATCAATTTTTTTTTTCTAATTTTCCTCGACAATACACCTAATCTTCCCTCCCTCCATCCATTAACTTTTCCGTTCAAGTAACTCGATTTCTTCATGGTTGATGATGAAGGAAACAACTTTTTTTTTAAACTATAGATAGCCATCCCCTACAATGGAAGTGAGACTAATTCTATGATCATGTATAAACCTCCCAATCTCCACACTGGTTTAATCAATGGAGAGTAACTCTATGAGAATAGCCTGGAGGGGTTAAGCGTGAAACAAAACAATATTTTTGCTCGGCAATACACCTAATCTTCCCTCCCTTCATTAACTTTTCCATTCAATTGTGGATCAATATGTGTTCATGATTATTTCAATGGTATACAAAATGAAGAAACATAAAGTAAATCCCCTCCATTGAATCAAATAACAAAAGAAAATTGTTTACCATCTTATCTATTTTTCCTGGGGCTTTCATATTAGTTAATTTTATTCATTCCAATATTTTCTCTTTTTATTCAACTGAAGTAATTTTCTAACTCTGTGAATTTTCGACTGTTGTGACTTGTATTCTTGGAAATATCGTCTTCATACAGCACATGGCTTCAGTGAGTACATATATAAAGGCTTCTGAGTGTAGGACCAAACGCCATTAATTTACATACTGCAAATCATTTAGCACCACTTACTCGCAAAATACCATTTCATTTCAATTACTTACTTGAAGAAGGAAAAAAAAACAAACCCAACTCTCTTTTTCATGAATACCATTTATTTTATATATCCCATGGTCCAATTCTGCTACAAATTGCAATGTTGTCCATGTATTTTTAAGCATCATGAATCTATCTTCTGGTTATCATATTTCTGCTTTAGTTTTGAGCTTAGAATATGTGGATTTTTTTGACTTTAACCTGGTCTGGATTTGTGGGATCCTTTTTTTTAGGGGATTACTTATATCTCAGTCCCACAAGTAAAGGTACAAAGGGGAGTCAAGATAACATTAAATTTTTTTGGAAAAAGTGGATAAAAAGAATGTATCAATGAATAGATTGAAAGAATAGGAGTTTGTAAAGTCGACTTTTAATTTTGAAATTAGTGCTTATGATGATTATAATATTTAAAAATGGAGCTAAACTGGTTGCTTCCCACTTAAGGAAGCAGGAGGTTGCTGGTTTGAGCTTTCGAAGGCTAACTTTGGTGTACCCTATAGGTAGTGGGCTCACTCATGGGGATTTTACATTGGGTATCCCACGGTTACCCACATATAAATTCAAAAAAAAAAAAATGGAGCATATGTTGTTATTGTATCTCTGGATAAATGAATAGGTGCTTCTGATTCTATGATAGTATGCACCCCAATTCTTCTATAATATTTAAGTTCAACCATTCATTTTTGTAGTATAATATTAGATAAATAAAATAAATTTATCCAACTCAAATGAATATATTTCAAATGAAACCAATATTGTTCTCTGCATCACCAAGGGCCTTTTCCCTTTCTCTTCAAATTCATATACCTATCTTATACTTAAAAGGTTTCTCAAGGAAGAATGCATGTACTCTCAAAGGAATAATCAAAAGTAGGAAACCTAAACATAATATTATCAAGTTTTGCCTCTTTCACCTGTTTTTAATTTCAAACTTCACTAATTAATGATGGAGATACAATACTCAATCTTATATGGTCAAGTCTCTTGTATCTTACCATTTCCCCTATTTAGATAGTCTTCCCTCTTGACATTTTTTATCATGAAAAAGGATTGTGCTTTAGGCATTGCCATTTTACACACGAGTCACTCTTGTTTATACTATTGCATCAAAATTTAGAGATTGTTTCCAAACTACCAAACTTGAATCAATGACTATTTTTCCAAACTCGAATCCATGACTATTTTCCTTTGGAGAGATTCCCCACCAGCCTCTATGCGTGATTCACCTCTCTAAATTTTAAGTGTTAAAATTTTTCCTGCTCCTCTCTTGAAGTAATCATGAGAAGCACCTCTTCTGTCTCCCTTTGAATCAATTTTTGATCTACTATTCAAGACCCTTTTATCATCATCATTATCATTATAATCTCTTTGTATATTTATATTCCATTTCATTTCATAGTACCACAACTCCATAAGCAATACATGCACCAAATTGCATTCAGCACATTGACCATCCGAATCATTGATCGGATTGTTATTTATCCATCATTTACAAGAAGATAAGATTGACTCGGATAATGAGTTGTAATCCCCTTACAAATATAGTAGATCTAACTCTAACCTGTCTATCCAATGCTCTAGTTGTACATAGCGTTGGGTGCTGAAAGAGAGAGGGAAAAGTCTCATATCGCCCAGAGGCTTTGAAATATGAGTATATATATGAGGGAACACTCCTCTACCTAGCACAACGCGTTTTGGGGCTTGGACCCAATGCAAAGTCGTGAGAGTCTTTTTAAATCTAAAATGAATAATATTGTGCTAAAGAGACGGATTATTATAATATATTACTTCATAAATATGTTATATAATATAGCATTAGCATATAGTCTCATATTCCTTCCGTCTCATTTTAGTTGTCTCATTTGAAATATATGTATTTTTTAAGGAAATATATGTGATTTCATCCATTTTCAACACAATTTATACTATTCCAATATAAATGAGACAACTATTTTAGAACAATTTCAAAACCTATATAAAATAACTAATTTAGAACAGAGAGAGTACTAAAAAGATTAGCTGAAAGATGAAATATTTTTACCTGAACTTTTTCACTAGTAAACTCAAGGGGAAAAAACTCATCATCAATCAAAGGGTCAAACCATCTGCATGTCGGCACACGCACAAACACGGGCTATCCCTCTCAGTCGCTGACTATTTCTTAAACCTCTCTTATACTACTACTACTACTACGAAGATGGGATAGCGATGGATGAAGAAAGACGATTTGGAAATTGGATATAGAGAATTCTGGGCTCTCATTTCTTTCCCCTTACTCTTCCTCCCCGCCCATGTATTTATGTATTTGATGTCGGCATGGTATTCAAATGCCAATCGACCACCAAAACCTTAAAAAGAGAAAGCAGGCCCTTTTGTGAGAATGATGGGTGGAAAAGGAAGAGTCATTGGGAGTCGGCCATGAAAGAAAGAAAGAAAGAAGGGAGAAAGAGAAGTGTCCTTGTATCAGATTTAAGAAAAGAAAGTGGCTGAGTCTGATTGGAGGAGAATAGAAGCCGCAATCTGTATAGTTTGTGAATAGAATGGAGAGGGAGAGGGAGAGGAAGATTTGAGTAGTGAGAGGCAAGCATGGCCGACAACGGCCCACCCTAATTATTCTCTTAATCCATCATCAGTTTCCCAAAACTTGGTTGGTAGAACGTCTGCTCTTCATATAATCTTCCTTTCTCTCTAAATTCATGAATCTCTTCAGCAGTTCTGTGGGCATTGATGAAGGGTCGACTTTGTAGAAGATTCTGGGGTGGGGCCCTGTACAGTGATCATCTTCTTTCACGTGGTGGGCCACACATTTTACGGAAAAAAGGTGGTGAAATGACCGCAATTAGATTGTTGGAACCTGAGGCCGGGACGACCCCACTAACACCTCTCATATAAATGACACGTGGCTTGACCATGTCTTAGAATTTAGATAATTTTATAGTTAGATACTATATCAATCGGACTTTTCTATAAAAAAAATAAAATTCGGACATTTTATTCTTTACATATTTATAACAATAACAATTATATACATTAAATAGTCAAATCAACTTATATTTTACTTAAAATATATTTTGTAATATAAAGTAAAACTGATTTAGATGTTAGTTTGATCTACTGCAATTTAATTTAGAAATTCATAAACTAAGTCAAATTATATTAATTCATTGATCGTGCAGCACCTAAACATAGAATATGGTTGAGTTGGATCTTCAGTCATAGATTAGATTGGGCGATAGTTAATCCATGTGTTGAATCATATACTTTAAATCCAAGCCGTGGAAATTGTTTTCTAACCATTTCTCCGAGAAATTCATTTTTCATAGTCTTCTAGAAAAATGACCGAGCCATGGAGACAAACTTTTCTTAGAAAAGACTTGCATGAATAATGAAAAACAAAGTTCAATGTGACATAAAATGTTACACACAGATATGCCCTTAGTCTTTTTTTTATATCATATACAGACATGTTAAGTTCAAGACCTAATTAAAGAACACTTTCGTGAATGAATTTTGATAGGAAAAGTCTCATTAATTTCTTTTTAAATTTGAGAATTTCTTTTCTAAGTATATGTGGTCCGTCGACAAGACCATAGCAGAAACTTGGGTCAAACAGGCACACGGCAAGGCACAAGTGATTGCTGAAGATGATAACTTGCTTAATGATAGGAAAAAAATGTTAATTAAATCAATAAAATTATAATTTTTAAACATTTAATATAAATTTCAACTAAAGTACTTCATATGGGTGTAGCTTAACTAGTTGCCTCCCTTTCTCAAGAAGATGGAGGTTGCCGGTTCGAGTTTTTATGGCCTAACTTTAGTATGCTGTAGGAGTAGTGGGCTCACCGGTGGGCAGGGTCGGCCCTGAGATTTCAGGGGTCCTAGGCGAACTCTTAAGATGGGCCTTTTATGCACTCACAAAAAATAAAATTATATAATTTTATTTACAAAGTGTGAAACATTCAAATAAAATATCATAATCAAATTTATAACAAATTATTATTTAAATTTTTTTTCTTGGATTTTGAGATACAAAATTACTAACTAAATTACTATATTCAAGTTTTTTCAACATATCTTTTTCAATAGATAAAATAGCTAATATCTTTCTTGTCACAAATTTAATTTTCACTTGTGTCATGTATGTTGATTTTTTTTTATTACTATTTTATTGTATTTAAAAAGAGTAGTTGACATGCTAAATTATATAATGCATTTAAAATAACTTATAAAGTAAAATTATATTAAAAAATTATCACTCAGTTATAAACTATAAAGTACAAAACAGTCATTCAAATTTAAACCCATTTTATTTCTATTCAACTATTTATATCACAATGAACATTAAGTTTCCTCAATTAAGACTTCTTTAGGTCACATTTTTTATTAAAATTTATGAAAAAATGATAAGAATAATGATTAGTTAAAATTTAACCGTTATATAATCATTTTAATCTTTTAATAGAGTTAATTAATCATCTCGATTCTTAATTTTTAAAAGAAAATTAAAACTATAGGATAAATGCTTTTTATCATAATGTTTAATTTATTTTATTAGAATTAAAGGTTTAAAATTTGAAAAAAAATTGGCCACATTAGTCTGAGTTGATTAAACTCGATAGGAATTCGAGTCAAGCGAGTGAACAAGTCTTGTCAAGATGATTTTAAATACTCTCCAAATTATTTTACTTAAAGAGAAATTATGTCTAAATTTATATGAAATTGATTTTAAATACTCCCCAAGTTGTTTTAATTAAAGAAAAATTACGTTTAAATTTATAAGAAATAGAAATTGTTGCAAAAAGTTTAACAACATGGAGGAGTTGGCTTAACAACAATATAAAAAATTGAAAAAAATGAGTTGGCTTAACAACAATATAAAAAATTGAAAAAAATGAACCATACATAATTCAAACACGGAACCTTTAGATTTAAAATCACACACGCTACCATTACACCACCATTAATTTGTTTATAAAATAAACATTAAAATAATTTTATACTATAAATGTACGGTAACTTAAAAATTGAACCCAACTTGGGGGCCCTAGGCGACGGCCTAGTTCGTCTAAGGCCAGGGCCGGGCCTGCCTGTGGGGGTTTTACACGTGGTATCCCACAATTTTCCATACGTAAATTAAAAAAAAAGGTGCTCCATTTGAAATTCAAATAGCATATAAAATATATGAAAATTAAAAAAAGCTCGGTCAAACGTCCCTCCCAAGTACAAGAGCTCTTTGTGTAGCTTGCTAAATGATGAATTGTTCGTTTAAAATTATTATTTTCTTTTTTAAATTTAGATCATTGAATTAACTATGATTCATTTAATATATTTTGAATATCCATTTAATATATTTTGATCATTGAATTAACTATGATTAGTAAAAGATTATTCTGTAACTTGTTTTTTATCTAAAAAAATAAAAAAATATAAATGATTCAACATGTCTCATTTTAGACATCTGAAGGTACGATACATCTATTAACGTAGCTTATTAGAACAATTAAACTTTTAAACTCGAACATTTATTAAACTTGCTCAAATATTATTGAAGTGTTGTTCAAGTGGTTGTCTCCCGCTTCCAGTTGCGAGTTCGAGCTCCCATTGTCTAACCTTGATATATCCTAGAGTTCACTAGTGAGAGTTTTACGTAGATTATCCCATAATTTCTCACACGTAAATTAAAAGAAAAAAAAGAAGGGATTGTATTTCGAATTCAATTCAGGGAATCCAGACTTACAATATCATATGATCTGATTCCAAATGTTCAAAGTTTATTAATAAAATTATTTTAAAACTCTAAACAGTAAACTTTGAGAACTACACAGATTTCTTATGGCAAGCCATATAGACATCTGGAAAATCTGCCTCTACACACCCATTTTCGAAATTTTGGGTGAAGTTACCATTCTACTTCCGCGTATGAATTCATTCGAATGAATTTTCAGTTCATTCTCAATTCGTTCGAATGAATGTACTCATTCGAACGAACACCTTAGTGTAATTTTTATTCCTTCGAATGAGTGTTCATTCGTTCGAATGAACCAAAGTGTTCATTCGAACGAATAAACATATATATGTCAATTCTTCACAAAATTCGACTCATTCATTCGAATGAATCAAACTGTTCATTCAAACGAATGAACATTTATATGTCAATCCTTCACAAAATTCGATTTATTCATTCGAATGAATGTATACTTATCTGAACGAACTGAAACTACACTGATTTGTTCGTTCGGGTGAGTACATTCATCCGAACAAACTTAAAATGAACTGACAGTTCTTTCAGATGAATAGAATACGGAGAGGTAAAATAGTAATTTCACTCATTTTTTAAAATCAAATGTGTGGAAGAAAAAAAAATTGAGTGTCTATGTAGAACACCTTTCTTGTTCAACTTTTTTATTGGCTTTTTTACTCTCCTTTTTATATGTATTTTTTATATGTAGTGTATTAAATTCGATCTAGAATGGTGAACTTGACGGTGAAAATATTATAAAAATAAAAAATGTTCCTTTCCCTTCAGATGATGGGCATGCAATCTAATGATAAGACCAGAACAATATAATAATCAAGATTTTTCCATTATTGGCCTGACACGATTTGAAATATTTAAGATATAGGGACCCATTTCATTTGGAATTTAATAAATTATATACGACCATTGAGATTAATAACGGAGAAAAATGTTCACTTGCAAAGGCCTTTATGATTCATCAAAAATTACTTAATTAAAATAATAAAATTATTTTTAATATTTAAAAAAATTTATTTTTTAAATTTTTGTAACTTTTGAAAACATTTTTAATTAATCTGTTTAAATCATTTTGATTCTCTCATATTGAAACTTTTTTTTTTTTTAATTAAGTAATATAAAGACAGTGTCAGTCCTTGAACAAACACTCAATAAAATTATCGAGAATCAAGATATAATCACGTATTCAGTAGACAAACACATCTTCCTATTTAAGGAAAGATTATGATTGTGTGACTGTGAGTTTAATAATCAAGATTTTTCCATTATTGGCCTGGCACGATTCGAAATATTTTTTGTAAAAGATATGGGGGACCCATGTCATTTGGAATTTAATAAAATTATATACGGCCATTGAGATTAATAACAGAGAAAATGTCCACTTGCAAAGGTTCATTATATGATTCATCAAAAATTACTTAAATTAAAATAATGGAATTATTTTAATGTTTTAATTTTGTAACTTTTGAAATATTGTTAATTGATCTGCTTAAAATAATTTTGATTATCCTATATTGAAATATAATTTTTTTTAATAAATTTACTGTCATCTTAATTAATAAAAGGCATATAAAGATGAACAATTTATGAAGAGTAGCGATCTTCCCATGGGTATTTTGTATAACCTGACACAGGTTTTACTGTATGACCCATTTTACCCTTCGAATCGGCTCGCCCAATCCTTCGAATTGGCTCACCGGATCGCTGACTCTTCTACTGCGGTATAAATTGCCTCAATGACCGGCTCACTGAAATTTATTTAGGTAAGGTTTTTTTATACACAACAACAAATCGAATTATTGACCAGCTCACTGACCGGATTACTGAATTTTTTTTAAATGCTTTCGTAGGGCGGTAGAAGGGTAAAATAAACAATACCCTAAATCCCGTATGTCATTACATAAAATACCTGTGAGAGGATCAATGCCTTTATGGAACGTTTGCCTTTAATTAAAACATCTTCCTTTTAAGGAAAGATTATGATTGTGTGACTTTGAGTTTAAAAATCCTAAGTTTGATTACTTTGGCTTATAAAGAAAATTGACCATTGATCTTTGAGAGTCGAAAAGCCTAGATTAAGAATTTAAGATGCAACAGCATGAGTACATCTCCACATGGGTCCCATGCAATTATTATAGGCCTGTCCCACCACTTTATATCTTTTTGAATCTCAAGGAAAAATATTGAGTAATTACTAACCAAGTAACCATCATCATATATTCTTTTAAAAATTGTCACCATTTATGAAGGTTATATGAGAATTTTGATTATTATTATTATTATAAAAAAAATTACAAATTTTCTATCAGTAAAATAATCAAAACACTCATAATTTCATAAAGTGACCTATTCTAAAAGATTTGAGTTCTTACAGATTAGGTATTTTATTGTATATTTGGCAGTAGGTATGGTAAAGGAAATCTGTAGTGGACATCATTGATCTATTAAAGTATTTTATCAAATCTAAATATGAATATATTTTTAATTTTAAATCATAGATTTACTTATAAAATAGAACTCCAAAAATTGCTTTCAAAAGCCTAAATTTCAACTGCTAAGCCAAACTAGGGCTCTTGCAAGCCTAAAATTTGGAATTGGGCTTTAATCTTAACTCTTAAGGTATGCAAATTTTGCCCTGAGCACACGTCTTACAATAGTAACTAGGGCTGTCAACAGAGTTGATTTGGGCCAGACCAGTCATGAATATAGTCAGGGTCTGCTGAAGAAATAGATTGGGCCAGGTCAACCCTATAAAGAAAAACCCAAAAAAAAAAAAAATGATGACTGGGCCCATGTAAACAAAAAAAGTGGCTCAAGTTGGGCCAACTGATTACTGTCCCAATAATGTCAATTGGGTGGACTATGTCATTAACTGTACGGATTCAACATTCAAGAACTATATCTAATGAAATATATGAAATTGATGGGGTGAGAAACTCTTAGAATAGGGATAATAGGTGATGGACATGCCCTTACAATGTTTGCCCATCTAACTTTTTTTTTTTTTTTTTCCGTAAAACTAATAATGGAGTGTTTTGAGAAATTTATACTAAAACAAAATGAAGAAGTTAATAAAGAAATGTAAAAAATATATTATAAAAAATTCTCAAATTACTTATTAATATCCCCATGATAATATGATACATGAATCATATTGGAGTGAGGTGTAACAAATGGACCATTTAAATGAGGCCACTAGCAACAGAGGCCCAGTCGAAATGCCTCGTGCATCACCATCCAGCTGGCTCAAATTCTTTTGGCCATTTTTAAACCTCTAATAACAAATAGACCACTAGGACCCGTTTTGGGTAAGTATCATCATAATAAAGCCGACTTGGGCCCATAAATGGGTTGTGTTTTGATCTCGTTTCACTACAGCAACATCAAGGTTTAAATTGGGCTCACTCTGACTGAGCCCATTGCGGCCTTGGGACTTTCTACTTGAAAGCATTCCCGGAAGCCCACAATTTATTTTAAGTTCCAGTTCAAATCAAGAAAATCTACACCACTTGACGATCCAAATTCGTGAAAAGGGAACAAAATCACTAAACAGATAACAATATATATTTGATCTGATTTCATGTCTGAATCTATCTGAATTTTGAATGTGTTAAGTTTGGGCCGCAGATATGGCCTAAGCCCAATCAATCTCACTCTGTAAAGTTGCTACAGTTTTAAGTTTTTTCAAACTTTTGTAAAGTCAATTAAATGACTCCTTTTGAAATTCAAAAAATAGAAATTTCATTCAAATGTAGATAAGAGAAAATTTAAATTATTAAATGAACAATACTATGCTGAAAATAACAACGTCACGAGATTTTCATTATTCGAGTTGAATTACGTGATATTTAAAATAAATAGTTAATATGAATCCCCATATCAAATCTGAATTGCATTTGCTCAAGCAAATAGATAAAAAATTTAATGAAGCTTTTTTTTTTTTATTATTGTAATACTGGTCTCATAAAAAAATGAATAAATTAATACATTATTAAAATTAAATTGAGCCACAAAAATCATATGACAAGTCAAAACTGGAAATTGTCAAACAAGTTGAGAGTGGAGCCACCTTAAAATTTCAATTCGTGGTTGAATACTTTGAAAAAAAAAATGAGGGGACCTTAAAACAAAAATCAAAGGGCAAGTCAAAACTGAAAAATGTCAAACAAGTTGATACTTGATAGTGTAGTCACATTAAAATTTCAAATTAGTGGTTGAATACCTAAATTGACCTCATCACGTGAGGTAAATCTAAAAGCTCTCTCTTGGCTCCATTGGAAAAAGATGATGGAAATCCAACCGTTGGATTCTAAAAAGAAAAAATCAAAGGGCAAGTCAAAACTGAAAATTGTCAAACAAGTTGAGAGTGGAATCAACTTAAAATTTCAATTCATGGTTGAAAGTTGAATACTTACCTTTTCACACCACGTTTTATGAGTCATATTATCTTTCATTTTCTATTAAAAGTATTTTTTTCATTCTTTAAATTTTTATATAAATCCAAATCGTGTCAGATTGAATGAAAAATCTCAATAAGGTCGAGTCAGATTAGTAATTAAAAAATTCAAATAAAATCATATTAGATTAGACAAAAAACCTATTACTTACTTAAAACCAACACAAAATGATCCAAATCGACCCATTGTCACCGCTAACACTTATCATGCAAGGTCAAATTTATAAGAATACAAATATTTTAATAATTTTACGGGTTCGAACCCTATGACCTAACATTTATATATCCTAGAGATAGTGAACCTATTCATAAAGGTTTTACGCTGACTATCCCATGGTTTGCACACATAAATTTAAAAAAAAAAATATTCAATTGTACATATTAAGAGTTTACCGGCTCAAGTGATGGAACAATGATAACAGTAATAATAAAGTAAGAAAAAGTCATGAAAGGACTTTATTGCATCCGCAAGCCATTTGCATATGTGGGGTACGCTGTCCTCACATAACCAAGTGATAAGACTTTGGTAATTTAAATTAAATTAAATTAAATACGATGAATATGTAATATATTAAATTTATAAATTAAAATAATTCATAATCAATATAAGGAATTATATTAATCTAGTCTTATAAAGTATACAAAACCACCAGATTTAAACAATGAAAATGAACAGTTGAAGTGAGAATTTGTGTTAACTATCAATTTTATATACTTAAATCAAATGGACAAAATAATTTAATAAAAAATTTATTTTATAATGGTAATTATCAGAACCTCTAGTTTATTTTAGTAAATTTAATTTTTATACTAAATTAACATATTCTTAAAAACAAACTGAGTCACAAGAAGCTCGTGACTCGTCAGATTAGAGTTTCCCGTATGAATGCGTCGAGTTCATTAACGGCGGAGGAAGAATGAACGTGGGCAGACTTAGACCGACACGCAAAAAACATGGTACTGTCCACAGAAATTCCTCCTATATAAATTTATAAAGGATTTATTTTATCTTTATAATTTAATATTTTTTTTGAATTTACATATAGAAAACTGCATGATATTCAACGTAAAATTCCTATAAGTGAGCCCATTATCTCTAGAGCACACCAAAATTAAACCATAGAGATTCGAACCTACAAATTCCTACTTTCTGAAACGAGTGACAATCAATTGAACTACACGTGAGTATATTTTTCTTTATTAATAGTTATTATCATCTATAAATTAAATTTATAATTAATTTTGACATAACTACTACCAGATTAAACTCAACCACTTTTAACGATCAGAAAAATTTATCTTTTAGAACTATATTTAGAATGACTTTTTAAGTTAAAATCTTAGTTCACTTTCTACTAAATTAACTTATTTTCACCATCTAATATACAATTAAATTAAAAATAATTCGAATGGATTCACAATGGATAATTTTTGGTCTGACCCCAGGCCAAAAGCGGCCTTTTAGCTTTTAAGACTAGTCTCTGTAGTCCATGCCACATCAGCCAAGTGGGTTTGCCGTGTGCGTGTTCAAAGCGCATTTCTGCCACCTCTCTTCACTCAATTCTTCAGTTTCCTCTCCTTTCCTTTTTAAACCGACCCAATGATTTTCGTTTCAGGCTTACACTTATGGAGAGCATCAGATTTGACTCAGATTTCCGGCCAACTCAGTTTATGAGTACGTCCACCACCAACTCGCCTCTTTCCGATGAGGAGGTGTACGCCACTGTCTCCACCAGCCCACCGAAGCGCCGGGCAGGGCGTACGAAATTCCGGGAGACTCGGCACCCCATCTACAGGGGCGTGAGACGGAGGAATGGCGGGAAATGGGTGTGTGAAGTCCGCGAGCCCCACAAGAAGTCAAGGATATGGCTTGGCACATTCCCAACTGCCGAGATGGCTGCGCGCGCTCACGACGTGGCGGCAATGGCGCTGAGGGGGCGGTCGGCCTGCCTCAATTTTGCTGACTCCGCTTGGGTCTTGCCAATTCCAGCCTCCGCGGACGCCAAGGACATTCAGAAGGCCGCCGCAGAGGCCGCCGAAGCGTTTCGGCCAGCAAAGCAAGAATCATTTTCCGACGAAGATGTGAAGATCAGTCTTTCACTGGAGAACTTGGTAGTGTACATGGACGAGGAGGCGGATTTCGGGATAGGAATGCCGGGGTTGCTCGCCAGCATGGCAGAGGGAATGCTGCTGCCACCACCTCCAAGTTTTGGATGCGGGTCCCAATGGGATGACGTGGACAATTATGATGACGTGTCGCTTTGGAGTTATCCCATGTGATCTAATACGGGTGAGCTTCCATAGAGCTGGTGGACAGTTTGATCAACGGTCAGACTCGAATATAAGGCTGACTGCTGTAAGTCAGAAAGCGGGTCCTTTTCCATTTCAGATCTTCATTATTATGTGGGGACCCTCAGCACCCAGTCAAATACTTACACGTTGAGAATTGTGTTTTATCGTTTTCTCACTGTGCACCAAATATTCTAATTTTCTCATTAATGCCGGAAAAGAAGAAAAGAGAGGAGTAGAGCAGTAAGGATAAAATTGAAAATTCATTAGAATTTGGTGCACCATGCAAAACTCACTTTCTTATGTGATAATCTCATTATTTTTTAAGAGAGACTTAGATTGAAAGAGATGAAAAAAATTGGATGATGAATTAATCATATTTTAAGAGAAATATGACTTAGTAAATGGATTAGGAGGGTATGCAAGTTCCACATTTGTGATTACTAAATTTTTAGATTATTTATCTAGATATCATCTAGTGTTAGCTGTCTATAAATTTTTCCATTTTCTTTTTAACATAGGTATCGTCTCCCACATTAAAAAATGTGACTAATCCTGCAAACATGTGTAAACCTCTCTATCAACACATATTGATTAAGTCGAGGATCATTTTTTAATTTAATCAATTTATAGTCTGATGTATATTAAACAATAAAAAATAACATGCAATTAAGTGAGCGACTCACATTTAGTAAACTTAACTTTATATTTACCCATTTAATCTATACAACAGTAATGACCTAAAAGCAAACCAATTCAACATGCATCACTCACAGATGATCCGCATTTTATACTAATAAAGCACATTAAGAAAGCAAAATTTTAAATTTCTAAATCCGTACTCTATTGGTCACGATTAAGACAGAGGTAAACGTGGAAATAATGATGACAATATAGAAACCTTAAAGTCTGCAAACATTTTTGTTCCATTAATTTGAAAACTCAAAACTCATACAGGACTTAAAATATGATTGAGTCAAGTAACTTTAATTAGTTCTTCAACTCGTTTTGAAAAATTCTATTGAATTAAGTAAACTCAAATCCTTGGCCATATATCTTTTAGTTTTTAAACTATATTCGAATAAACTAAAAAGATGGTCGCTTCGTTAACAGCGATATCGATTCTAATTTCTAGCCAACACATGAGACTATAGATGGTGATTAGTAGCATCATAAATTGTGTAGTGATACAACATTGGATAATTTAAATTCAAGAACATGGCCCTTTGATGGTGCCTCACCAATGAATGTTCCAATGATGTTGGCCTATGTGTGACTTAACATTACTTCATCGGTCTTGAGACTAACAAAATATAGCTGTAAACTATATACTAACTTAAAACATTAATCTAATGGATTTAGGCTATCTATTTACCATATTTTCTTCATAATTACATGGAAGGAAATAGGAACAAAAAGGATCAGGACACACAAGCATGGCTAATTAAAAAGCCGTCGGCGTACAGACTTTGCAGTGTTTGTAGCATCGGATGATGTATCCATCCCCTCGTTTGGAGTTGCTTTGTTGCAGTTCTCAGAATTCTCGCACAGTTCATCTTCTCCATGCTTTGCCTGAACCAGCATTTTCGAAGATCGGAAATACTCAGTAATATTGCGCTGGTTAGCACTTGATTTTGCTGATTCTGACTCGGTCTTCTTTCTTTTTGATTTTGATTCCTTCATTGCCTAATAAAAAAACTTAAAAATTGTTAAAACCTAGACGAATAATTCATAGAACAATGAGAACATGGCAGCTGCTCTTATTTTCAGTTTGTGAATGTGGGTCCCATGGTTGAGTAATGAGAAATGCAGATCTAACCCTAACCATTCTATTACTGCTGTTGTCACTGCTGCTGCTTGACCAACAAGTAGTTTCGCAATAAACAGTCTGCACTCGGAAAAAAGGGCAAAATAATGAAAACAAGAGAATTCGAATTTGGCCCATTGGATATGGGTTCCTCAATCAATCAGATATCTGGAATTAAGTCTTTTGGTTGCCTACAATGAACCTTATGTAGGTACTAATTGAGGAAAATCAGTATGTAAATGGTCTGGATCCCAAAAGTAGGCCACACGAGATGTATATAGAATAGAGGACTTGATAATTAACTTCCATATATGGTCTGGTAGCACCAGATCCATCTCATTTAAGAAATCCTATAGCCAAAAGGGATAATTGACAAACCTTTTCCTGCAAAAAATTCTCTACTTGTTTGGGAAATGCAGCCTGCACAAGCTCCTTGTTTTCATCAGTCAAAAGGAAGCAACATCCAGCATCAACAAGAATCTGGGGAGCTTCTGCCTCATCCAATAGATCATCCATTGCATCAGTAGACTCATCCATTCTATCAGGCTCACTTTGCTCCAGATCAATGAGGATTGGATGGAGAGCATCAATTGTATTAGAGGTGGCTCTCATCCATCTGACCAAGTAAAACTGGTGCCCGTATCTTATTTTCACTCTCTGAATTGAATGAAAACCATATTGCCCACATAATAGAGACGTATCTTCTGGGTTTGAGGCCATTCCTCTCAAGAAAATGGTCGACAACATGGGAAACATTCTCTGCCGTATATAGGATGGTTCCCAGTGCTGATGGTAATTTAGGAAGTCAACCAGAATTTCAATTTGGGGGTTTCTCCAAAGAAGGGAAGGGCCACCATTTTCTGCAAGATGGAAAAGTGATGTTTAGTGCTAAACAGAGAAAAGATCCCTGCAAAACAAGGATGTGGCAATTTTACATACTATTTTTGTATGCTTAACCCTATTTATATAGGATAAATGACTATGATGATGATGCATTTGCCTCTGCTCAACACTCTTTGGAACAGTTCACTATTAAAAACAGACTAATAGTGAAAATAGTGAAATACTGACACTAATATGTATACTACAGATTTTTTTAAAATATGGTTTTAAGTATAAACAACTACAATATTGTTTGGGCAAGTTTGCAGCATGTCATATCAGTTAATCTTCTAAAAGCCACCCATAGAACACAGACTCATGCATCTATGTCCCAGTCACATAGTTGCAAACATATATAAAACGGTATTTCATTAGTTTTGGCATCCTGCATCTCACATTTACAAGGAATTTGAAGGAAAAAGACATGCTTGAATTTTTTTATTTTAATTGAACACATAACCAAACCTGAAAATAGAATTCTGTACACAAGATGACAGTAGTTCTATGTTGAAATGAAGTCAACACCAACAGAATGCAAAGGTCTCAATACTCACATTTTTATGGTGACCCACGTAAAACCATTACAATCATAATAAAAGAACTAGATTTTTATTTTTACTTTTTTTCTTTTTCATTTTTCAGAGCAGTCTGAGATACAGTGTATTAAACAACATGAAAATTAAAATTAAAGCTAAGCACACATTCATTCTGGCCCACCTCTAGTAAAATCCAAATCCACCAATTTGTACTCATATCCCGCAAATTGGCAAGCATACGTATCTAACTCCATTTGGCTTCAGAGTTCACATTCACCACCAGATTGAATTGGCTTGTGTTTACACATTAAATATTTAAGCCCTTAAATTGATAGCTATCATCGTCTAGGGATTGCAACTCAAGTCAGGTTTCTACGAAATTGACCCAAACCTGTGTTTTTTTTTTTGTTTTTATCAAATAGGACCTGACCTGACCCGAAATACCTGAGATTTTAGAACCAACCCGACTGAAAAAAAGACCCGAGAGCCGAGGACCTGACCCAAAAACATGAAATAGAGAGAAAGAGAGAGCTGCTACAGAGAGAGGGAGAGCTGCAAGGAGGGGGGAGAGAGAGAGTCCATACCTAAGGAGAGAAGATAGCCGCTGCACTGGGAAATGGGAACGAAGAAAGGGAAAATGAAGCTAGGGTTCTCATTTTAAGAGTGTATCTATAGTAATGACGGATCGGGTCTCGGGCCTTGGGTTTTTACTTAGCAGACCCAAACCGAGCCAAGATTTTCACGGGTTTTTAGATGTTAGACCTGACCCAACCCTAGAGATTTTCTGTTCAGGTCTAGCCAGGTCTGGTTGTACCTGACCCGAGTAGCATCCTTAGATCGTCCAACAGGATTGGACTTTGACCCAATGCCATCCATGATGATACAATTCCACCCAACCTACCCCTGTGATTGGTGGCGATCCCAATTCCCAACTGCATGCAAATTAGTACTTATTATGGAGAAACTCAGCTTGCAAGCCATTGTTCCTTCTAAATAAATGTAGCAATACTAACATCAGAATACATTCTCTCTTTAAATACAGTTTTGTGTCCATCAAATAAGAAACAAAGGGAAGTCCCTAAATATCATTTGTGCTTAACAACTCCCTATAAATGCAAGCAAAACACATTGCCATTCTGATCAAAACATACCATTGAAATTCCCATGGTTCTGGCTTAAATACATCTCAATGATCTCATTGTTTGGGAAATTCTGCTCAGCTGCAATTTTATTGCAAACTCTAATTTGCCAATTTTCCTTTTTCTTATGCTCCTTATCTTTGCGATCCTGCCATGCAATGCCAAAAGTACACATCAAATGAAGGGAATGAATAGGAAACTGAGGACGTGCATGAAAGATTCAATATGATTGTCGACAATTCATTACTATTCTTGTGGGTCAAAGGATGCATATGGAAAAGAAAACAGACATGGTCAAAATCAAATGGCAGTTACACGAAGAAGGAAGAAACATTGTATTTTTTAGGGAGTAATTGGGACCCAAGCCTAGGAGACTGTATACTTCCTGAACCCCAATTTGGACTCACTGCTTTAATTATTGCCAATGAATGTTACAGGCCCTAGTGTAGGTGAGTATAACCTTACAAGAATCCCGAAGAGGAAGGTTGGAACCTTACCAATATCTTCAGGCACCCTCCCATCTATACTAATGTTCCATCATTTGAATTATGTCAATCACTCATACATGACCCAATGTCCCATTATTTAAATTGTTTGAGTCACTCAAATATGACCTCGTATGAGAATATCTCTCTTGTCCAAAAAAAGGGAAAAAAGGGGTCTCATATGGACCTCCACACATGAGCAATTGTAGGTTTATATAACTTTACATTAGCAATAACCGTGTCTATTAAAATTTGTCAATAAGTTACCCATTATAGAAACTAATCACAAGTTACATCAATCAGGAACAAAGCAATGTTGTACCTTTTCACAGTTGGAGCATTCACATTTGAAACCGGCTGGCTTTGGGATACAAGTTTCATGACCATAGATATTGCAATACTCACAAGCCACTTTCAGATGAGCTCTCTTAGTGCCTGGATGCCCACAATTTGAACAGTGAGATAATTTTTTCTTTGCTGAATTCTCATCGGGACTTGTTACTATATCACAATCCAGTACAGCATGGAGACCACCTTGAAGCAACAGAGCACCTCCTTTCCCTACTTCCTGTAACCTGTACAGTATAGAAATAGTTTGGTAGTCAAAATTCCAAAATACCCTACCAACATTGCCAAAGATCTCTCAATTAACGTCACAAGAGATTCCATGGAATTGATAATGCTACAACCAGTCAGGACCAAGAAAGGACCAAGAAAGAAACCTATTCAAAATCTCATCTTCAGAGAACATTTGGACGAAGCGAATGGCAGTATCAACCCCAATACCTTGGACTCCTTCCAAATCGTGGTCATTACCAACCAAAAGCGATATGGCTATCAGATGTTTTCTCTTCAAACCAAGACCAGCTTCTATGTCAGACATGTGGTAGCACTCAAAGGGCTCCTACATAATACATCATGTCCAAATTTATTTTAGTGTTTAATAATAAAAAAACAAAAAGAAATTGGAAATATCAACTCATGAAAGAATGGGATGCATGCATATTAGATATTGAACAATGTAAGTACCCTCGATCCTAGTGACACAAAAGACAAAAATAATTATAGAGTCCAGATCCAGTAGCACACTAGCCTGCTTGATGTTGGCTTCATTTTAATGGTGCAGCACATTTTATGGTGCTGTGAGTCCAGTCGTGGATCCAGGCACCATGTTACAACATGCAGTAGCTAGATGGAGAAACCAAACAATTTTGTCCTTTTTTTATGGAACTCAAATCCATAACCTTTGTGATTGTCACAGTAAGCACCTTCCAACTGAGCCACATTTCAAACAAAAAATGTTGAAAAACTAACATGTGCACTTTTCTAGGTCCAGATCACCTAGATCACTGGATCACATCTTAGGTTGCAGCTCAGAAGATGCCTAGCTTGTAAGGTAAGATGAAACCCCTCATTTAAGATTGTCAAGTTCTTAATATTATACTTGATACATAGATCTTGGTTCACTCATGGCTTTTTCTAAGATGGTCATTTTTAAGTTTAGCCATCCAATTTATGGACGATTGTCTTAACCATCTAATTTTTTTGAAAGGTTTCTCCCATTGGTTTTTGTCTGTATTTGTGTCCATGTGTGAAGGCTATCCTCAATAGGGTCCATAACATCAATAGACCAGATCACATTAAGAAGTTGGTGAACTTGTAAAACTGGGAAGACCCCAAGGCCCAAAAATTATTTTGGTGATAACCTATGAAAATATGAGTAATCCTGACCCACTGGCAGCCTGGATCGTCATCCGTGGTCTGGGGATTGTCCTACATCATGACTGACGTGAACCAAATAATATGGAGCAATCTTGGTAATCCTGTTTAAAAGAACATGGGAGCCACAAAGCATATTAAATAGGATACTGTTCTTTAACCTCCTCCAACCCCAGGCCATATATTGTCATTGATGATTATTTGGATAGGAAAACAAAATGGTGCTCCAGTTAATATGATATTCAACGACACCACCATACATAATGGAAAATCATCCATTTTATCAAAACACTCAAACCAATTGTTACATGTAACACATCCAAACATACCATAAAACTTACTTTGGAGTTGGGCCGAAGGCATTTTATCACACATTTGGCACCATAGACAAAAGCATCACTATCTGCTGTGATACAAGCATCCACATGACCGTCACTATTTAACTGTGCACAAAGTGCTTCAGCTTCAGATGTTGCTCTCAAAATTGGCATCCCAAGGAGTTCGAGCAGCTCCTATCATTTGTAAGCAATGACACATAAGTAGACACCTATTTGAAAATTACAAGGCAAGAAGAGCATGAATTGACCAAAAGGTAAAATCTAATCCCAGAACACAGAATGGTTCTAAATGGCCTAGACTACACTGGTAGCAATGTGCAATTTTCTTTCCGTTTTTGTCTACCATAAGTTGTCAGTAACTTTTCATACACAGGCCAATCTTATAGCACCTCTTGAATGATATTAGCACATCTCATGTTGGATGGCCATTGCATAGAAGTATAGTAATGGTCATTCTCACCCTTTATTTGGAGTTTGAGAAAAGGGCATACGGTAATAGTGGAAGCCAAGGAGGAAAATAATACAAGTAGCATTTCTGCTCGCAACCCATCTTTTCTACCATTTTCTTTTGGTTTGATGAAAGGAATTTGGAATATAAAATGGAGAATTAGCTGATAAATAAGACAGAGAAACAGTAGTGCCACCAGCCATTCTTTTTTACCCAAAAAGTATTCTAATAGAACTTGGATTGCACCCACAATCAATATAAATTTTTGAGCGATGTCCATCCTTGTTGTAACCTGACACATGACGTGATCTAGTACATGTTTTCCACATTAATGGGATCAACCAATCAAAGGGATATGTTTGTTGGGAAATGGTGATTCAAAAACCATTAGAGAAAAACTATATCTTGTAGGGGTGAACGAACCATAGGGTCTTGATCAAAGGAGAGTTAGACATGGAAAGTGAAGAAAACTGTTCTTCCTGTAAAGGTATGTGAAGCAAACCTACTAGAAAGAAGAATTGGACCATACTGAAAAGAATTTGTCAGTGTACCGAGTCTTACCTATTGATAAAGGCAGAGGATGTTTGATCCTAAAGGCAGAGAAGCCAAGAATCTTTGTGCACCTGTGGACTCATTCTAGAAGGTGTTAATCTATCTTTAAGACAACCACAAGAATGTGACTCAGCTTCTACTTGGATTCCTTATCTTCCTTTATTATTTTAGTTTCTCATTATATCTTCTACTAATGTTTTCCCATTTTAATTGCGGCATACTATACATTGCTCAGTCTATGAAGTTCATTGGCACCAGCAATGTACAAGTAAGGTCAAGCATGCCTTTCAATGTTCAACACTGTGCATCCAACATTCCACATTCTCCCCATGAATGAGCAATGCTGCAAAGAACTGCCCACAAAATGATACTACCATCAGACAAACGATTTACAAATGGATACCCATAAGAAGGAACTCAAAAGCATCTGATTGATGAGATAGCTGTTATATTGCTTTCCAAAGCAGAGCCAATAATTCTTTCTTTTTTTTTTTTTTAATGTCCTTGGAGAAGTCTGCGGCAACCATCATGACTGTTTGAGTGTTTGTGGATGCCTAGACTTCAAATCAAGATTTTGGACTTTTGAGGAAATCCATTTGAAGTTGTGCCTAGAAGGACTAAAGTAATTTAATGATAATATAAAAAAAAACAATTTGAGGACTCTGGTGCCAAGCAACCCAAGATAATGCACAAATGACAATGCTAACGATAATTATATTCGAACTAATTCACTTCAATTAACAACAAGAAGATGCAACAGAACTACAAACTTCCATACATTTTAATTTTTACCAAAAGATGAGAGAAATAATAGAGAAAGGAAAAGGGAATTTTACGGCTGATGCTCACCACACATTCCTGAATGCATTTAGTGAAAACTGGATTCCTTTCTACGGGAACCCCATCATTGCGCTGGGGCAGACTGGCTAAATCAACTCCGGTGGCACGGAGAAACCGCTCAATCCTGGCCCGCGACTTGAGCCTTGATGGAGTCCCATCCAACACGAATATGGGATAGGCCCCAAGCTGAGGAGAATTTTCGCATTAGTTAGGGTTGCAGTTGCAGGAAAGGGAGAAAAGGAAAAGGAAGAGAAGAAGAGGAGATATTTTACCTTGGAGAAGAGATTGATTGTACGGAAGAAGGTGAGTCGAAGATGGGGATTGCGGGCATTGGGTGTCTTGATGGCGGTCTCGTGCTGGACTACCCAAAATGAGAGATCCACCGCTACTTTCTTCTCCCTCAGAAAATCCAAATCCTCGGTTCTTGCGTAGGGTTTCAATTGTTCCCAGAAATGCCCTCCCACACCCATCTCTCTCTCAAAATTCCATCTTTCCTTCTTTTTTTTTCGCTTCCCTTCCAAAAATGAGAAACAAGAAACTAGTCGTTACTTCCCTCGCTTTCAGTTTTCTTCTCTTTATGCATGTGTTTCGATGTTCGCGGAACTTAGCAACAGAGTTTTTTTTTTTTTCTTTTCAGGTTCAGAACTGCATACATGGTTGCACTGATAAGATATTTAATAAATAATGTAGGAACAATTTTAGAATTCAGAAAGTTTATAATTTTTTTAATTTGAGTTTGGTACATCATAAGCATCTGGTTCATACTTAAAGCTGATTAAAGCTCAAGTTATAAAGTGATGGGTATTATTAGGAAGAACGAATGCAAATGTCTCATAAAAGTGATTATCGGTTTTATCTGTTAGCCCAACAAAATCGACTTTGCGGTTCGGTCCGAGTAACTGGTGGTCAAAACCGCGGTTTTATGCTATTTTGACATCAAAACCGTGAACCGTGAACCGCGGTTCAGGGTTTTTGAATTTTTTTTATTTTTTATTTTTAATTTTCCTCTTAAAAAAATGTGTATATTTTTTATATAAAACTTTATTACTATTTATATCCCATATATTTCACCGTTTTGGTATATTACTCAGAGTTTGAATGTTATTTTTAATATTTATATTAATATTATTGGTAAAATATGTCTTCCTTAATATTATATATAATATTTATATTATTTTAATACTTGACCGGCTTTTACCGGCTTTGACCGCGGTCGAATCCGGTTGAACCCTTACCTCTTCGAAGACGGTTCGATATACGGTCCGGTTCTGATAACATTGCTTTAAATATAGAGTTTTTATCCATATTACAAGATCGGCATTCAACAAAAAATTGACTAAATTTCTTATCTTTATACTTTCGTGTAGAGGGTTATTCTAACAATCAAAAAACTCATTTTAAGAAATGGAATCTTGAATATAATTTATGTTCAATTCTAATGGATTAGTCTCTACACTTGCTTAGTCAGCGTGAACCCTCTAAAAATACTATGTGGGAACCAAAGCATTTTTACATATAGTTGTTCTAAATGATAAAATAAGTAAATCCCATTCTTAAAAAATGCGAGATGGCTGTGGTCTTATGGATAAATGGAGTACTAAAAGGCCACGTTAATAATTTCTGACCATTTATCATGATAATATGAAATAGACCGTCTAAACTAAACCCAAGAAATGGTTTAAACCAGGGGTGAAAATCTCAATATCGGCCGATAAATTTCTCTCTCCTATTTTTTTTACCAAAACCACCCGATAAATTTCTCTCTCCTATTTTTTTTACCAAAACCACCCATATCGGCAGAAATTATCACCCCTAGTTTAAAACTTTGTATTCAATGTTAAGAAAGTGAAGTTTTTCTATTTTATAAACTTAAACCACATGGAATTCTCAAATTATTGATATAGGAAAAAATCTACAAAATGTTCAACAGTACTTTAGGATGTACGAGTCCTATATGACGTCCATTAAATGAAAAGGTCCAAATCTACTTAAAATGTTATTTTTCTCTTTATATTTAGATTCAGTTTGGATGGATATTTATTTTGATGCATCATCACCATTAAATTGAGCATTATAGATAATTTAAAATTTTCATTTTGACTTAAAAAAATAAAATAATTAAGATGATTTAATAAGTTTCATTTTCAACAATTTGATAGTTCTACACAATAATCTATCCACCTATCCAATTCTTTTAATGAAAAAATCCCACCTTGCGATGGAACACCTGATCTTTTAAGTTAAACCCCGACATCATTCTTAAACTTGCCCTTATAGAATTGGCGATTTAATGATGATTGTGAATTAATTCAGCCAACTGTATTTTGCCTATTTTGTTAAAACTGGACTTCCAGACTCAAAAGACTAATATGATAGGTGGAGTGAAACAATCTCATATAAATCTTTAATTTTCTCCCCTCACAACCGATGTGAGACTCTTGTTCACATCCCAATAAACTCCCCTCAAACGAAGCTCTTCGAAGGATAGAATATCGACAACCATCCCATTTGACTAAAGGATCCTTGAGTCCATATATTGTAGCTTGGAAACCTGACTTTAATACCACTGTTACAACTGAATTTATGTGAGACTCTCATTCGCATCCCAACATATTTGTCATGGATAAATTGCACCATGGAAGATTCACTAAATCATGTTTCCTATGACAGCAAGATAGCAAATCATGAACCAGATGAAAGCATGCTACATTAGGTAAATATCAACTCGCAACAATGTACACAATTATAAGGAGGAGGTGGCAGAACCAAACGAGTGGATTTGGTTTGAAGCATTATCTCCGCTTTAGGGTTTTCATAAATGACTTGTATGTATCTATTTGCGATGCAGTTAGTGCTGGTCGCAATGACTTTCTTGCAGTCCAGAAATGGCGATCAAATACAGCAGTGGCTGACATGTCTTCTCTAAGAGCTATCATGCCTGCTTCGTTACACAGACCTGCTAGTTCAGCCCCAGTAAAGAGGTCAGTATCTTCTGCTAGCCGTTGAAGATCAACATCTTCTCCCAGCTTCATACGACGTGTATGAACACGAAGTATCTCTTCCCGGCCTTCTAAATCTGGGGGAGACACATAGAGCACCTGAACATCACCACATTCAACAAATGAAGTAATCATTAAAAACAGAACATATTAAAATATAGCCCCATATTCAGAACAGAGAGCAAATATATGTGAAGATCATGAGCAACTCTTATAATAACGAGAACAAAAAACAGGAGTGAAAAAAACTTTGCGCCAATGAATCGCAGATACACTTTCTCCCTCTTCTTCTTTTTCTATGATATTTTTGTTTTGGAAAAAATAGCAGAAAAATAGAAAAAAAAAATGAAAAACCTAAGGTGAGCATATATCTTTTAAAAATGACGGTCGTTTTAGTGGAGTCTTAGGCCATTGAAAATAGAATTTTTTATACATCATAATTTTTTTTTAAATGACCTAAAACTTTGGCAATGGCTACAAATTTTATAAGGAAATCTACATGAGGAAACCGCTAATATGAGCTTCATGTTTTCAAATATTCCTCACTGACATGCATCTTATATTACATCTAATAAATTTTTATTCATTTTTTTTTTTTTTATGAAGGTAAGTGGTTTGTTCATCCAAAGGGAAAGAAAAGGAAAAAAATAAAAGCTCTATCAATCACATTAAGAGCTCTTCATTTAATTGGAACAACATTTGTATATCATTTCATTCAATTTTTTTCGACAAGAAACTCATAAATGATAAGTATCTTAGAAATCCCAAAACATTTATCTAATTTTTCAAAAAAATCTTGAACAATCAAACATACACTCTAAAAACTATGTGAAAACATTAATACATCTCCATTGAATTCCATAACCATTGAATATTATTTCATTAAATTATTTTCACAAAAACCTTAAATTTTAAGATTATCTTAGAGCCGAAATTCAAAGAAATTAATGAAAATAACTCAAAATGATTAAAGGTGATGAAAATAACTCTAAAATTAAATAAATTTTCATAAACATTTTAAATTAAAAAATATTAGTTCAAATAACTCGAAAATAAACCAAAACCGATTTTTTTAAAAAAAATTAAAAATAGCATGTATCCGCCAATACGGGCCAATAGATATCGGTCGATATACCGCTCTGTATTTATCCAGATAAAAAGAAGGCTGCCACGTTTATGGAGATGGATGCCTTGGCAAATTATACCGTTGAGTCAGGATACTGTAGTTTCCTGCCTAAATTGCCAACGGAAAATAAAGCCACACAGCCAATTGAGAAAACCTGTCTGAATCCCAACATTAGCTAGAAACCAAAAAAAAATCCCCGTTGAATCTGTAGAAGACCTAGGATCCTCAAGAATGTCACAAATTCATTTCATCAGATCCAGAAGTATCTGATGATTCTCATAACAGAAATACTACATGAAAGGTTATAATCCCCTCAATCCCCACCTAGGCTTAACTTGAGACACTTTATTTCTTAAAAAAAGTTTCTCAGTGTCATCTCAAAGGAAAAGGAGCCATTAGAAGCCATAGTATAATGGCTTATAATTGCTGAACATGACCTTTAAAATAAAGGAAATATGTTGATGTGCAGACCACAAACACAAGTCTTCGGGTTATTAATGAAAACTTACCAAATCAAATCGACCTGGGCGCATAGCAGCAGCATCAATTGCATCAGGTCGATTTGTAGCGGCTAAAACAAGAATCCCCTAAAAAAATAAAAATGCAAATATGAACTGTTAACAGCAGCAAAAAACTATACATTGTCTTTTAAAACCACTAGTCAGAAAGAATGGAGCCACATTGCTATTACAAGAGAAACAGCAAACCTTAGCCTGTTCTAAGCCATCCATTTCAGTCAGTAATGTTGATAGAAGTCTGTCTGCAACAACAGAACTGCCACGTGAACTCCCACCTCTGTCACCCACAGAACATTCATAAGTTCCACTAATTCATTATAGAACACATGAAAAGTACAGTATTCTAAATTGTTCTAAAATCCTTGAACAAAACTTAGATGTAAAAAAAGGACTGCATTCTGGTGGCCTCAAACCAAAACATCCTCTCAAGTTTACTGCTTGAAAGTGGGATTATGCTATTTCAAGGGTGTTTTCACATGGTGATCTTGTTTTCAACTTTTGTTTAGTTTTTTTTATGACGAAGAAACCCAAGACCCCTACCTTCTCTCCGAGTACGAGGGCATTGGATAAAACTCTCCATGCAATAGATAATTACTTCAGATATAAAGGTTATTAATGCTTATTTTCAGCAGAAAAACAATAATGCAATTTTTGCCAGTTGCATCCAGAAATAGCCTATGCTTAAAAAAGGCTCCACACAACTATTTATAGGTAACATATCCCATACGCAGAGGGTCCTCAGCAGTAGAAAGTTGTTATTTGCTGAAACAGCCAATTCTGAAAGTGGTATCATGATCTGGTGATCTCTTTAATATGATGGTCCCATTGATGGAAGACAATGCAATTTTTAAATCAATGTGTCAATGAAAAATTTTAATTTAAAAGCCCCCAGCATGCAAATTTTCTTTTCCCATTGCAG
Source organism: Chimonanthus salicifolius (assembly GCA_013350335.1). Classification (NCBI taxonomy): domain Eukaryota; kingdom Viridiplantae; phylum Streptophyta; class Magnoliopsida; order Laurales; family Calycanthaceae; genus Chimonanthus; species Chimonanthus salicifolius. Next base: position 61,861,086 of record CM023539.1, read on the forward strand.
ATGGAATGTCATATTTCTTTGCTGCTGCACTATTATTAGTTCCTGTATATTTGCAGGCAACTGATAAAAAGATTAGGATCAGCCAATTTGAAGATCCTAGGTTCAGCCTCCATCAACACTGGCCCTTCACCCAACATTCTGGATGACCAAATTGTGGGTCCTACACATATGCAAGCTGGAGATTTAGCAGTATGGTACCTGGGGACCTCTTCAACACCATCAAAAAAGAGCTGTTCAGATCAACAAGTTTGAAATAATTACCGTTTGGAAGCAACAACATCAGCCTCATCAAAGAATATGATACTTGGGGCTGCAAGCCGAGCTCTTTGAAATATGCTGCGTAGCAAGGCTTCTCCTTCTCCAACGTACATTGAATACAGGTCCGCACCACTAAGCATTACATGATATTAAGAAGTGAAAGGTCCGCACCGACACTATGACTAATACACACGTATAACCCACATAGCAGCAATACCAATTGATCCAATTTCAAAAGGCAGAAAGACGATGCCCATAACACAATTATAATAAATTGACAAAGCACTGGCTAAATATAGGCCCTCATGATTTCAAGAACATATAATAAACATTTTAAATTCCATAGTGAGAATCATCAGATTGACCTCAAACTTGACAGGCACCTATATCCCAAGACTACAAATCCAACCATCTCATCTGATATATCAAATGGTGGGCCAGACATTCTGATATGGACTGCCAAAAGTTAAAAAACTGTTACTTTTTCATAGTACACAAGAACCTCTCCTAAAACTCACATGTTAAAATGAATTTACAAAAAGGAAAGAATAATAATGAAGTATTTGTTAAAGGGTGAATAATTATAAGATTGTAATTGGCATGAATACATCTGCAAAGGAGGAGTATTAAAATAACCTCAAGGAAAAAAAAGCAGCTTGAGCAGCATGAGCCGCAGCCTTGGCAAGTGTAGTCTTTGAGCACCCTGGAGGTCCATGTAGAAGAATCCCACGTACTGGCTCTATTCCCAGTCTAGCAAATGCAGCAGCATGCTTAATAGGCCATTCTACAGCTTGTTGGAGTTTCTTCTGTTACAATAGTTAGAATATTTATATATTAAAATTAGATTAAAGTAAATTATATATTAAAAAAGAAAAACCTGATAAAAGGAAGGCCTTTGTAATGGTGATAAAAAAAAATTCAGACATACCAACCATAGGTGGTGCATAGTCACCACCACTTTTACCTGACTAAATCCCAAGCATTCAATGGATACCATTTTATGGTTTACCTTCTGCTAATCAAGGGATTTACTTCAGTTTTTACAGTAAAGGAATAAAAAACCAACACAAACCACAGGGGCCAACCACCTAATGATCTTGGTTACTAATTTACTAATACCCTTGGCTCAATTGCAGAACCTTTCTCTTTTCTTGAAAATAAATTGGAGAACCTGAATTGAACCAGGGCCCCATGGACTGGTATCAGCCTCTTTAAGAAAAAGAATATGAAGGACAAGCAAACCTTCAAATCTTTAAGTCCTCCAATATCTTCCCATGACACCTTTGGGATTTCCACAGTGATGCCTCTCGTAATGCTTGGACGAACTATAGATCTTGCGTGCTTCCAATCATCCATTGTCACAGATACAGCATCACTTCCATTCGTAACTGACGACCTATGCAATGCTGACATGGAAGCTTCTCGGCATAAGGCTTCTAAATCAGCCCCAACATATCCATTGCAAGATGCAGCTACAGCTTTTAGGTCAACACTTTTGTCCAAATACAACTTCCTTGAATGTAGCTGAAAAATTAAAAGATACCAATCCAACTCAAAATAATAATAATAATGTAGCAAGGCTCTTTCCAATGGTACATAAGCTAATAACTTAAGCAGTTTTTGGGCAGAATAATCCATGTTGCAACTTACAAGATGGGAACACCATGATATGCATTTAAACTTTGAACTCTTCATCCAGCACTGATTATTAGCAATATTTTGGGAAATAATGAAGAAACATATGGTTTTCTTAGCTTCATATTTGGCTCATAACACACACACCCCCCCCCCCCCCCCCCCCCCCCCTTCTCTCTTTCCCTCTCTTCTCTCTTTCTCTTCTCTTCAAAAGGTACCTGACTCAAACACACAGCCTTGTCGTTCCAATATTAAGCACCATCCAAAATGAGCCATGTTCTTGTCATCAAGCTGACTCAAACATACAGCCTTGTGGTTCCAACAATGAGCAATAATGAGCGATGTTTTTTTGTCATGACCAAAGTATACTTTTTGAAAAATTTGAAAGGAGGTATTAGATTAGGGAGGACAAAAGGAACAGCAAGATATTCTCTGTTGTGTGTGTGGGTGGGGTGGAGGAAAGGAGAATTAAACACAACTTAACCAATACATAAACACTACATATCAAGGATATCGGCAGATAAGGGAGACTGCTAGTGACATTAGATAACCTATGGATTGTATGGATTGTATAGCCACTATAAATAATTGTCCATATTTCATTGATCAAATCTGCTAAACACCAAGGGAAAGCTGTTCTAGAAGACCACCAGTCAAGGGCACTGCTAAAGTCTCGTCTCCTTCAATGATGACCTAAGAGATATTCAAGGACCCAAGAAGCTTCCAGCCTCTATAAGGGGCCTAATTTATAGCAAATAGGCATTCAATCCCATAAAAGGTTCTGACAAGGAATTGAAATAGTTGCAGTCATGCCAATAATGAGACCCCTAACTTCGCCGTTAAGGTACCTATCAAATCAAGGTGCACTTTCGGTCACATTGATATTGAAAAATATTACAAAGTAACACCTCTTTCACTTGCCCATCTAAACTTCAAATGTGATAGCATGTTTAAAAATTCTCTACAAAATTGGTCAGGGGCTATGGATCATGGTTCATCCGAAGTAACATGGATAAGAGGCAATATTTACCAATTTAGGAGTTCCTTTAAAACTGTCACGTTAGGCGTTGCATATAATCATTCTTTCCATGAGCAAACCAAAAATACTGAAATCGATCACCATTTCATCAAAGATAAGATAGCGGCTGAACACCATTTGTAATGGTGCATGTGAGACCCCAAGGGTTTTTTTATCAGATCCCAAGATTTACTGGCATACAAATGCTATTGGAAGAAATAAGGTACAATATGTCAATCTGGGCATGATAGACAGCCAAGTTCTGTCTGAGGGGGAGACCTAAGTCTTCCAAATGACCTGTACACATCATCATTACGAAGATATCAAAAGCAACCTAAAGCTTATATCAACTTCGATAATTAAAAGTGAGAGTTCATTCAGCCAAGTCCTGAGTGTCAAAATCAATATGGTAGAATTGTTCCATAATAGAATTTGAGTTTACAAAGATAGAGGTTGGAGCACAATTGGAGAAGTTGTTTGCAGACACCACAAAGGTTGTAGGTTCAAGTCACATAACCACTAAGGGGAAAAGATAATTCTAAGTTACTGAGAAAATGATGCAAATAAGACATGGTTAGGCTTGGCTTCGTAGGGTTCAAACATTTGTATGGTGTGCTCTGAAGGGAAGGATCCTCTCTAGAGTGGCGCGCATCCATAGGGGTATGCTTGGATCTGAGACTTGTGTTGTTCGCTATGTGGGTTCGAGGAAGAAGACGTTGACCACTTGTTTGCAGAGTGCCCCTTGCCTCAAGGCACTTATGGACTGGTTTTGCTAATCGAATGAGTGTATCGTGGGTATTTGAGAGAACCTATGGTGGTATCATTGACTCATGGGTAATCATGAATTCCGGGCACAAAAAGAAGGCAATAGCAATATTATGGTCTGTCTAAAAAGAGAGGAACTCTAGGATTTTTTAGAACAAAGAGGAGGTGAATGACATTTTCCAAAAGTGGAGATTGTGTGCTTGGCTCTTAATAGGGAAAGAATTCAAGGGATACAAAATGTCAGACTTTGATAATTCCTAAGAGGGTAGTATGAGCGGGGGTCCTTGTAAGAGTAAAATAGGTGCAATTTGGACCCCACCTCCGGTGGGAATCTTTAAGTTTAATGTAGATGGGAAAGATAGAGGCAAACCAGGACTGACAGGTATAAGGGGATTTCTTAGGGACGCGAATGGGACCTCATCTATGGTCTTCTTTGAGTCTACGGGTAGATGAGACTCAAAGGAGGCTGATATACCAACTATTAGGAGAATTTTGACTCTAAGGGCCCCTATGAGAAGGGGGAAATTGATTATTGAGGGGGATTCGGTAAATGCAATTAAATGGGCTAAGGAGCTAAAGCAGCCACCATGGTAATTGACCACAATTGTCAGGGAGATGAAGGCTATGTGTTCAGGTCATGAGGTCTCTTTCCAGCTGTCAGGAGGTCAGCTAATGGAGTGGTGGACTTTGCAAAGATGTGGGTGGACTCGACACAACAGTGTGTCTTCTATCCATCACTTTTTTGGACATGGGACTATTGACTTTAGGGGAGATGATGTCTTATGTTTTATATTCCTATTGGGCGGACTTGTCTTTGTACTTTTCGTTTTTCTTCTCGGGTTTAAGACTCTTAGACCCTAACCATGTACAAGTGACACTTTCTTTCTGTTAATATATTTACCCACTTGTTACCCCTCAAAAAAAAAAGTCACTGCAAAAATGATTTTAGAGACTTCATCAGGTACGGTAATAAACAATTCAAAGAACATGTTTTTAAAAGATTGCGAAGGAAAAGATCCTACTTCAAGGATATGTAAGCGCTCCTCTTCACTTGGTGCACTGACTTCAATTTCAGCATCAAAACGTCCTGGCCTTCGCAATGCTAGATCTATACCATTCACTCTTGATGCAAATAATCAAAGGTTAACTTTTTCATTCATTCTGAAATTACTGAAACAAAATTACAACCTTAACAAACATTCAGACAAACAGGATAATACAGAGTAAATAGCAATGCAAATCAATTTTTTTTTTTTTTTTGTATTTAAGTTGTTTATTGAATGACTATATTGGACTTCATTTTGTGCATTCCATACCATTTGATAGATGACAACATCCAAATCCCCTAATTGGTGCACACTTCAACAATAGATCCATCATGGATGAGCCATATCCATATCCATCATTGAACCATATATAAGGTTATGGTCATACATTCACCTACTTTTGAAGAGTTTGATTTTAGATTATCTTTAGAGAAATGGCCAAAATGATAATATTATTTGCTCAACCACAATAAGTGATAGCAATTATTTCATCGATCTTGTCATAATCAACAGCCATCTTCCTATCTATAAGTCACTTATCCGTTGACAAAAGAGGGGAAAAGATCGAGAAGGACTGAGGGAGCCAGTTTGGATAGAGTAAGAGACTTTGTCTATCTCACAGGTCCAGGGATTGATATCATCCACTTCATTATTCTCATTGCACATTGGAATGTCCTCATAATTGAATGCAAATGAGGTAAAGAAAGTCAAGATCCCACTGTATGCAAAGACATATTAAAAAAAATGCCACATTGATTAAGTTAAAAATCATACCACTTGTTCAAAAGGGAAGTAAGCCTACTTCTTTAGACCTTCATGAAATTTCTCATAAAGCATAATATCTAACAGAAGATAAGCTTTGGCTAGAATGGAAGAATTTTGACCTTCAATAACAAGAAAACCAATGCAAAATTCTTGAAAAGCAAGCACAACATGATGTGTGAAAAATACATAAACACAACGATACAGAACAAACAAGCTACAGCATTTGAATAAATAAGAAATGCTTTTGCCTGATTTATTCTTTTAAGGTTCACTCGGATGCATCCAAATGGTATGAGGGTTTTTTTTTTTTTTTTTGAATGATCATGCATGTTGAATAGGTTCACAGAATAAACAGATCTCCACAGTGATAATCATTTGGGGCAGTACAGAAGTTGAACTTCACATTAGGTAGTAATACAGTGTTTTCATGTCTTATTCACCCTTAATCATTATGCACCACTGATTATTGACTTTGACTTAAGCAGAAAAGTAACATTACCCTCTTCAAGCATTCCTCCTAGTACACTTTCCAGTTTCCACACTGCTCCAAGCATTGTGTCAGTTTGTTTGTGTGTTTTACATTTTTTTTTTTTTTGTAACCAAGGTGTCAAGGCGTCTCACCCGACAAATCCTCATGGCATGTGTAAACCTCCTAATCGGCAAACACCGGGTAAGTTCTACAGGGAGTGGCCCTTTGGGGTTGAGGGTGAATCGAACACAAGACCCCAACTTCCTGAGATGGGTTCTTGGCCATCAGTAAGAAGAAGTTTGTGTGTTTTACATTAATGGTTGCAATAGTGAGAAGTTGGAACTGTGCCACTGGCTCCTATCAAGCATCATGAAATAGAGACCATCCTCACAAAATATTCAAACCAACTGCATCTTGGGGGCAGCAAACAGCAGACATGAACAGTTAAGGGGTAACTAACCTGTTAGTTGATGCCACAACAGCAACGTGAGGATGACGTTTAGATGAAGCCCTTATACCACCCATCAAGGTAAGGAGCTGCGCAACTATACGTGATTCCTGCTCTCTCCTGTATCAAAAATGTAAATGGATTAGAGAACCTCAATGTTGAGAAATGCCAGAAGATGTATCCACAAAAGATTAATATATGTACATGTATGTGTGCAAATAAGCTTGGTTATGGCCATAGGATGAAATTCTATATTACCTGGAATCACGATGAGGGCAAAGAGCATCAATTTCATCAATAAAAATGACAGATGGCAAGCCTGAAGATGCATGAGACAATGCTTTAGAGAAAGCCTCCCGCAACAATCTCTCACTTTCTCCAACATAGGGACTAAGAATGGAATGTGGACTGTAGTTTGCACCCCAAAAAAATAATAAGAAAAGTAAACAACAACAAAGCCTATGCATCATAGCGAGTCAACAGTAAACATTTGAAGGCCATGGATCTCCTCTCAAATGAAGAAAATGTCCAGTTATCCAAACAGTATAATTAATTGTCCTCACAGTAAATATAGGGACCCAAAATCTCCACTGTTGGGAATCGTGATGCTTTGGTATTGGGCTTTTTTCTTGAATGCTTCTGTTTCCTATTCTTGCCCATTTGTTCATATAAACTATCAATTGAGAGGTTAGGATCTTCCAACTTGGAAAATTTCGAGGAGTCCTCATTTCATGGTACAGCCCATAAAATTTATCAGAAAGCCACGAAGCCATGGTTTCTAATCTAATAATACAGGCACAACAGCACAAATTTTCACTTACTGAACTGCAGCCTATAATTATAAGTACACAAAAATGACGCTGACACGTTTTAAACATCAAGTTGTCATCATATCGACTATTAACCAAATACTTGCAATCTTTGTACCTGATTGTAGTCAAGTGTGCATTACATTCACGAACAACTGCATGAACCAAGCTCGTCTGAAACAAAACACCAATGTGGCAAAATTAAATCTAAAGCACCAATACCAATTTATGACATATGCTGAATATTCAACAGAATCAACACCTCAGCATTCATGAAAACCTTCGTAGTTGAATAATTCAACTCAGACTGCAACTCATTTTCTCTACTGTTCTAAGCCTAATTTAGTTGGCTCGAAACTCAGGTAGATCAACTTGATTCTATTTAAATCAAGTTGTCACCTTGCGAAGGCAGTCTGAACAAGACTAAACCACAACAGTTGGGAGTAATTTCCTCTTTAGTGGTCATTGTTAATCAGTCAAATAAAAAATTGTAAATTTATGGATTTTTTCGTTTTTTATTTTCTCTTCTCTGGCTTCCCTCAAAACAGAGTTGTTCTCTCTCTCTCTCTCTCTCTCTCTCTCTCTCTCTCTAATATATCGTTATTTTTTCATTTAAAAAAGTACCAAAACGTACACTGGATCAAGATGATTTTCAGGTGTTCAAACTTCAAACTATGGCCCTCTCAGACGTGAGAAAATTCAACCTTTTAGAAAAATATATAATTAATAAATATTCCAAATTTGAACTCGCTGCTAAGAAGTCAAAGCACAACCAGAGAATCGAGAAGCTAAACTAGAATATATAGTTTTATGAAACCAATGAACTCAGTATACTAAATCATGGGTCTGACATGACTCCGATTCTTCAAACATGAACTTTCAACTGATCAGTGAAAAAATGATTTGAGACATTTCCCACTGCATGACGCTGCAATTGCAACTGAAACAATCGCCCAGAAACTACTCCAATCATTTAGAATGCCAGGTGGGTGAACATGGAACTTGACTGAATCTACTCATTTAGGACTTCTATCGGGTCACTACATCAAGTGTACACACAAAAACGAGAATGAAGAAGCAGAATTAATCTGAGCACCTGCCAAGTGTCCAGTGAAATAATGTGTTGCTTCATGTTATTTCATACACTCACACATGAAATGGATCGTTTCGCATAAAAGCATGGACATGAATCGATTTGAAACAACAGAAAAAAAAAATGGAATGAACGGAAGAGAGAGAGAGAGAGTCTTGAACTTCAAATACTGTTGGAACTTGGATTTTATCAAGAAGGTAGAAAATTGATACCTTTCCGGTGCCTGGTGGGCCATGCAGCAGCAGTCCGCTGGGCCACTGCAGGTAAGAACATGACATGAAGAAACCCAGAGATTCAGAGCCAAAAAAAAAAAAAATTTAATAAATAAGGGGAAGTGCAGAGGAAGTTGGGGGAAAAGGAAGAAGAAGATGGTAGTACTTACTTTGAGACCGAGTACACGAGCTTGGTTAGAGTAAATGAGAGGGTAGATAATGACTTCTCTGAGGGCTTCAATGACATTGGAGTAACCGGCAACGGCTTCCTCTGCCCTCCTCCACTCTCTCTTCTCGCAAATGCCCATCCGAAACCCTATTTTCTCTTCGCTAAAACCTTCGGTGTTCGTGGTGAGTAAACGGACCAATTGATGTGATTCACATGTATATTTTAGTTACTGTTTCTTCTTAAAAGATAATGAACCTCTTGTCTTTAGTTAACGAACCTCGTCTTATGTTGGATGACACGTTAATTATAAAAGTCTTGAAAGACATTGATATGGGCAACCGGTATGGGCTGGCTTAAGTATGGCGGGCTAAGTAAAATACTTGTATAATTAAATATTATTTTTTTAGGATATAGTTAGTTATAATTTTTAGCCAACCTCATCACACATCACACGATATAATATTAACTTTTTAATATTTTATTATTACTTTTTTATATATATTTTTTAACAAATTTAAAAGAAAATAAATATAAAAACATTACATATATTTTTTCACAAATAAATAAATCAACAAAACATACATATTTTTTGTTTTTCATATATTTTGTTTACCATTGTAAACAAAAAAATTAAACAGTAATTCTTTTTTAAATTTTAAAGTTATTTTTTAAGCATGGTATATTTTCAAAATTTCTCAAACTAAATATCCAGAGTAATTACGATAGCCTGATAAAAATACTTTAAGAATTTAAGGTCTTTTGACACTCCTAAATGCTTAAAACACAGTGTTTTACAAATAAGAGTATCCCTTGGTTGTGTGGAAAATATATTTGGGAGTGTCAAAAGACTTTGAAATCTTAAAGTATTTTTATCAGACTATCGTAATTAGTCCGGATATTCAATTTGATAAATTTTGAAAATGCACAGTGCTTTAAAAATAACTGTCTATATTGTCGATATGTAATTTAAAATTTTAAAATTATTTTTTAAGCACTGTATATTTCCAAAATTTCTCAAATTAAATATCCGGACTAATTACGATAACCTAATAAAAATACTTTAAGACTTTAAGGTATTTTGACACTCCCAAATATATTTTCCACATAACTAAGGGATACCATTATTTGTAAAACACTGTGTTTTAAGCATTTAGGAGTGTCAAAAGACCTTGAATTCTTAAAGTATTTTTATCAGGTTATTGTAATTACTCTAGATATTTAATTTGAGAAATTTTGAAAATACACAGTGCTTAAAAAATAACTTTAAAATTTAATTTTTATTTCTCAATAGCTATAATTTTAATTTTTTGTACAGAATAATTTTAATTTTTTGTTTCTTATATATTTTATTTACAAATGTAAATGAAAAAAAGTAAAGAGTTATTTTTTATTTTTTTATAAAAAATAAAATAATAAAGTAAAGAAAAAAATAATTATTTGCCCTAATATACAAATTATACCTAAAAACAGAAAAAAAATCCAAAATAATCAAATAAATAAATAAAAAGAGAAACTAAAAAAAATTAAATACTATATACAAGTTTTATATATATATATATATATATATATATATATATATATATATATATATATAAAAGAGGAGAGAGAAAGAAATGACCGGCTACACATGTGTTATCTGTAGCCAGCCATTTAACAAAAAATAGTATAGGCCCCATAAATAACTAGTCTTATACGGTCCAAACACGGTGGCCATATGGCTACAGCTGGCTGCCCATATGGCAAGCATACCGGTTGCCCTACCGCACAATCATGAATTGAGATGAAAATTTTCGAGTTAATTATATGTATAGTTAGTTAAATTTTATTAAAAATGTCATTTTTATACTAGTTCATGATTAGAAAATTTCTTCACCCTTGATTCTGATTGTACACTAATCCAGTTAATTAAAATTTCTCATTTTCTGAGACTAACGGTTGACCGATGAAGTGGCAACTCATTCATACAACAGAATTAAATTGAGTTGGTAAAAAACTTACCAATGTCGAAGCATTTATATCCAAAAGAACGGAACCTACGCCGTTCGAATCTCACGGTATACATGTTACCTCTCTGTTTTTCTCTCTCTCAGACATGGCTTCTACTGCGACTCTCCCCTGCTCTTTCAACTGCTTCGTCCCTTCAAAGCCAACTCTTTCGACGCAAAGAAGAAGAAGAAGAATAACATGGAAAGCCCGTCCGTTTCTCTCCTCATCCATCATTTCCCGCCAGCTCTCCTTGCTTCTCCATCCAGTTTCTCGTCCCTTTCATTCTCATCACAGTCGCAGCCGAATCAGAGCTGCTTACATCTCTGCCCCTGCTTCCGATCCCAGTCTCGGCGACATCGAAGAAGAAGATTCAAATGATCCAGGTTCACCTTCTTCGTCCTCAGCCGAGTCTTCGATTCCGATAAGTTGGGGCCTTTTATGGAGCCTCCTGATGCAGCACAAGTTGAAGTTGGCCGCCTCGGTCTTCGCTCTCATTGGATGCACTTCTTGCACTCTTTCCATGCCCATATTTTCAGGTGTATATTTCTTAATTCAAATTTTCTCTTTTCTTTTTTTACTTTTTACTTCTAATTGTTATTATTCTACTTATTCATATTCGATTTTATGATTTCAAGTTCTATTTCATTCTTGTTTGCGCCTGATATCAACCAAGAAAAACGGGAATATTTGGGTAAAACAAAAATTCGTCTATTTCAGATTTTCGGTTTATGGACAGATTGTTTAGCTAAGGAGATGGTAGATTGTATGGTTGAGTGTAAAAGTAGAGCTCACAAAGCCAAGCCCAGATAGACGGGATAAGTATCTTCAACCATAATTATGGATTGATTCAATTTCAGCCAAATTCACGAGCCCAGAAGGCTCCAATCCCATGCAAATTTATGCTTCTTGTAATTGGGGTTGAAAACATCCATTTTGCTTGAAGCTGTTTACACGAAGAAGCACACTCAGTTCTGCTTGCTCTATTTCCGCCTTTGTTTTAATCTTTTTAATGAATCTGGATTTGGGGTTTTAGCTTTTCCATTTTTGCCATTAGATACCAAGTAGAGTTTAAGACAGAGTTGCATACGAGAAACCAAATTGGGAGGGAAGTGCAAGTCTAAATACTGCTCTGATTCTATCCGTCCAAAATCAGAGCCTGCAGTAGTATGGAAACCAATTTTGAAGGGAGGGACAACAATGCATAGTAAGAAGGATTGATAAAGAATTAAAGAATTTTGGATTCATTCATGGTGGGACCAATCTTACTCCACAGCTGTCAACAGAATGTAGCAATGGTTGTGCTGCGGATATTATCATACCTCTCTGTAGTAGTCAATAGAAAGGGCAGAATACTGGAGTATGTATCCATTCTGTTACTATATTCTGCTATGCTGCATTAATAGAATAATTTATTCACGTACATACTAGAAGAAGAGTCATGCTCTTATTAGCTCAATCTCTGCATTATATTAAAGGCTATATTTGGGAGCAAAAAACTTCCAGTGAATTGCAACTGGTCTAGTACATCGTTATTCTAAAGTTTAAACACTGAGCTTCATGATGAAGGTGACTGTTAATGTGATAAACGAGGGACTGCCCGTTAATGCTACCAGTTAAGTGGCTTTCTAACTGGGTGAGGAGATTTGAGCAGTTAGTGACTTAGTTCCTGTTTGCACCTCTTCTATTCTTTTATGGTGGCTCTTGATCTCAGTTGTAGTTGCTAGACAAAAATCATCCTCTATATTTATGTAGTTGTGGAAATACTTCCATTGATGCCAAGTAGGCTGATTTTGCTCTATTTTCTTAATATTTGCTGTGCTAATCAAGTAGGCACCAACTGAATCAAGAAAGATAGCTCAGAAATCAGACTGGAGAATTTACTCAGTAAACTGGTTGAGGCCTATGTTAAGGTTCCCTAAACGAATTGAATGAATGAAATATATGTAGTCAGTAAAAAGAATAAGAACCTTGAAATATTTGGAGACCCATAAATCAAACAAATTGTGATCTGTGAACTTTCTGAAATGAGTCATGGACACATGCATTTAACTGAATCTGAATGTCTAACGTGTTGCAGTCAGTTTTTTATTTATTTAATAATTTTGGATTTTTCACCATAGGTTATTCAATAAGAAACAGTTTATAAGATTGAGGGGGGATTTCATAAGCAGCACTGAGTAATGTTTACATACTTTCAATCCTTTTGGGGTCATATCATCTTTTTTTTTTCTATAATAAAGATGTGATTTCCAAATGTATTAGGAAATCACCTCTTCCCTAGTTATGTTGGCCCCATATAATAATGATTATGATGCAAATGACGAAGCTCTCTCTCTCTCTCTCTCTCTCTCTAACATATAATGAAAGAGAGATGTTATTTCTCATTTACAAGACAAGTGTCTTGTCACAAATTGACCCATTCAACTTTATATTGTTTTCCCAACAATGCCTTTGGTGAATTTGTTGATTACTGCAATCTTAAAGAAAAAAAAAAAGGTGGATACTCTCTCTTTTGTTTCTCAGTTGTGGTTGGTACATGGTTTGAGCCAGGATTGGTACTTCTCTGATACACTTGTCTCCTACTTGCTAACTATGGCAGTTTAGCCAAAAAAAGGCAAGTTTTTAAAAGCTAACATATTAGTCTATCAAAAAGGCATATTGATAGGTTTCTATCATATAGTAAATAATTAAATATTCGATGCAAAGCACTTGTTGCTTAAGTTTGTACCTTTCTGCAAAATAACTTATTCTGTGGCTTGGTATTGTTGTGGTCGTGGTGGTTATTTTGAATACAAGTTTTACTTCAAAATTACTGCAACATATAAGAACCTAAACTTGCTGCATTTTACCTCCATGGTGGTTCATCTCTTACATACAGATTCGAGGTTTCTGGAACCAAAAAAATTCTCCCTCTAATCTTGCCAAAAATAGCTTAAATAGCATGAATCTTTTTAATTTTGTGAATGGTCATCCTGTGTCCTTACCACTGTATTTGAACACATCTTTAATCTTAGCCAGTTTGTAGTTTTAACAGTCATGAACAATTTTCAACTGAATTCATTCTGTTGTTGCTGTAGGGAGATTTTTTGAGGTACTCATAGGGGTTAGACCAGAGCCTTTATGGAAACTGCTTACAAAGGTTGGATTCTTGTACACTATGGAGCCAATTTTTACTATTATTTTTGTTACAAACATGAACATCATATGGGAGAAGGTGATGACAACTTTGCGAGCTCTTGTTTTCAGAAGGATATTGATTCAAAAGGTACACCCCTTACTTCTTTGGGTGCACTTCTTTGTATTACGGTAAAATGTGTTTGACATGGTTTTCTAACACTATTGTTATTCTCTTTGTTGTTTACCTTCATTTCTTCTTTTATATACTTCCATTATTCAAGGAATCTGAGTTGCAATCTTAAACTTTAAGAAGTTTATGTTTCTGAAACTTGAACAGTTAAACTTACAGAAGCTGCCAATTCCTAAATGTTTAAGCCAGTCATCTTCATGAATTTTATAGAGCTTACTATTGTATAGAACATGGATGGAGTGGAGAATGATAAAAAGGAGGAACTCGGCTTGCAAGTGTTTATGATGTCTGGCAAGAGTTCTTAAAAAACCTGGTGCGAGTCATCCATAGGGATGAGCTGTCAAAAAATTCTTCAGTGAATGAAGTGTTCATAAAAATAAAATCATCATAATATCCTGTGAAAAAGTTAGATGAATAATATATAGCTAACAGATAAGAGCTGTATGCCATGTTGTACTTTATATCATTAAAGGATGGTCTGAAAATGACGATTACTGAATGAACTCTTGCACTTTTCTATAAATCCATATAGCTAAGGCAAAACTTGATAGTGAAAAAGGGGCTTTCATGTGCTTAGGTTTACTTACATGCGTGTATTGGAGAATTTAAAAATGATACCCACTAAACTATGGAGAAAATACAGGAAAGAAAAAGGATAACTTATTTAATAGTAAGATGCCCAGCAGAAATTTTAACAGGGAAATATATGCTTACTGCAAAGAAAGGAGCAAATTAAAACAAACTCTCTCTCTCTCAACTTTTCAGAGATGCATGGTAAACACGAGATCTTTAATTATTTTAGTAAGATTAAGTGAATCATAGCAATCAAAATCAGGAGAATAGGATACCATTAAGAGCACAAAATATACAACTCATCATGTCATTAGCTGTAAATTATGGGATGCAAGTAAGAGGTGTTCCTCCTCCTCTTCCTATCAAAGTCATCACCATCATTATTAATTTCCAATTTTTATACTCAAGAAAGTTAGAAAGTGATCCTCAAAAATTAAATGTTTGAATGGGGTAACTTAGCTAGCAGGCACTTTGGCTCAGGAACCAGAGGTCTCGGGTTTGAGTCATGTAGTCACCCGATCCCCGTGGCTTGTGGGGGGCTACGTGCATCCGGAGTTTTACCCAGTGCCCTCGTACTCGGGGAGAGGTGGGGGTCTTGGAGTTCTCTGTCATAGAAAAAAAAAAATTGTATTGTGGCAAGGTGTTCATGGTCAAAATTTTATTGTCACATTGTGATTTGATTCTTGCATAGTTGGATTGGCTGCTAATGTCTTGTCATTTTAACTCAATGTTGCAGTGGACATGTGTCTTTGGTTACTTTGGAATGTGACTGTGATTTCTTTCATTTTGCAGGTGGAATTCTTTGACAAATATAAGGTGTGCATGTTGTATCTCTGTTTTATGTTATTTTTCAATTATTCACTGTTCTGTTGTTTTGGATCAGCGAATATGAAGGAAAGCCCATTTAGCATGCATGTGCCCCACAACTCAGTCCAAACGATATCCAGAATTACTAGATATGGTCCTTGCCATGATTCATGCAATTAGGGCTGCAACTCGGATGACTGGGGCCAGGTTTTTGGCTTAAGCCTAAGCCCAGGCCTGGGTCAGCGTGAATAAGTCAACCCAAGCCTGGGCTGAATTGTATTTGTAAGACCTAGCATGATTTTAAGCCCAAAATGTTTGTGATTTTTTTTGCTCAGGCTTATTTGGGCCTTACATAGAAGTTTTTATATTATTCTATTAATGCGTAAATTTTGTATTTATACAGAACATTAATTAAAGAAAAATAGATTTTAAACCTTAGGACTCAAATTCAGGTGTTCAGGTTAAACTTGGGCTTTCATGTGCAGCCGCCCATCCTGAATTCATATTTGGGCCTAATATTTTTAGGCTAAAAAATGAGCCCAACCTGAGCCCAGGTTAACCTTAACCCAATGTTTTGGGTTTTTTCATGTAGAGTCAGGTTAGGCCTGGCCCAAGTTGCTCCCTTACATACGATCATTTACCAGAACTTTGATTTTGACCATATAAACATACAATGTTGTTGTTGCTCTTCTTCTTCTTCATTATTATTATTATTATGAAATGTCAACAGATTCATTATGATTTGATTAACTAAAATACAAAGATAAAATGGTGAGGACTATGATTATATTAATAGATTTATTATAAGGAGAAAAACTGTATAGAACTCCAATGGGTCCCTTAGCAGCACAAATTAAACACAACCAAGATTAGAGGAAAACTTAGAGCTCAAACATGTGTACAAGTAGAAAAAGAGAGAGAGCCCAAAAGAAGTAATCTCAATCCAAATCCATACTCATCCCAATTGAGGTTCACCACTCATGGCACCAATCTGTAACAGAGATATGAAAGCATTCCTTTCAGTTGAGAGCCCAAGTGGCTGCTCCATGTTTTGCTACTTCAGCCCCTTGAGGCACCATGTTGGAAGGATTATTTAAGGTTGTGTTGTTTCTCTCTCCCTGCATGGGCCATAAGACAGCCAGAAGGACAAGGTTTCATAGAATTTGACCTTTTTTAGAACCTCAATGGCTGAACATGGATCTAAGTAAATCCGCCGAAGTACCAGCTTCACCACCTAAGACCAAAAAGCTGTAAGATAAATTTGCGTTGCAAGCGTTATGAATGCACACTGTTAATTCACATAAATGTTCATTATTAACCAGTTATTAGTAGTTTTAGTATGCAAAAGCAACAAAGTTGTTAATTTGCTGCTGAGCTGTGCTCACTGTTGGATATTCAAGTTGGAAAGTATTTAGCCATTACTGACCTTTTACATACATGATCATCTTGTGGAGCCTTATTGTGGACGTCCAATATTTCCTTCCAGGTCCAAGAGAAGTTCTGTGGACAAATATGGTCCCAAAATATTGTTCAAATATTTCAAGAACAGCCGTCCATTTTTAGGGGAATCATCCTCTAAAAGCATAGTTGTCAATTTTGTTTTAGATGTTTTTATGGTTTGCCTCTGAAACAGAACATTTTGGTGTTTTGTTCTGAAATTGCAGGTGGGTGTTTCATTTTTGGATTTACCGAAACAAAGCGTTTCAATCCATTATAGGCTTTCAGCTTAAATGAAACAAAATTAATAACTATGCCTAAAAGGGGGTTGGCATCTACTTGAGTGCGTCCAATTCATCATCGTCAAAGCCCATCTATCTAGGGTTGGGTTTTTTAGTTATACTTCTCCAATCCATCAAACGTTAGTAAGTCCAATTGCATTCCTGACTTTAGAAGCAGATAAATATTCAGCTTTTTACGCAACAACCAAATATCTTTTTTTTCCTAGTTATTTCCACACCATTATAATGTCATTTTTGCACAGTTATTTCATCCTCAAATAGGTTTTATTTTATTGAGTTTTTCTTTCCTTTTTTAATGTGAAGCTCAGTAGTTTTGATTGTTCAATGTTATTATTTGCGAAATGATTAATTGAATGCTCCTTTCTTTTTCTGGTACATGAATCATGCCACCTGGTTTTATTGCTATTGTGTTTAAAGGTTTGATGTTTGATCTTGTATAGGTTGGTGAACTGACTGGTTTGTTGACATCTGATTTGGGTTCCCTTAAAGATGCTGTGAGTGAAAATATTTCGAGGGATCGTGGACTTAGAGCATTCTCTGAGGCAAGTTATTTTGAATTCTTCACCATTGAGCTTGTTCTTTGGGAAAGGTGACATGGAAGCTGTTCTTAGTGGGAGAGTCCAAAATCCTCCCAGCTCATCAAAACCTACTTCACAACCAAATTTCTTATTTGTTAGATTTTTTCTGTATGTTTTCATATTTTCAGGTGCCAAGTTTGTAGCATTTCTAGATTAATTATTTGATAAAATAAAACCTCCAAAAGGTTCTTAATGAGTGTGCCTCAATAAAAGAGATGTCTTATCTTGATTTCAAGGGCCATATTGTTATCTTGATCCAGTCATATCAAGCAACTCATCATACTCTGGTCCCACACTCAATGGCTAATTCTTTGGTTCGGATCTTATCCTGGTTGGATCATTTGGATGGGTGTTAGATTACGGCGTTTGCAAAGGATATATAAAGGGTTTGGAATGGTCTATGCGTTGAGAAAGGGGCATACTCTTAATGGGATGCTTTTAGATTTTGTATTAGGGATATTTGAAATGAGCATTGTGATTTTTGCTTAATTTGAAAAAGGCCTTACCGAGTCATATTCCGAATTAATCCCCAATCTTCTAAGAAGTTGTTTAGGAAAAAAACCCTTTGTCTCCTTGCAGCACTTGATTCACATGGTTTTAGATAGCAATTAAAATGATTGTCTAGTATGATCATGGGTCTTATATAAAATAAAACCTCTAGATTGGTCGAATTACCAAACATGAACTACATCTAAAACTTGTAGCATCTGATTTTTAGCTTCAACTATCTATTTATTCCATGGATTTATATCAAATGGAAAAAATCCATTTAAATGATTATGACATAGACAATTTTTTAATGAACTTAATGTGAGAGAAAAGACAAGATGGTAAATTTTAGTATTATTTTCTTAATTTTGGATGTCTATATTTTAATGAACTTAATTTGTTTGTTTCGTAGAATTACTGTGCTTCCTTTTTTTATTGTTAATATATTGGGATTTCGTACTTTTTATTTTTTACTTTCTATATATATCTTTTTTATTTCAAAATCCTTTAAAGACATTTTCAAAGAAAAAGATTACTACTTTGTTAAATTGTAAAAAAAATCTAATATTTCATATTTAAAATTTCAATTCACCACTTATAAAAGTCTTAAATTTTCCTTTTCCATTTTCATACTGAATCTATGATTATTCTTTACTTTTACATCTCAATGTTGTTGCTGCTCTGTGTGTGTGTATATATATTTGAATAGTAACTATTTAATTCAAAGTAAAAAAGAACCTTTACAAAAAGGTATGCCACAAAACTGGCCAAGCCATGCCTGCAACCCCCTAACCTCCAAATTACAAAATTTTGTTCAGAATTTCTGAGGACAAGGAAACCCTGCCTCGCTTTCTCATCAGCTTCTAAATGCGCAGCTCTATGGACCCAAGCCACAAAGAGATTGATTGACGAATCCTCTCCACTTTATCAAGAAATCCCCACGGACAAATGAAGCCCAACACCCTGTAACGACCGTCCCGCTAGCACAATATTGTCCGCTTTGGGCCTACACAAGGACTCGTATGGCTTTGCTTTGGCGAGCCAACCCACTGTTATTCCCAAAAGGCCTTGTGCTAGAAGGAGGAAGGTTATTACTTATATACCAGGGAATTTCCAATGTCACTAGCAATGTGGGACTTTTTGGGGCAGGGTATTACAATCTACCCCCCTTAAAGTCAGAGTTGTCCCCGGCTCTGCACACACAACAACCAAGCCCACACCCTCATGCTGAAAGTTGAACCATGCTTTGATATCATTTGTAACAACCATCCCGCTAGCACAATATTGTCCGCTTTGGGCCTACACACGGACCCCTACTGTTGCTCCCAAAAGGCCTTGTGCTAGAAGGAGGAAGGCTATTACTTATATACCAGGGAATTTCCAATGCCACTAGCAATGTGGGACTTTTTTGGGCAGGGTATTACACACACAGCTCAAGACCACCTTAGAGTCTCCTTCTAGAGTGCCTCTATTCGCTCCCAAGGCTTCCATCTAGATAACCCCTCTCCAGAGGGCATGCAACTCAGCTTCTCACTCCCTCCCTCCCCCCCCCCCCCCCCCCCCCCCCCCCCCCCCCCCCCCCCCCCCATACCCCCACACACACATCCCTCTAACCAGACCCAACCATACTCTTTTCATGTTCACAGCTACCATCAAAGTTTAGCTTAAGATATTCTGGCTCTAGAGGCTAACAAGAAACTTGCCGCGAAGTATTTGAATCCCTCAAATGTCAATCAACCGAAGCCCAATACCTACAAATGTCCGAAATGTGTAGGTGCTGATTCTGTTTAGAGCCCAAAATCCACCATGCAACTCTGAACTTAATAACCTCAATAACTTGGGCTGCATTGGAAGACTTCCTCTGGAAAATCCTTTTATTCCTTTCAAGCCAAATTGACCAACCAATGCTAAGCATCATAGTTTTCCACAGATTTCTACAGAAGGAGCTCCCACTTATAATAACCTCTTCATTAAGCATTAAGTGCCAGGCCAATGAAATACAAAAAACAATACACCAAAAGCTGAAAGAAATGAAACCAAATGAAATAAGCAAATGGGCATTGTACAAGAAGATGATTAACTGACTTTGCATCAGATAGATACAAAGGGCATGCATTGACGATAATCATCCTACAATGTCTGAGATGATTGGTCATCAAAATCTTCTCCAACCCAGCAAGCCAACCGAACACCTTCACCCTCGAGGGGATATCACCCTTCTAAATACCCAGATGGACCCTAGGAACTTTCCCATTCCATATTAATTTTCGGCAAAATGACTTAACACTTGAGAGGCCATCTATATTGCACCAACACTTTTAGCATAAAAATTTATTAGTTCTCACTACATTGTGTGATATGTTTTTCCCTGTTCTTACAAGTTTCTCTTTATAAGAGCCTAGTCAATGTTCACTAGATTCTGAATTTTTGTATCTTCTATGACATTTTTGTAATACCAAACTTCCCTTTGCAAATTTAGTCTGGTCTGTATTCTCTTCAATTTTTCATTTGCTTATTTACTTTTTTTCTTGTCAGGTTGTAGGAACAATATGCATACTTTTCTCACTATCAACCCAGCTTGCTCCAGTGTTGGGGATGCTGATGCTTTCCGTCTCCCTTTTAGTAGGTAATGCATGTTTCTACTGAAGTGTCACTGGTCATGCTTAGCTTTTTCTAAGGTCATATAGTTTTTTGTTTTTTGAAAGAAGCCCCTATAAACTTCATAATTCTAAAAAGGCCCATAATTTTTTGTAACAAATCTAAAGGGCTGTTTGACATTTCATTCACTAATGTTCTTGTTATGGATTAGCAGTGTCTCAAAAATCAAACAAATTAGATGATCATTGGTTTGGATTTTAAGATTCAAATCAAGGCTGACAAAGAAACTTAATTTCAAACCAATGGTGAATGAAACTCTGAGCAATCAAATTGGGGCCATGCCAACTGAACAGGTAGTAGGTGTGAGGGGAAGATGGGTGACGAAAGGGTCTCTTGTTGGCTCCAAAGAATACTTCGTATGGTGTGATTTGTTTGCAATGATCTTAAATGATTTTCAAATAGAAGTTGACCTCTAGTCAACCTGGTCTAAGGGGCCTTTTAACATTTTTATCAAAATCTTCGGACTTTTTTAAAATTATAGAAAAGTTATGTTTGATCAAATAAATTCAGCAAGGAGCAAAAAAACTTGAGACTGTATCAGTGGATTCTTAATGGAATTCTACTATTTGGTATTGGATCTTAAGCATCATTAACCAAATTTCTCATGTTTATATTCTCTTGCTTCAGGATCGAAAATCATTTTGTCAATGTCTATAGCTAAGCATGGTTATATCGCTACTATTTACTGCATATTTTCTTTTGAATTGACTATACACTTTGGCACAAGCTATATACAAGAGGTCAACTGTCCCTGTCTTTAAGGCTCAAGGAATAGCCCAGGCGTCCATATCTGATTGTGCAACTGAAACTTTTTCAGCCATTCGTACTGTAAGTTCTGAAATTATTTGCTCAATTTTTCCTCTTTATTTTGGTATTTTTTATAGAATGTGATGCAAATGCACATGATTAATAAAACCCTGTGCATTTAAAAAATGGGTGACAACTTGCCTTACACACTCTATAGTTTATTTCTTTTGTTGTCTTTATGTCTCTAGGTAAGATCCTTTGGTGGAGAAAAGCGCCAGATGTCCATGTTTGGTGATCTGGTAAGCCTTTGACCTCTAGAAATTATCAAAATGCCAAAATCCTCTGGAGCTGCTTACAATCTACTTTTGTGAAGTTTGGCAGGTTCTTTCTTACCAGAGAAGTGGCATGAGGCTTGGTACTTTGAGATCTGCTAATGAAACTCTGACTAGAGCTATGGTCTATGTTTCTTTGATGGCTCTATATTGTCTTGGTGGAACCAAAGTCAAGGCGGTATGTGTTTGTGGTCAACTATATATGATCCCAATATATGACATCTACTGCAATTTAATCATACTTTTATCGACATCAAGCAACATTATATTCATGTTAAATTTTCATGATATATTTGTATTGAGAGTGCTTTGCAATTAAAATTTGTTGACATGCTTCACATTATCATCATTATAGCCATAATCTCATCTATCTGGAGGTTGGCTTTTTGGATTTTACTTCTCCAATTGGCCCTATCCTAAACCATACGATCTGTTACGCCATAATCTGCCATGTCTTTCTTTATCCCTTCTCTCCATGTTTTCACTGGTCTACCCCTTCCCCTTGTGATCTCTCAACTCTACATACTGGGTTTCCTTTGGTCTTTTACTAACATGCCCAAACCACCTCAAACGAATTTCTCTCAATTTGTCATTTATTGGGACAATTTTTTAGCTCTCTAATGTGGTAATTTTAATTCTATCCTTTAGCATTAATCTGCTCATCTAACCCAACAATGCTTATTTGATACCAAGAACACAAATGATGAACTCATCCTTAGTTCTTGAGCTGCATCTATGCGGTGGTGGACTGGCCTTCATTTTGTAGTCAGGGATTGAAGTAATTATACTATGAAATCTGATTCTTGGCTGAGGATATCCCTGCCAATATTCAGCCTTGAGTTTATACATATCAAGGGACATTGCCAACAACATACTGGTCTAATGGGTCCTAGCATTGACAACCCATGCCCCAAAAGAACCCAGATTTGAACATCCTGACCAGTCAATTTGGTCTTTTGAATGTGGACCATTTTGTTAGTTATTTTGTAGTTGTTTATCTGCAGAGAGTCAACAGAAGGGCTATAGATGCCCCATCTGAGAGATCTTTGTAACATGGCTGTCCATGGTAGGGACCATTATTTCACTGCTTTTGTCAGCAGCCTATGGGTTTTGCTTGTGCACCCTCAAGGTCTAAGGCTGCTATTCATATCTGTTGAAGGTCACATAATTCCTTGCTGATATGGACTTTATTGTATCCTTTTGTTGCAGGGTGAATTGTCTGTGGGAATTATGGCTTCTTTTATTGGTTATACCTTCACATTAACTTTTGCTGTGAGTATATTTTCTATACTTCTGTCATCATAATTTGTCATTCTTCCTATCCAGCTGCATTTCTATCGAGTTTCCTTCTGTTACGATAACCCAAATAATACAGGTTCAAGGGGTTGTTAATACACTTGGTGATCTGCGTGGGACCCTTGCTGCTGTTGAGCGGATTAATACTGTCTTATCTGGGTCTGAGATAGACAAGTCACTTGCTTATGGTTTAGACAGGGAAATCCATGAAAAAGATGTGGGTGACAATAGTAGTCTTGGATTGCTCTACAAGGATGCATATGCTAAGACAGATCTTGTTCCAATTATGCATTCACTTAGATCAGCTGTTAATGAATGCAATCTAGCATGGTCTGGTGACATTTGTCTTGAAGGTATCCTTGCTACGATTTCCTGTCTTCCTTTATTCCTTCTTTCATTCTCTCTCTCTAAAACATGGGCAAATTGATTCCTTTTAGTGCTTGCATCACATGTTGCACTAAAAAATCATGTTAATGGTGTTTGGTGGAGAAGGCCGGAAATAGAAGTCTGTCTAAGATCTATCTATTTCCCATGCCACTGAAACTATCCACCCATCATAAATTGGAATAATTACTTCAACATGAAAGACGCATTCTTGTGCTTTTTTCTTTTTTTTGGCCATTTCTAGTTTGCATGGAGCACATGAGACTACAAAATTCCTTTTTTCCCTTTTTTTTCTTTCTTTTTTTGGGGGGTGTGTGTGTGTGTGTGAAGAGAGAGACTTTTGTAGGATAGGTGTTTATTTCTTAAGAACTGGACATGATTCTATGAATTCATAGGTAGTAAGATTCCCTAGCTTTACTTGTGTTATTTTGCAGATGTGTATTTCTCTTATCCACAGCGACCTGATGTTGAGGTCTTAAGTGGCCTGAACTTAACATTGAAGCGTAGAACAGTCACAGCACTGGTTGGCCCTAGTGGTGCTGGGAAAAGCACAATTGTACAGCTTTTGGCACGTTTCTATGAGGTCAGCTTCACTTTTGTACATAGTTGTCAAGGCGCAAGGCACAATCAAGATGCTAAGGGGCCCTAGAGCCTAAGGCCCATGTCTAGGCATGAGCCTAATCACTCTAGGTGCACTTATTTAAATACTTCAAAATATGTGTAGATTAATGGACTTGTGTTGTCCTTGCAAGTGTTTACGAAATACAAATTCACTCATCCATAGCATGAAAATATGTTGGCAACTGAGCTTCCAAGCACATTACGTAAGCATGTATTGTATACATGCACAAGTATATTATCTATAATTAAATATTTTAATTAAAATATTACTAATAATTACTTCATTTGATTATAATAATTAAGTATTACTAATAATTACTTCATTTGATTATAATATCTACTAACTATTATGGAAAACTTTAAAAAATAGACTTGCTACAAAAAATAGTTTCTAGAAAAACTAGGTGAGGGCCTAGGCACAACTAAGGCCCGCATTTTGCTACTTTGCTTCTGTAAATCTGTTTACCATTTTTTTATGAAGGAATAAGACGTTGAGTATTTGCAGCCAACTAGAGGACGCATAACAGTGGCAGGAGAAGATGTTCGAACATTTGATAAGACTGAATGGGCTCGGGTTGTCGCTATTGTGAACCAGGTAGCTGAATGTCTATGCAGTTAAACAACACATTTTTTTACTCCACTTGACCTCTCAAGATTGTTTGTCTTCTACATGTGAGTTAACCATGTAGCTATGTTATTTATTAGAAGTTTAATTGAATACAGGCTATTTTCCGCTGAAAGCAACTGTTATTTTTCTTTCTTAACCCTCTTTCTAGAGGTTTTTGATCAATAAGGATCCTGAGTTGTCCATAAAGATTTTTTGGGATTGCCCATAAAAGATGCTGCTATAGGATCAACAGTTTTCATCATTTAACATGGTCCCTCACATGTAAAACACGATACACACTCAACACACAAGGATGCTGTGGTCTATGCCTTCTTAGTGATTGATTCCTGAATGCTATTGCAGGAACCTGTCCTTTTCTCAGTGTCTGTTGGAGAAAATATAGCTTATGGTCTTCCAGACGAGAATGTCTCTAAAGATGAAGTGGTAAAAGCTGCCAAAGCTGCCAACGCTCATGAATTCATAATTTCTCTCCCACAGGTGTATCTTTTGCTTAAAAAATGTACTTTCAGTCAATAATGCCTTACTTTAATTTATTTTCTTTGTTTGCTGAAACATTTTGTTATTTAGGGTTATGACACACCAGTAGGTGAACGAGGAAGTCTGCTGAGTGGAGGACAGAGACAGGTAATCAAGTAACAGTAAAAATAGTCAAGATTGGTGATTTATAGAGTTCAACCTTTTAATTTTGGTGATTTTTAGAGTTGTTAACTCTTTAAATTTGTAGAGAATTGCTATTGCTAGAGCTCTGCTCAAGAATGCTCCAATTCTGGTACTTGATGAGGTAATTTCGACATGTCTATTGAGATATTATAAACTATATTGCAAGTCTAATGTAATTATGGGTTGTAAATAGCATTAGTCTAAAAAATAGTATTATATACTAATTAATGATTTTTATTATTATTAATAATTTTAAAGTGCAATTGTTGAAATAAGTTCTGTCCAGAATTTAGAAATATGTGTCCAAATCAACCCTACCAAGGGTCCAAACTTTTACATGGTGCACCGTAGAAGGGAAGGTGCTCACTTTTGCCTGGTGCACCCTGAAAGGAAAGTTGCTCACCAAATTGGCACTAAATAGGAAGGATTGCTTAATTCGGATGATGATCTACGCTGTACACTTTGCTGCTACACGGAGGAGGATGTAGATCACTTATTCGTTGGGTGCCCAGCGACTAGACAACTCTAGTCAAATTTCGCCAATTTGAGGGGAGTCTCATGGGGTTTTCTATAGGACCATGTAGGGGTATTGTAGGGTCCTGGGCACTCTCGCATCTCAGTCCTAAGATGAAGGCTACTTGGAACACCATTCCAGCAGCGAGCTTATGATCCGTGTGGAAGGAGAGGAATTATGAGATTTTTTAGAGCAAACAGAGCAAGATTTTCCAAAAAGCTAAGTGAAGGCTTTGCGCTTGGCTTTCTAAGGGGAAGGAATTCAGGGGCTATAAAATAACGGACTTTTACAACTCTTGGGAGGGTTTATTGGGCGGAGTCCAAGAAAGAATAGAACCAACATGATCCGGTCTCCTCTTCCATCAGGAGTTCACAAATTTAATGTTGATGGGGCCTTGAGGGGCAAACTGGGGCTGGCAAGAATAGGAGGTGTTCTCCACGATTCCAACGGCATAACGTCCATAGTCTTTTCTGACCCTGTAGGATGGAGAGATTCAGATGAGGCATAACTTCTTGGTATTAGAAGAGTTTTGACCTTATGAAAATCATCTGAACAGGGAAATTAATTATCAAAGGAGACTCAGTAAATGCAATTAAGTGGACTAAGGGGTTAAAATGGCCTCCCTGTAAACTGGTTACAATAGTTAGGGAGATAAGGGCTTGTGTTTGGGTCACGACTGTGGGCGATTTCTTTCTTTAAGGCCCCGACATGATGTGGAGAGCAACTTTTCTTTTTGTATTAATATGTTTGGGATGCTGTGATGGATGTATTTTTCCTTTTCTTTTCTTAGTTTCTTCTTGGGTTTAAGCCTTTGAGACCCCTCACTGTGTATTTGTATCACCTTTTTATCAATTACAAAAAAAAAAAAAAATCAACCCTGCCAAAAGCATGTCCTGGCAGAACTGAGATTTTATTTGTTTTCTCCTTCTTCAGGCTACCAGTGCTTTAGATGCTGTTAGTGAGCGCCTGGTTCAAGATGCACTTGACCATCTTATGGAGGGAAGGACCACATTGGTGATTGCTCATAGATTAAGTACAGTGCAGAATGCACATCAAATTGCTCTTTGTTCAGATGGGAGGATTGCGGAACTAGGGACCCACTTAGAGTTGTTGGCTCAAGGGGGTCAGTATGCCTCACTAGTTGACACTCAAAGGCTAGCCTTTGAATGATTTTGAATTGGTGGATTTGCTGTGAAGTGATTGAAAAGGAAGATGAATATGGCATTCAAGGTATGACAAAGAATTGACTTGGGAATTAGCATAGTTTCTTAAGGGTACACTAATATACTATCTGCAAATATGAAGAACAGATATTGGTGAAAGTTCATGGAATGAGCTGGCCTAGTCCTTGAGTTGTGCTATCCCCCTAGTTCAGGGCTGACTTCTAGATGGTGAGCCAGAGCCCATGACTTAGTTGAGACTCAGGCTCACCTTTATAATTCATTTTATTTATAAATTAAAATCAATGTTTTGGAAATCGAATTATATCGTGAAATCGTTTTATGCTTGAATCACTATTTGTAAATTTCAAATTGTAGAATCATAAGATTTATAATTTTCTCCGAAAAAATACATAACTATATGAAATAGCATAAATGATATCCCAAAAATAATAAATGAGCAATTCTCCAGTTTTCTTTCAATTTTAAGTGAAGATGCATGCATATTATTGTAAGAATGCAATATTCTATTTTATTGACATTCAAATTTCAAGTTCCAAAAGTTCGACTGGACTGTCTTCTTTTATTATGTAGTTTTTTTCTTGTTCTATTGTTTTAATTTTGTTTTTCCTTAAATAGAAACCTCTTGCCTCTTGTACCTTTTTCTCCTCTTTAATCTCATTCTCTCTAAATTTTCAAAAAAGAAAAATCCGAAAGTACCATATTCGTAAACTCCAATGAATGTTGTAAACAAGGCCAACAATAAACTGAAAAGCTCGCCAAAAATCCAACTGTCTTAGGCCCTCAACGACTTAATCCAAAAACCCTCTTCAAACCAAAAGTTCTATGCCTCAGATTCCAAATGGTCACAAAATTCGTTCCTCCATAGGAATCATAAGATTTCTAAAGAAATACGTATCAGTCCTTTTGTGATATCATATGAAATCATAAGATACGAACCGTGTGTCGTGTGATTTTACTAGCATTGTATAAAATAAATTATGATTAGATGTTAATGGGTATTGAGTGAAAATTTTCACTTAAGGGTAAAGTGGATGTCCGACAGTGCCATGGCTGCATTGGTAAGGTGCTGTCCTTTTGTTCTTTCCAGAGGTTTGAACCTAGGTTGGTGCTCCTTGATACTTTCTGTCTTGTACTTGGTAGCCAGTTAGTTGCTTACAAAAAGGGAAAATCAGATGATTGCATCCATGTAGCTGGGGTCCTCGTAAACAAGTTGGTAGAAAAGTTTTTCCACTTCAAATGTACAATCATTCAGTTGCGAGCCCAAACTTGAAGATTCAGTTCAAATGTTCATTTAACTGTATATGTTTGAGTGTGGATGATGTAGTATATGGTGCTTGATGTGTAGAATGGATGAGTAGAGCTCAAAAAACTGACTTGAGATAAATGGAATTGGTGGCTAACATAATGGTGGTGATGATTTCACTCTCTTATTAATTCAATAATTATGTTGTTCTGCCTTTATATAAAGTCATTTACTATAGGTTTCTTATTCCATCTATTTGGATTCATTTGGCTTTAGAAATAAGTAAGAATGGAATAGAATAGCTAGATGGACTTGGACCTGGCCCATTCCATTCTCACTCATTCTTGAAACCAAAGAGGCCCTTAGTAAATCTATATTGAATTGCAGTCTTTTAACTATATATATAATAATTGAATGATTAACATGACCATTGGTGCTTTATCAAGCTTCTAAGCAAAAGGGTCATCTTGTGTGTCAAGTTGCATAAATTCATGTTACTATCTTTCCAGAGTAAAGGGTAAGGGAAATTGTCACAAATATTTTGTTGGGAATTTGTTGAATGACCTTATCTGTTGATTCCAACTATGGTTAAAAAAATTGTAGAAAAGCAAAAACCTTGTGCTTGTTCCTTTGTCTTATGAATTTCTTCGACTGGGATAAATACCATGATATGGCCTGTAAGCAGGTCAAAGAATGAATCTTGAAAGCAGTTGATTCAGTGAGAGTGTAGAATTAAACCAGCTTACTTTCTTTGTTTTACCTACATTGGCAGAGTGCATGGTTGCAGCTCTTAATATTCATTGCTGTGCAACAGAACCCAGATTGTACTCATCATTGTTGGAGCCTTATCCATTGGTCAAAATGCAAACAATAATAAGTCAAAATAAGGGTATGAAAATTGCTTGTGTGGAGCAGCAAAAGCAAGTTCTTTCTAAAGTGATTGATGTTTATTATTTGGAACTAATCATGCATACATGTTACCATATGTACCATACTATGCAATACTGAAAATAGTTGATAATTGTAATTGTGTCTGCATTCAGGAAGGAAATAAGAGATTATGATTCTATCAATTGTAAAAATTTAGATTTAATTCCATGTGTAAGAGAATGAGCAAGTACCAGCAAAACTGAAATAGAGGGCTGTTAGACAAACTGAGCAAAAAGCATACATACTTTCTGCAGAATTTCTTGTTTGGCTTGTGCCTCGTGATCATGTCATTAATAGATATATTTTACCAAATGGTCATCTTACTTTTCATTTAGGAAAATTCATAGGTTATGTTGAAGTACCTGGTTTTTAAATGACTGTAATCAAGGTTCATAGTTCCCTTGCAGAAGCTTTTTTCTTTTAGTGACTTTTGTTTTAACATGTGTGTCTCCACAACATATTGAAGGTGAGACTAATCCCACGAGTATTTGTCAATTTCTCAATCTACTTACACTGATTAAGTCGATGGGGAGTAATCCCATAGAAAATGACTCGGAGGGTTTGAGCTTTATTCTTTCAGTGACTTTTGACATGGTATTTCCTTATTCCTCTTTTAGCTTTTAGAGTCTATTTCTTAGTTCAAGATCACTTTTACTGACTAGAAATTAAGCATTGTGCTCCTAAATTAAAATGAATGATCAATAAATCCATGTCCAACCAGGTTGAGTCTGAGCTGATGTGATTCATCAACCCATAGGTTCAAGTGGTATTTAAATATTATTTTTTTGAAGGTTTGTATTTAAATGATATTTTGATGTTCTTATAATAGAACTGACCAAGTCCTACTATCATCAGAAGTGTTCTTATTACTTCTAGGTTTGTAATTTTATTTTAAATCTAATAACATGTAGTATTTGATGAATTTATTAGCCCTATAAAATTAAAGTAGATATTTTGGATATATGAATTGTAAAAAGTAATCTCATTCAAATATCTCTAGTCATTAGAACTGTTTATAGCAAGTATCAATACATTTTTTATCAAGTGGTTGAACATATTTAATAAAGTTAATTTCTTCTAAATATGTAATCAATGAGCATTTCTTTAACTTTACTGAGTTATCACTGTTTTATATAATTAACAATCAAAATTGAGTCGTAGAACTTTGAGACTCAATTATAAAATCTTAGAGTGGTGGGAGACGCACTATAGAAATGACTGCCTTTTAAATAATAAAAAAGTAATAAAAACACGTGTATGTATGATTGTTAAAAAAAAAAAAATTATAATCTATTTTTTAGTATTTTGGAGAATATCGAGCATGTCTTGTCTGACACTGGTCTTCTTTGTAGACAAGTGACATGTTTTATTGAGTTATGATAGTAATTTTTTATCAATGAGACTTTTAACTAGATTTTTTATTAAATGGATAATAGACTTATATGGTTAGATATGATGAATATATAATTAAAATGAAGTATAAGAAATTATATTACTAATTAATCATCATAGTCATGTAATTTTAACCTTTTAAATTTCAATAAATATAAGTTATTGAATTTTTAAAAAAAATTAATAAAATGATCAAATAGAGATAAATCTTTATAAAAATCTTAATCATATGATTATTTTTATGTCACATCTAAAACTAAGATTCATTTAAAGAGAAGTCTTTATAGTCAAGTATTCTTGAAAAAAAACTACACGGGATTGATATGTTGGCTAAAAACTTGTTAAAATAAATGGGAGTTTTGAGTTTGAATCTCATTCAACTCTAAAGGATCACTTCTCGTAATTTTATTTTATATGTACTGATAGAAAAATTTGTATATATTCTGAAAATCAGTCAAATACTTTAAAAAACTCATACATCTGGCAGAAGATATTCTAAAAGATTTTTTCCAATTTTTTTAAAACCCTTAGTTGTCCCGTAATTGTTGGTGATATTTAAAAAGAAAGTTGTGGAAACTGTGTCCAATTTTGACTTATGACCAAATGTTGGTGATTTTTGTCTCATACCAATGGTGCTATGACCAAATGTTGGTGATTTTTGTCTCATACCAATGGTGCTTTTATTTGTATGTACTTAGGAACATATTATATGTATATTTATGTACCACCAAAGCTCAAATGCCTAGAAATAAGTTCATGAATAGATAGATTCAGAGCTAATAATCAACTACTTACTCAACTCACTATCCAAGTCAAGACACTTACATGAGGAATGTCCATGAGATATCAGATTAAAAAATGATCGAGTTGAAAGAAACAAGGGGAAAAAGTAAGATGCTAACGTTGAAAGGGGTTGGTACATATATTCTTATAGTATCAGGACCCAAATACCAAAATGAGCAAGACTCTTGTTATTTTTTTTACTAGCAATCTTTTTTCAGTTGTGTGTAATTAGAAATGAGTTTTAGTTTATTATTAATTTTATCCTTCATCTCTACTGTACCAAAAAAATTTTAAAAAAATGGACAGCAAATTAGTTCACTTACCAAATCATTTACTAGCCACTTAGCGAACCGATTTACTTTATTTTCAGTGCTGGTAAGTGAGCCTATAAAAGTAAAATTAATCGAGTCACTAAATGAGTCGATAAAGGCAAAATTGACAATAAATTAAAACACATATCGAATTATCCAAAACTCTCGTGAGAAAATTGCTATTTTTTTCTATAAAACTTTCATTTTCTATCCACTTTCATTGATATTGCGTTTAAGTAAAAGACTTTGTGCAATAAAAGATTTTGGTATATAAGTCTTTCGATTTAAGTTGTGTTTGAATGAGAAAAAATCTTCCTAGTTTTAGTAAGTTCTCCTTTTGAATTAGATAAATAAGTAGAATTTTTTGATCTTCTCCTCTTCTTTTAGGAGAAGTCGATTCTTCTCCGGACATTCACCTTCTCTTCAGTTCTTTTACTTCACGAAAGAGATATATTTCCCACATGTAAAACCTTTTCTAAAAAAAAAAAAAAGAGAAATATTATTAGATTTTTTTTAAATATATTCACTTTATTCTCTATTTCATTTTCTCTTTCTTCTGAAATTGTCATCGTTTTCTAATTTCTATTTACTTGTCGTAAGAAGAAAAAAGTAGTTTAAACTTCATTAATAAGTATTTTTTTCATTTATAATTGAACAACACATTTACTTTCATTGTTTTATCATTTTGCAATTTTGCCACATCGCACTCTCATGCCATATATTGTTCCATTCATATTTTTCCCCTTACCCACTCTATTTACATTTCTCTTCTTCTAATTTGAATCATTAGGAATTCCTTTAATTTGGAATTTCACTACTTGTCAACAATGTTACCATCTATTAAACTCTACAATTCTTAAATAAAGAACTTAGAGAAAATTATAAAAATATAGAAAGTTAGAGAAAATAGGAAAATGAGCATAATAATTAAATTTCAAAAAATAATAATTACACAAACATTTCTAAAACCAAAAAACTAAATAAGTATCCTAAAATATTGTAAAATACTATTACATTATATATATATCAAATGACATAGGCTAAGATCTCAACCACTGTATATTAAATCATTAAAATATAATTAATATATATATAATACGTATCAATCACTATATCGACTCCTTCAAAATTGATATAGATTAACTAATAATTCATTACATCCCATATTTTTACTAAATTTATTGTATTTTTTAAGGTCATTTTTACTTATATTTCATGGTAAATTAATTTAAACTTTTTAAAATTAAACATCTTCTTTAAACTAGATAAAAATAATAATAATTTTTTAAATAAGATAAACCGATTTCGACCATGTAATACCATCTTTCAGTTGATTGGACGGTGGGCAACATAAGATGTGTGTGCTTTTCTTGATTTGATTGACAAGGGGCCCACTTTGATCTTTGTGAATCTCAATGTCGAAGCTTTGCGAAAGGTGCTACTGTGGACCATTCCTAACAATGGTGACCTTTTTTAAAATGGTACGTGCCGTGTTACTGTGTACAATTATGTACAAAGCTAGTCAAAGGGTAATAATATGTCTATTAAAAAAATAGTATAGCATTTGTTAGTAATTACTTTAAATTATATATATATATATATATATTTAATTTAACGCAGAAAATTCAATGTATTATGAGAGTTTGAGAACCTGTCACATCTCACTTTCTGATATTGGAGATTATCAGTTAAATTATACTCATATAAATATTTTTAAATTATTTTTAATATTAACTTTAATAATATTAAAAAATATAATTTGATGTCTCAAATAAAAGTATTTTCAATGAAATTACAGTTACACATGTAAATGTAAGGAATCAAAGACTTTAATAGCAATGACATTTGATACTATTTTTAATAGAACAACACAAAAACCGATTTCTCATAAATGTGCGGGAATGCGTTTCCAAAGGGAAAACGCCGTACTTGGCTGAAACCGATAGCTCTAAACTGACTTAACTAAGTCATGAAATTCTCTTGACTCCGTTTATTTTCAAATATATTAATTTATCAAAGAATATAACTTTACCAAAGTAATTCATGTGTTCTCAAAATTATTATTATGAAAAATAAGTTTCATTTGATTTGAATAGAAAATTTTGAGAATTAAAAGAAAACTCTATTTCAACTATTTATTTTATATTAGTTTAAATCTAATAATTATAAAAATTTGACAACACTAAATTCATATAAATTTTCGCATCAATGATAATTTTTTTTATTCTATAGAGACAATAAACTCGTATTATTATTAAAATTTTAAAATGTTGCATAATTTAATTCAAGTCAGAAGACTCTGTAACTCAGTTATGTGAGCACAGTCTGTCAGGTACTACTCAGGTGCGAAAGGCGTGATCTAATGGAGATGGCGCGAAGCCAATCAGCGGTTCCGAGTCTGCCAACGGATAAAAGTAACCGCCTACGCCTCTACGGTGCTGCAATTGACACGACGTCGTCTGATTTTTATCTTTCAGAGCATTTAAAAAGGGAAATCGATTTTTGGTCAGAGGAGTCAGTCCACCTTTTTGTTTATATTTTATTATAATAATTATAAATGAAAAATAGGTATATTGTCCCTTTTTCTTTAGATATTTCCCACTAAAATTAATATTTTTATAAATCAAACAAGTGCTTAGATCAAATTTTATTAAGCTACAGAGTTTTATATAAATTTATGTGATTAATATAAAAAATTTAATATTTATTTTAGGGCCGTTAGATCTTCTTCTCTACCTTAGATCAAGTGATCAGAAAAATTTCTGCCAACGAGACCCACCATACTCCTTATGTTTTTTTATGGTCTATCCATCTGTACCATTAGATCTCTGATCGGACTCACGTGGGACCCTCCTCCTGCCAGTTTCTTCTGCTGCTGCTTTGGGACACCGAAACTTAATTTTATGGGTTTTTTCTTAGATTCAAATGGATCTTTCACTTCTCCATTTAGGTTTGACACCACCATAGTTGCCCCTGGCCTATCTATCTACGCTTAAGGAAGATCTTGGATTTCGATCAACGGTAGGACCACCTATTTTCTTCTCCCCTTCACAAACTATTTGGCAGTACTCTCCTTCGAATGAAAGAGATGAATTTGGTGGATGTGAGAGTGGTTTGAAGTAGAAGGGTAAAAAGGTAATTTCACTCAAGTTTTTGAAAAAATGTATATAGGGAAAGAAAATCCAGGTGTCTGTATGACTACCTTTTATTTTATATTGATATTCTCCTGATATTTCTATGAGAATAGATGAATTCATCCTAACCAAATTTTTTAGCTATTTTTCATATATAATTACGTATGTTTGTCATCTATCAAATAATTTTTAGAAGATTTTTCAAATAGTTTTATGGTCAATAAGAATGATAATTAACTCATATTCATAAAAATTACAGATGACAATATAGGATTATTTCGATTATTTCGGTAATGATTGATAATAATTTGTGACATTTTAAACATATGTGATCCACATATTTGAGTATATTGTAAACAAATAATCACACATATGCTTTTTTAAAGATTTTGTGAAAATATTAGGGTTATTGTTGGATGAAAATGCTTGATTATAAAATCAACAAGATTTATCAAACCATTTGACTTGATTGAAATAGTTTCACAAAAATTTAAAAAAGATAAACATATGTGTAAACGCGTGTTTAACATTAATGAACTATTTGAATTTATATTAAATGGACTCTTAATGCCCAATATACAATTATTTGTTGTGACAACGTGAGACCACTTCTTTCTATATTTTAGCTTCACGTTTAAAATTAAAGAACATCTAATTAATCTCTATCTTGAGTATTTGAAGTTTTAAATGTAATATGTACAATTGTTAAAAAATAAAAATAGAAAACATTTTAGATAATTAGATAATTCATGAAATTTTCTAGAATTCGTTTCATCTATAAAATATGCATTTATTATAAAGTACCCCACTAGATTATTTCCTCTATCTTATTGACTACACCTACATCTATTCCTTGGCATGACTAAACCAATCAATAAGCTAAGTATGGACAAACTAATGAAGTTTTTTTGTGGTAAACTAATATTTTGTAGATTAAAGGGAGATTATGTAAAACAATAGAAGTATTTAACCACAACATTTATTAAATAATTGATACAATTTATTAGAATATTTCATTTACGAGTAACGATTTTGATTAGTTAAAACTAGGGTCAGTATTTTTTTCTCTTTCTTTGAGACATTATGTTTAAAGTATCAAAATTTTAATATTTAATATAAGAGGGCAAAATTACACTTGATTATTTGTGTTTTTTTTTTTTTACGTTTGAGACATTACGAAAATCCAACTTAAAATCCTTATAGATGATATCCACTACCCTTAAAGTAAATGTTAGACTTAATATTGACACCTCTTACTTTTTTTTATTGAATATTACACTTGATTCTTTGCGATTTTAGAACATGAATACTTTCAACTTTGGAGTATATAATTAGAAAACAGAGTATATAAAAGAGTGTACATCTGAAATCACGTGGTTCACAAATTTCGGCCTTTTTCTAAAAATATACAATGAACAGAGTCACAGACGAAAATAGTCAGACAACACTACTTGGTTATAAATAGAAATTGATATTGGGTTTTGATTGGGCCATTTTATTGACACTTGCACATGGATTTATAAGGAAAGATATATATATATATATTATTTTTTTTTCTTATTTTTCTTATTTTATACAAGAGTGAAAAAGCCAGTCGAACAGAATATCGGCCGAGAACGGCTGAGAAGTTTCTTTCTCTTCATTTTTTTGTTTAAATTATAAGTTAAAAAAAGGCATAAAAATAAAAACTTAAAACATAAATATTGGCCGATATTCACCAATATCGTCTGATATCATGTTTGAAACCGATATCAGTCGATATCTGATGTTAATCGGCATTTTTATCAGCCGATATTCGAACCTCTGATTTTGTCATTTCACGATCATTTTAAAAATCTTTTTATTTTTTTCTTTCAAAAAAAATCTCATTGTAAAGTAATAAGATTGAAAATAAAAATAATATCTTTCTTACAAGTTAACATCCGTATTAGTAAAAATAGAAGTGTTTGAATAAAAATTTCTCAAATAAATTAAAATGTGTTGAAAATTTATACATGGCATAATTTCGGTGGGGCCGAGATCTCGACATCTCGGCTGATATCTCGGTTCCACAATATCGATTGATATCTTGGCCAATATCGGCCGATATCACTCTTTCTCTCTCTCTTTTAGGCCAAATCTTGGCCGAGACTGAAATAGCGAAATCTCAGTCATATCGGCCGATATCTTGCCGAATAAATAAATAGTGGAGGGGACATGGATCCCATCATTAATCTGTACTGTACAACTCGAGTACAAAGAGAAACGAAGCATTCCTAAAAGGTTATAATGTGAGATTGGAATTATCCAACTATTTTTAGCAAGCAGTATCTATCAAGATTAACAATAGATCTTATTATTATTGCTTAATGATCTATACAATTACTATGGAAGGTGACGTAACTAGTTTTTTACTTTCATCTTTATCTTTTTTTTTCCAATGTTTTCTGAATCTAATATAGAGATTTTTCATGCAATTCTTATTAGATATAAGTATCTAACTAGCTCGATTTTGTTCCATCACAATCTATTTCATTGTTTTTGTCATTGATGTCAATGTCAGTTATTAACTCAATAGGGTCAGAGTAACGGCGAAGAACCCATATCTTTAAATGCATAGTTTTATCCAGTATTGTGTTGATAAAGAGATTTGCATGTCTTAAGAGTATTAACATCTTAATCTTAAAAAAAAATATCAATGGCATTTATTTAATTTATATTGTGAATCTTATTTAAAACTCTTCTCTCAAGCACTCATCATGCTTCTTGTTGGGCATCAAATGTATTTCTAGGAACTCAGGTAGACTACAATTACAATCTTAAGAGTTTAATTTTATTTATTCTTGTTTTATCATCATGGTCTATACCCTGAAATAAACCACATAAATCCTTTTGTCCTTATTATAATTTGAATAAGCAATTAAGATAGATTAAAAATAAAAAATTATATTTTCAAAAAAAAATTATACATTTATCATGAATTGTATGAACAAAAGATTTCATAGATAGGATAATTTAATTTATCATCATATAACTGTGATGTGGATCATAAATATCAATGATTAATAATAATTATTTTTTAAAATATAAAATTACAAGACAACAAGAATTAAATAAAACTCATATTAATATTTTAATCTTTTTACCATTCGAAGTTATTATAGAATAAAAGAAAGAGTAGCTCAACTATCTGTTTTTTATCAAAGTAAATTTTTTAATTTAAGTTTTGATATAAAAAAAAAAAAAAAAAAAAAATCGTCCAAGTCCCACCAGAATGAAGGATTCATTGGTTAAAAATTAAAATTAATTGAGAAGGGTGTTTTTTGTGTCCTTCGCATGTAACCAGAGTCACATGTGTTAAACTGAAGACCGATCCTACTCGGACTTCTTTCCTAAGACCGTGAACCACTCCGTCCTCTCTCCTTAAGCACAACTCCTACAAAAACCCTTCTTCATCTGCACGCCTTTTCTATATTTGTCTATTCCCTTTCTTCTTCACTTTTTCTTTCAACTTTTCGCAGGACTCGAGAACCCACACCCGTCTTTCTTTCGTTGGAAGCTCCGATTTCCTCTTCCGAAACTTGTTTCACCTTGTTCAGAACTCCGTCTGTTGTCGAGAGAAAAAGGACTTCAGTGTTGTTGCATTCTTTTTGAATGATCTGGTACTAAAATTTTCTTTCCATTTCATATCTTCTTCTTTTCCCCCTTTTCTAATTCATATGTGTATTGCTATATTTTTTCCGGCTTTCTTTTGAACTTTTTTTTTTTTTGGTTGGGGGTGGGTGGCTGGAAAACCGGCTTTCAGAAGTTCCCAGGTTGTTTGCCCGTGACTGTACTGCCTCACCTTTTTGTGTTAGGCATGGAGCTTTTTTTGTCTCTGCATGGACTGGGGGGACATGCATGTTCATTCTAGTGTTGTCTCTATCTCAGTTATGACTTGGGTTTTTTTTTTTTTCTTTCTTTTTTTCTGTAAGAATTTGGTGAGAATTCGATGTGGGTTTACTTGGTTTTGAGTATAGAGCCTACTGCATATGACAAAACGGGCAATGTGGGTCTTTATATTTTTTTCTTCCCTTGAAATGTGCTTATTGTTCCTGATTCTGTACTGACTAAACGAAAACCATGCAGTTGGCACTATGGGTCTTTCGAGTTTGAATCTGAGCGTGTTACTATGAGTGAGGAGAGGAAGGATATATTTTCAAGATTGTGGGAAATCAAACTGGATGGGAAACAGAAGAAAGAATGTTTAGATGGTTCAAATTCACTTTCTTAAAATTATGATTTTTGGCCAGGGCTGTAACTCTGTATATGTAAATGCATGCATCAGATGGGCGCAGAACTAGAAAATCTGTCTTAGAGAGGGGCAACAGCATAAAACTGCAACTCAGGCAGCTGGTATTGGGTTTTGCTGAAACTGAACCAACCCAACTGGGATTCAAATCCAGCCAACCTGACCAAGTTTAACTTGAACCAAAGCCTGGATTACAACCCAGCTGGACACAATAAAACAATGTCCAACCCGATCTGATGTGATTCAAAAACTTCAACTAATCTTACTCATTTTAGTTGAAACTTGAAAGCTTTTAAATACTAGTGAGTGTATATAATTATTTACATATATTGTTTTTTAATTTCTCTGTAAAATTTGGTAGGGTTCTGTCGTTTTGGAAACATTAAGCCAGCATGACCTGAGATTTGATCAGGTCTTCAAAGCCTGGATCCTCTCCAACACGTAACTAAAGCTTTTCAAGCCTTATCCTAACAAATCTCCATTTGGTTCTGGGTGGGTTCACTGGAAATTGGATGTGAGTTATACTAGAGGTTCTACATAAATTTGGAATGCAATGTTGCCCTGAACACACACACACACACACGTGTGACACTTCTTATTTATAAAGGGAATTGTTGCCTTTTTGAAAAAAGAAGTTACTGTTATTGATTATAATATTTTTTTTTTGGGGAAGAGTGGTTCAATTTGGATATTTTTGGGTTAAACTTTAGTGTTTGATCTTGTCAAGTTCCTCATGCGTGGTCAGCTTATGACAGAGTTTTGAGGAAATTGACATGGAGAACTTTAAAAAATAAATGTATTCTTAATGAGTATGTAGAGATTATATAAGACATGTATAAGGGAGCGATTACCAATGTTAGAATAGTGTGTGGAGAGCGGTGTTCTTAGTGGGAGTGAGACTCTACCAAGGATTAGCATTGAGTCCATGTCCTTTTGCACTTGTTGTGGTCTTATGGATAACTTAACATCAAGGATCCAAGTTGGGGTGTATGTATTTTGCAGATGATTAATTAATGAAACAAAACAACACCTTAATTATAAGTTGGAATTTTGGAGGAATTTTTTTGAGACAAATGGCCAAAAAATTAGTAGAATAAGAACAAAATTCCTGAAGTGTAACTTTAGTGGAATAAAAGATAAAGAGGGATCCAATCAAAATTGGAAGTGACCCACTGCCGTATTGCGACAAGTAAATGGGCTTTATGGTAGCATCTCATGGAGGATCTGACAATGGGATTAGAATAGGATGGGCAAAATGTACATAAGCTAGTGGGTTTTGTGTGACAAGAGTACTACTTTGCTTAAGGGGATGATTTTATAAAATAGTTATTAGATCCCCAATTAGGTCAGTTCATGGGTCGGGTTTGAGCTGCTTTGCCAAAAAAAGCTTGAGACCATCTGAAGATCGTCAGGCTTTTAAAGGCCAAAGTCCGAGCCCATCTGGTTAAAATATAAAGGGTGAGCCCTTGTTTAATGCCCGTTTATTTAGTAACTATTTTTTAAGAGAAAACAATAGTTTAGACCATTTAGGCCGGTCAACTTAAACGAAGTGGGTGGGGGTAGGGTATGGATTTTTTTATTTATTCTATAAATATATATGTATATAATGTATAGGAAAATAAACGAGCCTAAAAGCCCAACATGCCTCGACGGGCTTTAAGTAAAAGCCCAAGCTCATCCATTTGTGTAATGAGCTTTAAAAAGCCTGAGCTCGGCCCCTCGGTCAAAAATGTTTATTCAAGCGTTTATTTAAGTTGGATTCAGGCTGCTTGAGGGCTAGGTTCAGACAAATGAACACTCCTATCCCCAATGCTTTAATGAGCATAGTGTTGGGCAATGAAGATAAGGAAAATAGACAAAGTCAAGGTAATAGAGATATGCATACTACGTGTGAGTAGTTTAATTTTGAAGGATAGAATTAGAAATGACAACATTAGAATCACATTAAAATGAGATTAACTCGTCTAAGGTGGTTTGGCCATGTATGTAGAAGACCAGAGATGGCCCAGTTTGTAAGTTTGAGAGATTACGAATTGCAGGCACTAGAAGTAGAAGGTAGACTATTGAAAGTTGAAACGTTGAGGGAAAAGAGAAAGAAAGACATGATAGATTGTTAGGTGACGAACATTATGGTCCTGGTAGGGTCAAATGAGGGAGTAGAACTTAAAAAGATAACCCTAGATAGATGGGATATCAAATGCTGATGATGATGATTCCTTATTCGGGGCAATTAATTTGTTTCTTTGTTTTTTATGGGGAAAGGATTCAGGGCATCCAATAGCTCTGTGAACTTTTTGTGGATGCATGTTAATATTTTCCTATAATCAATTCATCATCTCCCTTGATTACTGTTATAAACAATGTCACAATTTGAATTGGGTCCTATTGAAAACACTTGAATTTGATGTTTTGAGCCCCTTTCTCATGTTTGTGTTTCCATAAATCATAAGATTTACAAATTCTATTCGCAATTCTCAAATATGGTGGCTCCTTTAACAGAAAGTGACCTGATTTTGCGCATCTGTCACCAAAAAGTGTTTTCTTTTTAAGCCTTTTCATTCTTTAGTTTTGTTTCTGACACTGTGTTTGAGGCCTTTTTAGCCCAAGTAACATATTCGCGACTCATGTTAAGATTTCAGAAAATGCTAATTAGGTGATTAAGCCAATAGTCAGATCCAACTGTACTAGTGCTCCATCGATTAGGCATGCAAGATCAAATTGGTATTTAAAACATAGTTAAAAAACGGGTGTGTATCTCAGTGGTCAGGCAGGCGTGGGTTTGCTCCTCATGTACTGCTTTCGATCCTTGGTTTCCCCCGACTTTTTTGGGTCGGCTGCGTGGGCTAGGAGGTGCGGGCCCGGGGGAATTAGTCCGGTTGGGTAAAATTCCTCGGGGATACCCCTCGTTACCAAAAAAAAACTTGAAAAATTTCGACCAATTATTCAGAGATAACTTGACTCATGGATATCAAGACAAATTAGTTAGAATTTTTTACTGAGTTCCCAGAAAAGAACTTGCCGAGTTGACTCAATTGAGTTTCCAATCAAGTCTAAGTTTTGAGTTTTTGAACTTTGATTTCAATTAATATGTCCAAGTACTACATTGTACAAGCATGCTTTAGAGGAGGCCGAGACTCATGATACATTAGAAGATGGAAATTAAGAGAATCAATGAAATATAATTACTAGATAGAATTAAGCTTCATTGAAGATACAGTTTCATAAAAAAAAAAAACCTTACAGTTTTGCAGCTAATGACTTCATTTTACGCTTTTGGTTGCGTTATGATTTTATTATCTGATTCAACATTCAGATTATTACTCATATGCTTCTTCTAACGTAGTCAGAAGCACATCACTCAGATCCAGTTAAATAATCTCCGTATCTTTTGAATTTTGATGCGTTAGGTGCTAATGCAATTGGGATCTTTTGTTTGAATAAAGGGCTAAACTTTTCATTCTAATGCACATCCTACTCTAATGTGCAGCCACGTTTTTGGCATCTCCCTCATAATGAATACCACTTTTAGTTCATTTGCTCCTATTGTGTACTAGAAGAACCATCAATGCACGGTTGCACACTATATGTTTGGCTTAAAAATTATCACTTTCCATCACAGTTTGCCCATTTTGTGCTTTGACGGCCATAGCTGTTTGAATTTAGGTTTCTCTTTTGGCATTCTCCTCTTACCATCATTAATGCCTTCTATTCTTCTATTCATGATATGTAGATATGTAGAATGGTAGATAATAAATTCTGTTGATGAATTGCTAAAAATATTAAAATGTACAGAACTGCAAGAAAAGGACAGGCACAAAGGAAAGCAAGAAATAGTGAAAACAGTCTTGGAGAGAGGCTATGTCTTGAACAGTAATTGATCTCTTCAAATTCACATGTTACATTGACGACTTATTATTTTTTTATAGTAACAAATTGGTATTTATGTTATTCTGTTGTTGGCTTCTTGTTTCAACTATTTTAAATGTTGCTGCTTTATTGCAAGTTCTAATCTGGAACTATTGAAATATGTAGGTTAGGTGAATAAAGAGGAGCTCCCAGCATGGATGATGATATGTGCATGGTGTCAGTGGTGCCATCAGGACAATTGATTGGTTTAAAGTTTGACGTCTTGACTAATGAAGAGATTGTAAGTGTTACTTCAGTTTTTTCCGTTATTTTTGGCACAATAGTTAAAGCTGTTTCAC
Organism: Chimonanthus salicifolius; assembly: GCA_013350335.1. NCBI lineage: Eukaryota > Viridiplantae > Streptophyta > Magnoliopsida > Laurales > Calycanthaceae > Chimonanthus > Chimonanthus salicifolius. Next base: position 61,904,544 of record CM023539.1, read on the forward strand.
CTAGGCTCTAGACCCAGTTTGTGTCTTGCCTGGCTCTAAGGTGGGCTGCGGCACCTTAATTAAGCATAGTTTTTTAGATTTTTTTTTTCTATAATAAGCCTATTTTTAAGTGTTTTGTGATAGGAAGCAAGTTATAATTAACATGAGGTAATTGCTAGTAATATTTAATTATTAGATGATGTACTTGTGCATGTATATATTACATATTTATATAATATGCTTGGAAGCTCAACTGCCAATATATTTTGGTGCTTGAATGAGTCATACTACATTTGGTTTTTGGTGTAAGGACACAAATCCATGAATCTACACATATTTTAAAGTATTTAAGTGCTTGCGCATAGCATAATTAGGTACATGCCTAGACATGTGCTTTGTGCCTTCGGCTCCAAGACCTCTTGCTGCCTTCATCCGCCATAGACCTTGACTACTATGATTTTCAGTATGACTTGATCCATCCTCCATGTTTTTTCCCCTTGTCTTTTTATATTTGCAAAATGAGGTTTGTCATTGGACAAAAGAAGGTATTGAAAGAGCAAGTACTGTTCTATCAATGAAGTTACCTTTCAAAAAAAAAAAAAGAGAGCAAGTACTGTGCATATTTCTTCTGAATGATCATACCAATAATCCTTTTACTTTTGTTGTAAAAACTGTGTCAAAAGGTTATTATTCAGTGTGGTTTTTTTTATGCTACTTGAGTACATATGACTTGCATGCTTGATTAGATGGGTGGCCTTTTGTTATGATCTCTGCTTGGGCAATGCTTTTAGACCATATTCCTTTTCTTATAATTTCAAATCGTCTTTGTACCTTCATTTTGAGTTCCAGACTATCCTATAATTGCTTTCTATTTTATTGATGTATTGGAGTCAATTTTGTTTCACCAAATCACTGATCACTGATACAGTACTTTGTATCCAAATTGCAATAACTGTTTCAGGAGAAATTCTCTGTCAAAGTCATAGATACATCTGATGACGTTACTTGTTCTGACTTGGGTGTTCCCAATCCATCTTCTAAGTGTTCAACATGCGACTCCTATGACACAAAAAACTGTGATGGTGAGTGTAGGTAAACTAAAAAATGTCCATGAATGATATCATTTTTCTGAGACATCATTGAGTCAAAATGTGGTGACTTATGTGCAGGTCACTTCGGGATGATCAAATTACCAGCAACCATTTATCATCCATATTTTGTTTCAGATATTGTGCATATTTTGAACAAAATATGTCCTGGATGCAAGTCTGTTAGGCAGGATGTGCAGACAAAGGTCAGGTACCTACCTGCTCTTACTGAATCATAAGGTGGTTGATATGAGAATAAATCCTTGTTTATTTGTTATTATCTGATGCAAGTTTTTTTTTTTTTGAGATTTGCATTGGACCACTTTTTAGTAGCTTCCCCTCTTCCTGGATAATGTTAGAATTTGGCTTTGATGAAAATTCTAGTTGTGATATTGAAAATTTGTGCTTAGCTTTTGGTCAGAAAACTTTAGAAAATTGGTTCTATGGTCATGCTCTTCTTTTTACATTTTGCCTTGATTGTTGACAACACTAGGAGAGTTTGGGTGATTTTCTAATTCTGTTCAAGTGACATTTCTTATGTCAATACCAAGTGGATGGATGTGAGGGGAATGTTGTTGACTTGTTTCTTTCATCTTGGAAGCTGACTTTAGTTGGCAACCTTTTGGTTCTGAGAATGAGCAGGATCCAAGGCTTAAATCAAGGTCCATGTGTGTGTGTGTGTTCTCAAAATTTTTTTGAGGGCCTTTATGTGGGGCACCCGTGGATGGGTTGGTTGGGAAGGTCGTCGCTTGATTAGGGTAGCTTATAAAAATCACTTGAATTGGATAAGTGGGGTGCCTTTAAAATTTTCCTTGATTGGACAAGTGAGATTATGTTTTTTAAGGTTTCAAAGAATCAATTTTATCCCATGATGGAATTTCATGTGGTTAGATCATTTGGTTGTGAAACTTAGATTGGGGTCAAATAGGATAAAGACCTAATTTGCAGGGGGTTGGTGGGTGTGGGAGGGGCTGGGGTGTGATTGGGGCCATGTTAGGCCCTATTTAATTGGGATCTTTGATTGGATAAGTGAAATGATAAATACCCAACAATAAAAGTGAAGAAAGTTGCGGGAAAAATACAGAGAAGTAGAGATAGGGATTTCAATTTGAGGAGAAACTCTATCTCCAAGCCAACCAAACCTCCTACCTTGAGCTGATTTTGGGGAAAATTATCCCATGCTAAGAGGTTTGGTTTCTTCTCTAATTGAGACCATAAGCTTGTATTGGAGGTATGGTTTCTCCTTGAATTGAAACCCCTACGTCTACTTTTCATTACTTTTGCAATTTTCGTTACTTCTCTTGTGGTAGCTATCATGAAGCCATGTTTTCAAGGTTAAAGTTTCAATTTTAACCCATGATGGAAATTCATTAGGTTTGATCAATGGGTTGTGAAACTTAGATTGGCTTCAAATTGGGCAAGGATCCAATTCATAGGGGATTGGTGGATTTTTTTTTTTTAAATTTTATGGGGGGTGCTTTGGGTGTTGGGGTGGGGTTGGGGGGGGGGGGGGGGGGGGGGGGGGGGGGGGGAAGGTGCGGGAGGGGTGTGATTAGGGCCATGGTAGGCTCCATTTGGTTGGAGCCCACAAATTGTTTTTGAGGATGCATCCTCTTTTAGTGGTTTTGTAAGTTTGATTGGCCCTAGCCACGTGGGGCCCACCATTGCTTCAATGACACCACTTCCCCTTCACACCCATTTGGCTCTTGAATTGGATCCTCACCCAATTTGAGTTAGAGGAACCATTGATCTAACCACATGAGTCTCTTACAAAAAAAAGGGAACCTTAGGAATTTTCATCATTGGATAAAATTGTATTTTTGGGACCATAAAAAATATGGTTTCACTTATTCGATTAAGTTGTTTTTTGATAGACATGCTATTTAGGCTAAGACTTTTCCAACTAACCCATCCACATGGGCCTTGGTGGGCCTCATGTGTGTGTACATAGACACATTTAAGTTTCATATGGTCTTGTCCTTGTGCCCCCCTCTGTTGTTGAATTGGATCCTTACCTAATTTCACCAGAATTTGTGTTACAAAACCTATTGATCTAATCCTATGAATTTCAACTGTTTGAGAAAATTTAATCTTTGGGACCTTAAAAGACATGGCGTTGCTTATACATTTAAGGTGATTTTTATAGGCACTATTTAAGCAAAGAGTTTTCCAACCAATCCATTTACATGGGTCCTGATGGGCCCCAAATAAGCGGTCTGCAAATAAAGGTGCTTAGGGAAAAATGTGCTAGATATATTACTTTTATGTTGCAAGTATAGTTGTCTTGCTAGTTGTGTGAATGTCATCAACTTCACACTTATGCCTCCCTTTGACTTTGACATTCTGCTAAAGTAAATAAAAAATAAAAAATTCCAACTCTAGGAATTTCCACTTGTTCACCTACAAGTCTTTACAAGTGGAATAAGTCTAGCAGATCCTGTCGGAGGATTCATTTATAAGATTACACAGGTGGAGCAAGTCTTGTGAGCTCTACTTAGAAGACAAATTTTCATTTATTTATTTGCAAGCCACAAATAAGTGAACAAGTCTTACAGACCTCATTGAGGAAATAATTTAACAAGTGAAGCTTCAAAAAGTGGAACACGTTTTTTTTTTTTTTTGAATGGTAAAAGGTTGAACAAGTTTGTGGACCCCAATGGAACAATCAGCTATGTGGGAAGGCCACCACCATGAAATTTGACATTTGTAAACCTATGTACTTTTGTTGATAGTATACTGTTTCCAAGCTTCAAAAAGTGGAACAAGTTTTTTTTTTTGAATGGTAAAGGTTGAACAAGTTTGTGGACCCCAATGGAACAATCAGCTATGTGGGAAGGCCACCACCATGAAATTTGACATTTGTAAACCTATGTACTTTTGTTGATGGTATACTGTTTCCTTTTAAAAAAAAGTGACATCTTTTCCCTTCTCTAAATTGATGCTTGATTTTTTAAAACCAAAACATGTATAGTTAGATGTCAGAATTGTGACTACACTTTTGACTGGACTGTTAATTTGTTGAAGTTGTCATTACAATTGAACGCAGTATATCATTGTTGTTGTGCATATAATTGCATTTTCTTGCCGTCATATGGAAAGAAGTACATCTCATCATTTGCATGAACACTTGTTATTACATCAGATGTGGTCATTATGATTTCCTTGTATGCTTTGTTACTATTAATTTTTGTGTTGAAATTCTTTGTACAAATCAGCCCATAAGAACATTGCCTGTTGTTGATGGTAGTCCTGATCTTCTTATGCATGTGCTAGGGTGTAGGTACATTATCAAAGAAACGGATGTTGACAAACAGTCAATCCAAAGGTTGCCAATATTGTATCGTAAGTCCCAACTTCACTTTTCATCATGTGCTCTGTATCACCCAATTGTTTGTAATTCTCAGAAACATGTTTCTATTAACAGCCAAATTCTAGTGAACGCTGCTCTGGCAGTAAGTTTAAATTCTCCAAAGATGTTTTTGATCAGAGAAGCCCACTTATTACAGTGGAAGTGGATGAGAAGTTGTTAAAAATGTTCCAACACAGAAGTCATGATGGAGGTCTGCCAGAAGAGTTTTTTGGTTCTATCCTGAAAGATCAAGAGCTCAAACTTTTCCTCACAGGGAAGATGACCTTGTACCCATATCAGGTACTACCGTTTTTTCCTGGTCTGATAACAATGTTTATGACTGCTACAACAAAAACCATCGGCAATAATATTTCACAGTACTAGTTTCTGTGCTATTTCTTTTGCTCTTTATTTTGAGTGAAATCTTTCTGATGAGATGGTGGGACTTTTATTGATTTTACTCATGTGCTTTTTGTGGTTGATGGTTTTATGTACATTGATATGCCCTTTTCTTCATTCTCATTTACTTTTTATTCTTGAAATGGTTTTTCTTCATTCTCTCTATTCTCACTGAATTATTTTATCAATTTTTAATTTGAAATTATTATCTTTATTTATTTGCATGAGTGAACTATTTTTCTTTGAGATTCTAAATGCTGTAAATTCTTCAAATCTACAGAAGTAGCACTGTTTTCCTTTTTTTTTTTGTTGCTGAAGTATATTAATTTATTTTTTGGTGAGTCATCCTCTATCGGCAGGTCTTCTCCATGTTGGAAAAACTTGATCTGAAGTTCATTGAGAAATTTGTTTCAAGGAGGGACTTGTTATTTCTTTCTTGCTTACCTGTTACCCCAAATTGCAACCGTGTGATGGAAACTATACATGTGTTCTCTGATGGAGCCAGATTGATTTTTGTAAGTATGGTATTCTTCTTTCGGTAATGTTCCTTTCTTATTCCTTGGGGTTCAAATGCTAGTCTCTGCATGTGAGTATCTGTATGCATGTGCGCACAGTGGGTGGGTGGGGGTGTGTGTGACAGGAGAATTTATTTTCCATATCTCATGAGCTAACTTACTTTCCAATGGAGGCAGGATGAACGCACCAAGGCTTACAAAAGGCTGGTTGATTTCAAAAGGCAGGTTAAGGAATATAGTCTGCGGAATTCAGATGGAGACATCCCACATCTCACCGACAATCGAGTTCTAGACTGTCTAAGTGTGTCCAAGGCAAGCAAAACTTAGGAATGGTTTAAAATGCTATTATTGAGGAGTGAAGTGAATCGTTTTGGTCACTGGTTTGGTCCAACCTAAATTGACCAGACTGAACTGGTCATTAAACCAGACAGAAGAAATAAAAAATATATGACACTAAAAACTGCTCTAACTGGACAAAACAGGGTACCAAGTATGGAAAAAGTACCAGTTGACTGGTTCCAATAAATTTGACTAGTTCTTTGGAAATGACCATTTCTAGACTGAATGGAACCAGAATAGATGCTAGGGTCCAGTCTAATTTTTAAGGTCTCGGTGCAAACAACTGATGAGTAGTATACTTGTTAATCTGGACTATCAATCCAGTTGGAGCCACCTTACGTAGCCATGGTTCGATGTTCACCATTGTTAGAAATACCCTATCATCTGATTGGTGGCCTTGAAATGGGCATATAGAAAGGAATTTGTTCCATTATTCATGATTTATAATCTACAGTGATCCATTTCAGTGCCACTTAATCTGCTATATTCTTATTAGTTGGTCCTTTTTGGTGGTGCCTATTCAACAGCAGGGCCCATCTTGTAAAGACGATCCAGATCAACAGTTAGAGTTAGTTTGTCCATGCTACCTCATCTTCTCTAGTCACAAAAATTTGGTTTTGTTGCTAGTTGTAATTGTACCTCTTTTTCTTGTTGCAGCTACGTACTAAGAATTCTACAGATGTGGCTCCTGCTTGTAATTCTGGTTCAAAATGGATGAAAGAAGTTCTTCTTGGTAAGCGTACAGATTGTTCATTCCGTTTGACTGTGGTTGGTGATCCAAAGATTGCATTGGATGAAATTGGTATCCCACTTGATATTTCAGAAAATTTGCTGATTCCTGAGCATGTTAACTCGAGGAACTTGGAAAAGTTGAAAATGTGCTTTAATTTGCGCCTACTTGAAGATAAAGAGTGCTATGGAAGGTGCAAGGGTCATTTAGTTTCTATTAGAAGTACAGATAAACTTCAAATAGGCAATATAGTATATAGACCTTTAGAAGACGGTGACTTAGTGTTTATCAATAGGCCTCCATCTGTGCATCAACATTCCCTTATTGCATTTTCTGTTAGGGTCCTTCCAGTAAAATCAGTCATTTCCCTAAACCCACTTTGTTGTGCTCCTTTTCTTGGGGATTTTGATGGTGATTGTCTTCATGGTTATGTTCCACAATCCATCACCTCTAGAGTAGAACTACAGGCACTTCTTTCTTTAAATCAGCAGTTACTTAATGGACAGAATGGACGGAACCTTCTTTCCTTGAGCCAAGATAGCTTAACTGCCGCTTATCTTATGACAAGCAGTGAAGTTTTCTTAAACAGGTTCGAGATGCAACAGTTGGAAATGTTGTGTCCCCGAAAGCTGCAGTGTCCTGCAATTCTTAAAGCTCCATCCCTTGACACATCTCTGTGGACAGGCACACAATTATTCAGCATGCTCTTGCCTGACTTATTAGAACTTGGTTCCTCTTCTGATGTTGCCCTAATAAGCAAGGGCAATGTTCTGTTTTCTTCTGTTGAATCTGGTTGGTTGAGAAATGCGAGCAACAATGTATTCTGTAACATGTTCAAACACTGCCCAAGTAAAGCACTCGAGTACCTGTCTTCTGCTCAAGAAGTTCTTTGTGAGTGGATATCAATGAGGGGCTTCAGCGTTTCTTTATCTGATGTTTACCTTTCTTTAGATCTGTACTCCAGAAATAAAATGATTGATGAAGTAAATTGTGGGTTGCAAGAAGCAAGTGACACATGTCGAATCAGGCAGTTGATGGGAAGTCGAGGAATAGAGCACCTTCTCAAACACGGTCAAGGGAGTCACTATGAGTCATATATTAAGGGTAAAGCAGGCCACAATTGTCATCAGAAGAGGCAGCTGGCTGTTCTAAACCAGGCTGCAATTGATACTTTTAGAGAAATCTCTTATGATCTTCAGAATGTAATCCAAAAATATGCAAGCAAGGACAATTCAATGCTGGCAATGATAAGTGCTGGAAGCAAGGGTAATTTGATGAGGTTGCTTCAGCAAAGCGCATGTCTTGGTTTACAACATTCACCAAATTCATTATCTTTTCAAATCCCAGAAAAGCTTTCTTGTTCTCAGTTGAACCAACAGAAGATGTCTAGCTTGTATCGTACAACTCATGATACTCCGGATTGTGCTGAAAGACATGCTTCTTATGCTTTGATCAGGAATTCGTTTCTCAATGGATTGAACCCTCTAGAATGTTTTGTTCATGCATTATCATCTCGTGGCAATTTTTTTAGTGAGAATGCAGAAGTTCCTGGGACATTGAACCGTAAACTTATGTTTTACATGCGTGATCTGCAAGTTGCGTATGATGGAACAGTGAGGAGTGCTTATGGGAATCAAATTGTACAGTTTGCATATGGTGTTGCTGAGGACACATCTGATTTGGATGAAAAATCCTGTGAGTTCTTTTGGGAGAGGACATTGGGTTGTGATGCGCCTGGTGGACAACCTGTTGGTGCATGGTCAGCTTGTGCCATTTCTGAAGCTGCATATGGTGCTTTGGATCAACCAATGAATATGATGGAAGCTTCTCCACTGTTAAACTTAAAGGTCCTTTATCTTGTTCATTTGTTTCGATTTTACTCCTTTCTCTTTGTATAGTAACTGCACTTTGAGTAACATGTAGAAGTGTATCCATGGTCACATTTCCTAAACATACCCATTATGAAATTAGAGCAACCCGAATAGCTGATTAGAAGGCTAGGGTGTTTATAAACCCTTTACATCTCTCAAAATCCTTTTGGGTGATTTCAAAATCTTCCAAGTATGTAGAAAATAGAAGAAGAATGGATTCACAAGCACAAAATATGGGAACAAGCAGGGTTTACCTGTGCTTATCTAAATCCATCTTGTCCGTACACTGTATGGTGAAAAGCCCATATGGTTTCTCTCTTGGAGACATTCTCCACTTTGTAAAACTTGACTTTTTTGAAACCCAAACGATGAAAGTGGTAGGACTACTATTAAATTTACATTGTATTTGGGCCCACACATCAAAAGCATTAATGATATAGTATGTTCATCCTACTGGCTGGTACTTGGCTCAGGAACCAGAGATCCTAGGGTCGAGTCTTGCAATCATCCGATGCATGTGGCTTGCGAGGGGCTGCATGCATCCGGTTTTGGGGTTCTTCGTTATATATATATTCCGTTCATCCTATCCAGAATATCTTTTCCAGAAAGAGCATAAAACAAAGGCAACTACATTGTGAGGTGTCTTAAATACCATTCCAACTTAAATGATGAAATAAAACAAGTGAAGAAAAGAAACTTAATGCTAAACTAAACCCATTGGTTCGTAAGGTTATCAGTTTATCTACCAACATGTGGCCTTGTTGCAAAATGATATTACCATTGATGATTCTCAGGGTTGATTATATGGGGTAATATTTTGAGGGTTGATTGGTTCTTTCCTGTTTTTTTTTAGACCTAAATTCCTTCCTTTTCTTGGTCCCAAAACTCCTTAAATATGACCATGCATGATCTTCCCTGTGGCTGTTTGCTTTGGATGCCACAATTTTTCTCTTCTAATGAATATATTGAAATTAATGAATTTTATTAGATGGAGGAGGTATAATGCAGAAGGAAAGCCCACAACCTAGAGCTACATTACCTGACAACATGCATTCTGTTCCCGTTAATATTAACTTCAAATGCTATCTTATTTGTTTGGTTTGGTTCCTTAGAAAGTAGCAAATTGGCAGTCAGGTTACCTCAACATGTCAGAAACAGTGCCATATCCACCCTAATACATCTTATTGATTTGGCGAATACACCTAATACTTGACGCTGTAACTACAGTCTCTCTCTCTCTCTCTCTCTCTCTCTCTCTCTCACACGCACACACATCTGCAACTGAATCAGTCTCTTCCTCATGTATAGCATTTTTGTGAGAAATATTGTTAGGGGTACTTCTTTGGATCAGTCTATGACATGGACTGAGCATCTGATGAATATATTTATGGATAATGGGCATAACAGCACAGCCCCAGTTTTACCCTAACGTTATCCCCAACTGTACTATTGGCCTGCAGATGAATGGTTGGAAGCAGTAAAAGGGTCAAAGAGTGCAACTGTCTACAGTAAACATTCTCTGCCATGGTTCATGATCATTAATTGTGTGCTTTTCTTTTACAGCAAATTAGTTGGTTTGGTTTTGTTAGGAATAATATTCAACACGGATCAATCACGCACGATAAATAATAAATCATGTACACCTCCATAAATCAGGACACTGGGATTTACGTGGTTCGGCAAATACTTGCCTATGTCCACAGAGCGAGAATTTTTTTTACTATGAGAGACGAGAGAACATCAATACAAGATATACCACTTATGTTAAACCCCAAACCCAAGTCCCGAAACCCTTGTACAAAACACCGTTGCTACCCGCAACCTGCAACTAAATCCCAGTTGCTGCTCTCTGATTTGCACTCTTGATCTCCTAAGAGAGAACCTTTCTTCTAACCCGCTCCCTGATATGCTTCCTGCTGTGGCTCCTGCACAACACCTTCAGCCACCTCCATGCATGCACCATGCATACGGCCAACACCATGCATCTGCTGTCCATCACCATGCATATACTATCCATGCATGCCACAAGACCCAAGCATTCACCATGCTTCCTGTTGTATATTTCCAGTCTTCATCAATAGCGTCTCCTGTGGTGACCAATAAAGGCCCTCCATCATGTTGCATGCGGCCAAAGAAGGCCCCCCTCCATGATGCATTCGGCCAAGGGTCCAATAGGCCTCACTTCCATGTGGCTGTTCTCCTTGTGGCACAAGGCAAAGCTTCTATGATGTTCACGTTAGCATATATACGTCCATGCTGCTCTCGCCATGTCCCTCATTGCCGTGTCAGCAATACATGGCACTCACGATGGAAACACCCCTCATACACATGCTGGCAGCCCAGGATTTTCTCCTGATTTCTCTCATCCTTTCATGCACCATCTATGCAAGTCCGTACAAGCATGAAACACCTCTCTCATACCAGCGCCATTCCCAGATTTCCACATGAGGAAATCTGGGTTTCCTGTTTTCCCAGTGAGTAGAATTGGAGCCAAACCCAACAGGTTTTGCACTGACCTCACCTAGTAGGGTTGCAATTTGAAAACTTAATATTACCAGGATTTTCTTTTTATTTTGACATGTTTAGTTATTCTTTATTATTCATTTCTGTCTGAGTAATTACAGAAGTTGTTTCTGTTATGGCTCTTGGTGCATGTTTGCAATCCTGAGCCAGTAGTGGAATATAAAAAAAGTAACTGCGACAATTGCTTATTGTGATGAACCCATTTAAATTCAGGATAGTAGACAGAAGATTGGACAATTCATATGAAAAGGTGAATTATTCTATTTCTCAGTGCAGAGAAATAAAAGAGACTAATACCTATAGAGCTGTATTACCTGGCTATCTTGTATTTCTGTTATTGATTTTATGATCTGTTCTGCATGTACTCTGTGAAAAATATCTATTCATATGTTTCATAGAAAGGTTATGGCTTATTTTTACCTGATAGTATTTACGGGGTTTGTATTCATTTATACAGAGGGTATTAGAGTTCGGCCGGAAAGAAACCTCTGGGGATCGAACCATATCACTTTTCCTGTCCAAGAAATTACGAAGATGGAATTATGGTTTTGAGTATGCTGCAATAGAAGTTAAAAATCATCTGGAAAGGGTTTTGCTTTCTGATGTTGTAACTACCACTCTCATTGTGTAAGTTTGTCCCATCTGTATTTCTGTTGCTGATGTCATTTCTGTGTTATTACTCAATCTACAAAGTCCGGTATCTTTTTTTTTTCTCTTGTTTGTGTAGATGTAATTTTTCTGAGCCAGATAATAGTGGGACAGAGTACAGTCCCTGGATTTCTCATTTCCATTTATGTAAGGTAGTATGATCCACTAAAACGTGCAAACTTACATTTGCATTATTCCCATTCATATTGGTCTGATGTCTCTTTGTTTTCATTTTCCCAGGAAAGAATGAAGAAAAGAAGACTAAAACTAGAGTCAGTAATAGATGTACTGTCTAGAAAATATTACTCTTCTAAAGAAAATATGAGCAACAGTCTCCCAAAGATGAAGATTTCTAGCAGCAGGTAAGCCTTCTATTCGCTTGTATTGATCAGTGAGGTGTTATTGCTTTTTGAATGATTTGGCATGGTGGTGTTAGTATTATTAACATTAAAAATGGTGTTATAGTATGTTTCAAAAAAATGCTCTTATCATCAATATCATCATTATTTAAAGGCTTCTAATTGGCACACCACCCTTTTTGATAAGGGATACCTTATTTTGTTAGGAGGACAAAAATACTCTACAATATCAATTCAACAACTGTTTCATCCTCATTTCACCCTTTAAGTTGATATTGAAGTTTTAGGACATTTTTGTCATTCACCAAAATATAGTGTCCCTTTGTCTTAGGTTGCACTTGGAAGCTTGCATTCAATGCATTTTTCGTTAGATTAGCTGCCTCAGCACTCTACTATCCTCCTATTCAATAAATAGAACTCATGCTTCATTTGGACCTTTTATGAGTTGTCAGTGGTAAATGTTCTCTAGTGTGGATTCTCCTGCAAGAAACTCAAAATGGTTAAGAAAATTAATTCTTGTCTTAGGCATGATTTTATTTTTTATTTATTTTTTGAGCGCTAACCAAAAAATATGAATCAGAAAAGGATGAAAGGCATGCCTCTTAATGTTATCTTCAAACCAACAGCCAGTTTCTTTTACCTACTTGTGACAGTCAAATTTTGTTCTCAACTAAGAATTGTGCAATCTTGGATTTCTTAATCTTATCAATCTTTTAATTGCATTACAGGATTTGTTCCATGGATGACCAGCTAGACAAGCATGGTGAGACATATTGTATCACAGTGGTTGCTGAAGATTCTAAGGAGTTCATCACACTTCTCAATACAGTACAAGATGTGCTGATACCAACCCTTCTCAGTACGGTGATTAAAGGTGATCTTTTAATTTGATACTAATCCTGCATAGGTGGCAATTTTCTCTGACACAACCATAAAGGTTGCACGTTTGAATGATATTACTATTAAGAAAACAAAGATACTGCTTTTTCTGCAGTTGTGACGGGCACAAATTTTATATTTTGTTTTTTCCATGAACTCATACAGGGCACATTTATTTGCACAAAGTTTCCTAGAAAAAATTGTAATTTTTTTTGGAAAGCCATTTCTCCCTGGGTCTTAATGGGAATAATTTTAGGTTGTGTTTCTTGGGAAAATTTGTGCAAGCAAAAATAGGAAAAACACATTTTCATAGGTAACTCAAATTTTCTTGTGAAAATATGTGCCAAATGAACGTTCCCCAAGTGAGATTTTCTCATATTTGCACATTTTTTTTCTAGGAATGTAAATTCTCATGGCAAACTTTTTCGAGGAAAATAGTCCAAAAAATTTCTCATTAAGAGCCAGGGACAATATTTTCTTGGGAAAATTTAGAAAGCTTTCCTTCATGGACTTGACCCAACAATCTTAAATATTTTGATGTTATCTATATCTAACTTGACTTGTTTACTGAATAAGTTGGCCTAACCCGTCAAAGCTTAAGTGGGTTGACCAACTTGAGTATTTATTAAATAGTTTAGCCCAACTTGACCAAGATTAAATGAATTGATCCACCCATTTAATTGAATAGTTGACCCTAAGTTGACCCATTTATTACACTACTTAACCTAACTTGGTCGGATTGATTTATTAAACAGGTTGATCCAACCCATGCCTAACTTGACTCATTTATAAACTCGTTTAACCTGGCTCGAGTACTCAACCAAGGTTAGGATGGGCTAACTCTACTCGACCCATTTATTAAGCTTTAACCTAACATTATACCAAATTTGACTCATTTGATTTTAAATGAGCTGATCCAAGATGAAAAATCTTAAATGGGTTGATTTGACTCACAGCCTACTTGAATAATTTGCTAAACAACTTCACCCAACTTGAGTTCTTGACCAAGCTTAAATGGATCAACCTAACTTAACCATTTATTGAACAATTGACCCACCTAATTTGTGCTAGTTATGATGACCCATATACTAAATGTCTTGATCCAACCGGGCTTATTCCATTTATTAACTATTTTCCCCTTGCGTGGATTATAGTGATAAACACACATATGTTAATTTTTAAATTGGAAAATGAATTCCTAGCAAGTCATTTTCCCATCAAGGCACTCACACTATAATGAAATATGCAAACTAGACACTCTCCTTACTTGGTAGGAGATGGGTTTCACACACTGGGATGATTTCCACTTGGTGTGGAATTTGATTCAAATCCTTTTGTTTATTTAAATTGTCTCCAGTCCTCCTTGAACCAGGTTGACCCTAATCCACAATGAAGCATCCTTTCTGATCAACTCCTTGAGTTGGCAGTCATCCTGGGGGCCCACATGCAAGTGAACTTTTCATATGGCGGTATCTGCCGGCTTGAACCTTATCATGCTTTTGATAATGTTGAAAATGTAGACCTACATATTTTCTTACAAGATGATCTGGATTCATTATATTCTTAACTTGCATAAGGTTGTGTCTGGGAGATTCTGAACCTATTAGATACAAATGTTGTTAGATTTTAAGTCTGCTAGATTAAAATTTTGTGAGATTCAAACTGATATTGTTTGGTAGTTTCTAGAATTCTGTAAGAATCAAACTGTGTTTGGTAGTTCTCAAAAATTTTGATAGATTCAAATGTTGTTGTTATGGTACTTCAAAAGATTTTAATATGAAATCTTAAAAAAATAAAATAAAATACCAATATGTGTAAATTACAAATATCAAAACTATAAAATATTATCAACATCAATCATGATATGAATTAAATAACATCAATTACTATGTTAGTATCCATAATTTATCATTTATTCACAATTTATGTAAAGACATTCGACTATTAAATAACGTGAGAATGCAATCTTGTATAGATTATATCTGAAATAAACATTAATAAAAGATAAATTGTAAATGTCAAAATTATAAAATATCCTCAATATTAATCATAATATGGATTAATTGATATCAAGTTTTACGCAACCATTAAATAATAAAATTCATTCACAATATATGGGGATATATCTGACTATGAAAAAAAGTGATGTGATCTCTCACAGATAATCTCTAGTTGGCAGCCCTAGGAGCAAATCTCGGCTCTTTGAGAAATTCAAATCTAATTTCATGTAGGCCAGAGATTTGCCGAAACACGAATATGTCATGGCTATAGATTTAAATCTTTAATATAAGCAAATCTCACAGACTCACAGTTACCAAACAGGCACTAAAGCTTATGGTATGGTATTGAACAAATCATGGGGATTTTGCTTCTGTATAGGATTTTTGGAGTTCAAGAAGGTGGATATTTTGTGGAATGACCATAAGACCTCCAGGCTTCGCAAAGGTTCTTCTGGTGAACTTTGTCTGAAGGTTTTCATGTCTGAAAACTGTGGGCACGAAAGGTTCTGGAATGTTGTCAAGAGTGCGTGTGTCCAGATAATGGACTTGATTGATTGGGAACGAAGCTGCCCAGACAATTTTTATGATATATTTTGTGCCTTTGGTATTGATTCTGCTTGGAAACATTTTCTAAAGGTGAGAGGTCTTTCAATTAATGCTTCTATTTCTGGAACTTGACATTTCAAGTCTTGAAATTTTTTTGTGCTGGTTGAAATGCAGGTCTTGAAGTTTGCATTATCTGATGTGGGGAGGAGTATGCATCAGGAGCATTTGCTTATCCTTGCAGACCGTTTCTCAGTAACAGGAGAGTTCCATGGCTTAAATGCAAAAGGAATGAAATGTCAGAGGGACCAAATATCCATCTCTGCCCCCTTTTCACAAGCATGTTTCTCCGTGAGTCTTTTTTATATGTTCATTGCTGTGAATTATTAGATTTGTTGGTATCATATAAAAAAATATTCCTCTTCTGGTTTTACTTCTCTCTGTCTCTCTCTCTCTGAAAAAATAAATCCATTTCTTGTTTCTTGACTGTAAGTTGGCACTTCTTTTAGAATCCTAGCAATTGCTTCATCAAAGCTGCAAAGGAAGGAACTGCAGACGATCTTTTTGGGACATTGGAAGCAGTTGCATGGGGCAAGGAAGCTGCAATTGGAACTGGAGGATCTTTTGATATTTTATATTGTGGAAAGGTATTTTATTTTTATCCTCTGCGATCAACAGTGATCTATTTTCAAAAGAAAAGGGACTGAAACAGTCCATAAGAGCTGTTGCTAATTTGCTACCATTTAAATGGGATGAGAAATTCAAAATATAGGCCAATATAATGGTTTTTTTACAATTTTTTTTATTTATCTCAGTTATTTCTTCAAACAGGAACTAATCCAGACTGGTTGCTGTCCAACTAGCTGGTACAAAATGAATCGGCCTAGATTTTAAACCATGATGGAGACTCCTTATTAAATTTTAAATGGGCCATACATCAATAGTTGGGATATGTAGAAAATGACAAAAACAATGGATGGGAAGTTTTGAGCTCCATTTGATTATTTTAGGCTTGTGATCTTAGACGTTGAAATTTGATTGCTATAGACTGTTGATTTTTTATAGCTCATATCACAAAGTTGTAATGATTGGATAGAGGAGTTTCCCTTGAATTATTATTATCAATAAAGTCCTTTGTCCATCCCGCCCACTCTGTGGAACACAGGTCATGATAAATGTTTAGTCTTCCCATTGGAAGTAAGCACCCTGTCTCTCTAGAGATGCTCAACAAGATATCTATCTCAAGTGGGATAATCCAACAAAATTCTCTTATGTTGGGTGGGATTAATGCTCCATGTTTGGTGGGAACCTTTTGAAGTGTGATCTGGACATGAGACCACTTCACACTCTCACATCTAACTTAATCTGAGACATCTACACTTCCCCTATACTCCTAACCAATTGTTAGGAGTCCATTTAACTTGAGAAGTATGCCATGCAGAGTTTCTTTAAATTATATCTCTACCAATCTCTCTTATATCAACCACCATTCATAAAAAAAACTCTTATTTCAACCTTTAAATGTCATGAAGTTTAGTAGGAGGTAGGGTTATCTTTGCAGACCCAATTCTGTCCCATATCCGAAGTCTAATCCAATCCTGTATCTTAGTCCCAGTATACAATCTTTAAAGTTATATTTAGCATCTCAAGGAAAAAAAATCTCAAAGAAAAGGATAAGTTTTATTTTATTTTATTTTATTTTTGAATGATTAAAGAAAATGGTAAGTTATTCATGTACTAGAGAGGTCATGAGTTGCTTACAAAGTTACAATGCTATAACTAACAATTAATTGAAAGGTATATCATATACTAATGGACCCTTTTCCTTTTAACACCATCAGGAGCAGAACCTTCTTAGACCTGTGGGTGTTTATGAAGCATTGCGTAGCCATCTGATTTCTCGTGAGGATAAAATAGAGATTGAACAACCTTTCTCTCATTCTAAAATTTCCAAAAATGGGAGACGCTTCTGTGTACCTGATGACACAAAATTGGAAGGAACTATGAATTTGAAATATAAACTGAATTCAGCTCCAAAATTTCGTCATCTGGTTGAGATGTATATTTCATTACGGGAGATATTACACAAGTAAGTTAGCCTTCCATTCTGTTTCCATGGACATTGTTGCATTACTGTGATTTGATGTTTCTAGAACTTCTTAAAATGTTGAATTGGATATTGACAGCTTCTTTTTAGCTTTAATTATGATATGTATCCTTTTTATATTGTTCAAAAAGAAATTTATTATGACAGTTCCTTTTAAAATGTAAAAAAAAAAAAAAAAAGCTATGGTATCTTATGAATCAATTACGATATAGAGACAGGGACAATTTTGCCATGGTGCATGCAAATGAGGTATATCTTTATCTTTGAATTGGTTACTGTACATGTCCTAATCAGGCCCAAGTTACTACAGTAATTTATACAATGCATGCTGCAGGACCTTGCATTAGCATTCCATTGATTATGGTGCATTTGCCTTTTAGTCCCATTGATCAAAGCTATTTTATTTTCTTTTGTATTTGATACGAGTGAGAAGATTTTGTTTAGTCCCACGCATAGTAGTCAAAACCGTGCTTTAATAACACCTAAGCCCTAACTTAAGCCCCAACCCATGATGTGCTTCTCCTAGCTTTTTTTGCGCCTAGGATTTCACTTAGTTCTTTTAGAATTTGTTTCCTATAATAAGCTTATATTTTTAAGTTTTTAATAGCTAGTATAGATTAAAATTAAAATGAATCAAAAGTTATTAATACTTCATAAAGAATTCTAATTCTTTTACAATATACTTGTGCATGTATTTAATATGTGCTTACATAGTAGCTTGGAAGTTAGTTGCCAATATATTTAGGTTTTTTGAATGATTATTTTTGTAGTTTGTTAATATTGAGGAAATAAGGGCATAAATCCATAAATCTACACATATTTTGAAGTATCTAAATAAGTGTGCCTAGCAAAATTAAGCTTGCGCTTGAATATGCGCTTTGAGCTCTAAGACCCCTTGGTGCTTTGATTGCGCTTTGTGCTTTGACTACTATGGTCCTGTGTAGGGTAAAGGTGTGTTAAATTGAGAGAGAGAGTTTGTATTGAGTGTTTATTACTATTGGTGTGTAAATACCTCTTGTCTATTGAAATATACAGTTCTCACTTATATAGTCACCATGTATGTGCAGGTATTCAATGAATGATTACGTAAATGAAGCAGATAAGTCCATTTTGATGAAAGCTTTGACTTACCATCCTCAAAGTAATGCAAAGATTGGGACTGAGCCTCAAAAAATCAAGGTGGCTGTGTGTGTGTGTGTAAATTACATGCATGCAATTTTGAGTCAACATACTTAATGCTGATGCTTGCCCCCTATTCTTTGACAGATTGGACACAACCCATCATATCCTGAATCCCGTTGTTTTATATTGTTGAGAAAAGATGGATCATTAGAAGACTTCTCTTACCGCAAGTGCGTCTTGGGTGCTGTGGAGCAGTCATCACCTGAACTGGTGCCATTGTTTCGGAACAGATTGTTCAGAAGAAGATAAATCATGTTTTGACCAGATGCCTTCATTCAAGAAGTAACTTCAAAGAACACATATTACATGAAGGCTTTTGAATCTTTACATACGATCTGTAAATATTGTATGTAGGTCCATCACTATTTTGGGTAGGCTCATGTACTTTCAATTGGGGGGCAGATGGGCAGTTGTAATCATAAGGTTTTTTGGATATCGAGGAATCCTAACTATTGGACATGGCGCATCATAGGGATTTTCCCAATTTATTTTATAAATGCGCATTTTGCCATGGAAGTTCCAAGGAAGATTGCTTCTGCACATCGGCTTCCACTTTTCCTTTCTTCTTCTTCTTCTCTTGGTTGTATACCATCTCACAGTTGGGTACATGAATATGCCCAAATTTTGTCGTCTTATATCAACAATTTATGGTGAATCAGTAAAAAAAAAAAAAAGGTGAATCAGTTCTCCAATTTAAGTCCTTTTTTAAGTGAATATTTATTCTAGCAGAGTACAGACCCATGTGTATCCAGATTCTTTGCACTGGCATTTGCAATTCTCCACGGTGAGTGAATTTCTTACATGGTTCATCCCAAGAAGTCTTAAATTCTAGTCCTTTATTTCCACCTTCAATTACTCTATTTCTAAATGAGATATGCTGCTTCTGAATGTTATACCAGACACAAGTAATGGCATTTTGAACTTTCTCTTCAATGTCAAAGCTTGGGTCAAATATCAACTTAAGTTTGGGATTTGAATTTGGATATAATTATATGTTATTCAAGATTATACATTTTATAACTAAAAGATAATCCAAATAATGAATGGTCAGGAACTCGCCTCATGAAGTTAGAATCTTAAGTTCGATTTCCACCACTGCAAAAGGTCACTCCTTGTAGAGTTATTTGTTTTGTGTGGATAGCGGTTTGCACATACTTTGAAGATTAATCGGGTGCTCTGAGAGACTTGGACACTTTGGTCATCAAAACTCACATGCCCATGCTTCAAGCACAGAGACTGTATGGATATAATTATATGTTATTCAAGATTATACATTTTATAACTAAAAGATAATTCAAATGATGAATGGTGAGGAACCTGTCTCATGAAGTTAGAATATTGAGTTCGATTTCCACTCAACTCCAAAAGGTCACTCTTTGTAGAGTTATTTATTGTGTGTGGATAGCGGTTTGCACATACTTTGAAGATTAATCGGGTGCTCTAAGAGACTTGGACACTTTGATCATCAAAACTCACATGCCCATGCTTCAAGCACAGAGACTGTATTGCTAGTTTTCACCTGAAGTATACAAATCTTGCATAAGCTACATGCCCAATTAATTTACCTCAATCACTTTTTGCCCAAGTTGATTTTCTGGTGCAGAATCTTTTCGTTATCAAAATTAATTAAACATTCTTAAAAAAATAATCCAAAGCACACTTATGATTGAGCACTGATCCACTTATTTTTCATTTCCATTCTATTCGAACTGTTTTTTTTTTAATTCTTTTTTTCTGTTGTTGAATGTTCTCGTTTGAAGAAGATTTACAAACATCTCTTGGAAATTGGAATGATTCCTTTCTAGAACCAAAATGAGGCCATATTCATTCCAATTAAACCAAACATAATTTCAAAGTAAATTTCTTTCTAAAGTCAAATAAAATCAAGTCCATTTAATTTTAAGTAGTAGAAACAAAATGGGATGAATCGATTGATTCTGAGATATGAAGTAAAAGGTGGGATTGCTCACTAAAGTGGAACAAAAGAGAAAATTTTAAAAGTAAAGATTCTTTAAAGTAGAAAAGAATTTCATATAAGAGAAATAAACCTGAACTTATATATATACCTAATTGTACAACTGAATTGGCAATGAAAGATAATATGTTTCAAAAAAAAAAAACAAAATACACATTAAAAAGAACTAAAACCATATAAAAAAGACAAGAAAGATGCATCGAATATAAGAAATCAAAGGAATACAATTCTAAGGGGTTGGTCTAGTAGTTGAGACTTGAGATATAAGATTTCATGATTGAGGTCTTGGGTTCAATATCTGATAACTCTAATGAATGGCTACTCTTCGTGAGATATGTACGTAGTAAAGTTCCACCGCTTAAACTCGACATGTGTATTTAAAGAAGGAAATCAAAGGAATACTACAGAGGAGGGCAAGGCAAAAACAATAAGAATAAAAGGAGGATAATCCAAGAAATGAAAATCAATAAAAGAAATTTGCATTTTTTTAGATTTTTAGATGCAGGGGAGACCCAATAGAGGTTTTCAATATTTCATTCCGTCATGGTTTGATGCGTTGGGGGCATCATGGCAACTTGGGGTTGCTGGCTCTTCATCAGGTTTCCTTTCCATCCTTATGCAAAGGTAAAACCAATACAAAAAATTTAATTCAATTCAAATATAAATACAATTTAGAAGAACCAAAGTAGAAGTTAGCTCACCGGGAAACTCTACAAAGCTAAAAGCTTAAAATCAATCCACTCAATTGGTCTTGTCTACGATGCTTGGCCTGCCTCATTTAATAGTCCACATTATTACACAAAAAAGAGAAATTTAAAAAATAAAATAAAAAAGACAATAACTCGGAATACTGAGTCCATCTCGCTCGAACTGGTTCCGTCTCTCTCTCTCTCTGGTTCTCTCCTTCTTTCTCTGTTTTGGTACCATCTTTGAGTTCCTTCCTCCTTGATCTTCTGCCTGTATTTCTGTTTTTTCTTTCCTCTCTGTTCTCGGTCGAAAATCAATTTCTTGTCTTTCCTTTCTCTCTATGTTCCCATTCTTCTTTCATTTTCTCTTTTTTCCCATCTCGTTCAGGCATCATTTCTGTCTTGCAACTGGTTTTCTTCCTTTCCTCGTTCAAATGCAGCACCTCTACAGATGGGTTTTGACCGAATTCCTTCCTTTTCTTGCTTATTTCTTTTCTTTTCTCCTTTCTCTGCTTTCTTTCCTTGTTTCGTTCTTTTTCTCTCAGGCGAGAAAGCCGAACATATTCTCTCTCCTCCCTTTTCGTTCTTTTCCTTTCTGTCTCTCTCGAGTCTCGACCTGCCTGAGTTTCCTTCTCCATCCTCTGTAGAGATTTTCGCCTGAATTCTCAGTTCCAAGCCGTCCTTCTATATCCCTGTTGATCGATTCATTGAGTTTGCCAAAGCTGGCTCCCTTCTAATCCCATTTCGAACGCCAGCGAGTCCTCCCGCCTTTGACTGCTTGGCTAGAATTTAGTGGGACCCACAAGAGTGGTAACATGGCTACTGGAACTCGATGTGGGACCCATGTGGCAACATTGGGTTCGGTTTACTGGGCTTTTGGATCCAAGAAGGGTTAAACGGGTTTGGATCCTAAATTGATACTAGGGGTCGAAAATTCGGCCGAATTAATATTTCAGCTGAATTTTCGTATCAGCCGAGATCTCAAGCGAGATCTTTCTCTCTCTTTAATTTTTTTTTTAGAAATCTCAATGGCTTTTTTAAAAAAAATAAAAAATGTTATTTTTAAAAATATAAAAATATAAATATTTGCCAAGATAACGGCCAGGCCGGCAAATATTATTCGGTCAATTTTTTTTCCTCTAGCCAATAAGCACAGTATCGATCAAGATTTATATCCCTGATTGATACAAATGAGCTTTGATTTGAGTGTAAATGGGCTTATTGAATTGGGTTTGAAGCCCTCTTCTCCTTCCATGAATCCACACATGAATTTAGAGAGTAAACTCGTCAATTTCATCTAATGAGACACATTCATCTTTGATCGAATCATCGTTGAATTCATCGCCCGTATCAATTATACAAATGCTCAAAAGAAGTCACTAAAGCAGCTCTTATTATCACGTCTCCATTAAATTTTACATAGCTCACACGAACACGATCACGATGTCTGCTTATGAACCGGTTAAAGTCCAACCAGAATAGTGAGTTTTAAAATATTTTTAACAAAACCATCTTCCAACCAAAGTTTTAAAATTGAGATGAAATTCAAGGATACACTCAGTTTTGACCAAGTCAGCCTCGTGTGCCTGTTTTTCATACTTCTAATTCAGTAGGTAACAAAAATCTATTTCTTTAAACAAATTGAGGTGTTAATTATTGAAAAGTGAAAAATTTTCAATATTTTTCATAGAGTATATAGCCTTATATTAAATTAGACCTGTCTCATGAAACATACCCAAATGTACGTACTTCCCACCAACTTAAAATTTTGATTTAAAAATCATCCACCATTACTTCGAACATGTCATTGGGTTAAGAACTAACAAAGGGTCTTGACTAGAGGGAGGCACATTGTAATTGCAATATAAAATGATGAGATTTTAGTCTGAATTCATTAGATTTAAATAGATAAAATAGAATATAAATTAGTTCTATTTAAATTATTTATTTTATTTCATTATCGGTACACATATAAATTAAAATTGATTTCTTCTAAATTTACATTTCATTTGTTGGGGGCAGCAAATGAATCCCACACTGATTGTGAAATGAGAGATTTAGAAACTTATAAATGATTTTGGATCATTCCACCTAATGGATTAGTCCTTTAGGTTGGATATCTAGTTCTAACAAGTTAAAACATGTAGACTAAGGGGATCCTCTAGTCAAATGAGAAGGTCAATGACATTTTATCTGCAGACAAGTCTCACATTGATTTTGAATAAAGAGATTTAGAGACTTATAAAAGACTTAAGTTATTTCACCTAATAGACTAATCTCTTCGCTAGATACTTTGTCCAAACGATCAACTTTTACTTCATTTTATTCTATTTTAAGCAACAATTTTATTAAACCTTTATACTTCAATATATTGCTATATACTTTGTAATTCAAAATCACAAACTCCTTACTTAATTATGTCATCTTAGAATACCTAATTTTTTAATGTCATCTGTTTTGGCTCCGTCAACACTTGAAAATTGAAATTGAATCCAGGTGGCTAATTGCTTTCTGCCACGTGTATTCTTTAGTTGCCACGTACACTTATGCCACCTGATTTCTTAGCATTGAACGGAAAGGAATCAAAGGTGGCGGCCCTTCACAAAACAACGCGTCCTCTTTTCTCAGTCTCTCTTCTTTCGTTTTAAATAAATCCAGAGAATCGATCTCTTTCTCATAGAATTCTTCTTTCTTCTCTCTATAATTTCTCTCTTCTCTTTTTTTTTCTTCCCACAATTCCAAATTCAAAACAATCTTTTTAGTAATTGAGTTCCTCCATAATCAAATTCCTCTTCTTCTTCTTATAATCCAATCATTTTTTTTCATGATCAAATTCTATTTATTTTCTCACCTATCTGTTACCCAGTTCTTCTTCCATTCATAATTTAAAATCAAGACTTGTTTTTATAATCCTCTATACCTTTGTTTCTTACAACCAAATCTTAGACACACTCTGTAAAATATGTATCCATCTGTTTCAAATGACAACCAGAAGCATACACCACCTTTGGATCCAACAACCCAATCGTCTCAATTTGGGGTGTCACCGCCACCATTGCCGACAGCACCACCCCAACCCAATGAAACCAGTCCCTCTATTGCAACAGGCATTCCCATTTCTTCAACAAATCAGTTCTTCCCTCCAAATGGATCCATTGTATTTCAAAGACAAACCCAAGCTCCAGTTCCATGGTCGACGGGCCTTTGCCAATGTTCTGAAGATATCGGCAATTGTAAGTGGCCCATTTCTTGTCTATTATATGTGCAAATATGACCTTTTCTCTTGTAACTTAGATTCATTTTCTCCCATCTCAACCCCTGTTTTCTCCAGGTTGTGTAACGTGTTGGTGCCCTTGCATCACATTTGGTAAGATCGCAGAGATCGTCGACGAAGGATCACCTTGTAAGTTTACTAACAAAGAGTTTTTTTTTTTTACTTTTACTGTTTGATATGGATGATAAAAACAGAGAATTATAGATTGATGTTAAGTGTGATTTTACATTTTTACACAGCATGTGAAATCAGTGGTGCACTATACACACTGATACTATGCTTGACGGGCTGTTCTTGCTTATATTCATGTTTTTACCGATCGAAATTGAGGAAACAGTACTGGTTGGAGGAGAGCCCTTGCCCTGATTGCCTTGTTCATTGTTTTTGCGGACATTGTGCATTGTGTCAAGAGTATAGAGAGCTCAAGAACCGTGGATTTGATATGTCCATTGGTACATCTCTCTCTCTCATTCATTTGCTAATTTGTTCATGAATCTGGTCTGATATTTGATTGTTTTTGTTCGAATGTGAAGGATGGAAAGCCAATTTGGATAAGCAGAATATTGGGGTAATCATACCTCCAGTGATTGCAGGAGGCATGAATCGTTAACAGTCGATTGGTCCTTTCATGTTTTTGGTTTGATTATGTTTAATTTGTTTCTCATCAGTTGTTTAATTGTGTTTGATTACAGTATAAATTGTTTAGCCTTCTTGTTGTTCTTTCACGGTTTGATATTGATATTGGAACTGTAAGAGCTAGAAT
The DNA here is from genome assembly GCA_013350335.1 of Chimonanthus salicifolius. Taxonomy (NCBI): domain Eukaryota; kingdom Viridiplantae; phylum Streptophyta; class Magnoliopsida; order Laurales; family Calycanthaceae; genus Chimonanthus; species Chimonanthus salicifolius. Next base: position 61,929,753 of record CM023539.1, read on the forward strand.
TCATATGATTATAGTGATTTTTTTAATTGTGGCTAAGATGATGATGATGATCTAATTAGTTCTCAATCTTGGCAAGGGCATGAAAAGGTTGAAATAAGTAGCAAAGTCACGAGGAGTCTTCTTGAGTTAATATGTTGTTCTAGTAATTTTAAAAATAAAAAATGATCTTTTTTTTTAAAGTCAATTTTTCCTCAAAACTTTTACTTAAAATTGACTTAAAATTGAACCAAAACAAAAAAAATTAAACATGGAGGGAAAATTTCCTGCAAAATTTAATTTCATTTTTTTTTTGGAAATTTTCTTAAATCCACATTGAAATCTGAGGAGATATAGAGTGAGAAGTGATCTATAAATATCCTCAGTCAATTAATTTGCCAAAGTCTTGTAAGTTTGGGAGCCAACTATTGTCTAGTATAAGAAAAGGGAAAAATAAAATAAAATATTATATAACAATAATAATAATAGAGAAAAAGGAAGAATTTGAATTGTGTAAAAGAATATTAAAAATTCTTAACCTATGTATATGGTCTTAAATGGAGACATTAATTGACGTAACAACCACGAGTAGTTGTCTAATCTGTTATATATGTAACCTTGTTCGTTAATGTTACCAAGATAATGGATAAAATTAAGAATAAAAATTACACATAATGACTCATAAATAATAGAACAAAATCATATAAAAGCATATTCAAGGCAATGAATATATGAACCGAGGCCTGTAAACGGACCTACGTCCGGCCCGGCCTGACATGATGGGCCCGCCCGATAATATTTGGACTGTCCATGGCCCGGGCCAATAAAAGAAGGTCTGAATATTTTGTGGCCCGGCCCGATCCAGCAAGCATTTCGGGCGTCCACAGCCTGGTAAGGGCCCGTTTGTGTGTTTTCAACCCAATATGCTTCAAGGCCAAAAATTATTGTTTTTAATCTTAATATTTATCAAATTGAGCCCAATAAGTTAGATATTTTATTCTAATCTAAATCAGAATTTGAAAATTTGAAATTAAGACTAGATTTAATAGTTCTATTATGTTGAAAATTTTAATTAAATTTAAAATAACTCTTCAATTGCTTAACTTGAATTTTTGTTGAATCAAAATAACTCTAACTAAATCAGTTAAGTTTTTGAAGTTTTTAAACAAAATATTGGATGAAAGTCACATCGAATACCTCTCTAAAATAATTTTAAAGAAAAAATAAGATATATGTAAACTTTTCAATTGATAACTTTTTTTTTGAAAAAATTTCAATGAAGTCTTTGAGTATTCAAATTCGAAAAAGAAAGTTTTAGTTAAGATCCTTTTCTTCGGATGAGGTCTGGATTACTTTTAAATTGATTTTTAACTTCCATGAGACAGATATATATATATATATATATATATAATAATGTTACAATCCACTAAAATTAAATTCAAATAAAATGATTTCTGAATTGGAGCTCTCCTTTTATATCCTCTTTCATTTCAATAGCTTTCCTAAAATCCTTTGCCGAAATTATAAAACTCAAACATCTCACTCCTTCCATAAACCAAATTTATCATCCTCTTGACCTACAATTCACATGCAAAATAACCAACAAAGAAGCCCACATGAATTTCCAGATTACTTCATATAATACACAACCTCTCCTTGATAAATAAATGAATTCATTAAATTCACATCAGCAAAAGCACATTCACAACCCATACATCATAAGAAAACAAACCCCTTCAAGAGACTTACCAAAATATGAAACAAGAATCAATTGACTGAAAACAAGCTATTCTTATGGATCAAACACACCTTATTGCATATTACTGTGTGCCTTTTATGTTTTGAATATTACTTTAGGTTGTTAATTAGGCTAACTTTAAAAAAATATTCTGAATTATGGCTCAAATACTCAATCAAATTTGACTGTAAATAATTAGCTCTCTGATATGCTTGTCCAATAATTTCTTTGATGCATTTGAGTCCAATTGGATGAGGGGAATATAGGGGATTCCCTCCTATCCCCTGTTTGGTATTTTCTGAAGCAGGGAAAAGTGTCATTCATCATATTCACATAATCCATATCAACAAACCAAGGCTACAATCTATAGCATCAAGTATGGTTCTTGGAAACATGGCATGGGCAAATGTAACATATCATTCAAACAAACTGCATGTTATGCTCACATGAGTATCAAGTGTCCAACCCTATGTCATGGAGGTGTTCTTTGATCCTCTGACAATGAATTGTGTTTGAAAATAGAAAAAGCATGCACTCTCATGTTGTAATAAAGGCATGAATCATGACATCACTAAAAGATCATGGTTATGATATCTGGGTTGCAAGCCTGTACCATTACTGTAATTATAGATTGAACTCTATAGGTCTTATTGGTTAAAATCTAATCCGAAAATCTATTTTTCCAGTTTTAATGTATTTTTACATGAAAATTTCAAATTTTATAATACTAAAATGATAAGGATAGATAAAATCCTTCAAACTCTTTAAATGAAATATTAAAATTCATTTTTTATTTTTAATCATTTTAACATGATTTTTTTCTTTTTTTCCTTCAAACTCACAAAATCAAATTTTAGAATTCCTTTCGTATTTTAGATAATATAATGAGAAAAGTTGATTGAATCAATCCTTCTAAATCACCATATCTAATCCTAAAATCCTTTTTTTCTAGAAAATCGTTCTCTCTTTTACACTAAACAGTAATAAAAGATAATAACACTATAAAATTGATCAAGTTCTTCTAACTCACCAAATTTAATCATAAAATTCCTTTTCTTATAAATCAAGTCTTTAGAAGTTGCCAAATCAAATCTTAAAATTATATTTTCTATTTCCATTTATTTTTGGACAGAGTTTGTGATACCCCTACCCACCAATGTGGGAAAAAGTCCCATGTCGGTGGTGGAGGGGGAAGAAATGGGGAATTTAAAGTGGCCACCCCATGAACTCAACTAAGAGGCCTTTTGGGCCGGGTCATGTGGGCCTAGGCCCAAATGCAAAACCGTGCGGGTTTGAGCTATGTGCAAGGCCCAAAGCGGACAGTATCTTACTGAGTCAAGCCCTAAGCCCTTTTGTCGGGTCGGGTCAGGTCGTTACAGAGTTTTCTTTTTTTTTCTCTTTACTAATATTAAAGCAAATCACAAAAATGAACCATCAAAATTTATTTGTTACAAAAAACTCTCTTTTATATTAATAGTGAGTACTTTACATAATATTTGTTTATATCCGTATGTATGGTTGTGAATCATGTCTGGATGATAACTTTTAAGTTGGGTGAATGATTTTGGACAAAAATAGATTTAAAAATAATTTGAAGTGTTTGGAATATCCAAAAAAAGGTGAAAGACTTGGAGAAATTATCCCTTGTGAATTGGTTTATAAAAAATTATATGAAACAGTCTTTAAATGAGAAAAAATTATCAGATTTTTCTTTTTAAATTTAATTGATAATCTATTTAAAGAAACTTCACACCAATTTATTACGAAGGCAACATTGTCAACTTTTATGTTAGGTTACAAGGACTGCTCCGGACGTCGGCGCAACTAAACGGGGGAGTCGGTTGAAAATGTTGAAAAATTCTAGAAAGGTTTTAATAATTAATATTATAAGAAGCTAGGGTGTTATTTATAATTGTCAAACGCTTGAGGTCCTTTTGAGAATTTCTCCATACACTAAACCAACTGCAACATTTGAGTGCCGATACCCTAACTAAAACCCATCTCCTTCATTGTCTGTGCAGTCAGTAGTCCAGAAACTCGCCGTTGTTGTCGCCATCTCCTCTTTCTCTGCCATTTCGAGGTTCTTCTTATTCTTCTTTTATGCTTTTATCCTCTCTTCTTAGTCACCTGTCTGCCCTGTTTAGACTTCTCTTCCAAACTGTTTATCAGATTTTTATTGCTTCCTTCAAACACTGTTTGGATGCATGGAGAGGAAAGTACTTTCTTAGAACTTGAAATAGTTATTTTCTAGGAAAGTGTTCTGCTTTATTACATGCATCCAAAGAAACAAAGAATCAACATATTTTCAAATAGTTTTGTGTTCGAATATTGTTTCACAAAAGCTCACCTCCTAATGTTGTTCCCTTGGAACTTCCACACCAACAGATGTTGGGGTTAGAATTGCCCTTTAAATTTCATTTTTTAACTATAAATGGAAATGGGTTAACAATTTTTTTTTTTAAAATGGTTATTTTCCAGGCGAAAGATTTTCTAACGTTGGTAAAAACTAAAGTTTCATGACAGAGCTAATCCCATATTATTTTCCCATTTTCTTCTTATAGGTGATATTGCAATAAGAAAGGGCATAAAAAATGAGGAAGAAGGTTGATGACCGGATAAGAACACTGATTGAAAATGGCGTAAAAACAAGGCATCGGTCAATGTTTGTCATAATTGGGGACAAATCTCGTGACCAGGTTAATCCTCTTCCATTTAGTCGATTATATTTCTTTATTAGTCTTTTGGGTTGATTTTTGGATACTGATAAAATCTTTCATTCGTGCTTTTGCAGATTGTTAATCTTCACTACATCCTGAGTAAGGCTGTTGTCAAATCTCGGCCAACAGTTTTGTGGTGCTACAAGGATAAGCTTGAGCTTAGCAGGTATATCTCCATTTCCATCTCATCTTTGTGCTTGGGCAAATATTTTCTTCGTTTTCACTTTTTTATTTTTGCTCTAAGGTGCTTCAGAGTAGAGATCCCATCCAAATGCCCATTTCTGTGTGTCTGTGTGTGTGTGTTTCATTGCAACTGTATTTGGAGCCTTCCCTCATGGGAAGATCAATGTAGTGATAATCACATAGGGGCAGTTTTCTGTCCTCATCCATGGAAATCAACGACCATGGGAGGAATTTGGAAATTCAACAGAGTCTAAATTATCTGTTAGGGAATTGAAGTTTACATATCTCTCTCTCTCTCTCTCATATCTTTTACTATCTTTGACTAAAAGATATTTATAGTTTTTAGTTTTTTAATAATATAAACTATATTATATTTCTCGTATACTTGGCAAACATTGAAAAAGAAATGTATTCCTAGAATGGTGATTGGTGAGACAATGTAATTCCTGATTGGTTGTAACCTCTCATGTCATAGTCATCGTGTCTATTTTATTTTCCTTCCCCCTCAATGCATCTGTTATTTCTTGAAATTATCTTTTCTGCCCAATATATTCTATTTGCTGATTAAGGATGTTTTGTTTTATCAGTCACAAGAAAAAACGTGCAAAGCAGATAAAAAAGGCTATGCAAAGGGGTTTGTTAGATCCCGAGAAAGTGGATCCTTTTCAGCTGTTTGTTGAAACTGGAGGTTTGACTTACTGCTTGTACAAAGATTCTGAGAGAATACTTGGGAATACATTTGGCATGTGCATTCTACAGGTTTGTTTTGACTGATGGATGAAATGTTCCTACAAATGTTAGGCACATGGTTTCTTACTAGTATTCTGTTGATGCTTTGGTACTAATGTCTCATGCATTTGGCTTAAAGTAGCATGAAACTCAGAAAGTCATCCTGTTTCTTTAGGACTTTGAAGCCCTGAATCCAAATCTTCTTGCAAGAACCATTGAGACTGTGGAAGGTGGTGGGTTGGTGGTATTGCTACTTCGTTCTCTTTCCTCACTTACGAGTCTATGCACCATGGTTATGGTTTGTATTTTTATCCCTTGTGTCATTAATTGTTGGTTGATAATGGTTGTTCCCTACTTCTAAAGATAATTGCCCCTGCTTTATTCTAATACAAGTTTTGATTTAAAACAATTAGTTCTAGCATGACTGTTCCTAGAAATCACACACTTGTTTCTGAACCATGAATACTTTCTTTTGTATTAGTTGCTTGTAGGCCCCACATGTCTACAAAATAAATTGTTTCTTCTTTGAAAATAGCTGTTGCAACTTTTGTTCTTTCATTAGTTCTTACAGTCTCTCGTTATCGATAGATCGAGAGAGATTGTTTCTAAACAAGGAATACTTTCTTTTGTATTAGTTGCTTGTAGGCCGTACTTGTCTACAAAATAAATTGTTTCTTCTTTGAAAATAGGTGTTGCAACTTTTGTTCTTTTAGTGGTTCTTACAGTCTCTCGTTATCGATAGATCGAGAGAGATTGTTTCTAAACAAGGAATATTTTCTTTTGTATCAGTTGCTTGTAGGCCCTACTTGTCTAGAAATTAAATTGTTTCTTCTTTGTTGCAACTTTTGTTCTTTTAGTGGTTCTTACAGTATCTCATTATCGAGAGAGTGAAATTTTGTGTCTGTTTTCTTGAATTATCTGGAGGATTTGTTGATATTGCTTTAATCATTAGTGTTCTCTCATGTTGTGTTCAGTGCCTTAATAACTGTTGTCAATGCAATTGTCGCTTATTTTAGGATGTTCATGAGAGATTTCGAACTGAGTCCCATTCTGAGGCAGCTTCGCGTTTTAATGAGCGCTTCCTGCTATCTCTTGCATCCTGTAAAGCATGTGTTGTCATGGACGATGAACTGAACATCTTACCGATCTCATCGCATATAAGGTCTATAAGACCTGTATCAGTGGCAGAGGCAAGTGTTATTTTCTTCACTTATAACTGTAATGAATAGTTCTCCTTGTTTTCTTGTGCTATACAGGGAACAACTTGGTTCGATGTTGAGTAATCAACAGATAATTGTAGAAAAAATGCTAATCCTGGTATCCTGGTCTCATGGAGAACTAGTTGCTAAATTTTTTCGTGATGTGATTGTGGTGCACATGTTGGTAGTTCTTAAATAATTATTTGAGCATATTCTGAAGGATTCTGAAGGACTGTCAGAAGCAGAACGAGACTTGAAGAATCTGAAGGAGCAACTTCATGATGATTTTCCAGTTGGTCCTTTGATTGGGAAGTGTTGTACTTTGGATCAGGTAACTTCCATACGCTGCAAACTGTACCTCATAGACTGTCATCCCATTCGCTGTTGCAAGTTGTCAAAAACATGGTTGGCCCAGGACCAAGGACCCATAACTTTCATAGGGGAAATTGTCTTTGAGGATTAACATTTTGCAATGATTATTGACGTTCTTTTCCATTTAAAGGTTATTCACCACTTTCTTTTGTCGACTAGGGAAAAGCTGTAATTACATTTCTTGATGCAATTCTGGATAAGACTCTTCGGAGCACTGTTGCTTTGATTGCTGGTCGTGGGCGGGGCAAATCGGCAGCTCTTGGTTTGGCAATTGCAGGAGCTATTGCTGCTGGGTTTATTCTTAACTGAACTTTACTTCTACCGCTGTGTTTAAATGATTAGTTGTTTATCAATTAATGTTGTTTCTTGATTTATGTCATGCTAGTTTCTAAACAACCTAACAGTTGTTCCTATTCATGTAGGTATTCAAATATTTTTGTAACTGCACCGAGCCCAGAAAACTTGAAGACTTTGTTTCAATTTGTTTGCAAGGGATTCAATGTGCTAGAATACAAGGTTTGCCTGTTATTTCTCTCCGAAGTTGGTGACTTGTGAGCATATGATCCTGGATTCATTGTTTTCCATGTATCGTTCAAATAGCTTCTTTTTAAGTGGCTAAGCATTTCTCTGGATAGCTTATCTTTCATTTCTCAGAAGGAAAATTCTTTGATTTAATTTTCTTTGTATTTTACATGACCATGGAAGCAGTTGTCAAATTCTTTTGCCAAGCCAATGAACTCCATCCATACAATATACATGCGTAAAATGTTACAATGCAATGAATCCAAGTGGTACATAAGTCATGTCATGTTAGGAATCAAAGAGGGCAAACTTCTGTTGATTTATCCTGAGTAATGGTAATTGTGTGAAAGTGGTGGGGTACATGTCAAACAGTGTTTGGGCAATGCATGATGGCATTGTCTAGTTATTTATGTTGAGGCATTGCATTTCAAATTTGAAGGAAACTTATGATTGATGATAGCAAGATTACACAAGATCTAAATTGTTGTCTACTTCATTTTTTTTCTTTTTAATTTTAGTTATGCACCCTGCTCTACACGTAGCATAGGGTCATCCATTAGTTTATTTTGTAACTAATGTGGTTAATCATGAATAAATTTCTAGTTAAATGTGTGGTTATATACTATTCAATTAAACAACTAATATAAAAGTGAAATACATAATTCTATCGAAGTTATTATCTACTTGCAAAAAGCAAATCAAGATAAAAATAATCAATTCTAAAAAAATTGTAGAAAAATGATGTACATAGAAGAAAACAAAAGATCAAGGTTTGATAGGAGCAATCTCCACAACCTTGTGTAATCCAACAATCTAATTTTCAAGAGTTTGTAGAATGCGTGTATTACATTGAGCAAAGAAATTGTCCACCTCCTACAGCTCTCATGACCTTTAAAAATTCACCAAATTGATTGATAAGATCATTGTTTCCATTTTTATCTTTGTTTTGCTTGATCTTTTCTAATTTTTGATATTGACATCATAACGGTGGGCCCAATCATTCTAATTAACCAAATACATTATTAAAATCCTCTTTTAATATTTTAGCTACTCTTACAAGAATTTTTCTTATTTTAGTTGTTCATGTGTTAAGATCGAGTCAAATCCTTGTAATTCATCATATCCATTTGTAAAATCTTTTTTTTTTTTTTTTTTTTTTAAATTTAGGCCTATTTTCAGAACAAAATTTTCTTATTTTTTCAGTCAAGTCTAGCCAAATTATTTTGACTCACCAAATCCAATCTTAAAGTTCTTTTTCTAATTTAGCCATTTTTTACATGAATATTACAATTTCTTTTTGTTATTGTCATGACAAGAATGTGACGAATGAATCAGGCCTACCAATTTGATCTTGACATCTCGATTTCTATTTTTATCCATCGTTGACAAATTTTCTCAAGTCTCCATAAAATATCTCAACCACACATTAAATGAATAGTCAAGATTCATTTGGTAGTAATCAAAATTGTCCTATTCAAACCAAGAGTAGTTGCCCTAATGGTCAAGAAGCTCCCCTCATGAAGGGAGGTCTTAGATTCAATTCACGCCCAACCTCTCTAGGCCGCTCCTCATGGGGTTACTCCTCATCGCTTGAACCCAATATGTGTGTATAGGGAGGTGTGCACATACTCAGAAGGATTGGTCAGGTAAAGTCCCCTACTGGTGAGACGCTTGAACATCTTCGATCATATAAAAAAAAATCTTATTCATTTATAGATAAAGTATATTGGTACTAGAAAATGTTTACCCATTAATCATAATGGTACGTAAACCGGTTGATGCGACTTATGCTATATGCTTATTTGCATGTAGATATATCCCTTATCAGCATGCTGTTATCTTGATGTTTGTTTTGTTATTTTCCTTGTGTTTTGCTTTCTCCATGCCTTTAATCCTCTATGGTAATGAACATTTCCCACCAAAGAAAAAAAACAAAATTAGTTGTATCAGTAATGAAAAAGCTATGAAGTTTCACCAATTAGTTCTCTTGATACTGAAATTTAACTTGAGCATTCTGTTATTTGCAGGAGCATTTGCATTACGATGTGGTGAAGAGTACCAATCCCGACTTTAAGAAAGCAACTGTACGCATAAATATCTACAAGCAGCACAGGCAAACAATTCAGGTAAAAATAGATTTTCATTTATATTCTAATGCATCATATTTAAACAAGTAATGGAGCACAACAAAATTTCTTAGAAGCATCTAAACACGAGAGAAATTCTTATAGGAAATGCAGTACATCAATTAAACTTTCACAACAGTGTGGAAGACCTCAAAGTGGTTTAATCCAAAGTTCTAAAACTTGGAACTCGAAGTTGACTCGCCTGACTTGGGAGAGTCATCTATTTATTTAAGTTATTAAAATATTTAAATGTTAGTGAAAATAATGAGTGCATTTATTCACTAATTTATGGTTTATAGTGTATAAATGTTTTGAATAAAACATGTACACAAATTGGCAGAACGAGTGGGTGGTGGAAGGATGTACATGGAAGTTGTGTTTGGTTGAGGAGAACTAGGGAGACTTTTCCTCAGTTCTCTTGTTTGGCGTACATTTTCAAGAGAGTGGGGCCCATAGGTGATTGAAGTTCCCTAGTCAAGGAGAAGATGATTTTCTCCACCCTTTTGCAGGAAAACACCATCTTCTCTTGTTGTGGAGAAAATGGTGTTCTGTGCAACTCGCCACTTAGTTATACTCGATTATGCTTTACCTTTTTTTAAAAAAGAATTTGGAGTTCAGTAAAAATCTAACCGATGGGATTGATAGTTTGTTCAACAATTTGACAAAATTTTAGCTAGAAAATCAAATCTTAACTACATGATCTCAGTGGTCAAACATCACTAGTGTCCTTTTTTAAAATAAAATAAAATAAAGCCTGATTTTGACCACTAAGATCAAGTGACTAGGATTTGATTTTTCAATTGAAATCTCCTCCATTATTATGTTCTCATACGCAGGAATACCCCTGTTAGCCGGCTTTTGTGGCAAATTCTATTTGTTCTTCACCTCTTTGGGTTGTGGGGCTTACTTCCTAGCCCCAGTGGGAGTAGTGACTAGCGTTCTAGGTCGTTGGGCGGCTGGAAGGTTACCATGAGTAAGTCTGATCTATGTTTTTCATTTTTTGGCTGATGGAGAACCTGAAGATTCCCACCTCCCCCAGTACGAGGGTGTTGGGTGAAATTTTGTCCATGTGCTGAACTTGAAATAAGCTTTCAATCCCCCAAAAAAAATTCTTTTAAAGATTCATGATTTTTATTTTTAAAAAATAAAAGGATGAAAGATACAACTTTGTATCATTAATAAATTCTCCACTTAAAATTTTCAAATCGGCAATCTGTAGTGGAACTCTTAGGGGTTTGAAGTTCTCTTGACTTCCCTTACTCCATGAGACTTCTCTTACTTGAAGTTCTACTCTTCCAAATACAACTGGAGTAAGTTACGAGCATATTTATTGACCCAACTTGCTTTGACTTTGTGAACCAGTTGCTAGTCACCAAGAGATCCCAAAAAAAACATCTCTCTTGTCATTTTCTTGTATATAGCGAGTCTCAATTTTTTTAACCCATTAATCCTTAAAAAGTGAAAGGTTGTGAACTTGGAAGAGTCACGAGTTGACTCAATTTTCTAACCATGGTTTTTTCATGTACTAAATTTGTGAACCTTGAAAATCCCTATTTCACACTTGGGCTCTTTGCTTGTTTTGACTTGCTATGGATGCAACCTCTACTACAATAAAAGGCAGCATGGTTGTTTTTCATCATCTTATACACCATTACTAGGTGTATATATCAAGTTCAAGGTGAATCTCGTAAAGTTTACACAACATTACTTAGTGTATTCACATAGCAAGTTCTTTATAATTAATTTTTTTATTAAAAAAACCTAGGGAGGTTACACATTAAATAATTTTTAATTGAACATAGTCTTTGGGTGGATATGTGAAAAAATGACATGGAAAGGGGATAAGTAAAATATCATCCCATACGATCATTCTAGCCTCATGATTTTGGTCCTTAAAAAATTGATTGTTATAAGCCACCAGTTTTTCATGTTCCATCTGACAAAGTTAAGTTGATTGGACAAAGGAGTACCATCGACATCTTATCCATTTAGTCTTTTATATATTCCACCCAACCATGTGGAGACTAGTCTTGGTAGATGGCAAACCTCCCTATAGAAAATAATTACTTCGGTCTTCCGAGAGTTGCTCTCATAATTTGGGGAATTTTTCTGTACTTACCACTACGTTTTTTGATGGTCCATGTCAAAGAGTGGGTCACCTCTTGATATATTAGACAAGATGGATATATCTGGAGTTTCAAGATCTAAATACCTATCAAGTTTGGAGCCCATTAGATGATTCTCTCTTTTGAATTTTAAGCATTTTTATATGCCCTTGAAATCATGGGGTCTTAAGATTTGGGGTTGATATGATTAGATGGGTTCCAATATTTATCTTCACTTAGACCTCAAGGTTATGAATCCATCCATGTAAGTCCACATATGAAATTGTGGTACCATTTTCTAACATGGGTTGTCAAAAAAATTCAGCATAAAGTATCGAAGAAATTACCATAATTTCAGTGAAATAACCTTCCTCCTCACAAGTGTGCCTATCCATTACCTTGTGATTTCTTTTAACTTGAAAACTAAATTGAGGACTGTTACACATTCATGATAAGCTCAATTACTTAGAAAATCATTCAGGTCGACATGGAAGTTCTGTCCAGCTTGGGGGTGTGAATGTTTGGCTAGCTTTCAACTCAACAATCCATCTATAGAACTTATGGTGGTGTGAATGTTTGGCTAGCTTTCACCCCAAACAATCCATCTGCAAAACTTATGGTTTAATTTGTTCTATTCCTAAATTTTTAAAAATGTATTATTTTAGTGGTAATAAATTAATCATCCGTGTCGTGCATGAATAGTGATTGACTATATATCATTAAGGTGATTTTTTTTATTGAAGTCCAAGGTATCTAGGCCTCTTAGAGCACCTGACTAAGTTCTTGGGGCTCAAGGTGAATATTTATTGGTAGAGTACATGCATCCTACTAGTGGATAAACCAAGTAAATAGAGCACAAGATTACAACTTAAGCAACAAAGGAGATACAAGGAATTGCTCTCTGGGTGGAGAGTTGTACAAGTTAAGACTGAATGAATGAAACTATTCATCTGTGGAACACAAAAGGAGTTATGCTTCCTTCTGTCCTCCCATTTTTTTAACCTTATCACAGGAAAAATTGGGAAAATGAGTAAGCAGGACCCTTTTTATGTTCCACAGATTTACTTACTATTATCGTCGTTTCTATTATTATTTTGTTCTTTTAAAGCCCTTTTTTTCTTGCAGTACATTCAGCCACAAGACCATGAAAAGCTTTCCCAAGTTGAGCTTTTGGTTGTAGATGAAGCAGCTGCTATTCCATTGCCAGTTGTGAAGTCTTTGCTTGGTCCTTATCTTGTCTTCCTCTCATCTACAGTGAATGGGTATAATTTGTTGTTTCATTTTTCTTTTGTCAAAATTGACAAGTTTACTTAGGATTGTTTTACCATTTGAACATGATCATGCTTGCCTTCAAATATGATTTACTGATTCATCATCATATTCATCAGTCATTTTGTTGACTGATTTTTACTAATTGGTGTGCATCTTAACAATTGGGTGGATTTCTTGTTCAAAGTTATGAAGGCACTGGCCGCTCCTTGTCTTTGAAGCTTTTGCAACAACTGGAAGAACAGAGCCAGTTATCTGCTAAGAATGTGGATGGTGCTGCCTCTGGTACGTCTTTTATTTTCTAGATATCTCAAGTTGGATACATAGTTCTCATCACATGTAACTTCCATACCACTGAATCCTGGTTGGTTCATCCCTTTAGTAAGTGCATGTTTTAGTTATCGGTTAGACTACTTCGATGAAGTGTCTTCTTTGTGTATGTTTTGGGAACTCTTCTAATAACCTAGTGATTTTATGTTTCATGCTATAATATTTGCATCTTCTGTGGAACTATTAATTGAAAAGGGACTTGAGTTAGTCATTGGTAGGTAACTGGGAAGTTGAAGCTATGCACTAGGGACAGTATGGCCTGGTGCACTGTAATGCTGTAACAATCCCCTGTTAGCAAACTTGAGTTTCCCTTTGTTTTTATAATGCTGATGCACATTCGAAGTTTAATTCCATAGTTAACCTTTGCCAAAGGTGAACCCTGCTGATTATGTAGAAATTGGAGTTTTGGAAACATACTTGGGACACACTGAGTTGGTTTTACGATGATTCAACTGCAATATGTTGAGGGCTGCCCTTCACGCTTTAAGAAAATCAATGGGGTAATGGAGGGAGATAAAAAAGTGAACTTCATGTTGTTAATGCAATCTATATATGTTCAAATGATTTGGGCTTGCATCAACAGTTTCAGGCCTTAAAGATTCATGATTTTTTAACTTCATCAACTTACAAGTTCCCCTATATATCTTAGGAATTTTCGTATTTCTTCACTTAGGAGGAGAAACTTCACTTCAGACTTGTCTTTTGGTTGTAGGTAGGCTTTTCAAGAAGGTGGAATTGAATGAATCCATCAGATATGCTTCTGGTGACCCAATTGAATCTTGGCTTCATGGTTTACTTTGCTTGGATGCTACAAGTTCGATCCCTAATATCAGTGGGTTAGCATCAAAGTGGGGAATTGTTCAGTATTATCATCTCCATCCCATTTCATCTTTATTGATATACTCTTTTGTGGTGCTAGGTTACCTCATCCAAGTGAGTGTGATCTCTACTATGTTAACAGAGATACCCTATTCTCTTATCACAAAGATAGTGAGCTATTTTTGCAGGTAGTTATCATTTAAAAGAATCATGGAAGATCTCTCCTGCACACACAAGTGATTATTGAGAAGCACCTGATGTTTGTGCTTTTTTATCTTCTACAGAGGATGATGGCCTTATATGTAGCTTCTCACTACAAAAATTCTCCAAATGACATGCAATTAATGGCTGATGCTCCAGCTCATCACTTGTTTGTGTTGCTTGGTATGTTTTCCCTCTATAATGAACCATCTTCACACTTAATCTGTCTTGTTCTTCAAAATCAGTCATCAACTAATTATTTTTACTTACAGGTCCTGTTGATGAGTCAAAAAATCGTCTGCCTGATATCTTGTGTGTCATTCAGGTTGGTGTTAATCTTTTCAATTTGTACTCATTGTTTTTAATGCTGAGAATCATTTAGGTTCAAACTTGATCAGAGAAATTGACTGTTCCACCTACTCCAGCAATTGCACAGCTCTTTTGCCACATAAAAATGGTCGGTCACTTTTTATTTAATTGTGGGGTCATGTTGATGAGTCAAAAAAATAATTTGGTTGACCATTATTATTGGTATTAATATCAGGATTGTTATTATTTTTCTACAGCTAATAGTGAAATTACATCTTCTCTTCCTATGTCAATACTCATTCTAGTACACCAATTAGCCGATTAAGTAATGTGTTTTTCAATTCCATCAGTTGTTTGACCTAAATGTAAATAGCCAGTATAATTTATGGTAAAGAAATGTGAGTATCCAAAGGAAAGAATAAATTGCAACAATCTTATATCGTCCCGAAATTGTCAAACTTAGATTCTGACCATTTTGTAAGATCAAATGTGTGTCAATTAAATGACATATTTAAAAGGATGGGAGTACAGAAAAGTTCAATTTCATGGTTTCAGTTATTATGGTGATGGATGTTTGTGAGTGTAAGGGCTTTGGTCAAGCATGGTGCAAGTATTAAAAATGGGAAAGGAAAAATTTTAGTTGTGTTTAAGATCTCTTCGATTTTTGGGGATCCATTGAAACAGTAGGCACAGGAAGATTTTGAACTGTGGGAGCTCATGCATTCTAAATGTCTTGTTAAGAAGTTGGGTCACTGTATTGAGGTGTTAGGGCCATTCTTGAGGTCTGCGGTTCTATTTTAGGCTGGTGGAGACAATTATAACAAGCTTCCTGCTCTCAAGTTGTTAAAATGGTGTTGTAACTAGCTTCTCACAAATTCTATCTTAACCATTTTCCCTCATTTTTTTAATGTGTATCCTGTTGTTTCTTCATCAAGCGTTAGCTCGACATGCATTATTGTAGTTTGGGCAACTACCCAAGGACAAGATTCACTCTAGGACTCCTCCCCTTATTCATCTCCTTTCTCCTGGAAGTGTAAACTTTTAGGAAGCTGGATGTACCCAGCAGTCCCTTCATTTTGTTCAACCGATCTGAATGCCTCGATTCCAATGATAGACGATCACGTTAATTTATCCATTTCAGGGCGTCTTCAGCTGATTCCAAGTCAAGGAACTTGATCCCCATTTTGCTTCCTGCAGACAATATTTTTCTGGCATCTTCTACTACATCCAAGTTTTGAAGCCAATACTGCTTCTCCCATTCTGTATACCTACCTACCATTGGTGTCACTTTCCTATGTTCTATATGCTGATTTCACAGTGCTTGGCCCACTCTGCTCGGCGACTGTTGGCATGTGAAACTCTCTCTTGACGTAGGACCAGCTCTTCATCAGAACTGCCTGAATTTCCTCCTCAACGTTACTCTCAGGAAAAAAAAAGACGCTCTCCCCTTACCTCCTCAAAGTGGCGATCCTCCTCATTGTCAGACACATCTCCTTGTCCCAATTCTGGCAAGGATCTTGACCTACAGAAGCTTGGTTGGCCTCATCTGAGTCTTGTTGATTGCCAACACTCTGCATCTTTTTCTACGAAGCTATATCCATCTTCCTCTTGATTGCCATCCATTGCATCCCCGACCTTCGCAACCACTGACTGTGAATTCTCATTTATGGACAGTATGAGACTCTTCTATTTTCCTCTTGGTTAGGACCCTCCGCCTGTGAGGTGATAACCAACTGCATCTGTGTCCTTTTTCTGGGTCAAAGATGTGTGCTGGGTTAGGGTATGGGCCTGGGCTTCCGCACAACGTTGGCCAAATCTGCTACGCGAAGAATGGACAGGGCCAGAAGTGAATAGGTAGGGGTGAAACTTGGGTTGGGTTTTGGCCCGACCCGAAAATAGTGTGGGCTGGGTTATAGAACTTGTAAACTCGGGTCGGGTTGGATTCGGAAAAAAAAAACCCGACTGAAATTCGGGTCGGGTTGGGCTGAAGAATTTAAACTTCAACCCGACCCGACCCGACCCGACCCGAAAAAACCCGACCCAAAAAAATCCGACCCTAATTCACAACTTAAATAAAACCCTACACCCCTTCCACTTCTGTTTCTCCTCTTTTGAAAACCGATATCCACCTCTTCCGCTTCCTCTTCCCCTCTTCCCCTGTTTAAAAAATCGGACTAAATCGGGCTAAATCGGGCTAACTCGGGTCGGGTCGGGTCAACTCTCGGGTTGAGAGTATTAGCAATTCGGGTCGGGTTGGGTTGACATACTCGGGTTTGCAATTCGGGTCGGGTCGGGTCGGGTTCAAATTTTTTTGACATGGGTTAGGGCTGGGTTTGTCAAAACCCGGCGCGCCCAACCCGAGTTTCAGCCCTATGAATAGGTATTATGGGCTTTGATCCCAGGCTGTTCTAGATCGGTCCTCGGCCCAAATTGATAAGTGGGTTTGGGCTCCAGACCTGATCCAGAAGTCCTTTATCCTTACTTAAGTCCT
Organism: Chimonanthus salicifolius; assembly: GCA_013350335.1. NCBI lineage: Eukaryota > Viridiplantae > Streptophyta > Magnoliopsida > Laurales > Calycanthaceae > Chimonanthus > Chimonanthus salicifolius. The sequence continues at coordinate 61,946,839 of CM023539.1, forward strand.
GCCTTCTCTGCGATTCTCCTCAGACCCTCTTTTCTCTTTTTCTGATTCGCCTCTGTCTTCTTTCCCCATTTTTTCTTCTGTTTCTCCCTTGCCATTGGACAACGGTCCTTCCCCAGACTCCCTTTTTCTTTTTCGCTCCGGACTCCTTCTCCCATTTCCTCTTTCGATTCTCCCTTGTCATTAGCCAGCCTGAATTTAGATGGTACTCAATTCCTATTTGAAGTCTGTTTTTGGGTGTGGACACACTGTTGTATTATTTTTTCTGTTCCATGATATAAAGTCAGATCCCATTGACAGAAAAATGTTTGAAATAAATCTTGAACAGGTTTATTTTCTAATATTCATACCATAATACAGGTATTGATTATTGAAAGTATTTAACTATATATACACATACATACACATACATTACAAATGTACGATTCAAAAAATCCTTCTTATAATCCCACTTACTTGGATGCTCATCTTGCGGTCGCTTTTTCCTCTTTTTCAAATATTTTCTATTGCCAACATACCCACTTCCACTAAAAAACTCACCATTCAAAAACAAAAACCTTAAATATATTTTGCATGAACATTTTTAGCCAAGTTTGTCTTGGAAATCTTATTTGATGGGCTGAAAAATACATTAACGTTCTTATTTCTGGCAATCTTGACTCCATGAAGAATTCCTCACTGCTCACTATGGTTCTTTGTAAGTCTTACTTAAAACACTATCCTCAGAATGTTGTAAATTATCATCCTATTTGCAGGTCTGCCTTGAAGGCCAGATTTCTCACGAGTCGGCAATGAAAAGTTTAAGTGAGGGTCATCAGCCCTATGGGGATCAGATACCATGGAAATTCTGTGAGCAGTTCCAAGACACTGTTTTTCCAAGCCTATCAGGTGCTCGAATTGTACGCATTGCTGTCCACCCAAGTGCTATGAGGGTAACTCTCTTTCTCATGCACTACCTGTAGCATTTATTTTTTTTATTTTTTATTTTGATGACGGGGGGGGGGGGGGGGGGGTAACCTCGGTCACAACCCTACTCCCTGTAGCATTTATTAATCCTGGTTCTGTGACAATGTTCTAAATGTAATTTGTTGCAGCTTGGTTATGGCTCAACTGCAGTGGAACTTCTTACAAGGTCTGTGTTTCTCTTTCTATGGTATCTTGGAACTTCTACTTCACTTCACTGTTCTGCCAAAATGCATTTGACATTTGTGTGCTTAAACATGTTGCTCATTCCCTGCCAAACATGCATATAGTTCATTTTTCCCTTTCACCAATTTTTTTTAATGGTTTTTTGCCAATGTTCAGTTGATAGGAATCTGTTTTCCCATTGAATTTTTTTCCTGCATTTTCTTTGTACTCTATTTTCTCATCTTTTCTAAAGAAAGATAATTTTCTGATGTTTGTGTGTTGCTTGAGAAAATGATGTAGATCCATTTAATATTATCACCATGAACAACTATGAAAGCCTGAATCATTATTTTTGTGATAGTGAAACAGATTTACAGTCACTTTTGTTTAAGGACTTCACAACTCACCTGAATAAAATTGAAATTGGAGTGACATTTATTGGACTTCTAGAGGCTGCTTAGGTGCTTCTTAAGTGCTTTCTATTGCATGTATTCTAAAGTCCCAAAGAAAATAAAGGAACTTATAGAATTTTCATCATCACATTTATTAGTTTTGGGGCTATAAATTGTGATTTTTTATTTATTAAAAAAAATCTGCACACATTTCACTTTTAGAATCTCAAAGAAGAAATCTCCTCTTATGTTACTTCATCTCCAGTGCTAAAACACCCACATTCTATCTCTTCGTCAACATCTCCTGCAAATCCCTAAATCATCCCCTTTCCAGTTATTAGCAATAATGTTCCATGCATTTCTCAAAAAAGCTGAATTTCATTACGGACCATCTACTGTTTCAAAGGCATTTGAAGAGCTTGAACGAAAGAGTAGTGGCTAATTAGCTGAAGGAAAACTTCTAACTTCCTCAAGAGTCAAAACTGGAAGCTTGATTCCATTTAGATGATATATTCATAAAAAATAATTAATCATCATACATTCATATCCTTTCAACCAGACCTCAATAAAAATCCATACAAATGAATAAAAAAAAGAAGAAGATATGGTGCTTCATTTGGGTTCATAGAATGGCAAAGAAGAATTGGAATTGGAAGGGAAAGCAGAAGACAAAGTTACACTGAGAACATATATCTTAGTTATATGTGTTTTAGCTTCTTGTTCTTTGTTGCTCAACATTCTCTACTTAAAACAGTTCTGGTTTAATTGCTTTTGGATGAGAATGTGCCTTTAATTGAAGTGGCTGTTGACAATCACACATCACACTGCTGGTTAGTCTCCAACTTGTGCAAGTTACATCGATCCAATTTATGATATCCTCTTCAAGTCTTAAATTTATTCTATAGTTGTTCCTACATGTTGTGACCACTACACTAGGACACCCGTTATTTTTGGTTTTGACCAAATCCTCGTTACTCTCAGGACCACTGCAGCAAGTCATGTTATTAAGTACAGTTACAGAAGCTGATAATTATGTAATAGCATGATAAATCTCCTAAAAGTACCCATCATCCTGTGGGGATACTGTTCATGCATTCCTTCATTTGCCCTTTCAAATCTCCATTCATAAATTCCACTTTTGTGCCTAGATATAACAAATGTCCCATGGGTATTTCCTAATTTTTCACTTAGAGAATAAGTTACATATCAATCTGCAGATATTATGAAGGACAATTGACTCATATCACTGAGATGGAGACTGAAAAAGTTGAAAAGCCTCAGGTGAAAGTTTCTGAAGCTGCAGAAAAGGTTGGTCGGATTGTTAGTGCTTCATGTTGACTGAAATCATTTTATTCTTGAAATTTTAAACCTCCATCATTTTAATTACCTTTACTCGCAGGTTTCCTTGCTAGAAGAAAATATCATGCCAAGGACAAATCTTCCTCCTCTACTTGTTCATCTTCGTGAACGGGCACCTGAAAAGCTCCATTTCATTGGCGTCTCTTTTGGTCTTACTCGAGATCTTTTTCGATTCTGGAGAAAACACAAGTTTGCTCCATTCTACATTGGACAGATTTCAGTAATGATTAGAATTGTTTTTTATTTATATTATCATGAGATTTTCTTAGACTTTATCTAGAGTGTTAATTTATATAATAACTTTTTCTTTTGATGCATCAGAGTGCTGTCACTGGTGAGCATACCTGCATGGTTCTGAAGTCCTTGAATAATGATGAGATTGAAGCCAATGGTCCAGATCAATGGGATTTTCTTAGTCCATTTTATCAAGGTGAGTCTGGTATTGATGGTACATGTTCCATCCTTCCAGGTGCTTTCTTCCATATATGGCTACTATTGAGATTTGAGGAGACCATGGATTGTGCAACTTTTTTTTAAAATTATTTGTCTTGCTATCTTCTAGATTTCAGAAGAAGGTTTACTAGGCTTTTAGGTTTGAGCTTCCGAGCAATGGATTATAAGCTTTCAATGAGGTCAGTCATTTTATCTTGTATAAATTTGTAACTGACATCTGCACTGATCATGTTCATCCTCATAATTGAATCCTTGTACCATCTTTCTCTGTTCAGCATGTTGACATGCTCATTCTACTTTCATGTTTTGATCTAGCATTTTGGACCCAAGGATCATTTTCAGAGAGTATGAACCTGCAGCATCCACAACAAAAGAAATCGAGGACTCACTCAAGGAAATTTTCTCACCGTATGATATGAAACGACTGGAAGCTTATACAAACAACCTTGCAGATTATCACATGGTATGATTGATTTGGAGTTTCTGGTTTCTCAGGGACGATCTCAGGCATTACTTTAATATCACAGCCTCTATGGGTTGTAGATTTGTGGATTTGCACTTTCTTTTACGATTGACTTGATTCTTTACAACTGTTCCCAAGCATACTTTTAACACTAATAAGAATTAAGAATACATGCACAAAATAATTCTCTTTTAGACATGCTCTTTATTATTATTATTATTATTATTATTATATATATATATATATATATATATATATATATATATATATATATATATATATATATATATATATATATTATATGGAAGTAACTTCACTAAAACCAACAAACATCGCCAATTGTGCTACAGACTCTTATTTATAACTTTTTAAAAATTCCTGACCTGATCAGGTGAGACACTAAGTATTTTTTTCTCTGAGGGCCATTATAGAGGGCCATTATACTTTAAATGGCCCTCACCAATTTTCGTATGTAATTTCTATGGACAATGAAATTTGGGGTTTCCTTCATTGAAGCTTGAATTAGTACCGAGAGGTGTATAGAATGTCAACTCACTATTGGAACTTACAATGGGCTATTGGGCTATGATCTGTAGTTGTTAATTGGCATTTATTCGATACACTTAGGACCCATTCGTGGAGCCAGACTGGGATAACTCGAGTCATAAGTAGGTGTGGCTACTACAACCATAAATGCTTTGTAGAATTGGACTTCGGCTCAATGTTCTTCACACTCCACTTACATGAATAGATGCTGAGCATTGAAGTTGAATACCGCAAGTTGGAGACTAGATGCTTTGCTTACTGTTTTGGTTTCTTTGTATTTTACAGGTGTTTTTTTATTGGACATCCTGTTATAAGTAATATTCTTTTTAAAGTATTTTACTCACTCTTGAATAATATTTTGGATGTGTGTTTCTAATGATTCATGTTCCACAGGGTAATAGAATTTTTTGGTTCTTGTAGATTCTAGATCTCGTACCAGTCCTTGCTCACCTTTATTTCCAGGAGAAGCTTCCAGTTACATTGTCCTCTGTCCAGGCCTCTGTATTGCTGTGTATGGGTTTGCAGAACCAAGACGTTACACATGTTGAGGTTATATTATCAACTTCATTCAATGGTTTAAACCATCTTGTGTTTAAAAATGACCATCATTGACATAAGAATTCATATAGGTTCCACACACATACTGATGGATCTCAGGATTTTTTGCTTTCTTCATTTTACAGGGACAGATGAAGCTGGAAAGGCAGCAGATACTGTCGCTTTTCATAAAAGTCATGAAGAAGTTTTACAAGTATCTAAATAGTGTTGCGGCAAAGGACATTGAATCAACTCTACCCCGCCTTAGAACAGTTAATATGGCACCCTAGAAATCCTTTTTCTTCCATAAATATATCACTGTTAATAAATCCTTGAGGGGTTCTCATGGTGAGATCTCCATGTGAGATCCACCTATAATCATGGGGGTGCATGGGTTATAAAGGTCATACCTCGGTATTATGCTTATAAAAGATTGTCTTTGATTGAATGACACAACCTGTTGTTTTAAAGAACCCAAAAACTAATGGTAGATGGGGATTGCAATTTTGTCAAGTTCAATTGAATAGTGATTGTAAGTTGGTTATAGGGGGATCCGATTGGGTAGAGATCCAATTCACAGGTGGGTAATGGATGTGGAATGGTAAAAGGGTCCAAATGGACTTAGAATGGACTCCACATGAGGGGTTCTACATCTAAAAGGTGATGATAACCACATTTCAAAAAAAAAAAAAGGTGATGATAACCCACACCCTCAATGAGTCGCAGTCTTCCTAAGCCCACCTATGATGATGATGATGGGTACATAAGAAAGGTCCATAACCTAGAACTCGTTGCCATCCAAAAATCGTATTGATTGGATTGGAGAAGCCATGATTTCCACGCCATAAACGTTTGGAGATTAAAACGGTCAAAAGTTTTGAGGGCTTAAAAAATATGACTTCATCAATCTAATCACTATTTTTGGTAGGCCACAAGTTAAAGCATATAGACCTTTGCAATAGACTCATCCCTGTACATAAGTGAGTTCAGAAGAGTGTAGTTATATATAAGAGAGAGAGCGAAAGATGATCAAGTGCCACTGGTCGCATGGTTTATACTTGGTGCTTTTTTTCCTTTTTTTTTAATTTTAATTTACATGGTCCCATTAAGAAACCACCTGTGCAGGTTTCTTCCTACAAACCTCCATTTATTGTGTGAGCTCCCAACTGATATCCACTACTCATTGGAAGACCAATCAATGATCTCTATGAATTCATTAAATCTCAAAATAGTATATCAATTTAAATCTCTGTAGAACTTGACTAGGGAGTTCTAAATTATGCACCAAATCCATAAACTGGGGCTTGAGGGTTGAAATTCTTGCTTGACTTCATTGATCTCAAATCCATTTTTGTTAATGTCAACATTGCTGTAGTCACAAGTCTCAACCATAATTTACAGACGTACCACCTAATGATTTTGGTTTTTTTCTTAGTTTTTTTTTTTAAAGGCAATTATCCATTTCAGGACCATTAAATCAGTGGCCTGTCTTTAATGCATTAGTGGGAATATGCTTTCACATACATTGAATGTTCTTTGGTGTTTTCATACTGGTTAGAATCTATTTTCAGAATCTGTTTATTTATTTCATTTTTGTGAATAGGTTGCAATGGAACCTCATAGTATATCAGTGGATGATGATCTTAACAATGCAGCAAAACAAGTCACTGTAAGTTTCGGGATTCCCTTATTTTCTATACCTTTTTAGAACCTCTTTTTGATGTCTAGACTTACTTTTGAGGCTGTATAAATCAGGAGAAAATGAAAGCGGAGTCCGATGGCATGTTGGATCCAGAGTTCTTGCAACAATATGCCATTGTAGATAGAGATGCAGATTTTGAGAGTGCTTTGCAAAATGGACTCGGGAAGATTTCTTCCAGTGGCCTTATCAGTGTGACATCTAATAGAAATAAGATCGACAAGAGACATGGAAAACAAAGAGAGATGCAAAACGGTTACAAGAGAAGGGGGAGTAATGGTGGTGGTTCAAGATCCAACAAGAAGAAGAAACCTTAGGCTATGAATAATGCAAGGATCGGGAAATTTTGGTTAATCTGATGTCTGTATAAGCTTCAGGTGGCATAGTAGCCTGTTGTTCTTGACATTGCAGATGTGCCAAGTGTTCTGCTATAGATGGAGGGGCAATTTTGTAGATGTCAGAACAGGAAGGGTTACCAGTTGAGATGATGATCATACAGGTTCCAGTTTTGATTCAAGTCTTGTGGACGTGGTCTTTTGGGTTCCATCTTTTGTGCAAAATATTAAATTTGTTTTAAAAGAAATGAAATTTTGAGATAGCTAGCCCTTTGTATGTTAAAGTTGGTCATGGATTAGATGATTGTCTCATCAAAGCTTTTTATTCAATCCACCTTTAGTTGAGTCTCATAAATATTTTTGGCATTTTTTTAGGTGAATTATATGTCTAGCGCTTGTATAACTTGAATCTACTACTTATCAATCATTGTAGAGGCTTTTATATGATCATGGCATGCCCCACTAAGCTATTGGGCCAGTACAGCAGGCCTGTGACCAGCCTAGATTGAAGATTAATAGCCCAATACATTTTTCTGCAGGTATATGCACCTGGAACATAAATGGTTCCACTTCATACGGGTCATCAAAAGTTAAAAACCTAAATTATTGTGGCCATGTGGGTCAACCTTTTCTCTCTTTATTTTCTTTATTTACATCTGTTCAAATGGCTGCCGATACTCTGCAGCCGTAAAGTGTATCAACCATATGCAATGTATTGGCCATTACATATCGGACCTAATGTTAAACAGGGTACTCTTGGTAAAATAAGCATAACTTTGTTATATCAACTCCAATCGAGGTGATTTTAGAGGTGTCAGAAAGAGGATTCAAGAGCTACACAACAGGAATAGGAATTGAAGCAAAAAATTTATCCATGTTTTATTATTGAAATTGAGATTATTTAAGAGTTGAAATTCAAAAAAAAAAAACTCAAAATGACTAGACTTTATTTTTAATGTTTTTGGATTTTTGGGATTTTTTACACTTTTATTAAAATATTTAAAATTTTTCGATTCCATTACTTCAAAATCACATTTAAATATTCAAATAACCAGGAAATAATAAAATTACATAAAAATGAATGAGTATATTTTTTTATTTTCTGTAATTTTTCAGAATTTTTTGAAAAAAATGAAAAAATAAAATTTGGAGGAGATGATGCATATTGGCCCATAGCGGCATACAGGCGTAATTGCACACCATTTTTTTTTATCCCAGATCATTTAATTTTTTTATTAAATATTAAGATAATTTAATGGATCTCATTTTACATAATATTATAGTTTTCATTATAATATTTTCTAACGATCTAAATTTTATCATAAGATAAAGCTCCACCTCTGAAAAGTACTCCATTAAAACATTAGCCAAACTATGAGCTCCACGTGTACATATTGGAAATCCGCATCCGTCAACATGTACAAACTTAGAAACAACTCAAGTAACTTGAGCTTAATCCACCGGGATGAGTGTTATCTCCAAAAAAATTTAAAATTGCGAGATTATATTAAGTATGAAGAAGAAAAATGGAATTAAATATAAATTAAAAAAATATTTATTCAATTCACAATAAATCGATTCATACAAGTCAGTCAATTTCTCGATATTTATGTAACCGAAATCATCAACATATTAATGATCAAATATGAAACATCTTAGCCACAACTTCCTTTAGATTTTTAGTTGAGTTTTAAAATAATATTAACGTTAAAGAATTAATAAACATCAAGACAAAAGCCGGCTATATAGACACCCGACATTTCTCTCTATACATCCAATTTACATTTTTAGATAGCAAATTACTATTTTACCTTTTTTTTTTTTTTTTCATCTGAACGAACTTAAAATGAACTGTATATTTGTTCGAACGATAAAAACATCGTCCGAACAAATGAATTATAGGGAAAGATTTTCAAAAGCGGTACAAATAAAATATCAAAATTTATCTAGTCTAAATTTTATTAATTCTGAAACTTATTTTAAATGAAAAGAGTGTAGTTTTGCGCTTCTAAATTCTAATACACTGCTTCATATTTTGACACGTATAATATCTTTACAGTAGATATGCTAAGTTATTTTGATGAATATGGACAAGCAAATGATTCTAAAGTCGAATTTCCATTTAGCAATTGGAGTGGAGTACAGCCTGGCAGAAAATCCGATGCTGATATTTGAGGTCAGCTGTAAGCATGTGACCGTCACTGGCCAGTCACCAGTGTTTTTAGAATATGCTACTGAAGGTGACACATTAAAGTGGCTCGGAATCCAATGGCAGTTTGACACTTCTGCATTTGATGGATCCAGTCCACAAGTAAAATGTTCTAAGAAAAATCTACCTTGCCTTTAGCTTACCAGTCAACAAGGCTTTTAACCGACGTCTGAAATATTGAAAATTCTATTTAGTTGAATATTTTGAATGAATTTTATAATTTCATTTAAAAAACTATTACTCCACTCAAAATTTTGTTAAATCGATATATCACTTCTGCGAGTATATTCAACTCAGTTTTGAAGAATTCCAGGTTGTATGGATACAGAATGGATATTTTAGAGCTGACAGAAAAATATAAGAAATATTGATAATCTATTTATTTATTATTTTATTGTTAGCAAAGTCTCACATCGTTGATGGATCTTTGAATCTTATGATTTATAAACACATAAACACTCTATCATTTCAAGCAGATTTTTAAAGATGAGTTATACTTATGTGTTTAACGTAGTATTAGAGTGAGTACTATATAGATGGATCAGATTTATAACTCTAACTCTGCATGAAGAGAGAGAGTTAAGTGTCTTCAATCCTGATGTTGAGAGGAGTGTTAATAAAATCTAGTGAATCTTTGAGTTTTGAAATTTATAAGTAGATGAGTTTTCTCTCATTTTAAATTGATTTTTAAGTATAAATTTTATTCATATATTTAACATTATTATATTAAATTAAACACATATACCGAAACCTTCTTTCTCTTAATATACGTAAGCTGCAACAGATATTTTATATGGAAGATTCCAAATCATCTCACTGCCAAATTTGATAATGAGAGTGGAGTGTTTTTCGCAGAGAGTAAACAATTATTATTTTATGAAACATTCTGTGGTGTAAATATTCGGTATTCTTAAATCTTACAGCACATGTTGATGATGCTTCTATCTCTTGTACTTATGAAGCATAGACCCACATAATAAAGAACCGGGGTGGGATGAATTTGGCTCCTTGCTAGCTTGTTGAAGTACAGTATGCCAGTTGTCGAATAATATATTATACCAGTATGTATCAATTTTGTATTTTTTTTTAAATGTAGAAAATAGTAAAAAAAATTAAGACTTTTAGATGTAATTTAAAAAAAGAAAAAAACGTATCTAGAAAGATGATAGATAAGAAGAGAATGAGAAAAGAGATAAGTTTCTAGATACAGATTATTAATGACTTTAAAGTAATTAAAAAATGATAGTGACCTATTTAAAAAGTATTGATTTCCTCATGAATATTTTGTATAATTCGATATGAATTTTACTGTATTATTCATTTTGTCTTTCGAACTAACTTCGTTGAACTCTTCAAATTGACTCGTTAGATCACTGTAATATAAATTGATTAACTGAACAAATCACTAAACGAATCACTGAATTTTTTTAAAAGAATAAAATAGACAATGTCTTAACCTCATTATACAAAATATCATCGGCCGATCACTACTACAGTTTGTATGTGGACATAATTTTTTTAAATTAACGAAAAGAAGCAGGTGAATTTTTTTCAGTGCCCAACATGAAAAGTTTGTTGATTTGAAAGAGTGTAATCATAGTCGGCGGCACTGAAATGAACGGACATGGGCAGCTGTCCTGTCATTTCAGCATCAGTAGATGAAGGGTTCAGGCTATCAAGATTTTTAGAGGTGAAACTCTCAAATAAATAGACTATCGATTATACAGATGAATGAAAGTTTTTGGATTGGCAATTATATGAAGGGAGCACTCACATGCATTCAGTTTTCTGCCGCTGTACATTCGAAATCAGATTTTCGAATAAAATTATAATTTTACTCCTACGTTTTTATTCATTCAAATGAATGTGCAGTTCATTTTGGCATTCATTTGAATGAATGGGGCTGAACAGTAACACGGAATACTGTTCAGCTCCATTCATTCGAATGAATGGATAATTCATTCAAATGAATAGTAAAAAATTTGTCACCATTCCTACCATTCATTCGAATGAAACGATCATTCATTCGAATGAATCGTTCATTCCATCGTTCGATTCATTCGAGTTCCGTTCATTCTGTCATTAGATTCATTCGAATCGTTCATTCGAATGATTCGAATGAACGTTCAGTTAAGTACATAATATTTTTTTTTAAAAAAAAATTAACTTATTTTTTAAGCATTGTGTATTTCTAAAATTTTTCAAATTAAATATCCAGACTAATTACGATAATCTGATAAAAATACTTTAAGGCTTCAAGGTCTTTTGACACTCCTAAATATTTAAAATACAGTGTTTTACAAATAAGGGTATCCCTAGGGTGTGCCAAAAATACATTTAGGAGTGTCAAAAGACCTTGAAGTCTTAAAGTATTTTTATCAGGTTATCGTAATTAGTCCGGATATTCAATTTGAGAAATTTTAGAAATACACAATGCTTAAAAAATAATGTGCATAGTGTATTAAATAATAAAATCTCCTTTAAAACTTTAAAGTTGTTTTTCATGCACTGTGTATTTCCAAAATTTCTCAAATTGAATATCCGGACTAATTACGATAACCTGATAAAAATACTTTAAGACTTCAAGGTCTTTTGACACTCCTAAATATATTTTTGGCATACCCTAGGGATACCCCTATTTGTAAAACACTGTGTTTTAAATATTTAGGAGTGTCAAAAGACCTTGAAGTCTTAAAGTATTTTTATCAGATTATCGTAATTAATCTGGATATTCAATTTGAAAAAATTTAAAAATACACAATGCTTAAAAAATAAGTTTAAAATTAAAAAAAAAAAAATATTATGTACTGAACTGAAGGTTCATTCAAATGAATGATTCAAAATGACCGAATGAACAGAACTCGAATGAATGGGTCATTTGAATGAATGAGGCCCATTCATTCGAATGAATCGTTCATTCATTCAAATGAATGGGGCTGAGCAGTATTCTGTGTTACTGTTAAGCCCATTCATTCGAATGAAGGGGCTGAGCAGTATTCGAATGAATTGAAAATACACTTGATGATTCATTCGAATGAATGCCAAAATGAACTGGGCATTCATTCGAATGAATGGAAATGCGGAGGTAAAATTGTAATTTCACCCGAAAAATCTGATTTCGGGTGTGTAGAGGCAGAAAATCCTGGTGTGTGTAAGTGCTCCCTTATATAAATATTTATATTAATTGTACGGTCCATTAATTCTTCTAAAATATAATTACAGTGTTTTAAATTTTGATAGATATAATTTATTAATTTAGAAAATTAAAAATTAAAAATAAGATAATTATATTTATTTTATTTATATGATCTTCTTTCATTGAGAGTGACTTGAGACTAATATTTTAAAATTCAATCCGTAAAGCGACCCATTTTAGATGAAAGTTAGTTAAATAAGGTTAAACTAGATTCACTCATAGTCAAACTCAGTCAAACCCATGTTATTAATATAATATTATAATTAATATTAAATTATTAACTAAAGTTATATTTCATTAAAATATTTTTTTCTCACAAATCCAATAGTAAATACTAAAAACTAATAATTTAAAAATTATACTTCATTTTCTTCATTTAAGGAAAACCAAAGGTTTTTAAGGGTCACGGGTTTATTAGAAAAATTTGATTGACCTGCGGGTCAAAAAGGGTTTGTAAGGATTTTTAATCCAGAAGGGTTAAAATGGTCCGATCCATGTTTCAGCTGGGATACAGTTGACCCACGGATCTGGTCGAGTTTGATAACATTACTTCAGAAACAGAATTTAAACTCATTTTCAAAATGGAAATTTATTCTATTTGAATTATAGATATGGAGATTTTATACTTGAAAATTCACACTAAAACAGATTGACTGTACTTCTTCGTCGAAATTCAAAAGGTAGGGAAATCCGTCTATACTTCAAATTAAAATAAAAGAAAAAATTAAAAAATAAAATCAAAAGCTTTATTCTTCAAAATATTTCTTGCACAATCCAATCTGCTACATACACGGTTCAAATTTCAAAATTTTCATTTTAAAATATGAGTCAAATATTTATATAATTTTTTTTACCAATCTTACTCGCATGGTATGTGCTTTCTACTAATAACTTTGTTATAAGGTTCTTTTGATTCAATTTTAACTATAAATAGATGATAATAAAATTGGAGTTTAATGACTTCTCAAAAAGAAAATTTAAAAGAAATTATTCTCAATAATTATTTATACTTTACTTGATTGAAACTATATACAATATGTCCGACTATAGTAAAAAAAATTATTTGTTGAAATTTGGTTTTTTAACCAGTATATCATTAATGTCTAGTTTATTACTTTATTTTGATAACTTTCACATATTTAGTAAAATAAAGCTATGATTATAAATTTATAATTAAAATTAAATTACAAATACTAGTGACACTGAATTACGTCAAATCAAGGTTTTCAGTCATAAAAGGAATCCCATGTAGGACCAATCATTCCACATTATAAATGCTGAACAATGCTCACCATACCAAATAGTGCATCAAACGTTCCCACCTTTTATGTCAGTTCAAAATTATTGACAACCGCACCACTTAAATTTCCTAAAATGACCCTCCTAATTTGAGTACTTCGTCAATTATCAATCAATTTTAATGGTCTTATTGACCTTGTACACTTTAATATTTCCTAAAATGACCCTCTCTAATTTGAGTACTTTGTCAATTGTCAATCAATTTTAATGGTCTAATTGACCTTCTACACTTTGTACACTTTGATATATATATATATATATATATATATATATATATATATATATATATATATATATATATTTTATTTTATTTTTCAACAAATATAATTCAAGATAGAAAATATGGAAAAATCAACTTTATTTGAATTAAAAATAAATAGGATTACTCATAACTTAACTCTTCTTCAGGACTGGCTCTGGCTACAGACAGAGTAAGCTGCCGTCTAAGATTTTCAAAAAATAGATCTAAAAAATTAAAAAATAAAAGAGGAATACTAATTGTAGTAGAGCCTCATTTTAAGTGTTTGCCTAGAACTCTTGAGATTTTAGAATATCTTAGGGCCGTCACTGCTCCTCTTTCCACCTCTAAACTTATGTAGATTGTGTTTGTGCTTATACGAAGTACAAATTAGTTTGAAATAAATTCGATGCTACTTCGAGATATAAATTAGTTTTAAATGAATTCTCTCTCATAGAATATTTTGATAAAATCCGAACTCCATTATTGTTTGATGAAGGTTATGCGAGTATTATTTATTCTCAAGTGAGTAATAACTCAACATTCGAAGTCTCAATTGAACATTGACCTATTTTATATATTTTATAAAACTCAAACATTGATTATTTTCTATTAATAGGGTTTAGAATTAAAAAATAATAATTATCTGATGCTTTACATATTTAAATAATCTTCAAAAGAGTTTGATTTGTTATAAATTATTATGATTGTTGTTTGTTTTGTTTTTTCTTTTGTTCTCTCCTATTAAAAATATGACTATTTTTCGTTGCTATAATTTTATGGTTGGAATATTTTTAATACTCTATTCTTAAATATAATAATCTACATGTTAATTTGATTTTATATTAATATCGTAGTGCAAAATGATTTAAAGTGTTTTATTCAATGATTGAATCTGATTAAATTTGATTCATGGTTTAGCTTTTAAAATATTATTTACATTCTACAAAATATTTTTTTAATTGATTATTAAAAATCATTTTAATTGAATCAATCAATATATTTTGAATTATACTAATATAATTATTTTATATTCACTTTACTCAAAACTTCACCAACTTTTGAAAATATAATTTAATTAATAAAATAAAATAGGACTACTCGAAGCTGATGAGGACAATGACGAGACTAATTGTGAATAAGGATGAACAATAAAGATTGGCCATCACCAGTCTTGTCCACTTGGTATCTTCATTAAAAAACAAAAAATCATGGTCCCATGATTGGACTCTTCACCATTTGCTCATCAACATTGGGTCCCACCAACAAAAGTCATTGCAATTAACTTTTTGAAATTTTTGGAAGCATGCATGGGAAATATCTTATTATTAAGTTTCAGTTTAGACATATATTAATCTGTCCAGTCTACGAGTTTTATAGCTGAAAAAACAATCTAATTCAGCTCATTAACTATTAATTGATTTTTACTAAATTGAATAATTTAGACAATATAAGGCCACAAAAAAAGTGATGAATGAAATTATAACTATATCTGTTTGTGTTAATTTTTTAATTTTAATTATTTTAAACTGTTGATTCTATATTTCACCATTCAAATGGACCCAACATGGTTAGAGAATGAAGACTGAGGATGAACTACAGAATATAATCTATAGTAAGGTGGAAAGCATCAATTAATAAAAATATTTTAAACATACATCCATTCATAATTCTATATGATGGTGCCTTATTTTAAATTAATGGGAGCAATATAATGTGAACCATATTTAGTGCCGGCTCTGAATTTTAGGGGTTTTGAAATTGTGAGTAAAATCATTGGTCGCATTGGTGTGGACCTTAAAAGACAGTCTACTCCGCCTATAGTCAAGGCCGGCCCTGATTATATTGGATATTAGATGTGCAACTAGTCCCATAAAAAATAATAAAAATACCATACAAGAATAACATTTCTACTATTTATATTATATTCAAACAAAATGCATTATAAAATAAAATGGTGCTCACATAGTCACATCATATTGGTTATGGTATAAATGCAATAAATATAAAAATTGTAGATAATCCTAAGATGTACTACTCATAAATGCTACTGCTTCAGTTGAAAAAGAGTTATCACATGAGAGTATAATTTTCTCTTGCTTGAACAACTTTAAGCTGAAAGTGTTCACTTCTCCTCCAATTTTAGTGTATATTAGATAAATTATTATCTAATAATATATTGCAATATTTTTTTTCTTTTTTAAAATGTTTAGAATATGCTTGAGTTTTTGAAGAACAGAAAAAAATCTTATAGATTTTGTTACATTCAATCTTACAAGGCTTTCCTTTAAAGTAAATATGTAGATAAAACTATTGAGTATTTAAAGTATCTCGTTTTTTTATCATGTTTGACTTTTTAAAGAATTCTCTCTGTAATATGTTAAAAAAATCAAGTAAATTTTATCATATAGGAAAGTTTTCTCGTCTTTTATTTTTTTTGTTAAAAATAGTTTTTTACTCTTATTTTTATATTTTTTTTTCAATTTTTTTTACAGACATTTAGGTTAAGTCAGATCAAGTTTAATAAAATAGAAGTAAGGTTGAGTCAGTTAGGTCAGATCAGTAGTTAAAAAATTTATGTTGGGTTCGACAAAAATTTGCTATTATCTATAATAAATTCAATCGAAACTTGCCTAATTCAACCCATTGCTAACCCTAACACAACCCATTCTACAATGGTATTTAATTTTTCAATAACAATTTTTTTTAGATATTTTCATTTTTATTCGTAGATATTCAAATGATAATTTCTTTAATTGTCTATCTTTTTTAACTCTTAAAAACAAAGTAATTCTAAATTTTCATATTACATCAAATATAAATAGAATATAACTTTTCACATCAGTGCTAAAATATAAAGGTATAATTTAAATGACGTATAAATTACAAAAAGTATGTATATGATTTCAACTATTATAAAAACTATCTATAACTTCTGTATCAATCACAAATTCTCCCCTCTAACAACTTATACGTCTAAAATACTTTTCAATATTTAAAAAAGACAATCTACTATGATATCTTATAAAAAATAAAAAAATTGATACGATTGTATTTTTTAATAGTCAAAATCACATAGTTAATAGTTTACAATTTTTCATCCAACTATATTAACCATTTTTTTTTTAATAAAGTGTTGAAAGTTATATCTCACTAAGATTTTTTTTATTGTAAAATAGGATATTTTTAATTGAATAAAAAGATAAAAATACATGTTGTAATTATTGAGATCATAGACATTAGCTCTCATAAATAAATATATATATATATATATATATATATATATATATATATATATATATATATATATATATAAGAATTTGGGATGCTTACAGTAGTTATTCCGGCCTTGATAATAGGTGTAAATCAAGGGCATTTCCGTCTTTTCAGAAAATGTAAGGTTGTCGTTCAAATCACGTTAGCGTTGAAGGGGCTGGGCTTCCGTAATCACTCAATTATTTCGCCAGCCACACAGCAACCAAGACAATCAAGGTCTCTTAATCCATAATTATTTTATTATTAACTTCCTAATTCCTTCCCATGGATTTATAACACACTCTTGTACAACGTATCAGAGATCCGTCGTCATCGTCTTAAGTCATAACAAGTTCTTAAAGTTCGCTCTCTGGGTTCTCTGTATCTCTACACGCGCATTTCCCGATAATAGAAAGTTTGAAACGGCTCTATAAATCTCAGAAGCTCCGTCGTCTTTATTTCGCTGAAGTCACATCTTCTCTTTCTTTGGAAACTCAATTTCTTTCAATTTCAGTTCCTTGGGAAATCTCGAATCGGATTTCTGTGGATTTCAAAGCTTTCTCGAATCACAGAGTCTTGAGATATGATTTTTACGCCATTTCATTGAGTGGATTTACGCAGCTGTCTCGAAGCCTGATACCCAGGGTAGCTCTTTCTGCACTGAATAGGTTTGGATTTTTGCTTTCTTCTTGGAAACTTGCGTTTGTGGATACTAAGGAAATCTTTGATTTGAAAACTAGGAGGTTTTTTTTCTTCCTTTTTTATGATTTTTACTTTTGACTGGTGTTAGGTTCATGTAGCTTGTGCGGGATCCGTATTGAAGTTTGTTGATGGTCATCTAGGTTGCTTAGACGCGAAAATATCAACAGAGAATATAAGCACTTTGCGCTGTGAGTTGGAGCGGTACTTTTCTATTCGAAATATCTGAACTTTCTTTTAAGCCTTCACTCTTTTGCTTGCTTTCATGCCAAGGATTGAAAGCTGGCATTTCTTGATGATTTATCGCATCTCTTCGCGATTACTTAACTGTTGTTTTTAAGTTGGTATTTCTTGAAATTGAATCCAGATTTGGAAATCAGCGTGATTTCTGTTTTCTTAGGTAATCTGAAGAACCTCTTAAGTGTTGCCTATAAATCGATTGTTGATTTTAAGCTCTATGGTTTTGTTGAAACTTGAAACAAATGAACATCTGGTTACAGGTTCAGAAATTATGTACGTGAGTCATGTCGATGTTACATGGTCTGAGAAATCAGTAAGTTGGGACTGCCATAACTGCTGGTTTTGAGGGAAAAATATGGACAGCTAAAATATGTAGCCTTTCCAGTCAGTCCATGTTCATGTTGCTGATTCAGTATTGATTGTTTCGGAGGCAAGGTATTTGGATAGAGTTGCATCCTCTGTGGGATCAGCTGATATGCAACTCGTATCTTAGATGGGCTTGTATCTGCTTCACACCTATGCTTCTATTATGATATAATTTTACTTGCAGTTCGGATTGATTGTGATAGTTCACATGGTAATACAACTTATTTTAGTAGACTTGATTGGTGGGTGGTGTTAACAAATTAAATGAAGTGATCATTATGCTGATGCAATAATGAACGACTAATTGCTAACATGCTTCTGCTCAAATTATGAGCATGCTGCTTTTTTTTTTTTTGTGGGAAACCGCGGGAAATCCAACGTAAAATCCCCACGAGTGATACCCACTACCTTTAGGGTACACCAGGTTAGGCCATGGGGGCTCGAACTTGGCATCTCCTGCTTCCTCAGGCAAGAGGTTAACTAGTTGAGCTACACCATGTGGGCAATTAACCCCCACGGTTAATTTGTTCACAAGTTATTGATTACATTTTTCCCTCATATAAACGAACATCTAATGGATAGTTCCATTGTCACTCAGATTTCTTTTGCTGATAAAAATTAGGAAGATAAAATGTCTTTGGTGAAGGCATTTTCATCAGTAATCTTTTATTGCATGCCATAGAAAACTTTGAAGCATGCTCACTGCATGCAAGTTAATTTCTTAACATGTTACCAAGGATGAGAAGCGAACACAGGGTTGATTGGTAAACCTACTGATAGCTTAACAGGTTTACCATTGGAATTCCTTATAAAGTAAGATAAGCTATTCTGTGTATTTCTGTTAGGATACTTGCAAACAACAAATTTTGGTGGGATCATTGTTGACCCACCTCCTCTCTCTCTCTGTCTCTCTCTCTCTTAAATCTTTTGTTTTCTTCAACCCCTATTTGTGTCATTTTACAGTGTGTCACTTTAAACTGAAAGATGGTTGCATTCGGGAAGAAACTGAAGGAACGACAATATCCAGAATGGCAGGGGTATGTTGGTTATATATTTCTTCAGAATCATATTTGTTTAATTGTAGTTTTCTTGCTCTTATCATCCACATTTGATTAGATGCCTAACATTAACAATCTCTCAAAAATTGTTGCTGATGCTCAATGAAGTTTCCATTCTGTTATGGTCATCTATCCTCTTTATGTGTATGATCCTTGAACCAATTGCTATGGCTGCAAATTTTTTCTTTCCATTTTGGGGGCTGGTAAAAATTTCTTCTGATTTTGGTCAGTCTATGGGTACAACCCAACTCTAAAGCAAGGAGAGAATCTCCTTCTGTAATTGTAATGAACCAAATGAGCACAGATGTTTTCTATTATTTCAGAAGCCCTTATGAGTCCAAGTATTCCTTCCTGTATTTTGAGTTGCAGTAGAAGTTATTATCATATCTACTTCTTTAATAATTTCTTGCTTTTCTTGACTTGCATATAATGACATACATGTGCTTCTTTCCTCTGTTGCAATCTGAATATGCATAATTTTTATGATTGAATCTCTTGGTCAAAGTGTAGCTTAATTTATCTAAGAATGAGCTTAAAATTCATTTTGCTACTTGATAGAATTATGGTACAAAAATTAATATTCTGAGTTAACCATGGAGATTTATCATATGAAATATGGACAAATGTATTGGAGATACACTTTGTTGAAGTTTGCAAGATTTTATAAGGGGAAATTGTTGGAACAGAAACAATAACTTGCTGGTTGGGCTCAGAATAATTTAGTCATGCAGTCTATGAAACAAAGACACAGGCTTGAACTGTAGCCATGCATATTCTAGAAAGAAATGGTCTGTACTACATTACCATTGAATTTAAGCAAATTCTATAAAAGAACTATGAGGAAGCAACTTCTTTATTTACTAATACATTGTTTCTCTCCAATCAGCATGTGGGCAAATAATTCCAGAAGGAACATTGCCCAGGGACTGGCTATTAGTTAAATTAAAATCGATCATTGTCTCTGAAAATATTAATTGATTAGAGCACTGTCTGTTCCTTATTGATTCCGTGGCTTTTTACCCTAGATTTCTCATTAGGAAGACAAGAATGGCTCGCCATTCACCCTTGCTGGGCATGGCTGCAAGCATGCGGCAGTGGTGTGTAGTCTGGAAAATGCACCATTACAGCAACATGCACACCTTTGGCATGCTTGTCTGCATTGGAGCACTTCAAGCTATATTATGGGCAATCGATAGATCAGGTTGAGTACCATTTTTGTGATACATCCCATTTCCATGATAGGTCACACATCCCACTTTTGAGACAGGTGACTTGTTTTCGCATCCTGTCCACAGGGCAAGTGATTCCCCAAGCTTGGGCGTGTTCAGGAAAATGCCCTGTCACCATGACATGAGTGCCTTTCGCTTGGCAGTCTGCATGAGAGAATCAGCAGGGCACAATGCAAGCTGTGCTTACTTCCAGATAATTTTCCATCCTACTAAATTTTGAAGAGTATAAAAGCTTCCCCCATACTTCTATTCCCCATTCAAGGTTGAGTTACTTGTTCTTTTCACTCTATCCCCTGGAATGAACTTGATCTCTGTTTGTCACCAACAATCGGTGAGCTTGATTTTCTTAATTACCTTTCCTCTGTTTCACAAGGAAAGATAACAAAAACGTGATTTATGCAATTTTTTATATTGAAATTTATGTTTAAATTTCATGGTAATTATGTTGTACAATTTTTTTGTCCCATTGATTCTTTTGTTAATTTTCTCTTAATGTGCTATGTTGTGGTTATTCCTAGATACTATATCAACTACAAATTAATGAAGAAGAAAGTGAAGCAATATGCTCAGCAAATCAAAGATGGCACACAAGACCGCCGCCATGTTCTCAAAGAGTTTTCGAGGATGCTAGATAATCAGGTATGTAAAATTCATATACCTACACCTGTAAGTAATGCATCCATTCATGAGTATGTGCCCATGTCCTGAAGTCATGCATATGCATAAGTGACCATGCTTCGCCTGTTTAAATTCTGTTGTTACCTTCTGTGCATGTAAATCAACATAGCAACTATGTTTGGATATATTCTAATTTGGAAAAAATTGAAAGCAATGTGACAGGAACTCATCACACATTCGAAATATGCTCATTGTTATGACCACAAGACTCTGGGTTCGAGTCAGCTTATCTTTTAAAAATTAATAAAAATTTGAAAACAAGGCAATAAAAAGGAAACCAATGTTGTATTAGATAACTACAATTGAACTAGATGTTCCACTCTTGTTGTCCATGTCGACATGTCTTCGATCAACTTTCCCTCAACAATATTTAAAGTAGCATGTGTACTAAATAGAAAATATATTTCTTATGTAATGTAAAGTAACTGACTTGTATTAATGACCTAAATGATTATTTCTCATTAGTTTCCCAGAAGTTGGGTTAAGCTTAGAGACCATTTTATTCAAATGCTTAAAGCTTAGTAGACTGTAAAGATAAAAGATGCATTTTTCTTTCTTTTGCCATATCAGATTGTAATTCTGTTCTTTTTCAACAAGAGTTTCTTACTAGTTTCATTTATTATTTACACTGACCCATTTCTATTTTCCTCGATTTGTTGAAATATGGTAATCATGGATTATTGAAAACAGTTTAACTTCTGAATAACATCTGACAATAATATTGATGAGAAGATAACTTGATGCTTTTTATACTTAGAAAAGTGTATTTCAGAAATAAAGGTGCCTCGGTGGTTCTTGTTCTTTCCAGATTGAAAAAATTGTCCTTTTTCTGTTAGAACAACAAGGGCTTCTTGCAAGCAGGATAGAACAACTTGGAGAGCAGCATGCAATTCTCCAGCAGCAGCCCAATATATCAAAGATATCTCAATTACGAGAGGCATATAGGGCTGTTGGACAGGATCTTTTAAAGCTTCTATATTTTGTTGAAATCAATGCTATTGGTTTGCGGAAGATATTAAAGAAGTTTGATAAACGTTTTGGCTATAAATTCACGGATTATTATGTGAATACTCGTGCAAACCATCCTTATTCCCAGCTGCAGCAAGTGTTCAAGCATGTGGTAAGACTTCTGTTCCTGATTTCATGTCTCCCATTAATACTTAGGAAGATACACGTAGCGACTTACTCTGCTTCTTGTACCCTTTTTTTTTTTTCCTCTTGTTTAAACTAAAGGCTATTCTACATGGACTCTTCAACGTGTGTGATGCACCTTTGTTAGAAACACCTTTGTTAGACTCTTCATGGATTGTCATGGACTCTTCATGTACCTTTTATCACCGCTTTCCAAGATGACTAAAATATTACCACACCTTTCTCCCCTTGAAACCTAATTAAAATATTGATGTCTGTCACTTGATTGTTTAGAATAAATATTACTATTATTTTCTAACAGTGTTATTTTCACACCTTATTTTCATTTAAATAATGTTTTAAATTTAAATATATTTAAATGTGGTGCCTAATCTTTAAGTCCCTTTTTAGGATTTTTCGACTGACACCTCACACCTATGTTGGACTTTTAACACTCGCACCTTTACCAATGCAACTTAGCTGACAGGTTATTAGTTTTTAATATTCACGAATCAATCTCCATCTTACCCCTACCGCCCCCCCCCCCCCCACCCCAACCCCACCCCACCCCACCCCACCCCCACCCCCCCCACCCCACCACCACACACACACACGGTCTGGATTTGTTTTGAACCATTTACTAATAACGGAATATTCAGGGCATAGTGGCTGTGGTTGGAGCATTGTCTCGCAATCTTGCTGATCTTCAAGATCGTCAGGGAAGCTTTTGGTCTATATATGATCAGCCAGCTGTTACTCTGCAGGTTTTGTCCTTGTTTACTTCATTTAGTCTAATGCTTATAAGTCCCCCCTCCCGGAATGCTTTATGTTATTCAACATCTTGAAGTTTATTACCTACATTTTTGGAAGTTCATTTTGGTATTTATGGCTATTGTGCTTAATTTACTTGTGTTGTGTGCAGGACCCTGTGATTGATTCAATTAATGCAGCCGTAGACAGGCTTACACACTCGACAAACTTCCTACACTTTTTAGGACAACATGCACTTATTATGCAAGAGGAGTTACCTTCTCCTGCCGAGGATCGCGTTCATGACCAGAAATATCATTTTATATCTCTTCTTTTGAACCTGGCAAATACCTTCCTCTATATGGTTAACACTTATATAATTGTCCCAACAGCTGATGATTACGCACTGAGCCTTGGAGCTCCAGCGACAGTTTGTGGTGTTATAATTGGGTCAATGGCTGTTGCTCAGGTGTTCTCTTCTGTATATTTTAGTGCATGGTCAAATAAATCATACTACAGACCTCTTATCTTTAGCAGTATTGTTCTTTTCGTGGGCAATGTAATGTATGCATTGGCTTATGATCTTGATTCAATAGCTATACTTCTAATTGGTCGCCTGTTCTGTGGGTAGGTGGCCTTTTTCTTTTCCTTTTTATATGACGTGTATTCATATTTAAGAAGTTTCTGTTTTTATATTCTTTTCCTGGTTATGTTTAAGTTACTGTTGTTTCCATGATAATTCTTTTCTGTTTTTAGCTATTCTTTTCACCTTTTACTTTTATTTGCTAATCTGACTATGTTTTGCTACAATGAAATGTTTTTTTCATAAACATGTCTGATGTTATTGTATATGAATTTTTTATCTATTTGAAAATGAGATAGAAAAGACAGGGCATGTGATACTTGTGCACGCAACAGATGTAAAGGTCAGCACTTCATGAAGGTGGTTAAGCATTATATTTTCTCAGATTCTTTGACAGTTACCTGGGGAAACCATCATCTTGTTGAGACTCTCTTCTGTTTTAAGACTGTAAGGGTTGAACTTTTGATAGAAAAGTGATTAGAGCGACTTAAGTTGAAAGCGATTTGCACTGCCTAGTGCATGTGTGTGCAAAAACACACATGCCCACTATAGCTTGGACCATCTGACGATAGTCTCAAGTTCTGTGTGAGTCATCTTACTAATGGGTAGGGAAGTGCAGAACTGTGAAAATGAAGGTAGAACTCACACTCAAAAGCTAGCCTTTGAGAGGAAGGTGTCTCAAGTGTTATATGGAGTCATTGGTTTCTTGAATTAACCGATGGGGACTTTTGTCACTTCACACCCGTGTCCTGTTTTTTCTGTTTGCCGAGTCCAACACCTCACACCCTTGTTGGGCTTTGACATGCACCTGTTCCGGAGCAACTTAGGCTACTGCATGTTTGCAACTTTGTCATGTGTCCTCTTTTCTCCTGATTGTACTTTACCCTAATTGATTTTCCACAAAGTATACCTGAACCAAACCCCCTACTCTCCCTTTCTTCTCTGGAAAATGGAAACTCCCAAAACCAGAGTGAGATAGACAGATTTAAATAACTTTTTATAAACATACAGACCATAATGTACCATATTACACATCCCAAAAAAATAATGTACCATATTACATTGATTTGGTGATTGGAAAATTGTTTAGGGTAAGTGGAAGTTGTGTACTTCAATTGGATCCTTGCCCAGTGTTATGTTTTGATCTTGGATTTAGAGTGAAAATAGATCACACATTTAGTTGAGACTATGGATTCTCATACTGTCTCTAATCCTCTTCTCTTGTCTATGCTGCACCGTTAGATCCTGTTTGTTCTGTGATAATTTAAATGAAGGATATAATGAAAATGGAGTAAACTAATTGAGTTTGTTTTCCAAAATATGTAAAGTAATTGAGTTGGCAGATTGTTTTTTCTAGTATTTCAGTTAATGATTCCATGAAATTTTTATTTCTAGATGTTCTTGTTTTTTTTTCTTCTGATAGCCATGTATACCTCTCCTATATGTAGTCTATCTCTCTTGTACCCTCTTCATCATTTAATGAAACCATTTGTTACTGTTGCAAAAAAAAAAAAAGATTCCATGAAGTTTCTCAGATATGGCATGGCTACACTTTGCTTGGAATATTATCCTAGTAGCTTAACGTCACTTTGTTTTGCCTAAAATTCAATAAACTACTACTCTCTGGGGAACTTCTAACTTTCTCAGCTGTTTAGAAATGAGTTAGCAGTGGAGGGAGCCAATGTGCTCACATGCTATCATCATCCTCAAAGGCTTGACCCATCTAGCTGGATTTGCTGTTTTCGAATTCTACATGAGTACTCCACATACACATATAATAAACCAAAAGGCATTTGGTTGGTAAAGTATGTATATATAGACTGACTCATTTTTAACAAAAAAGAAAGGGAAAAAGAAACTGCATATAGCCCACATACATGCAAGCTTCAAACACTTAATTATGTTGGTAACATCTGTATGTGGCTAACATGGAAGTATCTATCTTCTTTCTTTTGTTTCCATGAGATGCCTAAGACAGACAAGATGTTCATCATTGTGAGAAAAATATTTTCTTGCCATGTGTTTTATATTAGAAACTTGTTCCATTCTATTTTGTGTTATATCATCTATTCTTGTGATACATGTTCTATGGAATGTAATAGCATACATGACAACATTGACGGTATATGCAGGTTAGGTTCTGCAAGAGCTGTTAACAGGCGATACATCAGTGATTGTGTACCATTTAATATACGGATGCAATCTTCTGCAGCCTTTGTTAGTGCCAGTGCTCTTGGGATGGCATGTGGCCCTGCACTCGCTGGCCTACTTCAAGCTAAATTTAAGATATTTGCAATCACTATCAATGCAAGTACTTTCCCCGGTTGGGTCATGGCTCTGGCTTGGTTCATATACTTGCTGTGGCTGTTGATTTGTTTTAAAGAACCTTCTCATGGGATTGAAGAGAATAATACACAGCAGGGAACTAATGCCGGTAACTTTTTTTTGAACATTTGTTCGATGTTTATAGGAAAATTTTGATCTTTTTTGCATCTTGTCTAATTTGTATTTTTCCTATAATAATAATGATAATGATGATACTTTTACTAGTTAAAATAACATTTTGTTTCATCGTGTGTGCCTTGTTTAAAAAGTAATGCTTTATGAATTTGTTTTAGTTCTTCAGGGTTAGATTTAAATTTTTTTTTTTCAAAGTGAGAACTTTAATGAGACATACATCTCTTGATAAATGTTGACAAATGATTAAATATTAACTATTATGTACATATCCATGGACAAGTTTTAACTAGATATTCTGGGGACTGTTAAATTTTTGTCACTTTTTTCGCAAGAAATTCTACCAGCTCTCTCTGCTTGAGTGAAGAAATAACATGAAGCAAATAATCATCAGGATGATGGATTCTTACCAATAGTTCATCCAAGTCACTAGTCTATCATTTGTATTCTATTGTTACAATATGTAAATTTCTAATATCTTTTCTGTTTGAGGATTCTTTTCTTTCTTTGCCTTCTCCTTTGAAATGTTTGTTAGAGGATCTTTTTAATATGATAATTAAAGTATCATCTCATGTAGTAACTAGTATGAATATTTCCTAGAGGTCATGATCCAGATCTGTTACTAATTAGCAAACTGTGGATCTTGTGGCTATCAGAAGTAGCAGTAAATGATGAGGTTGAAAAAGGTCTCACAAAACCATTGCTTTTACATGGAGTGGAGCAAGATGATGAAGATGAAGACCAAGATGCCAGTGAAGAAGCTCCAGAAGACCGACATAAACCAGCTAATTCAATTGCATCAGCATATGGATTATTGACACCATCTATCAAGGTATGGAATTTCTTCCAAAGCATTGTTAATTTGATGTTGACATTATTTTAATAGATTTAATGATTATGTTCATTGTTGTTGCCAATCATTTAAAATATTTAGTGTGCAAATGAGACATAGTCGTCTTTAATGATTTGGAATGTAGATTTGCATTATAATGTAGTGTAACTGACAGAAACTTGAGGAGCTTTGTGATACCCCTCCCCCTCCCTCTCCCTAAAAAAAAAGTCCCACATCGGTGGGAATGAAAGGGAGGGGTGGGTTTATTAAAGCCCACCCAATTGAAAAACTCATGTAAGAGGCCTTTTGGGCCGGGTCACGTGGGCCTGGGCCCAAATGCAAAACCGTGCGGGTTTGAGCTGTGTGCGAGGCCCAAAGCGGACAATATCTTACTGAGTTAAGCCCTAAGCCCTGTTGTCGGGTCGGGTCGTTACAAATATGGTATCAGAGCCGAGTTCAACACTTGGACTGTGTGAGCCTATCATCCTTCCCTGGAGTTGTCAAGTGGACCGGAGTCGAGCCGGGGACGGCTCGAGGCTTTAGGGAGGGTGATTGTGATACCCCTCCCCCTCCCTAAAAAAAAAGTCCCACATCGGTGGGAATGAAAGGGAGGGGTGGGTTTATTAAAGCCCACCCAATTGAAAAACTCATGTAAGAGGCCTTCTGGGCCGGGTCATGTGGGCCTGGGCCCAAATGCAAAACCGTGCGGGTTTGAGCTGTGTGCGAGGCCCAAAGCGGACAATATCTTACTGAGTTAAGCCCTAAGCCCTGTTGTCGGGTCGGGTCGTTACAAGCTTTCTGTTAATTTTTTTGTTTATACACAATTACACATCCCTGGAAAGTTTATATGATATGCTTTGGTTAGATTCTTTTAGCAGTTCAAAAATCAATGAACTGCATTTCTGACTTTGCATAGGAATTACATGGATGTCTACCCTGTGCATACATATGTTGGAATATAATGGGCGTTTAATGTTGTTTAATATATACTGAAAAGTAGATTTCTAAATATAGAGTTTAGTAGATGAAAAGAGATATGAACCAGACAGCCAACAAATCTAAGCTGTATGTCCTACACGGTTTCCCCCCTCTTATGTGGTTTCTATCATTTTACAAGTTATAGATCACTGAACTTCAATTTTTTCCCTCTCATCTGGAGTTCTACCATTTACAAGTTTAAGATCATCTCTTAACTTCATTCATTTTTCCTTGAAAAAATTCAGGTGCAGCTATTGATCTACTTTATGCTTAAATATGCGATGGAGGTTTTGCTTTCTGAATCCAGTGTTGTTACTACATACTACTTTAATTGGACAACAAGTGCAGTGGCAATTTTCCTTGCATGCCTTGGACTAACAGTTCTTCCGGTAAACATTGTTGTTGGAAACTACATTAGCAACATGTTTGAAGAAAGGTAAACTAGAAGTCATGATGTTGATCTTTTACTCGTAAGAATGTTCCTGTGTTTTATTTCTTGTGGCTCTGTAGAATGGTAAGTACCAAATTTAGACTTGCTCCTATATCTGTGTGCAAGCACTTCATACTCTTTATATAACAATTCCTATGGAGTTGTTATAAAACTGCTGTTGTTAAATTGATTTAAAGCAGATATTGCATGAGTTGACAGAAGTAGATTGAGTTAATGTTCGATACCACTAATTTGTGATTTCTTTGAAAAACTTGTATGCTAAGAATTAACAAATATGTATCAGAATTATTTAACCCAATAAAGTTATTTATTAATGGTACAACTGGTAAGGGTTTATTATTACAGGCTAAAGGTTGTGGGTTCAAGTCCCATAGGCATCGGATAGACAGTCTGTCCATGGAAATAATTTGTCAAATCTAAATATAAAAGCCAACCCTAGATTGATGGTATAAATGATTCTGATGATAATGATGAAGTTATTTATTAAAGGTGTGAACTTGAGATGGTCAATCTAGGCCTATTGTACATCCCGTAATGTTCATCATCATATTATAGCCATTTCTCCCATCTATCTAGCGTCGGCCTACCATACAATGTTTATATAATAGAAATTTTATTACAAGAGTGGCTTGCACCACCTCTTGATATTTGAGGACAATCCATGCAGTATGTGTGAAATTCTAACTTTAAGAATCTTTGGATGTTCGAATGTATTTTTTAAAAAGTCACAGAAGCTAATTTCAAATTAGCTTATCTTGGTACATATATCTTCCCTTACAGCCACCAAGTACAGAACTGGAGGCATAAAAATTGGGGCACAAGCATTGACCTAATTATGGACAATTCAATATCTTGGCATGTACTGTCCCATCAGAACGCCCAAAAGAAATATGTTTAGCCATGGATCTCAAAACAGTGAAGAGGGATGGTATCCCCATGAAAAATAGCTGAGTCCTGACAACTCATCTTCACTTCACATTCTAGTGATGCACGAAAAGTTATTATTTTGGGATTAGGTGAGTTAGGAAACGTACAAAGGCGTTTCTATAATATTCTTACAGTGGATTTATTTTAAGATTTTTTTTTCAGTGCTTAATGCTACATGCATAGGCAAAACAGTATATCATTTATGCATAAGTTTGTTTTCATAAGAGACCTGAAGTTTGCTTCAAAATTGCCATATATGATTTTGGTATGTTGTGTACAGTTTCTGCACGTTCTTCATCAACAAGTTCTATATGACAGTTCTATTATAAATTGCATGTAGTTTTAACATAAAATTGTCAAATGCCTATTTGCTTTAAGTTAGAGATAATTCTGCAAACATTTTTGTGGAATACATGGATATTTCCTGCATTTCAAATTTCATTTACTGTGATCGATTTTCTGGGTAAGGTCTGAGCATGAGTTTTTACTGGTGATGAATCTTGCAGGCAAATATTACTGGCATCTGAAATTATGGTATGCATAGGTATAATCCTGAGTTTCAATGTCATAATCCCATATTCTGTGCCACAATATGTCTGCTCAGGAATTATCCTGTTCGTGTCAGCTGAAGTTCTTGAAGGTAATCTCTGATTGCATATTTAGGAAATAAAATAATAAAATAAATAATGATGGCTTACAAGGAACCTGAACCATCCAATCTCTAAATGCTACAGGTCATTATAGTGATTCTTATATGATAATTTTCAAATCTGATATCACAAATAGGGCAATACTTCTGCCTGGTGACGTAAGGCCTTTTTTATTTGGGAAACTGTAGCAAGTGTTATATCATTACACTAAGAACAATTAAATTTACAACTGTACAGTATAGGCAATCATATTGATTCTATATACAGAAACATCCTGTCTGCTTCTCATGTACAGCTCCCTTCCTAAACACTACTCTGGTTAATTCCTAAAAAAATGTCTCAGCTTTCTATGCCATGTTTTGCCAAACACCTGCTATAGAGTCTGCCTATCTCCTGACACGATGGAATGCCACATGCATAGATTTACATGTTTTCTTCACTTCTCAGTCACCAACAGCCTTCTAGGTACTCTACCAGTCCCCTATGCCCAAGAAAATGCATTTGAAGAATCCCCTATGGCCTTCTCTAATTGTGATATGCTCTGCCTCATTGGACTCTCTTCCATGGGCACTCAGAGGAGCAGTTTCACATTTCCAGCACCATCATGCAAGACGCCCCCATTTTATGCTGAGCCATGTTATCCTGTCTCCTCTCAAAATCATTTAAAGGTGAGACCCTTGTATTCTTTTCTGACAAACTTCCATTTAACTACTCTTACCTTGGGCCAACTCAAATACTTCATTTGCTGAATCTTCTTTCTAAATGTTCCAGAGCATCAGCACTGACAGTTTGTTGCACTAACTTGTCCCTCCTTTAAAAGGGACTTGCTTCTCAACCTACAATAATACCACCCAAAGATCCAGCATAACCCAACACCACCCAAAGGATAATTGGAATCTGTCCCCCACCTCCATCATTCTGTGAAATTGGTGGTGGTTTGACTCTTC
This sequence comes from Chimonanthus salicifolius, assembly GCA_013350335.1. Lineage (NCBI taxonomy): Eukaryota > Viridiplantae > Streptophyta > Magnoliopsida > Laurales > Calycanthaceae > Chimonanthus > Chimonanthus salicifolius. The sequence goes on from CM023539.1 coordinate 61,977,921, forward strand.
ATACCACCTACTTTGAACTTAAATCGTGTGTAGAGGGCTAGGTATTTCTTGGGTGGGTGTGAGAGAGAGGGAGAGAGAGGAGGAGGTGGGGGGTTGCAGTCCTTAATTGGCTTGAGCCTATGATACCCAACATTAAAGTAGGCCACATTCTCATGTCATGTCATGTAAATTCATTTTTTGAGTAAAGTAAAGTATCCTTGCTGTACCATTGCAGTAATATGGGAAAATACAGGAGAACAATTTTGGTGAAGCATTTTCTTGGTTCAACAAATTTGATGCATGAACTTCCTTTTCTGATTAAGTAGTTTCATATGGTGGGCTGCATGTTAAATGGAGAGAGGACAAAACATAAGATGCACATGATCATTTGGTATAAGACAGCATCTAACTACTCTTCATCCCACATTTGCTAGGATTTTTTGCTAAATCACTTGCATTTCTGTGCAGTAACAGCATTTTTTTTCCTTAATTTTCTTCCTGGAGCTTTGATTAAATAGTTAACAGTGTGGATATTCAAATGACACAATTTACTTGACCAATTCAGGTGTGAACCTAGCACTTTTATCTCGGGTTATGTCATCAAGGCTTTCCCGTGGAACCTACAATGGTGGGTTGCTATCAACAGAAGCTGGAACCTTGGCTCGGGTGGTGGCAGATGCCACGATAACATTGGCAGGATATTTGGGCGTGAGCAAAGTCTTGAACGTGACACTGTTGCCCTCTCTATTGATTTGTTTAGCTTCCATTGCCGCAACATTCTTCACCTACAATTCCCTCTTTTGATCGTCTTCTGTCGTATGTACCCATTCACAATTATATGATTCTTTTCTTCTTGTTTTATTTTATTGTATAGTAGAAGAAACTGGCTCATTGATTTCCTCAGTCTGATTGGATTCGTGATAACCCTTGTATTAGGTTTTAGGTACCCTGATTGAATAGAATGCAAGAAACACTGTAATCTGTTGTTTTTTGTATCAAGTTATGAAATAAGATTCTAAATTAAAAATAAAAGGGGGAAGTGTTAATCCATTTCTTTCTTATATAATTGCTTTCTGTTTGTTTTCTATCTGATTGGATGTGTCATTCATCACCCTTGAGATTCAAATATTGGCAAATTTTTCATTCATTTACTATGAGAATTTTATTACATCAGTAAGCATTATGCCAAAGTATTACATGCAGAATCCATCACTATCATATTCATTCCAGTGCCATTATCTAATGGCCAATTCTACCACAATGTGTATTTAGCAAATAAATTAATTCGGGTACCATTTCATTCAACCCAATTGAACTCAAAACTTTTATGGAAATTTTACAAAAGTGAATGAAAAATAATTTTTAATAGAAAATAGAAGAGGCAGTAGAGAGTATTCTATCAGCTGATATGTATCGATTTTATATAATGTTGATATGTATTGTATTTTCTGTACAAGTGCTGTATTGGCCAATACGGCTGCTGGTTCGGTTGGTATCGTGTCATCTTGTAGCAGCCTATACAACATAATATTGGCTGAGTTTAAATTTTTTATTTTTTGAAAAAGTACCGTTTCGATAGATTTTTGGTTCGAATCTTGCATTGTGTATGAAGTTGAAAATCTGGCTGAAATTTCAAAAAAATTCAGCTGAAACTTTGGGCTAAGTTTTTGGAATTTTTAGACTGAAATTATAGCTTAAAATTTCAGAAATTTTCAGCTAAAATCAACATAAATTTTCAGAAATTTTCAACAGAAATTTTATGCTGAATTTTCAAAAAAAAAAAAAATGATGTCCTAGTATTTCAAAAAAAAATTCAGCTAAAAATTCAGCTAAAATTTTGGCTGTTCAGAATTTCAGTTGACATATTTACCTTAAATTTTAAGCTGAAATTTTGTGATGAAATTTTGAAAGTTTACAGATGTATTTCAGTTGAAATTTTAAGCTTAAATTTTGGTAAAATTTTAGAAAATTTCCTTTTTCAGCTGAAATTTCAACTTACATTTTCCATTGAAATTTGCAAAAAATATTCATTAATTGTGAATATATAGAAAAATACAGGCCTATGTGAAGAGGAAAGAATCAACCAATAAATTAATTACAATCCTGTGATTCGAAAACCGACAAATAATGATAAATACATTTATAGAAAGTCAACTATTTTCGTTAATAATACTATAAAAAAATCATTTTTTAACAATAATATACTTATATTAGATTTTTCATTTTTCTTATTTTTCTCATTTTTTCCAAAAAAGGTAAGAGAAAAAAAACTTATAGTTGATCTATCACCGCGATGATACCTGTCAAGTGTGCATTTTTTATACCCCAACAATTCGAGTATGATGTTCGGACATAAAGATTGAAAGGAAATATGGAGCTTATACAGGCGATTTGATCAGATCGAGTCGAGTTGAGTTAGAATCAATTTTTTTCAAAAATCACATGCTTACTAACAGGGCCTAAAACCACACCAACTCAGTAAAGTTGGCCAATACAGCACTGGCTCAGCCTAAAACCATATCGCATAAATTAAACTTTATTGTAAAAATTAGTCTCGTTATTCTATTTCTAATTTTTTTAGTCAATCATCAGTCAGTGAAGATCAAATGAGAACTTACTCTCGAATAAAATTCTACTTTAAAAAATTTATATTTCATTCCACAGCAAATTCATCTGGCATAAATGGGTGAAGCAGGGTTGTCATGACTGCCAAAAACCCATTTTAGTAAACGGGGTCTTGTGTTTGATTTACGAATAATTTTAAAGAGTCACTCTCTATTAAATTTATCCTGTGTGTAGACGGAAAGATTTACACATGATTTCAGGATTAGTCGAGTGAGACGCAGAGACGTAGAGTAGAGTAGTGGAGAGTGATACGAAGGAGAGAAGAGAAGCAAGAGGAAGCATTAATATTTTCTGTTGTTTTTTCCTTTTCCATCTTTGCTGCTCTGGTTTTGCAGCAGTTCATTCACTATGCGTTTCAACAATATTGTAGGACTTGACTCTTTTTATGGGCATTCTCATATCTATTCTTAAATGGGCCAATTTTATCGCCGAATAATTGCAGAGGAGATCTTTGCACCGCATCTGCGTCGATTTTGCAGGAATCTACATGTTATAAACAAATCTCACCAACGTCCAATCTATCGGAATCTCCAACTCTTAATTCTTTCTCCAAAAAAATATATATTGCTCTGTATAAATTCAATTTCACTGAGAGAGATGATGGGGTTTTGCTGGTTGAGGTTGATTTTGGCAGCTCTTACTGGGATTCTCTACTTCCTTGGATTTTGTTGCTCTGAACAAGGTAAGATCCTCCTCCAAGTCTTTCTCATTTTCATCTATTCATCACATTTTCAGGACATATTAAAATCAGTTTTCTATACTTTGAAAACCATATAATCCGTGGCTCCAAGCTTTCTTATTCCCACAATTGAACCCACTTTTTAAACTCCAATCTACTTTTTTTTTTTTCGACCCATCAATTTAGATCAAGTCTTTAATTCAAATAAATGGATTAAAGAGATTTTGTTTTTAAACAACACCCGATTATCATTTAATCTCTTAGTTTTATTAGGATTAATTATCCAACCCAAAAAACTAGCGTGATGGCTAGAGTGACCCAAGTCTCCTATAAGTCTCTAGATCTCCTCCTTCACAACCAACGTGGGACTCGGTTGTTGCCCCAACAATCTCCCTCTCCCCTCAAACGACGCTCGACTTTTTCATCCGACTAGTGAATCCCCTCAGTCTATATGCTTGGCATGCGGATATGGCTCCATGGTATCTAGCCCAAAAGGCTAACCTAATAGATGAAGTGACTAAGTCCCTTTTAAATCTCCATATCTTCACAACCAACGTGGGACTCATTCCTGTCCCAAACAACTTTAACATGTTGTACAGCAGAAGCAGAAGAAGAAGATTGATGTTTTTTTAATACAAAATTCCCAGTGTTCCATTGATTGAAAAGAGTGATTTATAAGAAATTTCATGGGTTTGAGGTTCCCATGCAGCTCCAAACTACACCTTTGTCCAGCAAGCAACATCAGCTCCTTCCATTGCATACTATGATTACATCATCATAGGAGGCGGCACAGCTGGCTGCCCTTTAGCTGCCACTCTCTCTCAGAACTACACTGTCTTGCTAATTGAGAGAGGAACCTCTCCTTATGGCAACCAAAACATCTCCAATTTGGCCACTTTTTCCGACACCCTCGCCGACCACTCCCCGACTTCACCCACCCAGCGTTTCATCTCCGAAGACGGTGTCATCAACGCACGTGCCCGTGTCCTCGGAGGTGGTACCTGCTTGAATGCTGGCTTCTACACTCGTGCCAGTCCAGATTACGTGAATTCCGTTGGTTGGGACGGATTGCTGGTGAACCGGTCCTATGAATGGGTTGAACAGATCGTTGCACTTGAGCCGCCGGTGCTGCAGTGGCAGTCGGCGGTGAGAGATGGGCTAGTGGAGGTGGGTGTGTTGCCTTACAATGGATTTACATATGATCACATGTATGGAACCAAGGTTGGAGGGACCATCTTTGACAGAGATGGACATCGGCATACGGCTGCGGATTTGCTTGAATATGCCAATCCAAATGGGCTTACAGTTCTTCTTCGAGCAACTGTGCACAAAATCTTGTTTAGAATCAAAGGTATGGATCTTGATTCTTGAAAGAGATTCGTTGTCATTGTTTTGAAGCTTTTTTAGAAGGGAGATGAGTGTAAATGGATGACAACAACATAGACTTGAACCAAGCAATGAAATCGACCGACCAGGCTCAGCCCATGAGTTAAAATTTGGCCCGGGCCCAAATAAGCTTGACCAAGATCACAAGTTATGTATCCATGTCTTTTCTTTTAAAGCTCGTTTCTCTTGTTTTCTTGAGAAAAATTATTTATTTTCATTAAAATGAACGAAACACTGTTTCGACGATAGAGAAAAATCTCTTTATTTTTTTTGAATAAGTTTTATTTATTTTTTGAAATAAAAGAAAAATGTCACATTTCTTGTGGTTTTAACAAAGAACTCTTATTCTATAAAAGAATTGTCTCATTTTCTATAAGAAATATAGAACTGTGTGCCTTAGGGGTAGTGGATTCATCCATGAGGGTTTTAGTAGCACTGTGTCTGAGTTTCCCACGTGTTAATCCAAAAAGATATATATATATATATATATATATATATATATATATATATATATATATAGTGACATTAACACATTTCTATTAAATTTCATAAACATTGAGTATTATTTCATTAAATTATTTTAATTAAAAAATTCAAATTTCAAAATTTAAATCTATCTTAGAGTTGAAACTGGAAAAAGAGATGAAAATAACTCAAATTGATCAAAGTTGAAGAAAATACTCAAAAAAACTAAAAAATTGAATAACTTTCTCTAAACCATTTTAAATTCGAAAGAAATTATGAGAATAGCTTGAAAATCGGCTGAAAAAGTTTTTTTTTTTTAAATTAAAAAAAGCATCGGGCAATGCATAGCGACTGCTTTATCGGTGATACGTATTGACAACCAATAAACCGATACATATCGGTGAATATTATCACCCAAGCATTTTCTAACAAAAATATCACGCTTTGACCAAGGTGTTGGAAGCTGAGTTTGAAATCTCAGCAAAATCTAATGTTTTGGGTCATCAATGGGCACATAATTTTCAGCCAATATTTCGGCCCATTTTGGGCCCTGTTAAAAAAAAAACTGAAATTTAGGCCCATCAGTTATCTGATATTCAGCAATAAAACACTCTTTTTCGGTATAGGACCCGATTTCTGTCGATATCTGCAACCTAGGTAGGTCAGTCCTGATGATATTTTGTTCATGACTCAGGCCCAAATTATTCTGTTTTGGATTGTCTTGTACAGGAAAACCAAGGCCCGTAGCCCATGGTATTGTCTTCAGAGATGCTACAGGAACAAGGAAAAGAGCCTACCTGAGGAAGGGATCCACGAATGAGATTGTTGTTTCCGCCGGTGCCCTCGGCAGCCCTCAACTACTAATGTTAAGTGGCATTGGGCCGGCTGATCATCTCAGGTCCCTCGGTATTACGGTGTTAGTGGACCAACCAATGGTGGGCCAAGGGATGTCGGACAACCCCATGAATGGTATCTTCATTCCTTCCCCTTCTCCGGTCGAGATCTCTCTCATCCAAGTCGTCGGCGTTACCAGATTTGGGAGCTACATTGAAGGGGCTAGTGGCTCCAGTTTTGGTTATTATTCTTCTAGAAGAGGCACCCAAAGAAATTTTGGGATGTTTTCTCCTCAGGTTCTTGTCTAATTTCTGAAGCCCACAAACATATACTAATGTGTAACTTTGTTGATACTCGATAGGGTAATCAATGGGCTGGGCCTGGGTTGCATTATACCCGGATATTGAACTCATCATGCAGAGCTCAACTCGTAGGTCCACTTAAAGTAATCAAGCTAACCCAGCTCATTGACAGCCCAGTTGTTAATCAAAGATGATTTCAAGCAGTTAAGCACAAGCTGGAAAAAGCCTGCACAGTCGGGTGGGTTCTTCGGTGTTAATACCTGGCCCAAAAATCAGCTCGGTCTCTCCATCAGGTGGGCCTATCATGTACAATGTGGTCTTCGTACAAATTGGTGCAATTGAAGATGATCCTGCCCATTTATGGTCACATCCATGCCCAGTGATTAGGGTATCCAGGGTGGGGTTTAGGCTGCTCTTACCTTTGCCTGAACTCCTGGCCCGTTAATATCTAGCCTGCCCGCAGCCTGTTGGGCATTTTAGGCTAAAAGGCACTTACTTGTATGGATAGATGTAAAGTCTGAACCCGTGGAGCCCATTAATAGATTAACAAAATTGGATAAAATGAGTCTAAAGCCATTTTAAGGTCCAGTTTTACATTTCAATTGAACAAAGTACAAACCCCAAATTAAGGCCCAATTCTAAATTTCAATGCAATCAGATGATTTTAGTGAAGAAGGGGACCACATGATACTTATGGAGTCTAATATAATAATATAATAATATAATAACAATAACTATATATGATTCTTATTAGCTAAAGGACCTAAAATCCGATGGGCTTTCACGGGCTTTACTTAAAAAAGATTGAGAGCCTGCCCATTTACCTTTACCTTGATTTCTCTATTTAAGAAAGGAAAAACAACTTAATGGGCTACAGGATAATGGGCTTGCTTGATTGCTTTCACAGACCGGCCAGCTCGCCACTGTACCTCCCAAACAGAGAACACAAGATGCCATAGACAGAGCTGTGGAAGCCATGGAAAGTCTGGATAATGCAGCATTCAGGGGTGGATTCATCATCGAGAAGATAATGGGCCCCCTTTCAACCGGCTATCTTGAACTCAGAAGTCTGAATCCAGACGACAATCCAGCGGTAACATTCAACTACTTCAAGGAGCCCCAGGACTTGCAGAGATGTGTGGATGGAATAAAAACAATTGAGAGAGTGGTGCAGTCCCAGGCATTCTCTAAATTCAGGTACCCCAATACCATTATAGACTCCCTTGTGAACATGACAGCGCATTTTCCGGTGAACTTGTTGCCCCGGCACAGCAACGACACCACATCATTAGAGCAGTTCTGCAAGGATACAGTGCTTACAATATGGCATTACCATGGAGGTTGTCAACTGGGCCAAGTGGTGGATCATGACTACAAAGTACTAGGGGTTGATGCGCTAAGGGTGATCGATGGGTCGACTTTCAATTACTCACCTGGTACCAATCCCCAAGCCACGGTAATGATGCTCGGAAGGTAAATTCTCATCCTCAGCATCGTGATCGCCGTCATCATCATCATTGTTGACACTACCATCATCATTATAGTCATCATCAATCATCATCATGTGTATGATACCTGGGCGGCGGGCAGGCCCAAGTTGCATATTAAAAAGAGAAAACCAAGGCCTGGGCCAAGAATTGGCCTCGTTCAGACAATGTTGGACTGGACTCGATAGAAGGGTGGGCAATATCTGGCCCAGACTTTAGTCCAGCCCGATCGAACCCAAAAAATCAGGTTCATGTTATAGATATCTCGAAAAGAATTTTAAATTGACCCAATACAATAAAAAATAAATCCAAGTTGGATTGGGTTAGTGGGTTAAGAACCCAAGTCTGGCCTGACCTGAATTAAATAAATAAATAGCTCCTTATTTTTTTTTACCCATTATACACCCACCCTAAGTTTGAAAATCTTAGCTCATAGTCTCCATTTTCCACACGTGAAAGAAAAGTCATCTTATCTTTAATTTTCTATAAAAGTAATTTCTCATCTCTCATTTTTTTTTTTTCAAATTTTAAAAAATTTACATCAGGAGCAGATATAGTGTAGCCTTGTCTAGTTGAAGCCCTCAGATTTGATGATCAATAATGGTGCTTCTCTGGTCCCAGCTTGGCTCTTTTTGGTTTTCTGGGCCTCGGTTTCCTTTCTCTCTGATATTGTGGGCCGTTTTGCTTTGGGCCGTGGGCATCTGCTCTGTCTTGGGCAGGTTGTGGGTTTTGTGGGCCTTACTTGCTAGAGTCTATTTCTTTTTTTCTTGACCGAGCTGTGGGCTTTCTGTTGGGCTGTTGGGCCGTCTATTTTCTTTGTATTTATTTGGGTGTTCCCCTCTCTTTAAATGAATTACTTATCAATCATTTAAAAAAAAAAAAAAAACTAATTTCTTTTGATCTGTGGTGATGCAGATACATGGGGATTAAGATCAGGAATCAGAGGCTTGGGATGGATGATTTGGATTAGAAAATGGCTTTAGTTTCATGTTTGGAGATTTAATTGGAAATTTCTTGAATGTTGGGTGTCAAATGTGAATTACTTATCATTTTCATGATAACATTGTTTGTATTATTGAAATTTATTATATACGAACAAATGAACCACCCCTCTCTCAAAGTTTCTTATACGAAAAAAATAAATTAAAACATTTATGCCTCTCTGCAATTAAGGTATAGAGGATAAATCAAGTGGTTAATAGAAATCATTCCAAAATAATCTGTCAAATTTAACTATAAATTTCAGTTTTAAGTAGATGAAGACAGTAAAAAATATGGGAATTTGATAAAAGGCATTTTTCTAGATTGATGGTCTGATTGTGAAGCTTTTCATTAATCAAAGAAATCGTCAGTAAATAACTATAAATTAATTGTATTGTCCAATCAAAACAAAGGGCAGCATGCCCTTTAAAGAGCTCAAATAAGCAAATTAATTTTAGACAATTGAATTGTAACATTGGCTATAACCATCATTCACTAACTAAGCATTCAAATTTTATCATATAGATGTGGCTTTTCTGGTTAACATTTTCATATTTAGGTAAAGGAAGTTTATTAAAGAATCTATTTTATTAGAGATTCTCTTTCTACTGATAGATTCTCTTATATTTTATTTGATCAGTATAAATAAAGAAATATGAGAAAAAGAAAGGAAGAGGGACGAAAAAGAATGAGAAGAAATTATAATTTCATACTCTCTTTACACTACATAAAGTTTTACTTGAAATGAAAAAGTAGAGAAAAAAAGAAGAACCACTTCTTCTCCATTAGTGAATATTAAATATGGACAAGAAGAGGAATTTTTTATTCTCCTACTTTTTCCCTACATCCAATGACCCAACGTCACAAGGTTTTAATCATTTGATTTAAAATAATAAAATGATTAGTTAAATAAAGTATGTAACAATTCTACTCCAACTTCTCAAAGTGATATTATCCGCTTTTAGCTCACTCTGCCTTCATAGTTTTGCTTTGAGCCCTGACCCATATGGCCAGGCCCAAAAGGCCTCACACAAGGGCAAAGGGGTTTCTTTCGAATAAACACCCACCCCATCCACTTCACAATTGATGTGCGACTTTTTTGACGTGGATGGTGGGTATCACAATCCACCCCTCTTAAGACAGGAGCCGTCCCAAGCTCTGTCACATCAGAGAGGTAGAAGGCTCACATAGTCCTAGTATTAAACCGTGCTCTGATACCATTTATAATGATCCTACCCCAACTTTTCAGTGTTGCTTTGGACCCACTCTGCTCTCACAGTTTTGCTTTGGGCCCTGGCCCATGTGACCAAGACCAAAAACCTCACACAGAGGCAAGGGGGACTTCTCTCAAATAAACACCCACCCCACCCACCTCACAATTGAGGAGGGACTTTTTTGAAATGGGTGATGAGTATTACAAAGTATTTATTTTGTGACAATAAATTGATTAAGCTTAAATGATAGTGTCACGAAAAAGATAGAAATCAGTGTAAATATTTAATAAATATCTGAGTTAAATCATCATCATTATCCCAATTATTTATTCATCAATCTCAAATTGACTTTTATATTGACAAATTATTTTCTGACGTCCACACGACTTTGAACCCACAATCTTTATACTACCAGAAGTGCAAGGTGGACTCCACCCCAACCTCATCCTATTTGAGTGGTTAGTGGTTAAACAAATGGGACCATTTTGTTGTTGCCGCTGTGTTAGTTTTTAATTTTTTAGTATTTAATTATTTATTTCATTACCTAAAATTATATTCATTCTAATATATGGCTTAAAATGAGGAATTAATCCAGAAACTTCATTTCCTATAAAAGTTGAAAAATGTAATTTTTCTGTCCACAGCTTTATCAGATTTTCAAAAAGAAATGAGAAGTCTACGTCTGCTCTTTTGAGCCTATTAAAAATTCTGACACTAGATATAATTAATTCCAAAAAAAATTAAATTTCAGTTGAAGATTTAGTTTTTAATCATTTAATTTTAATAGTAAAAAATATCAAACATTTTTAAAATATTGTTAAAATGTTGATAATTTGACTATTAAAATTAAACTGAAATTTATACCTTATCCTATATACTTTCCATCTAAACAATTATTTTTGAAATAAACTTAAAAAAAAAAATGAACCAAATGTATATACACATATGACTAATGAAGCTGAAAAACTTGATGATTTTCATATATTTATCCAATTAACTCAAATCCGACCAATCAACTAAACAGGCTAATAAAAGGAGGCCAAACTTGGCCCATTGGACTAAGAACATCTACGATGACTTTCAGAGGGTTCGAGCTGACTTAAAAAAGTTTTAAATTAGAAGTCTTCAATTCTATTGTTACTTTGAAATAAAGATCACTCTATTCTAAACGATCAGAAAATCTAAAAGATCAGAAAAGTAGAATAGAAAAGTTTACACGTATTTCAAAAATGAATCGAGTATTTAAAAAAAATTTAACACCTTAATTATAAAAATCAATTAAATTAATAGTATAAATAACTATAATACGCTTATGTTTGGTTTTTATCTATGATCAAAGACTCTATAGTACACTAATATTAGTATTATTAGAAAAATTCAAAGCGTAATCAATACAAAAGGCATGTGAATAAAAGTAAAGAAGTTTGTTCCTTGAACCATTGATTTTATCCACATAGCTTCTCTAATTAATTGCACCAACTTAAATATGATTTCATCGATTATAAAAAAAATTCAAGGAAAAAATCATAAACAACAGATATAGGAATTTTCTTCAAGAGAAAAAGTGAATAAGTGATGGGGCATGCATAGTTTTTTCATCTCACTCTTCTTCATCTTTTATATGTTCTTTCCAAAAAGGAATACAAATATCGGTGGATACATATCGTATCGGCCGATATGTATCAGTTTTAAAGTAGTGAATATCGGCTGAAATATCAACCGTATTATATCAGTCGATATCAAAATATCGGCTGATATCGACTATAGAGAGAAAAATACCGACCGATAATAATTTTTTAACCCTGTTTCTAATCACAAACCTGTACATTTTATTAAGTTGCAGCACAAATAACTACACAAGGAAGCAACCAAACCTAGCCTTAGCCTTCCTTCCCTTCTAAATTCTAGAGACGAATACCAAGAAACAGAAGAGGATTCCAAGGAGGAGTTAAGAGGGGGAGCAGAGCAAAAGAAAGAAAAGAGAGAAACATCCCTCCTCCATCTTTGCCATCGTAAGCTCTTAACTATGAAGTTGGGTCTGATCAGAAACCACTTCTAAGGTGGGGCCAGTGGGCCACCATCCGGGAAACGGCGATCTTGAGGTGGACCCCGCACAGGGCAATAATGATGATGATGGTGGTGGTGGGTTGCAGCCGGTATCTTCATATATCGTGTCCAACTTCCTCCCATAAGTACCAGTGATCCTCCTCGTGGAACTGGATATTACCAGGGCTGGCGCTTTCTCCATCTCCATCACCATTTGTTGCGGTCTTTTACTCTCCACTTTTCCCATTACAAACTCTGTCTCTCTTTGGGTGGATGACTGGAAAGTGGATATAGAAGAAGCAGATGAGAAATGGCCATTTTTCACCTATTAATAAGGTAAAGGAGCGAGCCAACAAGTGTTTGCTGTGGTGTAGTTGATTTTGGACAGTTGTCAGTGTGTCAAACAGAGATTCTAGCATTTGCTCAGTTCCTGTTTATTTTTATCTTCCTTAAACGGCGACAAAAGCAAAGGCAGCATCCCTATCCACAGTTCTACACCCAGCAAGTGGAAGCGGAAGATATACAAGGCAATCGTTATCATTTGAGTCACTCAAAACATCTGCATTTAAATATATATATTTTTATTAAGATAAAAATAATTTTATTTTTCAAAACTATAGAATTTTACTATTCTTTGTTTCTTAATTCTGCAGCTTTTGAGGTTATAATATCACTAATCAAGTGACAATGATTTTTATAAATTTTACTTGTAAATTAAAATCTTTTTTTTTTTTTAATTGTTGCAGCTTAAAAAGAATGCATAAGAGATCATATATAAATAGAAAGTTAATGGATTCTTTTGCTTTGTTTGAGCTTTTTTATTTCTTTTGGCTATCATTCAAGATTATAAATTTATATGTAAAGTGTGAAGTTGGTGGATAATCACAGCTACCAATGCCAACTTGGGAATTTCCACGTATCAGATTTTACTATTTTAGTGTGTGATTAGGTGTGTATTTGGTTTTGTGCGGTCCGCGTGCCATTTCATCTTACATTGTATTTATATTTTATTTTTTAAATGTAAAGCGTGTCAAGCTCATCAAAATATTGTTACTTTTCACAGTATGACGCACCACCTCCAGGCATGTTTATCTGTCGTGGTTTGTCTACTTCCAGAGAACGTTCTTGAATTGAATTTTACCCAGTCACATCACTGGACCCTCTTCTCAAGCCAGGCCCAGGACCATGCTTACCCTTTCCTTCTCTCTAGTCTAGTCTGCTTGAATCCCCACCTAGTCCACTGGCCACATTTTAATCGCATTCTCCTCACTCATTCTCTCTACATCCACTTTCCTTGAGACTTCTCCAAGCAATAAATGGAGAGATGAGAAGGCCATTCAAAACATATAGATATGCCCCCTCTGACCTGCCCGGCCTCGAGAGCCAAATATTACTACCTGCCTTCCTCCTTGCATGACCAAAAAACTATCCTTCCCAGTAAAATCACTTGCCTTTTTCTCGAGATTGAAAACATGAGAGAGAGAGAGAGATCAAAGGTTGAACTCATGCCAGAGAGAAAAGCAAACTTTAAAAATTAAAAAGAACAAAAAAGAAAAAAAACTGAAGTCGAAATCTTGACAGGGAGAATCACATATCACACATCTAGAGATGGCTTTGGGTGAAAACTGCTGTGGAATAAAATGCAATGTTAGTGAAAGAGCAAAAAGTGGGTAAGAATTTTTTTTTGATAATATGGGTATCCCCAACTCATATTCGAGGTGAGACTAATCCCCACGAATATTCAGAACCACCCGTAAGCCTTGTGTATCAGGTAAATTCGGGAGGAGTTGAACTTAAGACCTTTATTCTAATCTTAGAAGCTTAAACTAAATGAGCTATCTGTGTAAGTTTTTCTCCAATAAAGGTGGAATCACCAAATAGAAGGATACAGTTTACCAATCTTCCATTTGGTTTTAAGAATATAGGGAATAGAGTGAATGGTGAACATTCCAATTCTATTAATGCTATTCACAAGACCAAATGTAATCCATAAAATGGCATAATAGAGTGAGAGTTGAAAGACGTGCAAATATGAAACTAGGCCCACTTATCATCAGGTAGGGTTCTGAAAGAACTAAATTATATATTCACAACCTATTCTAGAATAGAAAAATTATTGATGATTCTGTTGAAAATTCAGGAAACACACAAGTACAGCCCACAACTGCTAAGGGTTTGTTGTTACAACCCAAAAGTTGTAGGTTCAAATCTGAAAATAGCTTCAATAATGACGACATGAGTATAATGAACAACTGGTAGTACAGAAGATTGGATGTATTCCATAACCACAAGAATTTCAGTTTAGAATTGATCCCCTTCATCTTAATAATAGTAGTACAGAAGAGGAAGCATAGATCAATGCACAGTTCCATGTACTCATTACTCCATATTGAACATATATGGTACTGGGATAAGTAGCACAAAATACAACAAAAGAAAATGCTGCCCACCATTTTTGTCAGCTCATTTTTAAACTTCATTAGATGTGGACACAGTAAATGCCTTCATTTACACCAGCTATGCCATTAATCCAGAATAATTTATCAACACCACAATATAGAGTACAGTATAACATTGAACACAATGTCTATGTCAAAAGAAGGTTGGAATTTGGAAAACACAGATATATCAAAGATGGGTTATCAGATGAGGTCAGATCCAGCATATCTTGACAGTGAAATTTTCATGTATCAACCTTCATGCCTCACTTTAACTTCCTCACCCATCAGTGCTAGTAATATGCAACTTAGCTCTTATCCACCATGCAAGGTTGAAATAAAAACTATGACATCCTTTTCTTCTAATGCCGCATCAAGCTGACCACATAGTTCCCAATCACAATCATTTATAAGAACAAGAACGCCAGGTCTCCTGCACAAAGAACCAAAATAAAGTAGGCATATTATATTGAAAGACTGACAACAATACCGTAGTGGTATAATCATAACACTATTTCAAATTGGAAAAAAGGGAAAATCAATATAGTAGCCAAAACTTACACATTATCTCCTTTCATGAACATTTCAGGTCTCTCTTTGATCAAATTTGAACGGACCCAAGACAGCAGGTCTTTCATTGTTAACTGGAATACATGTACAGATAAACTAAGCTGAATGTGCAAAAATGTCTCTACATTATGCACCATTTTCTGTTGGGTAAGGACTTACATTCTTTTCTCCAGCTTTTACATCAACATTAACATGATGGATCTTCACTGACTGGCAGAGAAGCTCAAGGCCACCACTGCATTAAAAACAAAAATGAGGACTCGAGTGAAAGGAACGTAAACCAAGAGTAAATTTAAGTTATTTAACTGGGCAATAACACAATGATAGAAACATAGAACTATTTCCAATGAACTAAGGTTCGGTCCTGACTTGCAAAAGCAAATAACTAAAAGTTACCTATAATGAGCAGCTAGTTGTATACAGATTGGTCTAGCCTATATGCTGGTAAAAGTAAGGTAAGTACATTCATAAACTATCTGGGTGACATGAATGGGAATTTATATTGTCTAGTGCTATAGCACTAGAGAGTTTATGGTGCCAACCCAGCGATATGCATACATCTCGGTTCTTAAGTACATATGAGTCGGATCTTATTATCCACACACATACAATACCATTGTTGTGTTGTAGTGAACAAACCATAAATTAGTTTTTCCACCCAAAGCAGTTGTACAAACACACATAAAAAAATGATAAAATGTCACATATAATGTCATTTCTAGTTTCCACCTACGAACAGAAATTAAAATTACAGTAAAAAACTCATCTGTTGCCAAAGTCAAGTGATAACTGCAGGAGTTGATGAAAACCAGTAAACTTGAGTTGTAACATCTGACACCACAAACAATTGATAGACAAGTGAACTTACTAATGGCTAGTTTTGATTCTTTGGATCCAGGCCTGATCAAGTACAGCATGGAACAGGTGACATAAACATTGATTTTATTAAAATATTCAAACTGCTTGAGATTTAGGCACATTTGAATGCTCACTCAACCAATGCAACTGCTAAGAGATCTTTTTTTAGTAACTGAATTAGAGTCACAGCCTGTGGTTTACGTGTCAGTTCAAAATTATTTTCCTAATATGTTCATTAGACATTTAGGCTACAAAAAATCAAATTAAAGATATCTGTCCATGACAGTCCCTTACAAAGATCCCTCTAAATAAACATTCCCTCTCCCACTCTCGTCAAAATCCTCATCATTGTCATCATCATTAAAGTCATTTATCCCATTTGTTAGTGATTGGCATGCATACTTGGATTTTAGCAAATTGTTTTACATAGGTTTATCACCCATATAATGCCTCCTCTCCTTCCCATCCCTCAGATTAGCTACTAAACAACAAAAAACTCAAGCCCTATCCCGAACATGTTTGAACGACTCCTCTAACATTCCTAACCCGAATGCCATCAATTGCCCCACTGATTTGCACTTCATATTCAATAGATGGATGTTCATTTTCCAGAATGGTAGTATCTCCATTCATAGAACTATTCATTCTCATTAGCCTACTCAAGTATTTTGGAGCAGAATTTTTTTATTGTTTTGCACTTATCTTTACTTCCAGTAATTTCTATAACTAGCACTTCAGGAGTTGTTGGCCACTCTTAACTTCGGAAGTTGTAGTCCATACCATCAATAGACAAGCAGCCACATTTCATTACAAAGAGAAAATATGGTGATTCAAATGGCCAAAACCTCAACCAAAAGGTAGTACTTGTACCTAGAGTTCATATTTGGAAGCAATTAGTTGGATCATGGATGGAACCCATTAAGCTTAAATTAAAACAACAATGATGCCTGCAGCTCTCTTATGCCACAGATTCTCTACGAGCTATTATGAGCTTTTGCGGGGCTCACTTGAAATCTATAAGATAGATTGGCTGAAAAAGGTCTATATTTCAAAGGAAGCTACCAAAAACAGTTCAAATTGATCACTCATCATATAATTTAAGTTTAAAATCTAATAAGAGCATGAATACCATATGATTTATGTTCAAATTCTAAAATTCGTGTAACTTAGAATTGGGTCAAATTAGTAGATATCCAACTTCGCAGCAGTGCAGTGAATGCGATGAGAAGAAAGGTACATGTTCGGCTCACGGGATTAGACGGATCATTTGCAATATTAAATTTTTAACAACTGACTATTCCTTCTGACAAAAGGCTCGAATTGATAGCAAGTTTGCAGTTTGGAATTTTGGATGGCCTTCAAGACAAAAGAGTAGCATTTGATGAAAGAAGATTGGGAAGAAAAGAAAGATCGTACCCGAATTCAAGAGTCAAATTCATTGCCGGTGCTTCGATTTCGTCCAAACGAGAGGCGAGCGCCGATCTGCAGCTCGTATCCTGTCCTGAGACGATCAGAAAAAATGAAAACCTAACTTCGGTCTGCTTTTATTTATACTTTTATAGTTTTATACAAATTATATGGCTATCGCCGACGCCTCAATTCCGTGGAATTGATTTAAATTTTTTTTTTTTTTTAAGACCCAGGAGAAACCTCAGACCCACTCCAACTTACGCGATAGCAAATAGCCCTCGTAAAACTCCTGGGGGAGCAGCATAGACCCCACACTCCGGGTAAAGCTCACCGGGGCTCGAACTCGTGACCTCTCCTTTCCCGAGGGGAGAGGCCACCAGCTGAGCTACCCAGCGGTGGGTAAATTGATTTAAATTTTAAATTGAAAAGTTTTTAAATTTTAAATTTTAGATTGAAAAGTTTTTAGAATTATATCTTTAAATACTTCTTTAAGAAAAATACTTGAGCATAGATTAATTTTCATTTTTAACAAATAATAAACCAATTTCCTTTGAATGCAGGGAATAGATTTATATTGGTGTTTTAGATTTTAAGAATGCAATTTAGTTAATATGTGATTTCAAGTCAAATTAAAAAATTAAAAAAAATTGAGTTTAGGTTAACTCATACTCGATTCGTACTTCTATTATTAACTAAACTAAAAAATTTAGATTAGAATTTGAGTTTAGATTAGGTTGGCCTTGGTTTAAAAAGTTTGAATTTAAACTGAAGTCTTAAATTTCAGCTAAAGTTTATAAAAACTTAATTTCTATATATATATATATATATATAACCTATCTAATATATAAATGGTAGAAACAATTTTACTTCAGCCTAAAAGAGTCTAAGCTGAAATAGTTTATGCATTTCGAGCTCAAAACTAGGTTGAGTCTTACAAATATAAGACAGTTAGCTAACACTTGGATTTTAACAAATCACGTTACTAAGGCTTTCACTCTTAAATTAAATTGGGCCTATGTTCAATTTGGCCCTAAACTCGGCCCAACTTACTTGGGTGCAACCCAAGGCTTTATAAATTATGCACCGAATTGAGCTAACTTGTAAGTTGAAAAATAAGGTTGGTTGCTCTGATAGGACCAATTTTTTTTTTTGAATGAAGGGTAAGAATATTATTCACTCAAAGGGAAGAAAAGAAAATAAGGGGCCCAATCAAATACACATGAAGAGCAAGCTAGGGCCGAGCAAGAAATCAAAAGGAAAGGCATCAACCACCTGGGGCCGCAAACATAGCAGCCAACATGACTGTTGAATAGTGCGTTTAAAGGCCTGGTATTTGATTATGGTTTATTTTCTTGTGATGATTTGATTGTGATAATGTTTTCTTGATATATGGACTTATGGAGTAAGCAACTGTGTCTTGTGCAGTTTAACAAGATTTTTAAGGCCAAGCCCAGGTGTTAGTTACTTGTGCTATAATTCCCTTTAATGGAGTCAGGGCCTCAAGTAGGCTTGCAACCTATCCAAACGTGTGAGGCTCTAATTTTCTCTTACCCTTATTTAACTGGAGGCATGTGGCCCTGGGATTTTGTATGAAATATTGTCGAACCAAGAGATTTCTTAGGGAAAATGCCCATCTAATAAGTGGTAAAAATGTAAATTCACAAGAAAAAAAAAATGGTGATACAAAAGTTAACATATATGACCATATATAGTTAGGTTAGTACCTAACCCAAAAAAAAATGAAAAATATATATTTACAAGTTTTGGCATTAATTAATTACCAAAATAGCTCTTTAATATCTGCATTATTCCAACTTCTAAAAGCAGTCTTTAGAAGATTTTGCCTTCCAATTTCATTCCATGGATTTACATGTTTATAAAAGGACATTCCTTTTGCAAAGTTTGAGTGATAATGCGTGGATTCTTTGAGATGCCAGAGTAGATGGTGAGTCTCACTCTTTGAAAGGGTTGACACTTGACAGGGTTGGAATTGATGGCTGGCTATAAAGTTTTATTCGGTAAGAGATGTTTAAAATGGTCATAAGTTGAACCCTTAAAAGGTAATTTCATTTTTTATATTTAATTCAATCAGGTTGATTAGTCTCAGTGCAGGTCAGATCAAATTCAATTGAGGGGTGGGGCAAGGTCGCATGAGCCATTCCATTTAGCATTAGGTGGGCTCTGCTTATAAGCCTAGCTCATTTTCAAATGTATATTAATTTTTTTAATGGGTAGCAATCTTTCCACGGACATTTTATGTAATGAGATATGGGATTTAGGGTATTACCTATTTTACCCTTCCACTGTTATACGAAACCATTTTAAAAAAATTAAGTGATCGATCGGTGATCTGATTTCAGTGATCTAATTTATTATTTCATATAAAAAAAATAGTCTCACTTAGATAAATTTTATTGAGCCAGATAGTGATCCAGCGAGCAGATTCGAAGAGCAAAATGGGCAATACATTAAAATTCGTATCGAATTATACAAAATGCATGTGGAAGGATCACTGCCTTTTGAATAAGAAATCATAAAATATAAAGATTTGAGACAACTACGTAATCATAATCAAAACAGACTTGAAGTCTTTTAAATGTTAGAATAATGAATTTAGTTCCAAAAATTCTTAATGTAGAGAAGGTGTATCACCTTCACCTGAAAATTATGTCTACAACTGTACATTCAATCAGCCCCCTTGAACTTGGGCATTGAATGAACCATGAGGGTCTGGGTGATGGGACCCTGATGTGGCCATCCACTATATCAGAGCCCATTATTTGGCAATGGAAACTCATTAATTAAGGGGCCCATTAAACATAATGATCCTTGTTCACCTTTGTTTCTTTGTCCTTTCTCGTGTTGTGGCCTTATTGGTTTCGTAGTGGTCTGGGCCAAAGATTGGATGGTGGTGCTTTCCAACATGGACACTTTTGGGATGTCTACCATCCATTTTGGGCCATATCATGTAAGTGGACGCCACTCACAGCTTTGCCCACTTGTTGCAAGATTAGGGTTTTTTCATTTGTGTAATTTGGATTTTGAATTAAATCATTTGAATAAAAAATAATCTATTATAAATGGTATTCTTATGATGATAATAATAATGATACATGAACTAGAATCTCTCTAACATCAACTATAAGTAAACCCTACATGCACATGAACCTGAGGGGGTCGGCCTGACGGTGAAGAGACCCACCTTATGAAGCAAGGTCTTGAATTCAATTCACGCTCAACTCCTCTAAGTTACTCCATATCAACTTAACTAGGGTTTAGATTAGGAGGTTTATACATGCTCGTGAGATTAGTCGCACCTCTAATATAAGATAAAGATATCTTGTTTATATAATGTTATATTTCATAACATGAGATTGAGTTTATATACATTTTTTTAAAGCAGGAGTTTAGACACATTTGAGGAAGAAAAATTCTTATCATTAATGTATAAAAAATTAAAAATTATATATCAAAAATATTTAATCAAAAATTAGGTTGATAATACAGTCCACTTTGAAAGTACATCCTTATTTCACATGATTTTGTATATTTAATAATTTTAATTTAATTTAGAAATCAAAACCTAAAAAAGTTAAGTGATTCACATAATTTTATAATAATCCATCCAACTATCTAATTTTTTTAAAACGGAGTAAATCCAATATATTATTTAATTAATGATACAATACGGCTACAAATATCGGTCCAATATATTATTTAATTAATGATAAGTTTGAAGTTCTTAAAATATTATCTTCTTTTATAGATTCAGATTTACTCTTAATTGAAAACTATTTGACGGATTTTTACTATTAAATTGAAGAACATAGATAAACATTTTTATTCAGTTTTTAAAAATTAAAAGTTAGAATAACTTAATAAATAATATTTTAGATTATTAAATACTTTTAATATTTATCCAATTAGAACACACCACTAAGTAAATAACAATTTGAAGGGGAAAAAATTTAGGACAAATCACGGTAAGCGGAGGCAGCAGAGATCACGATAAGCTGCAGAACCACGTCACCAGTATGAGGAAAGAAGAAGCCCATGCCACGTGTCAAGGGGGCATTGGATGATGGAGGTTGCCAGCCTCGTACGAAACCCCATGTGGGGACAACACCACGCGATGCTCTACTGGTATTCCGAGACGTGTGAGGGACCATTAAATTAAGTGGTACTGACGTGGTCCACGAGGGCACAAGGTCGGGTTCAAAGGACGAGACAAGTAAGGGCCCCACTCCCGTGTTAGGGATTCAGCAGCAGCCGGGACCCACTCCGCATTTTTATGGACCCACCAAAAGCCTCGGGGCCCACACCCAACGAACCCCTCTTAACTCCACTATAGTGGGGACCACACTTGCATATTTTGTGAATGGTGGTCGTTACATTTTTTCCCACTCCAATCCTTTTCAATTCAACTATTTTGCCTGTGCTTGAATTATTTAAGAAAAAAATTTATTGAAACGTCTTTCTGAATAACTATAATTATTGGATTTTTTAATATATTTATTCTTAAATACTTTAAAACTTCAAATTTTAAAAATTAAAATTAAGAATTAGTACTTTTGGATAAATTGCAAATTTCATCTAATTGAGTGTTATAAAAAAAACTACTCTCTATTATTATTTATAATTTTAGTTATCAATTTTCTCATATTCCTTGTATTGTCACTATCTAAACAATGATTCATTATATTTTTATCATTTAAATAGTAATATGTACAATATATAAAGTGATGTGTCTCTTTTTATTAAAATATATAAAGAACATCCATCACTATTTTTTCTAAAAAAATTATTTAATGAGCTTATCAAATTTTAAGTCATTGTCCAACACCGTTTATTTATTATAAATTTATAAGTATTGATGGTTAAATTATAACTATAGTATATTTAAAATCAATATTCACTATTTTTTTGTGTATAAATAAATATTATGATATTTTTAAATATATACCTAAAATGTACATTAAGAGAAGGGACCGAAAACTGAAAAGGCACTTAAATTCACAATAAACCGCCGACGTGGGCTAGCCTTATGGGCCCACCCTCTCACTTTAATTGTCCATCTAATTTTGGCCATACCATTGGATGAGATGAGTGGGAGTTTTTTAGAAGAATTAGGTGTGCTAAAAGTAGGGGCCACGTGTCCTAATAAAAAATTCCATTAATTTTAAATATTTTCTATTTTATTATAAATCTACAAAATAATTGAATAGATCCTACTGAAATATATGACTTTTTAGCGGATTTTCCTATGATTAATCTTAAACAATGGAAATAGTTGTCTTTGAGCTTTCAATAAACAATAATATATCATTTTAAACAGTATTTAGTTTAAACTCTGTCTGTAATATAGATCTCTAATTACATTATTTAATAATTATTTATTTAGTCATTTTTATAAAAACTATAATAGTATAAGTAATTTAGTCAATCGTATGTATATTGACTTTTCATCTCAATTTTTCTTTAAAAAAATAAATATATAATTAAGAGATCTGTTTAATTTTAGTCTAGTAAATTTGATCTGAATTTTAAATATATGTTTTGTACAAGTCAATTACCTACGCCTGCAATTATTTTATAAAATACGAATAATCATTTGATAAGGTGAATTGTTTTTTTTTTACTAAAACATAAAATGACAAGTATTAATTTATTGTAAATATATTTTTTTTAAATAGACAAGAAACTTTTCATTGTGAATTAGCTTAAAATAATTGGTTGTAAACCATCAACTTTAAATTTAAATGAATGAGAATATTAACTAAATATAAAAAGTAAAATTTATCAATTTTTTCCATTTTAGAATTAAATCAAAATTACATACCGAAACCAATTTTTATGAGTTAATCCATAATTGATAATTTCTCAATTAGAGTGTAACCCCAGATGTACAAACGCCAAAGGGAAACATGTGTAAATGGGCCAGATCGGCAAGAGTGGGCCCCATTAGCAGTGGGTTTTTAGAGTAGACAAGTTGGATTGTACCATCTCCCCAAGCGAAAAAGCTAGTCACATTTTTTTAACCAAAATTTAGCACGTGCCAATGTAAGAGAGAGAGAGAGAGGGAGGATTATTTTCTTCTTTTTCCTAATTACTATTTATTTAGGTGGGCCAGGATAGGATTTGGACGGTCAAAATTTAAACTTTGTGCACCTTGATTTTGTACAGTTGAAAACTACCCAATTTCATCTTCCGTAAATTATTTATTGCTTGGGCCCCCCAATAAAATCAGCCAAAACAGCTGGCATCATGTGGGTGGGCCACACCATTGCCCCAATCACATGGCCTCTTCTTTCTCCATTTGTATTGACACTTCTATCACGTATTCACTCATCTGGGGCCGGTCACAAGAAGCTGAAAAATTTCTCACTGTACCTGGTCAAAGCCAACGCGCATATACCAATCCATCAGTGTACCTGCGCCCTCATTTGAGAAGGCTCTTTCATTGTCAATGTCAATAGAAGGTTAGAGACTGAGAAAACAAGCTTAAAACATCTGAGAGTGGGCTCTCGGAAGTTACGAGGATGGTTTGACGGATGGTTATTTTCAGTAAAATAAGTAAGAGAAAATAAAAGATTCTCTTTGGGTTATTTATATGGTAATTTTGTAACATATGTTTCTTTAACACGGATATTTTTAATTAAAGGTGAGATTAATCTCAAGAGTACATATAAACTTCTCAATTTATACACACAAATAAGTCGATGTAGAGATAGCTCATAAAAAGTGATATAAAAAAATTTGAGCATAAATTGAACTCAAAAGATCTTTTCATAAAAAGAATTTCTTCACCGTTAGACCAATCCACTCTTTTAATATATTTTTGTTATATCTTCACCCACAAAGAAGCGCCATCTCTGTCAACGACAAGATGGGGGACTCATATTTGTACTCATTAAAAGTTAGTGGTAACGAATGAAGATCCAAAGCTACCCTTGACATACAACTTGTCCTATTTTTCGTTAAGGTACTATGTTCCACACTAAGTTATGCTTCATCTTGATTCAAGTTTAACGTAGTTCGTATACTTGTGGGATTAACGTCACCTTCAATACAAAGTAAAAATATCTATATTATTTAAAAAAATATATTTACTTCAAAACTTCAAATCAGATCAGGTTGGATTTTCACTCTACAACCATGTTCATTCAAACTTAAGAGTGACCTTTATTAAATTTTTTATGTGTGCATTCAAAAGTATACATACCATTATAAATTTATGATGCTTAGATTTTAAATGAAGCTTTTTAATTGTTCTTTATCTAATAATGTGCTCAAAATATTGAATGATGTAAATAATTCATTTGAATGGAAGTGGAAGGTTGTGGGTTCGAGCTCCCATAGCCTAACCTTAATTTGCTCTAAGAGTAGTGGATTTATCCGTGGGGGTTTTACATTGAGTATCCCGCAGTTTTTCCCACGTAAATTCAAAAAAAATAAATCATGTGAGTGGAAAAAAGACATTGTTTATATTTAAAGTCTAAAATGCTTGGAGATCGGCCCAATGAGTGTGCCCCAATTTTTCTTCCTTGTACAGTTAATAGTAGGAGAAAAAAAATTTGAGGAATGCTGAGTTTCTTCATTTCTAAAACTTGTATTAAAGGTTGGAGGCCTATTATTAAAGCTTGGTTCCAAGCTCATTGTTAGATGGATTGAAGGAGTATACCAAATAGTCAACTTGATTGTTAGATAAATCAAAGGAGATAAGCAGAATAAGAGCTAATTAAATGGAGATTAGAGTTAATCATGTTCTTCCTTCCTAATCCATCCAATGTCAAATCCCATAATATGGACAAAATTCAAATGAAGGACTTCTGCCATCACATGGAATTTTGTTTCTTTATGGAATGTGGGGTTTTTAATGGTACCTAACAAATGTGACATTTTTTTCTCATTTTAAGAAATTTATTTTCTACAGGAGGAGATAGGAAGATTTATTGAGGAAAGAAACTAATGCTTAGTTCATTTTCAACGAAGATAATGATTTTCATACAAACAATCAAAATATTGGGTTTTCACAATTTGACATAAGACTGAATTTTATAACACATATTGAAATAAAATATTTCGATAATAGAAATCTTCATAATTAATTTTCAATCCTCTCGATCACTTTTAATAAAAGAAGAGGGTGGCCATTTAGACACCCTACTTTTCTTTTAAGAGACACTCTATTTTAAAATTTTGTGAGAAAATTACTATTTTGCTCCTCAATTGTTTTTAAAAAAATTTACTTTAGAAGGATAAAATGGTAATTTAGCATAAAATTTTGAAATTGAATGTATCTTAAAGAAAAAGTCAGATGTCTAAATAGTTATCAAAAGAAAAATAACACTAATTTTAATGAGATAATTTTGACTGAGTCAAAATTCACAGAAAATAATTCAGGTGTTCAATCAAAGCAAAACAAAGGTGATTAAGACCTCATCCATGCATTTTCTAGCCAAGACGACTAGACGAGTGAGTAGTCTTACAAATGTCGGGTTAGGCCT
This sequence comes from Chimonanthus salicifolius, assembly GCA_013350335.1. Classification (NCBI taxonomy): domain Eukaryota; kingdom Viridiplantae; phylum Streptophyta; class Magnoliopsida; order Laurales; family Calycanthaceae; genus Chimonanthus; species Chimonanthus salicifolius. Next base: position 62,003,702 of record CM023539.1, read on the forward strand.
CAACATGCTGGGTCTGGCCGAGCCCATTTTCAAATCTGTTTGGACCCACAGATAGACCTTTTGAAAACAGTTCACGGCATCTGCGGGCCACATGAAACCGTGGCTGACCATACCATTCATCCAATGGTCTCTGCTATGAACCGGCTATAAACAATACGCATTCCCAACCAAGGATAAGTGGATTTTGCCCATTAAAAAACGGCCATTTTTATGCTTTGTTTCAACTTTTAACCCATCCATTTCAAAGCCACTGATCAAAATCAAATGCCAATTCACACATTAACAAGAGCAAGTACAATTAAGAAGCAAAAATTCACTATATATAATTATGTATGTAAAAGATTAATCTCATAATAAGTGATTAAGAGGAATTAAAACGTGAATCAAATCCAAGACTTTAGAATATTTTATTATAAAAGGGTAATAGTCAAGGCTTCCACATGAAATACTATTTTATTCTTATATCAACTCATACTAGTAATTACTTCCTTAACTTGTTAATTCTAAATTTACCTTTTCTTTTATGTTTTTTCATTATTTCTCATGCATATTTATCTGAGTAGTAGATATAGAATTTCATAGACAATATTTTTCATCCAAAACAACTTTTCATATTGAAAATCCCTGAGATCTTACCTAGACATAGTAACCAAGCTTGCTTTCATCACACTTCAAATCTTAACCTACAAAATGTTTAGGAAAAAAAAAAGAGAGTAGAAATTTTTGATGGGTGAGTCTCATTTTCTGTTCAATTGTGGGTTCCATTATTTTAGAGGTATTGTTAATCCTATTGTGGAAAAAAAAACACTGAAAATACCCTTTAGATGTGTGAAGATCAATGTTAGATAAAAATAGTCATTGCTGTTTTATTTAAATATTATTTTAATTTTAAAAATACAAAATCAATATAAATAAATGAACTATATTTTGAACAGTTTAATTTGAATTTCACCTTTCAACATTACAGAATTTGAACTTTTAACACTGTTTAAAATGAAATCCAAGCATATATTAAACCCCTTTAATTATAAAAGAGTTAAAATGACAGATTGAAGCTTTACTTTGATTTGGGCCTAAAAGTTTTAATAAACACATGCAGGCCCAATTACATGAAATGCCACATTGCCACTAATTCTTGCTGTACCAAACGAAGTTAGGTTTGCCAATCCGAATTCTTGACTTTCATCGGTAAGGCACAGCGAGTGTTAGGAGGTGATGTTCCTTCTCTATCTTCTGCCACGTGGATGATAGGTCATGAATCATACGAAAGTGACGAAAGTGCTGTTGGATGAGGAGTCACGCTAACTGTGTTGGTGGCCCACTCACCCCTTATTTCTTTCCCTATTTAAAAAGACTTGTTGGAACGCTATTTATAGTTTTATAAAAAAAAATATACTCTCATTGTCGTTTTTTTATATGATAAATTATTTTATTTTGTTACCTTTAATGTCAGAAAATGTGACACTTATTTATAGAAAAATCAAAGTAATTAGTTTAGATGCATGTTTCTTGTAATGAATTTTTAATCAATCCATTTTTTATTAATTTATCAATCGTAGGTCCAATAAAATATGGCGATCATAAAACCGTGCATTAAAAAAATCTATTTGAAAGTATAAAGTATTAAAACTCATTTTAAATAAAAATAAAAGAAATAGAAGTAGTAAAGGCAGTGCCTTCAAATTTTCCACATCTAATACAGAATTTTTCTATCATTCAGCAATACAGTGATCCAGGTTAACTAAATATTAAAATTACACTAGAGTCCACCTGTAGTATAAAAAACTGACCCCTTCCATGAAAGGCCCAATGCTTTGTGCAATTTACAAATGGGTCCCACACAGCTGGCTCCATTGAGTGGCCCTAGTGGTGATTGGTGAGGCCGCACTTTCTTTCTTTGCCAATAACAGTGCACTGCGGGAGCACCAAAGTGTATCTGCTCCCACACTTCTGGCCCGATGACTGGATCCTTTGAAGGGGTGGGAAGGTGGGCCCGCATTAGTACGACAGATTAAATTCTCTGCATGCAGAAAATCTGAACCGATAAATGAGTTGACTATAAAAACAAAAAAAAAAAAAAAAAACTAACGGTTAGATGATGCCCACTTCTTGAGAGGAGCGTGGCTTTACAACTATTGTCGTAGTTCGTCACTCGTTCTTGGCTATTTGAATCAATATTTTAAAAATAGACTTGTTAATCAAATTATGTTGAGAAAAAATTGAGTTCAATAACAATCAATCGACATTTAATCATAGTTAAACTCGATCAAACTTCTGGATATCATTTTAATATTAATTTAACTAAATAATAAACATATAAAATATATAAAAATTAATAAATATATTTTTAATAGAAATATTGTTTGCACTAATTACAATTATAAATTATAGAACAGTCCAACAATATACAGTAAAACCTAACCCCAAGGGGTTATTCCAATTGGTTTGGGAGCAAGATGTTTAGATGAACGTTTTTGTTTCAAACCATGGGAGTTCCAATGAAAGACCACTTCCATTGGAATATATACAGAGTAAGGTCCCATCGATTTAGCCAGTGTGTGCGGATAGAGGGTTTTCACACACCCCGATGGACTAGTCGGGTGCGACACGTGAACACCTCTAGACCTCAAAAAAAATTATATATATATATATAGTAAAACCTCTATAATATAATATGTTTGGGATCATAGTACATATATTACATTAAAGAAGTTATTAAATTAGAGAGTCTAGCATTATTCCTTTCTAAAAATCTTCTTAAAACTCTCACTTATTATTAAAATGTCATTTCGATCTTTCTTTATGGAAACAAATCACTATATTCATTCTTATATAGTTCTCCTTCATTGTGATAGAGTGCATGCACTATCTCGAAGAATGAGGAAGTTTATCCAGACGTCTATCTCAGATTACTTTTCTGGAATTTAGATGATGTAGTTTGTGAGGTCCTTAATCACTTTTGTAATAATTTTATATTCTAAATACATGAAATAATATTTTACAAAATGGTTGATACCGTACATTTTCTTTTATTCTGAATGTACTGAGTTATAAGTTAGAGAGATTTATTACATTTTATATAGACCTGAGATTAGAATCAACTGTCGATATTATTTTAAATAGCTTATAACTTTATAAACCACTACATTATATAGAGTTTAATGTAATATAATAAGTTCACAATCTTTAAGATTTATTAAATTCAATCGTCTCAAAGCTTTCTTAAAGACTTTAAAAATTTTGAATTTCAAAAAGTTTAAAAATAAGCTAGCCACATTAACTAAAGGTCAAAGTTAACCCAGAATTAAATCACATGAAAGGACCGATTTTAAAACACTAATTTGAAGTCCTTGTCACTGGAACAAGCTGCACTTTCATTTTCGGTATGTAATTATGTATATTTATTAACAACTTATTCCTACGCAAACTTGTATGCATTATATTGATTTTTTTATGACTTAAATATTATTTAGCATTTGCAATTTAGTAATACTTATGATTTTCTTCCTCGATACAAAGTCATTGAATTAAAAATTTTAAATAAAGAAGATTTACAAATTATTGCATAATATCTATAATACATAAGCCTAAATGGTTTTAAAAGTATTCACCAATACATTCTTTAAGATCAAATATTAGATTTACCCTACAAATCTAAAATGAACACAATGTTTGGAAATGAGATATGATTAACTAGGCTGAAATTGGATCGGGTTTCTTAAAACCCAATTCGATCCGAATCAATATTTATGGAATTCGACTAGACTCGATTCAAACTATTGACTTGAAATTCTTGATTCGACCCGAATTTCATAATATAAAACTATGAACATTTTTGTTGTCCAAAAAAATCTCTATCTTAGAATTTAAGTAACGAAATCATTTTTAATTTTTTTTTCTACGTAATATAATTAGTTAGGATAGAATCTAATACCAGCAATGGGTGCATGGGTTTCGTGAGGAGTATCGGAATATAAATTCAAATGTTAAAACTATTTCTTTTAATGTAAATATAATCATTTCCGATATTCATGTCTTATATCTATTGAATTAAATATCATAACTCATAAGCAAGATGTTTTTCTAGTAATTTATTCTGATTCTAAAGAATTAAAACATAGACTATTTTGATGAAATCTATTTTTTATTATAATTTATTGGTCTTTAATAAATTATTAATTATTTAAAATTTGTCAATGAGTTAGTCCTGTGTACAAGGAGAGACGAAACACTCATGAATGGTGTATAAGTGGCAAGTGCATAAGACGACAAGTTTCAAAATTATTAAACATTTAATTTCTTTTAAATGCTGCATAAATTGAATATTTGAATTGCATGGGACTCTAATTAAGCCTCCGAAGTCACGTGTAGTACGCTCACGATTGCGATGGAGAGAATGCGATCCAAATTCCCCTCATATGAAAACGCACCAAGTGGTGGGGGCCCATCAGAAGAGTGGCGTGAACGTGGGGTCGAGTCCCCCACCCGAGGGTGGGCCCCATCCTGACCAGTTTCTATCGTGTCGTTTGGTTAGGTCGACCCGACTCTAACAGTGCACAAACGCAATTAAAAAATTATTTAGGGGCCAAGTCGCGAAGACTCCAAGAAAGAAAAAAATTAAAAAATAAAATAAAATAAAATAAAAAAACCTAAGGTGAGGGGTACTTTTGTCAAGTCCTGAAACACGAGCATCAGTGATGGTCATCGTCAGAAAGTCCCATGGCAAAATGGAAGAAGAAAAATGTCCCAATCTTCACTCTCTTTGGATAATGATGTGATATGGCAGAGATGTCTCCGGTACGTCGTGCACTGAACTGATTCTCTATTCATTTCTGACTCCTCTCATCCAATGGCATCTTCATCAGGGAATCTGAACCGTCCGTTCTATTAAAAATGGATGTGGGCCCCCCCGTACAACTAGACCCCATCATCAGAAGCCGCTTATTTAGTTTTTGACACGGCAAAAACTCTACAAAGACTCCGAATCATTGTGGGGTCGGCAGAAGATCATACCAATAAATGGTGTTCAATATTGTCCATGGATGTGGTCCACATGAAAGGCTACCTATTATTGGCTCACAAGTGTGAGACAATCATCACCGTTCAAATGGTTCATTGAGAAGGAGGCGGTGACGTGTAGACATAATAGTCCATTAGGGGTGGGACCAAGCGTGTGTGCTAAAGCGGCAGAAAGCGGACGAGACTTGACGAGTCAAGGATCTCATGTGGCATTTGGAATGTGCCAAGGAATTATTTTTGGAATCTATGAAAGTAATATATATGATAAATTTTTCTAGTTACTTATCAAATAAAATGGAGTAAATTAACTCTGATCATCTGAAATCTATAAATCAGTTTCATCAAATGTGTAGACTTATCTGATCTTCGTATATGAAATTGGCGTAATAAAACTGTAAAATAGTCTCTTTTAATGACCGTTCAAATTCAGATTAAGATCGCACGGTGGAAAACAATTGATTACATTTATTTTAATAATTCTTATATAATCTAGAATTTGTTTTTCATTTTTATCGTCAAATTTTTTTCACAAAGAACTTACTTTTATTCGTTTAAAAAATACAAGAGCGACGCCGATTCAACCCCTCATCGATGTTTAGAAACTTTTGGAGTCTGAAGCCATCGGTTTACAAGGCTTTGACCTAATTGGTCTCACCACTCAAGCACCACCGGTTTCAGCCATTCCTCGCCCCATGCAAACTTTCTCAACTTTTATTTTCCATTTTTCGTATAATCAATATATAAATCGGTTAATCTGAACCATTTATCTAGTATATCATGTTGTGGATTGGCCACTAATTAAAGATCACAACAAACTGAATCAGATAACCCTCGTACTATTGAATAATTTCTGGGTGGTCAGAATCCAAACTATTAGGAGGGCGAGTAAATCGCACTGATCAGATGGTCAGAAAACCCTTTGGCGGTTTGGCCTTGGATTTTATGTACGTAGTAAATCAGTATGATGGTCCACCAGATTAACGGTCCAGAAAGTGATTACACCACGTGTAACATTGAGATCAATGAGAGTTAAGAGTCTAGCTTAGAGTTTTCAGAATATAAATATAAATACGAGTGAGCCAAGGGTTTCTAGGATTTCTTTTGCCTCTCGGTCTCTGTCTCTTGGTTGCTCGGGGGTGATGGCGATGAAGAAAAGGGGAAGCGTTTTGTGCCTTTTGAAGCTAACGTAACAAGGGAGGCCCCTCTCTCTCTCCCACCACTCTCTCCTTTCTTTCTAAGAAAAACCCTCAAAAGCCCTTTTCAGGTCTCGTTCCTGTTCTGTGCCCGTTCCGTTCTTCTGGGATAAATGGAATCACAGAAACATGGTGAAACCGTTCTGAGAATGAGCGACGGAGGAAATAGCAGTAGTACTTCTGGGGAAGGGCTTTCGCCGCCCCATCAGGCCACTTCTGCCCCTGCCCCCGGCGATGGCGTTGACGCTCCGGTTTTTACTCAGTTGTCCTCTCCTTCCACCGTCGTTACGCAGCCTCCCGCCTCCTCTAACCAACTCGTCCAGCAGCTAGTCTACTTGAAAACAGAGCCGGTCGTAGAAGATCGTAGTTTAGATTATGTTGCAGTGAAGAGACCCCTTGCCGTTAGAAGGGCGTCCAAGGATCGCCACACCAAGGTCGAAGGCCGTGGGAGGCGGATCCGCATGCCTGCCGTCTGTGCAGCACGGATCTTTCAACTGACCAGAGAACTTGGCCACAAATCCGACGGCGAGACTATCCGTTGGCTTCTAGACCACGCCGAGCCCGCCATCATCGCGGCGACGGGGACCGGCACTGTTCCGGCAATTGCAACTTCTATCGATGGAACACTCAAGATACCGACGCAGTCCGCGGCCGGCGTCGAGGGCGAAGGTTCTAGAAGGGGGAGGAGGAGGAGAAGCGTGGAGATCGACAAAGGAACAGTTTCCTCCGGCCTGGCCCCCATCAGACCGGCTGGGACGGCCCAGAACCTCATGCCGATGTTTGCAGTTAGTGGCGGCGGCGGTATGATAACCAACCCCAACATGGCTACTCAGACCTTTCTTATGATACCTCCTTCGGGCATCCCCGGTTCGTCGAACCAGCCCCAAGTGTGGACGTTTCCCGCTCCAGCCACTCCCATCATCAATCTCGCTGCAGCCAGGCCTATCCAAACTGTCTTCTCAGCAGTCCCTGGCTTGAACCTTGCCACTGCTGTTGAAATCCAACAGGCAACGTCTGTGGTAAACGGAGCGGGAAACACCGCCGCGGTCGCCGCTGTTGCTCCCGCTTCAAATACAAGTACGTCTGCTGGGCTTGCGCCAGTGAGAGACGGGAAGCAGGAATTGCAGCTCATGGGCGGCGGCTCTACAAACCAAGTACAACAACAGCAGCAAAGTTCTAACCCTCCTACAGCAACCAAGGCTCGGAATTAGGGGTTTCCTCTTGGTGGCTTTTGATTCGACCGGTGAAAAAAATTTCTCCTTTTTTAATTTCTATTTTATTTTTTTACTGTTCTTCCTCTGAAAGTAACTGCTGCCATGAACGAAAGAAAGAGCTTTTCCTCTCCTTCCTCGGGAAGAAGAAAGAGCAGAAGGGGGAGGATGCAGAACACGTGACAAGCACGTGAGGGTGGGGGTAAAAAATGAAGAAGTGTAGGTGGGGTCGGGTTAGGCGGAGTAGTCAGTTGGGGGTGGGGAAGGTGGGCCCCATGTTGGTGGGGAGGTGGGTGGGTCAAAGGGGCTAAGGGTCGCTCCGTGGACCGTGCGGAGTGGTTTCTCGTGGGGCCAATACTTGCCTGTCATGTGATGCTGGGCGCGGGCCTCTAGGTGGGCCCCTCCGTTTCGGTCGCCTTGATACCGCCGCGTGGTGGTCCCCACATTATTTTCGTTGCTAAAGCCACTGGGCCCTCTGCGCAGACACGCGTCTGTCGCAAGCTGGTGAAGTGGGGGACCAGCACGTCATCTCCTGGACACGTGGCCTTTCTATGGGGGTGCGAAGCGGTGGCCCTTACCCTTATTATTATTATTATTATTATTTTTCTTGATTTTGTTTTCTTTCTCACTTACCCATGGGTGGTAGAAAATGGAGGGGTTAGATGTGTTAGAAGTGATTTTTAACTTTTATAACGATTTATTGCTCTTTGTCAACCGCATACTTTAGTCCTGACGATTACAAATCATCATCTTATAGTATAGAGTTTTAAAAGATGTAGCCTAGGGTGCTTGTGACCCTTTTTGTCTTCTCTCTCTCTCCCTCTCTTTACTTCCTATTGTCCAAAGATTAATGGTAATCCTTATTCTAATTGATGGTGCATATCTTTGTTTCTATGTGACCGCACTTTTTTCAATTTCCTTGTGTGTGTTTATCATCTCATGTACTTTTTAGTTGAAGCAGTGTTCAAGTGGAGAAAAGGCTAATTAAATAAAGTTTTGTAGAAATTATATGAATTTTGAGGGTCAAGAATAGCAAACTATAGAGATTAGAGAGTATTCTTAAGTTAAAATTTCGAAAGTGTGCCCGTTTTAGCTATCAAAAATCAATTGTGAGATAACTATCAATTTAAATGTATTTTGATTGATATGGTTAACAACTACATTTAAGCTTCATTATCTTTAAAAAGCTACTTTTGTTCTTCACTTTTTTTTTTTTTTTTCTTTTGATCTTAAATTTTGGCACGTCACATATTATAAATGTGGCTTAGCTTAGTGTATTAAGGTAAGCTTTACAAGATTAGATTGGGTAATATATTTTGTAAGTGTGTTGGCCAACTCTGAATCTTTCTCATCCATTAGATTATAAGTGAATATCTGAAGTAGGGCCGGCAAGTGTGTTGTTGAAGTCGATCGAGTTTGAAGGTTCAATTTTAAAACTCCTAATCTTCAGACATCATTTAATGACAACATAACAATGAGATTAATAGCTTCTTAACTCTTGCGATGTCAAGTTTTGAAATTGTTTGGCGACAGTATATGAGTTAGTCTTCTCTTAATCTTATAAATTCAGTATTTCTTTGGATGGAAAAGCCAAAATCTAACTGTTGTCTGCTATTTTCGAGCTCAAAGTTGTTTGGCATGTTATATAAAGTAAATGATGGATAAATTTGAATTATGCTTCTTGGGAGTTTGTATGGCAAAGCTTCACTTTCTTTCAGTATGAAAAGTTTGAATAATAGAAAAGATGAGGATCTTGAATCTATGGGCGTGGAAGAAAGTGTGTTTGATTGCTTAGAAATGAAGTTAAACTACCTTACGTATGAAATGAATGAATTATAGAGAATTGTTTCATATATGCTTAATATTTAATGAGCCTAACTATGAAAATGAGTTGGATTTGCGATATGCATAATATTTAATGAGCCTAACTATGAAAAGAATGTATCTAATTATCACAGCTTAATCAACGGTTCATTGCAATCGAGATTTATAAATATATTTTAATTTTTATCTTTTCATTATTTTTGCAATTTTTTATTATTTTCTAAATTTTAATTAACATCCGTCCTGAATAAGGTGACTCTGTGACTTTAAAGGTTGTTACTAGAATTTTGTGGATTTGAGTTTGTGAAAGAGGGGACCATGGACCATGGACCATGGACCATGGTGTGTGGGTGAAACCAAGTTAATAGGGTTGGTTCGAAGAGTCATGTACTTTGGTATTGCAGCAATAACCAAATCTGGGCAGTGGGCAACATGGGTTGGTGACTGAGGATGTGAAGTGGGGTCTGCTTTCCTTCCTTGACCTTTTCCGATGTGGTGGGACTAATCCAATCCAACGGCGAGGAAATGTTGATGGGATATGGAAAAATATATGGGGAAGAAAAAAGGGCAACTTTCTTAAATGCAAAGTTAGCATGCGAATCGAATGCCTCCCCACTTTATTAATGCGCCCGCAAATTTTTATTTCCCTAACACCTATTTTGCCTGTCCCACGTTACGCCTGTGGTCTGTGCTACATATGATTTTAAGTCTTTGCGTAATATAACGGTGATGGTGATAGTGATGATAATGATTTTGATGATTACTGAAGAACAATAAGAATATCGTCAGATGATATTAGCTAAGTTTTGTTTTTAAAATTCATCTTCATGATAATTTTCAGCAGAATGAATAGGTCTATTATTCATTTTAAGATAAATATATTTAAATATCAGTAAAAATTATATCAATTATATATATATAATTTTTTTTTTTTTTAATTTACATGTGCGAAACTGTAGAATATATCAAGAGTCGTGTGGTTGTAGAGATGAAATTTGATATATTTCATGTTCCCCTTTCGTATAGTTTTTGTGAATATTTACTGAAAAAAATGGCATTAGGAAAAATAAAATGAAAATATGCTGCTGAGAAAATGATGCTCAGTCTTATTTTCAGTCATGATCTTCTCTCTTTTTCAATTTTTAATGATAAATTACGTTTCTTTTTACTCAAAATACTTACTTTCACAATTTTTTATATATTTATACCAGATTGTAGCTTGGGAAGCTGATTTGGTTGCTGACCAAACCTAACCAGCTGAATTTAAAATTTAGATTTTTTTTCTCTTAATGTATGGCCCAAGTAACTCAAATCAATCATAATTTAAATTATATTTTAATATAGAAGGGGAACTAATTGAAATTGAGAATGACTTAGTATTCACATTATGATATATTTACATACTTAGGTGTAACTGTAAATAGAAAAAAGAAATTGGAGAAATCAATCTAGTTATATCATATAAGATGGGACCGGGGTGAGTTGTATTTTGAATAACTCTTGTCAAAATACATATATGGAGATTGGAACAACCCTTGTATAGAAAGAAAAATATCTTTAAAATATGATAGGATTAACCGTAGTTCAACTGGTTATCTTCCATCTCAGGAAGTGGGAGATTGCGGGTTAGATTGAAAGAGAAAGGTGATATTGGTAGATTTAAACATGAAATAATATATTTCAAGGAGAACTCATTTTGAAATATTTATTATTGTAACTCTGAAATTGTGTTTTAAATCGAATGATATGTTTATTGTCAAAAGGTTTTAATTTTCAAAATTTAAAAAAGATTTCAATAACCTTGCACTAAACTAGAATTGACATCCGCCTAACAAAAGCAAGCAGGCAAATTGACTTTGGAAAGACCGAGTTTCCCATCTTCTCTCTGTGTCTACTCTATTTGCCTCTTCCTAGAAAGAAGAAACGATGACGGAGTCTACGAAACAAGGATTAAGAATCATTTTCATTAACCAACATCAATAGTTGATTAAGTAAGGGAGCACTTACACACACCTGAATTTTCTGCCTCTACACACCTGAAATCAGATTTTCTGATGAAATTACAATTTTACCCCCACGTTTCCATTCATTCAAATGAATGCCCAGTTCATTTTGGAATTCATTCGAATGAATCCTCAAGTGTATTTTCAATTCATTCGAATGAATGGACTGAATAGTAACACAGAATACTGCTCAGCCCCATTCACTCGAATGAATGTGCCTCATTCATTCAAATGACCCATTCATTTGAATGAATGGTTCATTCATTCGAATGATTTAAATATTAAGATTTATTTTAAAATTTTATACTTATTTTTTAAGCACTGTGTATTTCCAAAATTTCTCAAATTGAATATCTAGACAAATTAAAATAATCTGATAAAAATACCTTAAGACTTCAAGGTCTTTTGACACTCCTAAATATTTAAAACACAGTATTTTACAAATAAGGGTATCCCCAGGGTGTGTCAAAAACACATTTGGAAGTGTCAAAAGACCTTGAAGTCTTAAGGTATTTTTATCAGGTTATTTTAATTAGTCTAGATATTCAATTTGAGAAATTTTGAAAATACACAGTGCTTAAAAATAGCTGTCTATATTTTAAAACGTAGACCGTTATTTTTTAAGCACTGTGTATTTTCAAAATTTCTCAAATTGAATATCTAAACTAATTAAAATAACCCGATAAAAATACCTTAAGACTTCAGGTCTTTTGACACTTCCAAATGTGTTTTTGACACACCCTAGGGATACCCTTATTTGTAAAATACTGTGTTTTAAATATTTAGGAGTGTCAAAAGACCTTGAAGTCTTAAGGTATTTTTATCAGGTTATTTTAATTAATCTAGATATTCAATTTGAGAAATTTTGGAAATACACAGTGCTTAAAAAATAAGTTTAAAATTTTAAAAAGATTTAAATAAATGTAATAGATACTGTAACCTGTAACTCATGAATCATTCGAATGATTCATCTCATTCGTGATGAATCATTCGAATGATTCATCTAAGAACGTCTTCGTATTCATTCCGTCCGTGTTCATTCGAATGAACGAATGAACCGATCGTTCTGAATATTCATTCGAATGAACGGTCGGTTCATTTGAATGAATTCACGAATGAGATGAATCATTCGAATGATTCATGAGTTACAGGTTACAGTATCTATTACATTTATTTAAATCTTTTTAAAATTTTAAACTTATTTTTTAACCACTGTGTATTTCCATAATTTTTCAAATTGAATATCTAAACTAATTAAAATAACCTGATCAAAATACTTTAAGACTTAAAGGTCTTTTGATACTCCTAAATATTTAAAACACAGTATTTTACAAATAAGGGTATCCCTAGAGTGTGTCAAAAACGCATTTGGAAGTGTCAAAAGACCTTGAAATCTTAAGGTATTTTTATCGGGTTATTTTAATTAGTTTAGATATTCAATTTGAGAAATTTTGGAAATACATAGTGCTTAAAAAATAAGTGTAAAGTTTTAAAATAAATCTTAATATTTAAATCATTCGAATGAATGAGCCATTCGAATTCGAATGAATGAGCCTCATTCATTCGAATGAATGGATCATTTGAATGAATGAGGCCCATTCATTCGAATGAATGGGTCATTTGAATGAATGAGGCCCATTCATTTGAATGAATGGGGCTGAGCAGTATTCCGTGTTACTGTTCAGCCTATTCATTCGAATGAACTGAAAATACACTTGAGGATTCATTCGAATGAATGCCAAAATGAACTGGGCATTCATTCGAATAAATGGAAACGCGGAGGTAAAATCATAATTTCACCCAAAAATCTGATTTCGGGTGTGTAGAGGTAGAAAATCTGGGTGTGTGTAAGTGCTCTCTTAAGTAAATCTCAGCTTTCTTGAAGGCTACTAAACCTGTAAGGGTAAATACCTTTGCCTTATGGTTAAGTAATCACTTCAAGCATTTATTTGTTATCTAAATATAGTTGTGGGCAGGGGTGGAAATCTCGTTACCGACTGAGAAATTTCTCTCTTATTTTTTTTTTTAAAAATCATATATCTCGTATCGGCCGAAATTATTACCCCTTACCACTTGTGGGTTCTGGATACTGAAGAAGAGATATTCAGATAAGGATCTAATTTGGTTTATCTTCCAAATCTCCAATTATTGAGCCATAAGTTTCCCACATTCACCTCCTTATAAAAACATCCCTTTCATCTGCATCACATTTCTTTTTTTCTTTTAAAGCAACAAACTATAAAAAATATTATTTCTTACAATCAGTACAAAGCCAATATAAAAAAAAATACAATAACATACTGATTTAGTTGACGGAGAGTAATTTTAATGAGAGTGGTTCAAAAGAGTTGAATGTAAATTGAACTCAAAAGGTCATTGGGCCAGTGCTGTGAATAAGGCCCAGGAGACTAATGAGCCCAGTTAATATAACTTTTATATATATATATTCTCTTTCTCTGTAGAGCTTAGATCTTAGCTACGAATTTCTAATTTTTAAAATTAACCTTTTGGCTGAAATTTTTTTCCCTCTCAAATCAGGTTGGACTGGAAAATAAAAAAAATATAAGAGACAAAAAAAAATTAAAAGAAAATTGGAGTGCATCTGGAAAAAGAAAATGGGGGTGGAGCTTAAAAGGGAAAAGAATTTTCTGATAAAAAGAAGACAAAATATATTATCTGAAAACAAAACTGCGAAAAAAGGACAGGAGTGGGGAAAAAAATGAAAGAGATTAATTTAGAAAAGAATGGAAGAATTCAGATATCCATACGTGCAAGACAGAGAGATTATGCCAGTGAAGCAGGAAATCCACGATAAAAGACACAGAGAGAGATTGAGAGAGAGAGGAGTGAGGAGTCAATGAAACTCTGGTGCAGCCGGCCTAACCAGTTATCGTAGATATTTACTCACATAAAATAGACCGCCTGGTTGTTCTCCTCCCGTACAAAGAGAACAATACACTCCTATTATTCTGCATTCTACTCTCGTACAGGGAGAAGAAATCAATGGACGTTCAACTCAAAATTTAACGACAAGTGTTTGTTGGGGTATAGAGCTAGTTTTTTGGGCTTGAAGTCCATTCCTAACAATGTCTTTTGGACTCGACATTGTAATCGCTGGAGAGCCTCGTTCGAGGGAGGGAATTTTTGGGGTGAGAATTGTTAAGACCTGGGTATTCATCCCAAAATACTAGCCTATTAGAGGAAGTGACTTAAGTCCTTTATAGATCACTAAATTTCCTTCTACACTTTCAATATGAGACTCGTTATGAATGAGAGTCCCACGTTAGTTGTGACTTGTGAGAGGAGAAAACTAAGGAATTATATAGGACTGGGTCAATCCATCTATCATGCTCGTCTTTTGTGCTGGAACCCCGATCCTAATAGTGTTAGACATAATTCATGAATAAAAATCCAATGCAAATGAAAGTCAACAAAAGACAAAGAATTCTAAATTCAATACTCAAGGCCGGTAAATTTGTCTGGGATGCTCGATGATTGCCAAGCGATGCAGAAAATACAACTCAAAGTAACTTCTATAAATAGATAGAAATCTCCTCAGCTTGAGAGCAATCCTCTCATTTCATATCAAGAGGAATTGGGTTGATTGAGAGGTTTAAAATGGCCAACCATTGGCTGTTCACTGTCCTGTTTGCAGCATTAGTATTGAACTGCCATTGCCAAGACAAGAAGGTAAAATTAGATACGATTTTCGCCTAGTTTCTATCAAATTCAATAAGGAAATTTTATTGAAGAATTAGGTGTTTCTGAATGTGTAGGTTCATGTTGTGTACATGGGAGACTTGCCCAAGGGTGGCCTGTCTACCAAGTATTTGCACCACACCATGCTGAAAGATGTTCTTGGAAGGTTATTCATACTACATTGTCATTTCTTTCTACAAATTTTCCTGTCACAGTATTTACTACAACCAAGTAATAGACGTAACAATAATAAGATGAATATGATTTAGATGTTTTCCTTCTAAAAGGCAGAAAATATTGTAATGACAGTGCTTCCAGTGCTAAAGAATCACTAGTCCATAGTTATGGGAGAAGCTTTAATGGATTTGCAGCCAGACTATCAGATGAAGAAGTTGAGAGGTTTCGAGGTAAGGTGGTGATTGTAGTTTTGAGTTAAAATTGATTTTATTATCAAAATCAATAAACAAAAAGGATGATTTTGATCATCTACAGTGTTTAATATTTGGAATTTTTTTTTTGTGTGGGGGTATTGGGTTAATAGAGAGAGATGAAGTGGTTTCGGTGTTTCCGAACAAGTTGCTGAAACTGCACACTACAAGATCATGGAACTTCATGGACTTTCCCCAGAATCCCGTTGGAGCACCTTCTAATGAAGGAGACGTTATTGTTGGATTACTAGACACAGGTATGTAACTTGAATTCAAGTCTATTTTGGAATAGAACAATTGCTAAAGAAAAACATTTTCTTTTCAAATAAAATTTTTATGCAAAATATAAAAGAAAGAAACAGGATCTCATGCATATGTACCTTCCTATAACAGGAATATGGCCAGAGTCAGAGAGCTTTAACGATGAAGGATTTGGCCCCCCTCCTGCAAAATGGAATGGGACATGCCAGACCGCAGACAACTTCACATGCAACAAGTAAAATTCCACACACTTATCTATTTTTCAGTGTATTTTCAAAGAATTGAGTTTTTCCTCCTCTGCATGTTACTAAATGAATCAATAAAAATGTCGGATTTTCAGCAAAATCATCGGAGCCCGATTCTACAACAGTGAAGACTACTACGATGATACAGACTTCAAATCTCCAAGGGACTCGGAGGGGCATGGAACCCATACTTCGTCCACTGCAGCTGGCCAAGCCGTTGATGGAGCGAGCTACTATGGATTAGCTTCGGGTGTGGCAAGAGGTGCAGTTCCAAAAGCAAGAATTGCCATGTACAAAGTGTGCTGGTCCTTTGGATGTGCTTTGGCTGATATCTTGGCAGCTTTTGATGATGCAATAGCGGATGGTGTCGATATTATATCAGTTTCCCTTGGATCAGGTTTCCCAGATCCATATTTTGACGACCCAATTGCTATAGGTGCTTTCCACGCAATGAGAAATGGGATCTTAACCTCAAACTCTGCGGGCAATTCAGGGCCTGATCCCTACTCTGTCTCCAACTACTCACCTTGGACTCTGACTGTTGCAGCTAGCACCATTGACAGAAAGTTTGTGTCCCAAGTGATGCTTGGAAACGGGCAAACGTTTTCTGTAAGTGAATTCGAATCCTTCAACTATGGTTATGGATGTACTCTAAATTAAAGTTCTAATCATTGCCATTGAAGAATTTAAGTTGAACATAATTCATGAGTGTCTCAAGTTGTGGAGAGCAGAATTCATGTATGGCAAACCTCTGATTTCCACAGCACTGCAAATGCATTCCTGGAATGGGCGATCATAATTCTAAATTTGAAGTTTTGCTAACTGATTTTGCCCCATGATTCTTGACGCATTTTCATTGACAAAATGAATTACAGGGAAATGCTATCAATTCTTTCGTGCTAAATGGTGCAAGTTACCCTCTGATCTATGGAGGAGCTGCACCAAATGTTTCAGCTGGTGCTAATGGCGACATTTCAAGATACTGTGATGAAGGAACTCTCAATTCATACTTGGTGGAAGGAAAGATTGTCCTCTGTGATACCATTTGGGATGGTTCAGGGATCGTGGCGGCTGATGCATTGGGTATGATAATGGCTGATGATGAATTCTCTGATTTCGCCTTTTCTTACCCAGTACCTGCCACGGTCATCAGCACTGATGAAGGTGCTAAAGCATTGGACTACATTCAATCTTCCGAGTACGTATGACAGGGACCTTTTCCCCCAATTTAGTGCGTTGGAAGTGAGTAGTTATCTCCAATTTTTGTTCTAAATGATTGCCTTCTCAGAAATCCCTTTGGAACCATTCTTGCTGGTGAGACTTGGAAGGATGACTCAGCCCCTCGTGTTGTCTCTTTCTCTTCCAGGGGACCCAACCCAATCACTCCCGACATTCTCAAGGTAATGTAAATGGGTGAAACTCTCTACGCTCTGTTCCATTTGTACTGTAACATTATGACAAAATACTAAGCTTTCGAATTTTGGATAAAAAAATTAGCCTGACTTGACTGCCCCGGGTGTCGACATCCTCGCTGCTTGGTCTCCAGTGGCACCTCCTTCCATCTATTATCTCGATAAGAGGAGTGTAAACTTCAACATAATCTCAGGCACATCCATGTCTTGCCCTCATGCAAGTGGTGCAGCAGCCTATGTCAAAGCTGCTCATCCAGATTGGTCTCCAGCTGCTGTAAAATCTGCCCTCATGACTACAGGTGAGCATAAATGACAATAGTGTTTCAAGCCATTCCTTTTCACCCATCAAATTCTAATTCTATTGCCATTAGTAAAATTTTCCACATCCAAATCATAATTAATCAGATGCAATTTCCTTGAACTGACCAGTTTTGCCATTATATACAGCTTTTGTCATGGACCCTAAGAAGAATACTGATGCAGAGTTCGCCTATGGATCGGGCCACATCAATCCAATTAGAGCAGTAAATCCTGGTCTGGTGTATGATGCATCTGAACAGGACTATGTAGACTTCCTCTGCAGGCAAGGCTACAATACAAGCACATTGAGGCTGGTAACAGGGGATTCAAGCACTTGCAATTACACTAGCCCGGGGACGGCGTGGGATCTCAACTATCCCTCCTTCTCACTTTCTGTTCCAGATGGCCAAGCCATCATGGGGTCCTTCAATAGAACAATAACCAATGTTGGATTTCCAAACTCTACTTACTCTGCTACTACATACATAGCATCTTCTACTATCAAGATCAGCGTCGTGCCTTCTTCACTTTCGTTCACATCGCTGGGCGAGAAACAATCCTTCACTGTGATGGTGATGGGACCTGTGATCGCGCAACAGCCCATAATTTCTGGTTATATCTTGTGGAAGGATGGAGTTCATACAGTTAGGAGCCCACTTGTGGTTTACACGGTGCTACCCTCTACTGTCCAGGCATACAACAAGAAAAGCTTTTCATTTGAAGGCTCTTCCATGTATCACAAGAATGGAATATTTAGGCACAAGTAGTTAATCTCATTTAAGTCATTATTCAGATGATTCATGGTGGTTTTTTGTTTTGTTTTGTTTTGTTTAGTTCTAATGGGAGTGAAATAAGATCTCTGTTAACCCCATTTGATTGGAACTATAATGACATGCAATGCCATTCATTTCTCTCTCTTGATTCTTTTTTGCTTATGTGGTTTTCATGTGTAAGTTTCATTAAGTTTGAAAACTCTATTCATACTTTTTTACATTGGTACGAAATTCAATTATTCATAAAGTTGATTGGTCCAACACTAGTGTTAATAAAACATGGAAAATCAGACCTTTTATCCTATTTTATACTAAGTTGGCCTAACTCGATGCCTATACTTGAAGATAATTCCACTAAACACCCACATGATAAGTTATCAATGAATCTCAACACCAGATTCTTTAATAAATGAGGCGGATGATCTTAAGGGTTTGACTAAATTGTTTGAATATTGGTTGTTGATGAATTTGAATAAACCATGTATCTTAATGTTTCCATAGATACATAGGCCATTGCATTGTGGACACCTTTTCTATACCTGATTACTCCTTATAAACAGGCCCTACAACCTTAGAACTTACCATTCAAAAACTTCCCCACACCCTTTGATCTATGTTGTCTAAAATCCAACGTCGCAATGCAATGCATTTGACACCTCACTCAACCCCTACTAATGTCTTCAACACATTTAAATGTCATTACACTGTCACCATCTTTGAATAAAGTATTTTCTACAGTAGCGTAATGAATAGCGCATAACAGAACAACACCCAATACTCCGCCAACTCGGGTTCAACGTCCAACTATGAAACCAAAGTATCCACCTCATCAAAGCCAAGCCAACCCAAGCACATGTGGGTGTCATTTCATTGTTTAATAATCACTTTCTAAAAATAGGGACACCTTCATCCACTTGTCATTATAAGAATTTTTATAATAAGAATTCATAGTAGAATTTTTAAACTCAAGCTCAAGTAGAGCATTCAACATGAGCAGCTCACCTGTGCAGTAAAAAGTCGCCTTACTGTTTGCATGCAATAGTGGCTACTGTTGCTGAGAATCTCGTGGATTAGAAATAGGAGAAGACACCATGTTGGAGTGGTTGCTTGCTTTGTATAGACTTGTTGTACCATTTATTATTATCATTATTTTTATAAACAAAACAATTTTATTGATCATCAAATAAATTTTAACTGTTCATTCAAATAAATTTTATCCACATAGGTGTAGCTCAACTGGTTGCCTCCCGCTTCAGCAAGTGGGAGGTTGTACGTTCGGACCCCCATGGCCTAACCTTTGTGTGCTTTAGGGTAGTGGGTTCATCCGTAGGGGTTTTAGTAGGACTGTGTCTGAGTTTCCCACACATTAATCCAAAAAAAAAAAAAAAAAATTGAAGGATGCTGGTATTTATCTACATTGCCAATCGGCTAATGATTCAAGTTGGCAAGCTGAAGCGAATTACTTTCAAGAATGGATCATGGATTGGGTCATAGGTAGTTGAGTCATTGATTGAGCCATGAGTTTTAATTTAGTTTGATGTTTAATCACCGGCTAGATGGGGTTATAATCAATTCATAGGTGGATAAACAATTTTTTTTTTCAAAAAAAGCTTGGACTGGAGCAATAATAACACTCTCGAAATATTTCCATTTTCACAATGTTTCTATGAAAATATTTTGCACGCATACTCTTAATGTTAACCATATCTACTTAATCTGAAAACTATATTATCCAAACAACTTAGACTTCATGTTAAATATCTGAGCATAAATTCATGTATATCAGTCCTTTCACTTTGTGCAGCAATATGTCATGGAACAATGGCGAATCTTTTTTTTTTTTCACTCTAATTCACTAGAAGTCACTCTAATGGTATGTTGCTAAGTGAGTAAGCTTTTAATATGATTTTGTTATAATTTGGACCAAGATGATCACCTTGTAAACACACAAAAACTAGGTCGCACAAGAATGAGAGAGAAAGTGATCACACCAAAGAACTTAGAATTTTATTGATCAAATTACAAAGGTGACTTGTATAAGCTCTCACACACTCCAGCTTGGGAGCTGCTTTCCACAAACGTGACTCCTCTCTCATGCTTGCCTACAAATGACTCTACCACCAGGACTATCCCTGAAGTTTCAGGGCCCCTAAGCCCAACACACTGGTAAGGACCCTAGGGCTTAAGGAAAGTGCATGGTGGGGGCCCTAGGCCATTGGTCAAATTAGGGACCCTAGGTGGCCGACTATTTGATCTTAAGGCAGAACCGGCCCCGTCTACCACTCTTATTAATACTTGCAGCCCCAGCATGATTAGGATCATACCTATCCTACTACTTATGAACTTTCTAGATGCTTGTAAGCATCTCTTGAACACTACACCTTTCTAGAATCTTCTAGACTCGACCAAAATACACGACATTAGAAACTTCCACACACTACAACATTACTCTACATACTTATATAGAGTTCTACAGATTTTTCCATAACATGAGAGTACTCTCATCATTCTGGAGAACTCCATATGACTCTAGCACTTTGGAGAGTTCTTTTAAATATTTCGGATCTTTCTGCAATCTTCTTGAGTCTTTCAGAACTTTTCGTGCTCATATTAAAGCTTTTAAGAATCTCCAACATGAAAAAACCTCCATCTTTTGGGCTTTGCAATACCTTATTCTCATTTTTGGCACTAACTTAGATGATCGGCATGTCACGGTGTCTCATCTCTTGTTATTGACTTGTTTACTTAAAATTCTATGCAAATAATAGACACCCTTATCTTAAAAGGGAAGTGGTGGTGTGTAAAATCAACCATGAATAGATTATAATTGTCTTTTAATTATGGGAAATCACAAGTAGTAGTTATGTCTTTCTAATAGATAGCACTACAATTTTCCAAATGCTAAAGTAAATTCCACTCATTTATTAAACCCCTCACTATAACTGGAATCACACTTACAATCCCAAAAACATAAGGCCATTGAGCCATAGAAATGAAGGGGAATACAGAGCATTACAGGCAGGTGCTTTTATTGGACTCCCAGTGCAAACAAAACAAACGTCATGAATCATTTGAAGGATAACTTTGAGATGAGATGAACTACTTGTGCCTCAAGATTCCATTCTTGTGATACATGGAAGAGCCTTCAAATGAAAAGCCTTTGTTGTTGTATGCATGGATAGGTGCAGGAAGCACTGTGTAAATCACAAGTGGGCTCCTAACTGTATGTACCCCGTCCTTCCACAAGATATAACCAGAAATTATCGGTGCCTGCACGACCACCGGTCCTTCCACCGTCACAGTGAACGGTTTTTTCTCGCCCAGCGACGTGAATGAAAGTACAGCAGGCTCAACAGTGACCTTGATGGTGGGATATTTTATATATACCGTAGCATAATATGTAGAGTTTGGATATCCAACATTAGTTACTGTTCTATTGAAGGACCCCATGATGGGCTGGCCATCTGAAACGGAAAGTGCAAAGGAGGGATAGTTCAGATCCGATGCTGTCCCCGGGCTAGTGTTATTGCAAGTGCTTGAATCCCCTGTTACCAGCCTCAATGTGCTTGTATTGTAGCCTTGCCTGCAGAGGAAGTCTACGTAGTCTTGTTCGGATGCATCATACACCAGACCAGGACTTACTGCTTTAAGTGGATAGATGTGGCCAGATCCATAGGAAAACTCTGCATCCACATTCTTCCTAGGGTCCATGACAAAAGCTGTAGATGATGGCAGAAACACGTATTCAGTCTGATGTAAGGGAAAATATAGTGTTCACTATCCCAAAACTTGAGTAAGATATACACAATTGCTAATAAGAATAGTTGTTGAATTGGATGGGTGAGTAAAAAGGGCTTGAAGCACTATATTCATTTATTCTCACCTGTAGTCATTAGGGCAGATTTGATAGCAGCTGGTGACCAATTTGGATGAGCAGCTTTGAGATACGCAGCTGCACCACTTGCATGAGGGCAAGACATGGATGTGCCAGAGATTATGTTGTAGTTTACACTCCTCTTATCGAGATGGTAGATCGAAGGAGGTGCCACTGGAGACCAAGCAGCGAGGATGTCGACACCCGGGGCTGTCAAGTCGGGCTATTTTTTTTCTCATCCAAAATTTGAAAGTTTAGTATTTTTTTTCAAAATGAATTTAGTGTAATCGGAATAACCCTTGAGAGTTTCACCCTTCACATTACCTTGAGAATGTCTGGAGTAATTGGGTTGGGTCCTCTGGAAGAGAAAGAGACAACACGGGGGGCTGAAACGTCCTCCCAAGTCTCACCATAAAGAATGGTTCCAATGGGAGAGCTGAAAAGGCAATATTTTTTAGAAAAAATATTGGATATTTCTATTCAATCTCCTAAGAACTACTTCCTCTGATAATCCTATCCACACAAAGGTTGAAATCGGATAAAAAGGTTTTCGTCGTACTCACTCGGAAGATCGAATGTAGTCCAATACTTTGGCACCTTCATCAGTGCTGATGAGCGTGGCGGGTACTGGGTAGGAAAAGGCGACATCGGAGAATTTATCATCAGCCATTATCATACCCAATGCATCAGCCGCCACAATCCCCGAACCATCCCAAATGGTATCACAGAGGACAATCTTTCCTTCCACCAAGTATGAATTGAGAGATCCTTCAACACAGTATCTTGAAATGTCGCCATTAGCACCAGCTGAGACATTTGGTGCAGCTCCTCCATAGATCACAGGGTAACTTGTACCATTTAGCACGAAAGAATTGATAGCATTTCCCTGTAATTTATAAAGCAGGGGCAAAAGCAGTTAGCGAACTCCAAATTTAGAATGTGTATTGATGAAGGTGTTGTGCTGATCTGAGTAATTTCCGATGGAATTACGATTGCCAATTCTAGAATGCATTTGGAGTGCTGTGGAAATCAGAACTTGACCATACGCGTGAATCCTGATTTCTCCAGCACTTGAGACAGACATGAATTATGTTCATCTAAATTCTTCAATAGTAATAACATCAACTTTAATATAAGAGTACATCCAGATCCATAGTTGATGGATTCGAATTCACTTACAGCAAAAATTTGCCCGTTTCCAAGCACCACTTTGGACACAAACTTTCTGTCAATGGTGCTAGCTGCGACAGTCAGAGTCCAAGGTGAGTAGTTGGAGACAGAGTAGGGATCAGGCCCGGAATTGCCAGCAGAGTTTGAGGTTAAGATCCCATTTTTCATTGCATGGAAAGCACCTATAGCAATTGGGTCGTCAAAATATGGATCTGGGAAACCTGATCCGAGGGAAACTGATATAATATCGACTCCATCCGCTATTGCATCATCAAAAGCTGCCAAGATATCGGCCAAAGCACATCCAAAGGACCAGCACACTTTGTACACGGCAATTCTTGCTTTTGGAACTGCACCTCTTGCCACACCCGAAGCTAATCCATAGTAGCTCGCTCCATCAACGGCTTGGCCAGCTGTAGTGGACGAAGTATGGGTTCCATGCCCCTCCGAGTCCCTTGGAGATTTGAAGTCTGTATCATCGTAGTAGTCTTCACTGTTGTAGAATCGGGCTCCGATGATTTTGCTGAAAATCCGACATTTTTATTGATTCATTTAGTGACATGCAGAGGAGGAAAACTCAATTCTTTGAAAATACACTGAAAAATAGATAAGTGTGTGGAATTTTACTTGTTACATGTGAAGTTGTCTGCGGTCTGGCATGTCCCATTCCATTTTGCAGGAGGGGGGCCAAATCCTTCATCGTTAAAGCTCTCTGATTCTGGCCATATTCCTGTTATAGGAAGGTACATATGCATGAGATCCTGTTTCTTTTGTTTATATTTTGCATAAAATTTTTATTTGAAAGAAAATGTTTTTTTTTTTTTTAAGCAATTGTTCTATTCCAAAATAGACTTGAATTCAAGTTACATACCTGTGTCTAGTAATCCAACAATAACGTCTCCTTCATTAGAAGGTGCTCCAATGGGATTCTGGGGAAAGTCCATGAAGTTCCATGATCTTGTAGTGTGCAGTTTCAGCAACTTGTTCGGAAACACCGAAACCACTTCATCTCTCTCTGTGAACCCAATACCCCCCACACAAAAAAAAAAATCCAAATATTAAACACTGTAGATGATCAAAATTATCCTTTTTTTTTTTTATTGATTTTGCTAATAAAATCAATTTTAACTCAAAACTACAATTACCACCTTACCTCGAAACCTTTCAACTTCTTCATCTGATAGTCTGGCTGCAAATCCATTAAAGCTTCTCCCATAACTATGGACTAGTGATTCTTTAGCACTGGAAGCACTGTCATTACAATATTGTCTACCTTTTAGAAGGAAATCATCTAAATCATATTCATCTTATTATTGTTACTTCTATTACTTGATTGTAGTAAATACTGTGATAGGAAATTTGTCGAAAGAAATGATAATGTCGTATGAATAACCTTCCAAGAACATTTTTCAGCATGGTGTGGTGCAAATGCTTGGTAGACAGGCCACCTTTGGGCAAGTCTCCCATGTACACAACATGAACCTACGCATTCAGAAACACATAATTCTTCAATAAAATTTCCTTATCGAAGTTGATAGAAAATAAGCGAAAATCATATCGATTTTTACCTTCTTATCTTGGCAATGGCAGTTCAACACTAAAGCTGCAAACAAGAGAGTAAACACCCAATGCTTGGCCATTGTAAACTCCTCACTCTACCCAACTCCTATTGAATATTGATACCAAAGGAAAGGATTGCTCTTAAGCTGAAGAGATTTCAGCCTTTTATAGCAGTTGGCTTGAGTTGGAATTTCTGCATGGCAGCTTCTTATTCTTAGCAATTATCGATCATAGATATCACCGGATTTAAGCATTGAAATGGTTAATTTGTTCATGTCCTTGGTTGACTTTCATCTCTAAATTATTTTTGTTGATTAATTATATGAACAGCTGTCACTGAATTTTGTGATTGAACGTCTCTTGACTTATTGTCCTTGTGTAAGGGAGGAGACGAAGAAAACAACGAACTCTCTGCTGTTCAATCCACAATGAAAACGACGAACATCTCTTGAAACTTTTCAACCGGCTCCCATTTCAGTTGCTTCCTCCGTACCAGAAGTGCTTCTCCTCGAATGAAACAAAGGAAAGGCCCTTAATTTCCTCTTTTTAGAAAGTACTATAACTACGTAATATTTTTTTTTTTTTAATTCATGTGTGAGAAACTGTAGGATACCCAGCATAAAACTCCCATGAGTGAGCCCACTACTCCTAGGGCACACCAAGGTTAGGCCATGGGGACTCAAACCTGCAATCTCCCACTTCCTGAAGTCAGACGCAACCAGTTGATCTAGACCCATGTAGATAACAATGATCAAATTTGAAAATTTCTTCATCTTAATTTTAAGACAATAACTTAGAATTAAATGATCAAATTTTAAGTGAACTGGAAAGGTAAAATTAAAAAAAAATTAATTTATTGTGAGATAGTGTCACTCTGATATTAAAAAATACAGGTGTTCCGATTCAAATTAATTCTCTTCTAATAAAGCCAAATACAGGATATCTTTTCTTAGAGGTGAAACTTCAGTCGGTTTTTAATCCAACCCGAATGACTCGACTTGAGAAATCAGTGAGTTTGAATTATATATTTGTATATTTTAGATCGAGTCATGTTGAATTTGAAAAAAAAGAACTGGCATAAAATTTGGTGGTAAGTTGAGGTTGGGTTGGGTTTTAATGGTAAGGAATATACGGATGGACTTTAGACGCAGGCCTTACTTCAGTCCTTATTTCGTGGGCTCCGTCATTGTCATTGTCGGAATTTGTTGGAGGTCTTTCCTAAGTCAAATGCTTGCTTGCTTTTGACAACATGTAGAGGAGGTCAAATTTATTTTATTCCTATCCTTTCTCCTGTTAAAATCTTTCAATTTGTTTGTTATTCATATTGTATATCTTCTAAACTATTGTAAAAACGTAAGGATTCGTATCCTTTTAGAGTTTATATTATTTTATAGATAATAGAATTTAGTAAATATTATAAATTTATAGTATTAACCCTTTGATTTAATAGATTTTTTATTTGGGTGGTTGTGGTTATAAGAAAGGATGATATGTATCATGTGACTTCATTCATAACAATTTATTTGGTTTTTGATTACTTATCACATCTGTCATACAATGTCATATCTGTGATAAGGGCCAATAAAGCGGTCAACAGAAGTTTAAAATTCAGTATCGGTTAATATATCGGCCATAAAAAATATAAGAGACAAAAAAAAATTAAAAGAAAATTGGAGTGCATCTGTAAAAAGAAAATGGGGGTGGAGATTAAAAAGGAAAAGAATTTTCTGATAAAAAGAAGACAAAATATATTATCTGAAAACAAAACTGTGAAAAAAGGACAGGAGTGGGGAAAAAAATGAAAGAGATTAATTTAGAAAAGAATGGAAGAATTCAGATATCCATACGTGCAAGACAGAGAGATAATGCCAGTGAAGCAGAAAATCCATGATAAAAGACACAGAGAGATTGAGAGAGAGAGGAGTGAGGAGTCGATGAAACTCTGGTGCAACCGGCCTAACCAGTTATCATAGATATTTACTCACATAAAATAGACCGCCTGGTTGTTCTCCTCCCGTACAAAGAGAACAATACACTCCTATTATTCTGCATTCTACTCTCGTACAAGGAGAAGAAATCAATGGACGTTCAACTCAAAATTTAACGACAAGTGTTTGTTGGGTATGAGAGCTAGTCTTTTGGGCTCGAAACTCAGTCCTAACAATGGTAGCAGAGCTAGGTCCCCAACCTAGAGCGTGTGGACTCAAGATTTTCCTAACTGAATGGAATGGTCGGCGACATTCTAACCATCGGAGAGCCTCGTTCGAGGAAGGGATTTTTGGAGTGCGAATTGTTAAGACTTGGGTATCCATCCCAAAAGACTAGCCTATTAGGTGGAGTGACTTAAGTCCTTTATAGATCACTAAATCTCCCTCTACACTTCCAATGTGGGACTCGTCACGAATGAGAGTTCCACAATAGTTGTGACTTGTGAGAGGAGAAAACTAAGGAATTATATAGGACTGAGTCAGTCCACCTATCATACTCATCTTTTGTGCCGGAAGCTTGATCCTAACAGTGTTGACATAATTCATAAATAAAAATCCAATACAAATGAAAGTCAACAAAAGACATAAAGAATTCTAAATTCAATACTCAAGGCCGGTAAATTTGTCTGGGATGCTCGATGATTGCCAAGCAATGCAGAAAATACAACTCAAAGTAACTGCTATAAATAGATAGAAATCTCCTCAGCTTGAGAGCAATCCTCTCATTTCATATCAAGAGGAATTGGGTTGATTGAGAGGTTTAAAATGGCCAACCATTGGCTGTTCACTGTCCTGTTTGCAGCATTAGTATTGAACTGCCATTGCCAAGACAAGAAGGTAAAATTAGATACGATTTTCGCCTAGTTTCTATCAAATTCAATAAGGAAATTTTATTGAAGAATTAGGTGTTTCTGAATGTGTAGGTTCATGTTGTGTACATGGGAGACTTGCCCAAGGGTGGCCTGTCTACCAAGTATTTGCACCACACCATGCTGAAAGATGTTCTTGGAAGGTTATTCATACTACATTGTCATTTCTTTCTACAAATTTTCCTGTCACAGTATTTACTACAACCAAGTAATAGACGTAACAATAATAAGATGAATATGATTTAGATGTTTTCCTTCTAAAAGGCAGAAAATATTGTAATGACAGTGCTTCCAGTGCTAAAGAATCACTAGTCCATAGTTATGGGAGAAGCTTTAATGGATTTGCAGCCAGACTATCAGATGAAGAAGTTGAGAGGTTTCGAGGTAAGGTGGTGATTGTAGTTTTGAGTTGAAATTGATTTTATTAGCAAAATCAATAATAAAAAAAAAAAGGATGATTTTGATCATCTACAGTGTTTAATATTTGGATTTTTTTTTTGTGTGGGGGTTATTGGGTTAACAGAGAGAGATGAAGTCGTTTCGGTGTTTCCAAACAAGTTGCTGAAACTGCACACTACAAGATCATGGAACTTCATGGACTTTCCCCAGAATCCCGTTGGAGCACCTTCTAATGAAGGAGACGTTATTGTTGGATTACTAGACACAGGTATGTAACTTGAATTCAAGTCTATTTTGGAATAGAACAATTGCTAAAAAAAAAACATTTTCTTTTCAAATAAAAATTTTATGCAAAATATAAACGAAAGAAACAGGAACTCATGCATATGTACCTTCCTATAACAGGAATATGGCCAGAGTCATTGAGCTTTAACGATGAAGGATTTGGCCCCCCTCCTGCAAAATGGAAAGGGACATGCCAGACCGCAGACAACTTCACATGCAACAAGTAAAATTCCACACACCATCTACTTTTCAGTGTCTTTTCAAAGAATTGAGTTTTTCCTCCTTTGCATTTCACTAAATGAATCAATAAAAATGTTGGATTTTCAGCAAACTCATCGGAGCCCGATTCTACAACAGTGAAGACTACTACGATGTTACAGACTTCAAATCTCCAAGGGACTCGGAGGGACATGGAACCCATACTTCTTCCACTGCTGCTGGCCAAGCCATCGATGGAGCGAGCTACTATGGATTGGCTTCGGGTGTGGCAAGAGGTGCAGTTCCAAAAGCAAGAATTGCCATGTACAAAGTGTGCTGGTCCTTTGGATGTGCTTTGGCCGATATCTTGGCAGCTTTTGATGATGCAATAGCGGATGGTGTCGATATTATATCAGTTTCCCTTGGATCAGGTTTCCCAGATCCATATTTTGACGACCCAATTGCTATAGGTGCTTTCCACGCAATGAGAAATGGGATCTTAACCTCAAACTCTGCGGGCAATTCCGGGCCTTATCCCTACTCTGTCTCCAACTACTCACCTTGGACTCTGACTGTTGCAGCTAGCACCATTGACAGAAAGTTTGTGTCCCAAGTGACGCTTGGAAACGGGCAAACGTTTTCTGTAAGTGAATTCGAATCCTTCAACTATGGTTATGGATGTACTCTAAATTAAAGTTCTAATCATTGCCATTGAAGAATTTAAGTTGAACATAATTCATGAGTGTCTCAAGTGGTGGAGAGCAGAATTCACGTATGGCAAACCTCTGATTTCCACAGCACTGCAAATGCATTCCTGGAATGGGCGATCATAATTCTAAATTTGAAGTTTTGCTAACTGATTTTGCCATATGATTCTTGACGCATTTTCATTGACAAAATGAATTACAGGGAAATGCTATCAATTCTTTCGTGCTAAATGGTACAAGTTACCCTCTGATCTATGGAGGAGCTGCACCAAATGTTTCAGCTGGTGCTAATGGCGACATTTCAAGATACTGTGATGAAGGAACTCTCAATTCATACTTGGTGGAAGGAAAGATTGTCCTCTGTGATACCATTTGGGATGGTTCAGGGATCGTGGCGGCTGATGCATTGGGTATGATAATGGCTGATGATGAATTCTCTGATTTCGCCTTTTCTTACCCAGTACCTGCCACGGTCATCAGCACTGATGAAGGTGCTAAAGCATTGGACTACATTCAATCTTCCGAGTACGTATGACAGGGACCTTTTTCCCCAATTTAGTGCGTTGGAAGTGAGTAGTTATCTCCAATTTTTGTTCTAAATGATTGCCTTCTCAGAAATCCCTTTGGAACCATTCTTGCTGGTGAGACTTGGAAGGATGACTCAGCCCCTCGTGTTGTCTCTTTCTCTTCCAGAGGACCCAACCCAATCACTCCCGACATTCTCAAGGTAATGTAAATGGGTGAAACTCTCTACGCTCTGTTCCATTTGTACTGTAACATTATGACAAAATACTAAGCTTTCGAATTTTGGATAAAAAATTTAGCCTGACTTGACTGCCCCGGGTGTCGACATCCTCGCTGCTTGGTCTCCAGTGGCACCTCCTTCCATCTATTATCTCGATAAGAGGAGTGTAAACTTCAACATAATCTCAGGCACATCCATGTCTTGCCCTCATGCAAGTGGTGCAGCAGCCTATGTCAAAGCTGCTCATCCAGATTGGTCTC
Organism: Chimonanthus salicifolius; assembly: GCA_013350335.1. NCBI lineage: Eukaryota > Viridiplantae > Streptophyta > Magnoliopsida > Laurales > Calycanthaceae > Chimonanthus > Chimonanthus salicifolius. The sequence goes on from CM023539.1 coordinate 62,034,125, forward strand.
CAGCTGCTGTAAAATCTGCCCTCATGACTACAGGTGAGCATAAATGACAATAGTGTTTCAAGCCATTCCTTTTCACCCATCAAATTCTAATTCTATTGCCATTAGTAAAATTTTCCACATCCAAATCATAATTAATCAGATGCAATTTCCTTGAACTGACCAGTTTTGCCATTATATACAGCTTTTGTCATGGACCCTAAGAAGAATACTGATGCAGAGTTCGCCTATGGATCGGGCCACATCAATCCAATTAGAGCAGTAAATCCTGGTCTGGTGTATGATGCATCTGAACAGGACTATGTAGACTTCCTCTGCAGGCAAGGCTACAATACAAGCACATTGAGGCTGGTAACAGGGGATTCAAGCACTTGCAATTACACTAGCCCGGGGACGGCGTGGGATCTCAACTATCCCTCCTTCTCACTTTCTGTTCCAGATGGCCAAGCCATCATGGGGTCCTTCAATAGAACAATAACCAATGTTGGATTTCCAAACTCTACTTACTCTGCTACTACATACATAGCATCTTCTACTATCAAGATCAGCGTCGTGCCTTCTTCACTTTCGTTCACATCGCTGGGCGAGAAACAATCCTTCACTGTGATGGTGATGGGACCTGTGATCGCGCAACAGCCCATAATTTCTGGTTATATCTTGTGGAAGGATGGAGTTCATACAGTTAGGAGCCCACTTGTGGTTTACACGGTGCTACCCTCTACTGTCCAGGCATACAACAAGAAAAGCTTTTCATTTGAAGGCTCTTCCATGTATCACAAGAATGGAATATTTAGGCACAAGTAGTTAATCTCATTTAAGTCATTATTCAGATGATTCATGGTGGTTTTTTGTTTTGTTTTGTTTTGTTTAGTTCTAATGGGAGTGAAATAAGATCTCTGTTAACCCCATTTGATTGGAACTATAATGACATGCAATGCCATTCATTTCTCTCTCTTGATTCTTTTTTGCTTATGTGGTTTTCATGTGTAAGTTTCATTAAGTTTGAAAACTCTATTCATACTTTTTTACATTGGTACGAAATTCAATTATTCATAAAGTTGATTGGTCCAACACTAGTGTTAATAAAACATGGAAAATCAGACCTTTTATCCTATTTTATACTAAGTTGGTCTAACTCGATGCCTATACTTGAAGATAATTCCACTAAACACCCACATGATAAGTTATCAATGAATCTCAACACCAGATTCTTTAATAAATGAGGCGGATGATCTTAAGGGTTTGACTAAATTGTTTGAATATTGGTTGTTGATGAATTTGAATAAACCATGTATCTTAATGTTTCCATAGATACATAGGCCATTGCATTGTGGACACCTTTTCTATACCTGATTACTCCTTATAAACAGGCCCTACAACCTTAGAACTTACCATTCAAAAACTTCCCCACACCCTTTGATCTATGTTGTCTAAAATCCAACGTCGCAATGCAATGCATTTGACACCTCACTCAACCCCTACTAATGTCTTCAACACATTTAAATGTCATTACACTGTCACCATCTTTGAATAAAGTATTTTCTACAGTAGCGTAATGAATAGCGCATAACAGAACAACACCCAATACTCCGCCAACTCGGGTTCAACGTCCAACTATGAAACCAAAGTATCCACCTCATCAAAGCCAAGCCAACCCAAGCACATGTGGGTGTCATTTCATTGTTTAATAATCACTTTCTAAAAATAGGGACACCTTCATCCACTTGTCATTATAAGAATTTTTATAATAAGAATTCATAGTAGAATTTTTAAACTCAAGCTCAAGTAGAGCATTCAACATGAGCAGCTCACCTGTGCAGTAAAAAGTCGCCTTACTGTTTGCATGCAATAGTGGCTACTGTTGCTGAGAATCTCGTGGATTAGAAATAGGAGAAGACACCATGTTGGAGTGGTTGCTTGCTTTGTATAGACTTGTTGTACCATTTATTATTATCATTATTTTTATAAACAAAACAATTTTATTGATCATCAAATAAATTTTAACTGTTCATTCAAATAAATTTTATCCACATAGGTGTAGCTCAACTGGTTGCCTCCCGCTTCAGCAAGTGGGAGGTTGTACGTTCGGACCCCCATGGCCTAACCTTTGTGTGCTTTAGGGTAGTGGGTTCATCCGTAGGGGTTTTAGTAGGACTGTGTCTGAGTTTCCCACACATTAATCCAAAAAAAAAAAAAAAAATTGAAGGATGCTGGTATTTATCTACATTGCCAATCGGCTAATGATTCAAGTTGGCAAGCTGAAGCGAATTACTTTCAAGAATGGATCATGGATTGGGTCATAGGTAGTTGAGTCATTGATTGAGCCATGAGTTTTAATTCAGTTTGATGTTTAATCACCTGTTAGAGGGGGTTATAATCAATTCATAGGTGGATAAACAATTTTTTTTAAAAAAAAGCTTGGCCTGGAGCAATAATAGCATTCTCTCGAAATATTTCCATTTTCACAATGTTTCTAAGAAAATATTTTGCACGCATACTCTTAATGTTGACCATATCTACTTAATCTGAAAACTGTATTATCCAAACAACTTGGACTTCATGTTAAATATCTGAGCATAAATTCATGTATATGAGTCCTTTCACTTTGTGCAGCAATATGTCATGGAACAATGGCGAATCTTTTTTTTTTTACTCTAATTCACTAGAAGTCACTCTAATGGTATGTTGCTAAGTGAGTAAGCTTTTAATATGATTTGGTTATAGTTTGGACCAAGATGATCACCTTGTAAACACACAAAAACTAGGTCGCACAAGAATGAGAGAGAAAGTGATCACACCAAAGAACTTAGAATTTTATTGATCAAATTACAAAGGTGACTTGTATAAGCTCTCACACACTCCAGCTTGGGAGCTTCTTTCCACAAACGTGACTCCTCTCTCATGCTTGCCTACAAATGACTCTACCACCAGGACTAGCCCTGAAGTTTCATGGTCCCTAAGCCCAACACAATGGTAAGGGCCTTAGGCCTTAAGGAAAGTGCATGGTGGGGGCCCTAGGCCATTGGTCAAATTGGGGACCCTAGGTGGCCACCTATTTGATCTTAAGCTAGGACCGGCCCCGTCTACCACTCCTATTAATACTTGCAGCCCTAGCATGATTAGGATCATACCTATCCTACTACTTATGAACTTTCTAGATGCTTGTAAGCATCTCTTGAACACTACACCTTTCTAGAATCTTCTAGACTCGACCAAAATACACGACATTAGAAACTTCCACACACTACAACATTACTCTACATACTTATATAGAGTTCTACAGATTTTTCCATAACATGAGAGTACTCTCATCATTCTGGAGAACTCCATATGACTCTAGCACTTTGGAGAGTTCTTTTAAATATTTCGGATCTTTCTGCAATCTTCTTGAGTCTTTCAGAACTTTTCGTGCTCATATTAAAGCTTTTAAGAATCTCCAACATGAAAAAACCTCCATCTTTTGGGCTTTGCAATACCTTATTCTCATTTTTGGCACTAACTTAGATGATCGGCATGTCACGGTGTCTCATCTCTTGTTATTGACTTGTTTACTTAAAATTCTATGCAAATAATAGACACCCTTATCTTAAAAGGGAAGTGGTGGTGTGTAAAATCAACCATGAATAGATTATAATTGTCTTTTAATTATGGGAAATCACAAGTAGTAGTTATGTCTTTCTAATAGATAGCACTACAATTTTCCAAATGCTAAAGTAAATTCCACTCATTTATTAAACCCCTCACTATAACTGGAATCACACTTACAATCCCAAAAACATAAGGCCATTGAGCCATAGAAATGAAGGGGAATACAGAGCATTACAGGCAGGTGCTTTTATTGGACTCCCAGTGCAAACAAAACAAACGTCATGAATCATTTGAAGGATAACTTTGAGATGAGATGAACTACTTGTGCCTCAAGATTCCATTCTTGTGATACATGGAAGAGCCTTCAAATGAAAAGCCTTTGTTGTTGTATGCATGGATAGGTGCAGGAAGCACTGTGTAAATCACAAGTGGGCTCCTAACTGTATGTACCCCGTCCTTCCACAAGATATAACCAGAAATTATCGGTGCCTGCACGACCACCGGTCCTTCCACCGTCACAGTGAACGGTTTTTTCTCGCCCAGCGACGTGAATGAAAGTACAGCAGGCTCAACAGTGACCTTGATGGTGGGATATTTTATATATACCGTAGCATAATATGTAGAGTTTGGATATCCAACATTAGTTACTGTTCTATTGAAGGACCCCATGATGGGCTGGCCATCTGAAACGGAAAGTGCAAAGGAGGGATAGTTCAGATCCGATGCTGTCCCCGGGCTAGTGTTATTGCAAGTGCTTGAATCCCCTGTTACCAGCCTCAATGTGCTTGTATTGTAGCCTTGCCTGCAGAGGAAGTCTACGTAGTCTTGTTCGGATGCATCATACACCAGACCAGGACTTACTGCTTTAAGTGGATAGATGTGGCCAGATCCATAGGAAAACTCTGCATCCACATTCTTCCTAGGGTCCATGACAAAAGCTGTAGATGATGGCAGAAACACGTATTCAGTCTGATGTAAGGGAAAATATAGTGTTCACTATCCCAAAACTTGAGTAAGATATACACAATTGCTAATAAGAATAGTTGTTGAATTGGATGGGTGAGTAAAAAGGGCTTGAAGCACTATATTCATTTATTCTCACCTGTAGTCATTAGGGCAGATTTGATAGCAGCTGGTGACCAATTTGGATGAGCAGCTTTGAGATACGCAGCTGCACCACTTGCATGAGGGCAAGACATGGATGTGCCAGAGATTATGTTGTAGTTTACACTCCTCTTATCGAGATGGTAGATCGAAGGAGGTGCCACTGGAGACCAAGCAGCGAGGATGTCGACACCCGGGGCTGTCAAGTCGGGCTATTTTTTTTCTCATCCAAAATTTGAAAGTTTAGTATTTATTTTCAAAATGAATTTAGTGTAATCGGAATAAACCCTTGAGAGTTTCACCCTTCACATTACCTTGAGAATGTCTGGAGTAATTGGGTTGGGTCCTCTGGAAGAGAAAGAGACAACACGGGGGGCTGAAACGTCCTCCCAAGTCTCACCATAAAGAATGGTTCCAATGGGAGAGCTGAAAAGGCAATATTTTTTAGAAAAAATATTGGATATTTCTATTCAATCTCCTAAGAACTACTTTCTCTGATAATCCTATCCACACAAAGGTTGAAATCGGATAAAAAGGTTTTCGTCGTACTCACTCGGAAGATCGAATGTAGTCCAATACTTTGGCACCTTCATCAGTGCTGATGAGCGTGGCGGGTACTGGGTAGGAAAAGGCGACATCGGAGAATTTATCATCAGCCATTATCATACCCAATGCATCAGCCGCCACAATCCCCGAACCATCCCAAATGGTATCACAGAGGACAATCTTTCCTTCCACCAAGTATGAATTGAGAGATCCTTCAACACAGTATCTTGAAATGTCGCCATTAGCACCAGCTGAGACATTTGGTGCAGCTCCTCCATAGATCACAGGGTAACTTGTACCATTTAGCACGAAAGAATTGATAGCATTTCCCTGTAATTTATAAAGCAGGGGCAAAAGCAGTTAGCGAACTCCAAATTTAGAATGTGTATTGATGAAGGTGTTGTGCTGATCTGAGTAATTTCCAATGGAATTACGATTGCCAATTCTAGAATGCATTTGGAGTGCTGTGGAAATCAGAACTTGACCATACGCGTGAATCCTGATTTCTCCAGCACTTGAGACAGACATGAATTATGTTCATCTAAATTCTTCAATAGTAATAACATCAACTTTAATATAAGAGTACATCCAGATCCATAGTTGATGGATTCGAATTCACTTACAGCAAAAATTTGCCCGTTTCCAAGCACCACTTTGGACACAAACTTTCTGTCAATGGTGCTAGCTGCGACAGTCAGAGTCCAAGGTGAGTAGTTGGAGACAGAGTAGGGATCAGGCCCGGAATTGCCAGCAGAGTTTGAGGTTAAGATCCCATTTTTCATTGCATGGAAAGCACCTATAGCAATTGGGTCGTCAAAATATGGATCTGGGAAACCTGATCCGAGGGAAACTGATATAATATCGACTCCATCCGCTATTGCATCATCAAAAGCTGCCAAGATATCGGCCAAAGCACATCCAAAGGACCAGCACACTTTGTACACGGCAATTCTTGCTTTTGGAACTGCACCTCTTGCCACACCCGAAGCCAATCCATAGTAGCTCGCTCCATCAACGGCTTGGCCAGCTGCAGTGGACGAAGTATGGGTTCCATGCCCCTCCGAGTCCCTTGGAGATTTGAAGTCTGTATCATCGTAGTAGTCTTCACTGTTGTAGAATCGGGCTCCGATGATTTTGCTGAAAATCCGACATTTTTATTGATTCATTTAGTGACATGCAGAGGAGGAAAAACTCAATTCTTTGAAAATACACTGAAAAATAGATAAGTGTGTGGAATTTTACTTGTTGCATGTGAAGTTGTCTGCGGTCTGGCATGTCCCATTCCATTTTGCAGGAGGGGGGCCAAATCCTTCATCGTTAAAGCTCTCTGATTCTGGCCATATTCCTGTTATAGGAAGGTACATATGCATGAGATCCTGTTTCTTTTGTTTATATTTTGCATAAAATTTTTATTTGAAAGAAAATGTTTTTTTTTTTTTTTAAGCAATTGTTCTATTCCAAAATAGACTTAGACATGCCTGTGTCTAGTAATCCAACAATAACGTCTCCTTCATTAGAAGGTTCTCCAACGGGATTCTGGGGAAAGTCCATGAAGTTCCATGATCTTGTAGTGTGCAGTCTCAGCAACTTGTTCGGAAACACCGAAACCACTTCATCTCTCTCTGTTAACCCAATACCCCCCACACACAAAAAAAAAAAAATCCAAATATTAAACACTGTAGATGATCAAAATCATCCTCTTTTTTTTTTTTTATTGATTTTGCTAATAAAATCAATTTTAACTCAAAACTACAATTACCACCTTACCTCGAAACCTTTCAACTTCTTCATCTGATAGTCTGGCTGCAAATCCATTAAAACTTCTCCCATAACTATGGACCAGTGATTCTTTAGCACTGGAAGCACTGTCATTACAATATTGTCTACCTTTTAGAAAGAAATCATCTAAATCATATTCATCTTATTATTGTTACTTCTATTACTTGATTGTAGTAAATACTGTGATAGGAAATTTGTAGAAAGAAATGACAATGTCGTATGAATAACCTTCCAAGAACATTTTTCAGCATGGTGTGGTGCAAATGCTTGGTAGACAGGCCACCTTTGGGCAAGTCTCCCATGTACACAACATGAACCTACACATTCAGAAACACATAATTCTTCGATAGAATTTCCTTATCGAAGTTGATAGAAAATAAGCGAAAATCATATCGATTTTTACCTTCTTATCTTGGCAATGGCAGTTCAACACTAAAGCTGCAAACAAGAGAGTAAACACCCAATGCTTGGCCATTGTAAACTCCTCACTCTACCCAACTCCTATTGAATATTGATACCAAAGGAAAGGATTGCTCTTAAGCTGAAGAGATTTCAGCCTTTTATAGCAGTTGGTTTGAGTTGGAATTTCTGCATGGCAGCGTCTTATTCTTAGCAATTATCGATCATAGATATCACCGGATTTAAGCATTGAAATGGTTAATTTGTTCATGTCCTTGGTTGACTTTCATCTCTAAATTATTTTTGTTGATTAATTACATGAACAGCTGTCACTGAATTTTGTGATTGAACGTCTGTTGACTTATTGTCTTTGTGTAAGGGAGGAGACGAAGAAAACAACGAACTCTCTGCTGTTCAATCCACAATGAAAACGACGGACATCTCTTGAAACTTTGCAACCGGCTCCCATTTCAGTTGCTTCCTCCATACCAGAAGTGTTTCTCCTCGAATGAAACAAAGGAAAGGCCCTCAATTTCCCTTTTTAAGAAAATACTATAACTACGTATCTTTTTTTTTTTTTTTTTAATTTATGTGTGAGAAATTGCAGGATATCCAGCATAAAACTCTCATGAGTGAGCCCACTACTCCTAGGGCACACCAAGGTTAGGCAATGGGGACTCAAACATGCAATCTCCCACTTTCTAAAGTCGGAGGCAACCAGTTGACCTACACCCAGGTAGATAACAATGATCAAATTTGAAAATTTCTTCATCTTAATTTTAAGACAATAAATTAGAATTAAAAGATCAAATTTTAAGTGAACTGAAAAGGTAAAATTAAAAGAATTAATTTATCGTGAGATAGTGTCACTCTTATATTAGAGAATACAAGTATTCTGATTCGAATTAATTCTCTTCTATTAAAACCAAATACAGGATATCTTTTCTTAGGAGTGAAACTTGAGTCGGGTTTTAATCCAACCCGAATGACTCGATTTGAGAAATCAATGAATTTGCATTATATATTTGTACATTTTAGATCGAATCAGATTGAATTTGAAAAAAAAAAGAACTCGTATAAAATTTGATGGTAAGTTGAGGTTGGGTTGGGTTATAATGGTAAGGAATATACGGATGGACTTTGGACGCAGGCCTTACTTCAGTCCTTATTTCGTGGGCTCCGTCATTGTCATTGTCGGAATTTGTTGGAGGTCTTTCCTAAGTCAAATGCTTGCTTGCTTTTGACAACATGTAGAGGAGGTCAAATTTATTTTATTCCTATCCTTTCTCCTGTTAAAATCTTTCAATTTGTTTGTTATTCATATTGTATATCTTCTAAAGTATTGTAAAAACGTAAGGATTCGTATCCTTTTAGAGTTTATATTATTTTATAGATAATAGAATTTAGTAAATATTTTAAATTTATAGTATTAACCCTTTGATTTAATAGATTTTTTGTTTGGGTGGTTGTGGTTATAAGAAAGGATGATATGTATCATGTGAGTTCATTCATAACAATTTATTTGGTTTTTGATTACTTATCACATCTGTCATACAATGTCATATCTGCGATAAGGGCCAATAAAGCGGTCAATAGAAGTTTAAAATTCGGTATCGGTCGATATATCGGCCATGAAAAATATAAGAGACAAAAAAAAATTAAAAGAAAATTGGAGTGCATCTGGAAAAAGAAAATGGAGGTGGAGATTAAAAAGGAAAAGAATTTTCTGATAAAAAGAAGACAAAATATAGTATCTGAAAACAAAACTGTGAAAAAAGGACAGGAGTGGGGAAAAAAATGAAAGAGATTAATTTAGAAAAGAATGGAAGAAGTCAGATATCCATACGTGCAAGACAGAGAGATTATGCCAGTGAAGCAGGAAATCCACGATAAAAGACACAGAGAGAGATTGAGAGAGAGAGGAGTGAGGAGTCGATGAAACTCTGGTGCAGCCGGCCTAACCAGTTATCGTAGATATTTACTCACATAAAATAGACCGCCTGGTTGTTCTCCTCCCGTACAAAGAGAACAAGACACTCCTATTATTCTGCATTCTACTCTCGTACAAGGAGAAGAAATCAATGGACGTTCAACTCAAAATTTAACGACAAGTGTTTGTTGGGTATCAGAGCTAGTCTTTTGGGCTCGAAACTCAGTCCTAACAACGGTAGTAGAGCTAGGTCCCCAACCCAGAGCATGTGGACTCAAGTTTTTCCTAGCTGAATGGAATGGTTTGCGACATTCTAACCATCGGAGAGCCTCGTTCGAGGAAGGGATTTTTCGAGTGCGAATTGTTAAGACTTCGGTATCCATCCCAAAAGACTAGCCTATTAGGTGGAGTGATTTAAGTCCTTTATAGATCACTAAATCTCCCTCTACACTTCCAATGTGGGACTCGTTACGAATGAGAGTTCCACATTAGTTGTGACTTGTGAGAGGAGAAAACTAAGGAATTATATAGGACTGGGTCAATCCACCTATCATGCTCGTCTTTTGTGCTGGAAGCTCGATCCTAACAGTGTTGACATAATTCATGAATAAAAATCCAATGCAAATGAAAGTCAACAAAAGACATAAAGAATTCTAAATTCAATACTCAAGGCCGGTAAATTTGTCTGGGATGCTCGATGATTGCCAAGCAATGCAGAAAATACAACTCAAAGTAACTGCTATAAATAGATAGAAATCTCCTCAGCTTGAGAGCAATCCTCTCATTTCATATCAAGAGGAATTGGGTTGATTGAGAGGTTTAAAATGGCCAACCATTGGTTGTTCACTGTCCTGTTTGCAGCATTAGTGTTGAACTGCCATTGCCAAGACAAGAAGGTAAAATTAGATACGATTTTCGCCTAGTTTCTATCAAATTCAATAAGGAAATTTTATTGAAGAATTAGGTGTTTCTGAATGTGTAGGTTCATGTTGTGTACATGGGAGACTTGCCTAAAGGTGGCCTGTCTACCAAGTATTTGCACCACACCATGCTGAAAGATGTTCTTAGAAGGTTATTCATACTACATTGTTATTTCTTTCTACAAATTTTCCTGTCACAGTATTTATACAACCAAAGTATAGACGTAACAATAATAAGATGAATATGATTTAGATGTTTTCCTTCTAAAAGGCAGAAAATATTGTAATGACAGTGCTTCCAGTGCTAAAGAATCACTAGTCCATAGTTATGGGAGAAGCTTTAATGGATTTGCAGCCAGACTATCAGATGAAGAAGTTGAGAGGTTTCGAGGTAAGGTGGTGATTGTAGTTTTGAGTTAAAATTGATTTTATTAGCAAAATCAATAATAAAAAAAAAAAAGGATGATTTTGATCATCTACAGTGTTTAATATTTGGATTTTTTTTTTTTTTTTTTTGTGTGTGGGGGTTATTGGGTTAACAGAGAGAGATGAAGTCGTTTCGGTGTTTCCAAACAAGTTGCTGAAACTGCACACTACAAGATCATGGAACTTCATGGACTTTCCCCAGAATCCCGTTGGAGCACCTTCTAATGAAGGAGACGTTGTTGTTGGATTACTAGACACAGGTATGTAACTTGAATTCAAGTCTATTTTGGAATAGAACAATTGCTAAAAAAAAAACATTTTCTTTTCAAATAAAAATTTTATGCAAAATATAAACGAAAGAAACAGGATCTCATGCATATGTACCTTCCTATAAAAGGAATATGGCCAGAGTCATTGAGCTTTAACGATGAAGGATTTGGCCCCCCTCCTGCAAAATGGAAAGGGACATGCCAGACCGCAGACAACTTCACATGCAACAAGTAAAATTCCACACACCATCTACTTTTCAGTGTCTTTTCAAAGAATTGAGTTTTTCCTCCTTTGCATTTCACTAAATCAATCAATAAAAATGTTGGATTTTCAGCAAACTCATCGGAGCCCGATTCTACAACAGTGAAGACTACTACGATGTTACAGACTTCAAATCTCCAAGGGACTCGGAGGGACATGGAACCCATACTTCTTCCACTGCTGCTGGCCAAGCCATCGATGGAGCGAGCTACTATGGATTGGCTTCGGGTGTGGCAAGAGGTGCAGTTCCAAAAGCAAGAATTGCCATGTACAAAGTGTGCTGGTCCTTTGGATGTGCTTTGGCCGATATCTTGGCAGCTTTTGATGATGCAATAGCGGATGGTGTCGATATTATATCAGTTTCCCTTGGATCAGGTTTCCCAGATCCATATTTTGACGACCCAATTGCTATAGGTGCTTTCCACGCAATGAGAAATGGGATCTTAACCTCAAACTCTGCGGGCAATTCCGGGCCTTATCCCTACTCTGTCTCCAACTACTCACCTTGGACTCTGACTGTTGCAGCTAGCACCATTGACAGAAAGTTTGTGTCCCAAGTGACGCTTGGAAACGGGCAAACGTTTTCTGTAAGTGAATTCGAATCCTTCAACTATGGTTATGGATGTACTCTAAATTAAAGTTCTAATCATTGCCATTGAAGAATTTAAGTTGAACATAATTCATGAGTGTCTCAAGTGGTGGAGAGCAGAATTCACGTATGGCAAACCTCTGATTTCCACAGCACTGCAAATGCATTCCTGGAATGGGCGATCATAATTCTAAATTTGAAGTTTTGCTAACTGATTTTGCCCCATGATTCTTGACGCATTTTCATTGACAAAATGAATTACAGGGAAATGCTATCAATTCTTTCGTGCTAAATGGTACAAGTTACCCTCTGATCTATGGAGGAGCTGCACCAAATGTTTCAGCTGGTGCTAATGGCGACATTTCAAGATACTGTGATGAAGGAACTCTCAATTCATACTTGGTGGAAGGAAAGATTGTCCTCTGTGATACCATTTGGGATGGTTCAGGGATCGTGGCGGCTGATGCATTGGGTATGATAATGGCTGATGATGAATTCTCTGATTTCGCCTTTTCTTACCCAGTACCTGCCACGGTCATCAGCACTGATGAAGGTGCTAAAGCATTGGACTACATTCAATCTTCCGAGTACGTATGACAGGGACCTTTTCCCCCAATTTAGTGCGTTGGAAGTGAGTAGTTATCTCCAATTTTTGTTCTAAATGATTGCCTTCTCAGAAATCCCTTTGGAACCATTCTTGCTGGTGAGACTTGGAAGGATGACTCAGCCCCTCGTGTTGTCTCTTTCTCTTCCAGAGGACCCAACCCAATCACTCCCGACATTCTCAAGGTAATGTAAATGGGTGAAACTCTCTACGCTCTGTTCCATTTGTACTGTAACATTATGACAAAATACTAAGCTTTCGAATTTTGGATAAAAAAATTAGCCTGACTTGACTGCCCCGGGTGTCGACATCCTCGCTGCTTGGTCTCCAGTGGCACCTCCTTCCATCTATTATCTCGATAAGAGGAGTGTAAACTTCAACATAATCTCAGGCACATCCATGTCTTGCCCTCATGCAAGTGGTGCAGCAGCCTATGTCAAAGCTGCTCATCCAGATTGGTCTCCAGCTGCTGTAAAATCTGCCCTCATGACTACAGGTGAGCATAAATGACAATAGTGTTTCAAGCCATTCCTTTTCACCCATCAAATTCTAATTCTATTGCCATTAGTAAAACTTTCCACATCCAAATCATAATTAATCAGATGCAATTTCCTTGAACTGACCAGTTTTGCCATTATATACAGCTTTTGTCATGGACCCTAAGAAGAATACTGATGCAGAGTTCGCCTATGGATCGGGCCACATCAATCCAATTAGAGCAGTAAATCCTGGTCTGGTGTATGATGCATCTGAACAGGACTATGTAGACTTCCTCTGCAGGCAAGGCTACAATACAAGCACATTGAGGCTGGTAACAGGGGATTCAAGCACTTGCAATTACACTAGCCCGGGGACGGCGTGGGATCTCAACTATCCCTCCTTCTCACTTTCTGTTCCAGATGGCCAAGCCATCATGGGGTCCTTCAATAGAACAATAACCAATGTTGGATTTCCAAACTCTACTTACTCTGCTACTACATACATAGCATCTTCTACTATCAAGATCAGCGTCGTGCCTTCTTCACTTTCGTTCACATCGCTGGGCGAGAAACAATCCTTCACTGTGATGGTGATGGGACCTGTGATCGCGCAACAGCCCATAATTTCTGGTTATATCTTGTGGAAGGATGGAGTTCATACAGTTAGGAGCCCACTTGTGGTTTACACAGTGCTACCCTCTACTGTCCAGGCATACAACAAGAAAAGCTTTTCATTTGAAGGCTCTTCCATGTATCACAAGAATGGAATATTTAGGCACAAGTAGTTAATCTCATTTAAGCCATCATTCAGATGATTCATGGTGGTTTTTTGTTTTGTTTTGTTTTGTTTAGTTCTAATGGGAGTGAAATAAGATCTCTGTTAACCCCATTTGATTGGAACTATAATGACATGCAATGCCATTCATTTCTCTCTCTTGATTCTTTTTTGCTTATGTGGTTTTCATGTGTAAGTTTCATTAAGTTCGAAAACTCTATTCGTACTTTTTTTCTCTGGTACAAAATTCAATTATTCATAAGGTTGATTGGTCCAACACTAGTGTTAATAAAACGTGGAAAATCAGACCTTTTATTCTATTTTATACTATGTTGGCCTAACTCGATGCCTATACTTCAAGTCAATTCCACTAAACATATGATAAGTTATCAATGAATCTCAACACCAGATTCTTTAATAAATGAGGCCGATGATCTTAAGAGTTTGACTACATTGTTTGAATATTGGTTGTTGATGAATTTGAATAAACCATATATCTTAATGTTTCCATAGATACATAGGCTATTTCATTGTGGACACCTTTTCCATACCTGATTACTCCTTAAAAACAGTCCTACTATTCAGCCAAGCTTAGAAGTTACCATTCAAAAACTTCCCCACAGCCTTTCATCTATGTTGTCTAAAATCCAACGTGGCAATGCAATACCTCACTCAATCCCTACTAATGTCTTCAACACATTTAAATATCATTACACTGTCACCATCTTTGAATAAAGTATTTTCTACAGTAGCATTATCATTATGAATAGCACATAACAGAACAACACCCAATACTCTGCCAACCCGGGTACAACGTCCAACTATGAAACCAAAGTATCCACCTCATCAAAGCCAAGCCAACCCAAGCACATGTGGGTGTCATTTCATTGTTTAATAATCACTTTCTAAAAATAGGGACACCTTCATCCACTTGTCATTATAAGAATTTTTATAATAAGAATTCATATTAGAATTTTTAAACTCAAGCTCAAGTATGGCATTCAACATGAGCAGCTCACCTGTGCAGTAAAAAGTAACCTTACCGTTTGCATGCAATAGTGGCTACTGTTGCTGAGAATCTCGTGGATTAGAAATAGGAGAAGACACCATGTTGGAGTGGTTGCTTACTTTGCATAGACTTGTTGTACCATTTATTATTATCATTATTTTTATAAACAAAACAATTTTATTGATCATCAAATAAATTTTAACTGTTCATTCAAATAAATTTTATCCACATAGGTGTAGCTCAACTGGTTGTCTCCCGCCTCAGGAAGTGGAAGATTGCAGGTTCGGGCCCCCCATGACCTAACCTTGGTGTGCCTTAGGATAGTGGGCTCATCCGTAGGGGTTTTAGTAGGACTGTGTCTGAGTTCCCACGTGTTAATCCAAAAAAAAATAAAAATTGAAGGATGCTGGTATTTATCTACGTTGCCAATCGGCTGATGATTCAAGTTGACAAGCTAAAGCGAATTACTTTCAGGAATGGATCATGGATTGGGTCATAGGTAGTTGAGTCATTGATTGAGCCATGAGTTTTAATTCAGTTTGCTGTTTAATCACCGGTTAGAGGGGGTTATAATCAATTCATAGGTGGATAAACAATTTTTTTTTTCAAAAAAAGCTTGGCCTGGAGCAATAATAACATTCTCTACCCGAAATATTTCCATTTTCACAATGTTTCTAAGAAAATATTTTGCACACATACTCTTAATGTTAACCATATCTACTTAATCTGAAAACTGTATTATCCAAACAACTTAGACTTCATGTTAAATATCTGAGCATAAATTCATGTATATGAGTCCTTTCACTTTGTGCAGCAATATGTCATGGAACAATGGCGAATCTTTTTTTTTTTTTTTCACTCTAATTCACTAGAAGTCACTCTAATGGTATGTTGCTAAGTGAGTAAGCTTTTAATATGATTTTGTTATAATTTGGACCAAGATGATCACCTTGTAAACACACAAAAACTAGGTCGCACAATAATGAGAGAGAAAGTGATCACACCAAAGAACTTAGAATTTTATTGATCAAATTACAAAGGTGACTTGTATAAGCTCTCACACACTCCAGCTTAGGAGCTGCTTTCCACAAACGTGACTCCTCTCTCATGCTTGCCTACAAATGACTCTACCACCAGGACTAGCCCTGAAGTTTCAGGGCCCCTAAGCCCAACACACTGGTAAGGGCCCTAGGGCTTAAGGAAAGTGCATGGTGGGGACCCTAGGCCATTGGTCAAATTAGGGACCCTAGGTGGCCGCCTATTTGATCTTAAGGCAGAACCGGCCCCGTCTACCACTCCTATTAATACTTGCAGCCCCAGCATGATTAGGATCATACCCATCCTACTACTTATGAACTTTCTAGATGCTTGTAAGCATCTCTTGAACACTACACCTTTCTAGAATCTTCTAGACTCGACCAAAATACACGACATTAGAAACTTCCACACACTACAACATTACTCTACATACATCTATAGAGTTCTACACATTTTTCCATAACATGAGAGTACTCTCATCATTCTGGAGAACTCCATATGACTCTACCACTTTGGAGAGTTCTTTTAAATATTTCGGATCTTTCTGCAATCTTCTTGAGTCTTTAAGAACTTTTCGTGCTCATATTAAAGCTTTTAAGATTCTCCAACATGAAAAAACCTCCATCTTTTGGGCTTTGCAATACCTTATTCTCATTTTTGGCACTAACTTAGATGATCGGCATGTCACGGTGTCTCATCTCTTGTTATTGACTTGTTTACTTAAAATTCTATGCAAATAATAGACACCCTTATCTTAAAAGGGAAGTTGTGGTGGTGGTGGTGTTGTGTAAAATCAACCATGAATAGATTATAATTGTCTTTTAATTATGGGAAATCACAAGTAGTAGTTATGTCTTTCTACTAGATAGCACTACAATTTTCCAAATGCTAAAGTAAATTCCACTCATTTATTAAACCCCTCACTATAACTGGAATCACACTTACAATCCCAAAAACATAAGGCCATTGAGCCATAGAAATGAAGGGGAATACAGAGCATTACAGACAGGTGCTTTTATTGGACTCCCAGTGCAAACAAAACAAACGTCATGAATCATTTGAAGGATAACTTTGAGATGAGATGAACTACTTGTGCCTCAAGATTCCATTCTTGTGATACATGGAAGAGCCTTCAAATGAAAAGCCTTTGTTGTTGTATGTATGGATAGGTGCAGGAAGCACCGTGTAAATCACAAGTGGGCTCCTAACTGTATGTACCCCGTCCTTCCACAAGATATAACCAGAAATTATTGGTGCCTGCACGACCACCGGTCCTTCCACCGTCACAGTGAATGGTTTTTTCTCGCCCAGCGACGTGAATGAAAGTACAGCAGGTTCAACAGTGACCTTGGTGGGATATTTTATATATACCGTAGCATAATATGTAGAGTTTGGATATCCAACATTAGTTACTGTTCTATTGAAGGACCCCATGATGGGCTGGCCATCTGAAACGGAAAGTGCAAAGGAGGGATAGTTCAGATCCGATGCTGTCCCCGGGCTAGTGTTATTGCAAGTGCTTGAATCCCCTGTTACCAGCCTCAATGTGCTTGTATTGTAGCCTTGCCTGCAGAGGAAGTCAACGTAGTCTTGTTCGGATGCATCATACACCAGACCAGGACTTACTGCTTTAAGTGGATTGATGTGGCCAGATCCATAGGAAAACTCTGCATCCACATTCTTCCTAGGGTCCATGACAAAAGCTGTAGATGATGGCAGAAACACGTATTCAGTCCGATGCAAGGGAAAATATAGTGTTCACTATCCCAAAACTTGAGTAAGATATACACAATTGCTAATAAGAATAGTTGTTGAATTGGATGGGTGAGTAAAAAGGGCTTGAAGCACCATATTCATTTATTCTCACCTGTAGTCATTAGGGCAGATTTGATAGCAGCTGGTGACCAATTTGGATGAGCAGCTTTTAGATACGCAGCTGCACCACTTGCATGAGGGCAAGACATGGATGTGCCAGAGATTATGTTGTAGTTTACACTCCTCTTATCGAGATGGTAGATCGAAGGAGGTGCCACTGGAGACCAAGCAGCGAGGATGTCGACACCCGGGGCTGTCAAGTCGGGCTATTTTTTTTCTCATCCAAAATTTGAAAGTTTAGTATTTTTTTTCAAAATGAATTTAGTGTAATCGGAATAAACCCTTGAGAGTTTCACCCTTCACATTACCTTGAGAATGTCTGGAGTAATTGGGTTGGGTCCTCTGGAAGAGAAAGAGACAACACGAGGGGCTGAAACGTCCTCCCAAGTCTCACCATAAAGAATGGTTCCAATGGGAGAGCTGGAAAGGCAATTTTTTTTAGAAAAAATATTGGATATTTCTATTCAATCTCCTAAGAACTACTTCCTCTGATAATCCTATCCACACAAAGGTTGAAATCGGATAAAAACGTTTTCGTCATACTCACTCGGAAGATCGAATGTAGTCCAATACTTTGGCACCTTCATCAGTGCTGATGAGCGTGGCGGGTACTGGGTAGGAAAAGGCGACATCAGAGAATTCATCATCAGCCATTATCATACCCAATGCATCAGCCGCCACAATCCCCGAACCATCCCAAATGGTATCACAGAGGACAATCTTTCCTTCCACCAAGTATGAATTGAGAGATCCTTCAACACAGTATCTTGAAATGTCGCCATTAGCACCAGCTGAGACATTTGGTGCAGCTCCTCCATAGATCACAGGGTAACTTGTACCATTTAGCACGAAAGAATTGATAGCATTTCCCTGTAATTTATAAAGCAGGGGCAAAAGCAGTTAGCGAACTCCAAATTTAGAATGTGTATTGATGAAGGTGTTGTGCTGATCTGAGTAATTTCCAATGGAATTACGATTGCCAATTCTAGAATGCATTTGGAGTGCTGTGGAAATCAGAACTTGACCATACGCGTGAATCCTGATTTCTCCAGCACTTGAGACAGACATGAATTATGTTCATCTAAATTCTTCAATAGTAATAACATCAACTTTAATATAAGAGTACATCCAGATCCATAGTTGATGGATTCGAATTCACTTACAGCAAAAATTTGCCCGTTTCCAAGCACCACTTTGGACACAAACTTTCTGTCAATGGTGCTAGCTGCGACAGTCAGAGTCCAAGGTGAGTAGTTGGAGACAGAGTAGGGATCAGGCCCGGAATTGCCAGCAGAGTTTGAGGTTAAGATCCCATTTTTCATTGCATGGAAAGCACCTATAGCAATTGGGTCGTCAAAATATGGATCTGGGAAACCTGATCCGAGGGAAACTGATATAATATCGACTCCATCCGCTATTGCATCATCAAAAGCTGCCAAGATATCGGCCAAAGCACATCCAAAGGACCAGCACACTTTGTACACGGCAATTCTTGCTTTTGGAACTGCACCTCTTGCCACACCCGAAGCCAATCCATAGTAGCTCGCTCCATCGATGGCTTGGCCAGCAGCAGTGGAAGAAGTATGGGTTCCATGCCCCTCCGAGTCCCTTGGAGATTTGAAGTCTGTATCATCGTAGTAGTCTTCACTGTTGTAGAATCGGGCTCCGATGAGTTTGCTGAAAATCCGACATTTTTATTGATTCATTTAGTGACATGCAGAGGAGGAAAAGATCAATTCTTTGAAAATACACTGAAAAATAGATAGTGTGTGGAATTTTACTTGTTGCATGTGAAGTTGTCTGCGGTCTGGCATGTCCCTTTCCATTTTGCAGGAGGGGGGCCAAATCCTTCATCGTTAAAGCTCAATGACTCTGGCCATATTCCTGTTATAGGAAGGTACATGTGCATGAGATCCTGTTTCTTTTGTTTATATTTTGCATAAAATTTTTATTTGAAAGAAAATGTTTTTTTTTTTTTTAAGCAATTGTTCTATTCCAAAATAGACTTAGACATACCTGTGTCTAGTAATCCAACAATAACATCTCCTTCATTAGAAGGTTCTCCAACGGGATTCTGGGGAAAGTCCATGAAGTTCCATGATCTTGTAGTGTGTAGTTTCAGCAACTTGTTTGGAAACACCGAAACGACTTCATCTCTCTCTGTTAACCCAATACCCCCCCACACAAAAAAAAAAAATCCAAATATTAAACACTGTAGATGATCAAAATCATCCTTTTTTTTTTTATTGATTTTGCTTATAAAATCAATTTTAACTCAAAACTACAATTACCACCTTACCTCGAAACCTTTCAACTTCTTCGTCTGATAATCTGGCTGCAAATCCATTAAAGCTTCTCCCATAACTATGGACTAGTGATTCTTTAGCACTGGAAGCACTGTCATTACAATATTTTGTACCTTTTAGAAGGAAATCATCTAAATCATATTCATCTTATTATTGTTACTTCTATTTCTTGGTTGTGTTACTGTGATAGGAAAATTTGTAGAAAGAAATGACAATGTAGTATGAATAACCTTCCAAGAACATTTTTCAGCATGGTGTGATGCAAATGCTTGGTAGACAGGCCACCATTGGGCAAGTCTCCCATGTACACAACATGAACCTACACATTCAGAAACACATAATTCTTCAATAAAATTTCCTTATTGTCGTTGATAGAAAATAAGCGAAAATCGTATCGATTTTTACCTTCTTATCTTGGCAATGGCAGTTCAACACTAAAGCTGCAAACAAGAGAGTAAACACCCAATGCTTGGCCATTGTAAACTCCTCACTCTACCCAACTCCTATTGAATATTGATATCAAAGGAAAGGATTGCTCTTAAGCTGAAGAGATTTCAGCCTTTTATAGCAGTTGGTTTGAGTTGGAATTTCTGCATGGCAGCTTCTTATTCTTAGCAATTATCGATTATATCGACCGACTACAATGCATTGGATTTTCAACGATGGGCATCTCTTGATGTTAGTGGTTCACTTTCATTGATAATGGATTTCATTAATTAATTTTATGAACATTTCCTTTCTCTGAATTTTGAGAAGAAAACAATATGATATGACATGATGCAAGATAATAACTCGTATATTTCTGCAAGGGGCTCATTTTGGTCTTAACAATTAGTCCCGTATGCCCGAAAGGATTGGCTTCAGAGTAAAGATGCTGACTCATGAAGTGAAGTCTTGAATTCAATTCACGTTCAACTCCTCTGGGCCATCGACTTAATCAGTGTGTGTGGATTGAGAGGTTTACACATACTAGTGGGATTAGTCTCACCTCCAATGTGGAATGTAAATACTGGTATTGAAGAAAAAACCGGTAACTATACGGAGTCTATCAAAAACAAATTTGATTGAACTAAGTCATGATTTTAAGATAAAATTAAAGTGAGTTAAATTTGTTTGTTAAAAAGACATAAGTTAATTTATTTAATTAAAGTAATTTCTGTTTAAACTTCATACTTAAACATTGGCCTTTGCTTGTTTTCATTGATGAAAGTTGGAACTACGTAAAGATTAAGAACAGACAAATTTATTCTACATATAAGAAGAACAGGCTGTTGAGATGGCTCCTTGTTTTGCAAGCTCCGTCATTGCCAAAGTCAAATGCCTACTTGTTTTCAGTTTAATGGAAGATTATTAAAATATTAAGATCTACCATTCATATTCATATAGTAGAATTTTAAAAATCTTAATTTTAGTTTAAATATATAATTTCAAAGTTAGTGTGTTCGTAATCCTTGTTAGAGGAGAAGCAAACAGAAACATTGATTCGTGGTCTCCGTCACTGTCAAATGCCAGCTTGCTTTTGTCAACGTATGGAATGCAACAGAAAACCAACACGAAGAAATACCTTATAAGAAATTCATGTTCACTACAATTCATAATTTTAATTTCTTTATGGTAAAGAATTTTATATTTCATAAAGACGTTAAAATATTAGAGAATTCATACAAACACATTAAGAACTAATTCAATCACATTAAGAGCTCATCATTTAATTCTAGATATATTTGTAAATTATTTCATTCATTTTTCCACAAGAAATTAAAAAATGAAAAGTATCTTGGAAAATCCAGCTTTTATTAAATTTTTAGAAAAGTCTTGAAAAATCAGACAGACACCATTCAAACTATGTAAATTACAATAACACATGTCCATTAAATTTCATAAGCATTGAATATTATTTTGTTAAATTATTTTCACAAAAAAAAAAACTCATAATTTTAGATTTATCTTAGAGCCGAAATTAAAAAAAAAATGATGAAAATAGCTCAAATTGATCAATTTTTAAGAGAAAAATGTTTGGAATTGATAAATATATTTCACATATAAAGAACTTGCTTCTACACCTTAAAATTACACCAATGCTAAGATTCAACTAAAAAAAATGGTCGAAACAGTTTATTTTTAAATAAAAAAAATATACATCAACCAATAGGTATTAACCGATATATCGGTTTTTGAAACCTTTATATATCAGCCGATATATATCGTCCCATCTCTGTAGTTTTTTTTTTTTTTAAATTAAAATTTCACCTGTGGGCCGGGGCGATGTTGATGAATATTTATGTATTAAGATTTTTTTTAAATGCCTTTTTAATTATTTTTTCCATTTTTTAAACTTAGAAATTAAAAAAAAATAAAAATAAAGAGAGAAATTCCATGGTCGATATATCGACCGATACTGAATTTTAAACTTCTGTTGGCCGCTTTTTTGGCCCTTATCGCAGATATGACATTGTATGACAGACATGATAAGTAATCAAAAACCAAATAAATTATTATGAATGAACTGACATAATACATATCATCCTTTCTTATGACCACAACCACCCAAACAAAAAATCTATTAAATCAAAAGGTTAATACTATAAATTTAAAATATTTACTAAATTCTATTATCTATAAAATAATATAAACTCTAAAAGGATACGAATCCTTACGTTTTTACAAAAGTTTAGAAGATATACAATATGAATAACAAACAAATTGAAAGATTTTAACAGGAGAAAGGATAGGAATAAAATAAATTTGACCTCCTCTACATGTTGTCAAAAGCAAGCAAGCAAGCATTTGACTTAGGAAAGACCTCCAATAAATTCCGACAATGACAATGACGGAGCCCACGAAATAAGGACTGAAGTAAGGCCTGCGTCCAAAGTCCATCCGTATATTCCTTACCATTAAAACCCAACCCAACCTCAACTTACCACCAAATTTTATGCCAGTTCTTTTTTTTCAAATTCAACCTGACTCGATCTAAAATATACAAATATATAATTCAAACTCACTGATTTCTCAAGTCGAGTCATTCGGGTTGGATTAAAAACCGACTCAAGTTTCACCTCTAAGAAAAGATATCCTGTATTTGGTTTTACTAGAAGAGAATTAATTTGAATCGGAATACCTGTATTTTTTAATATCAGAGTGACACTATCTCACAATAAATTAATTTTTTTTTAATTTTACCTTTCCAGTTCACTTAAAATTTGATCATTTAATTCTAAGTTATTGTCTTAAAATTAAGATGAAGAAATTTTCAAATTTGATCATTGTTATCTATATGGATATAGCTCAACTGGTTGTCTCCCGCTTCAGGAAGTGGGAGATTGCAGGTTTGAGTCCCCATGGCCTAACGTTTGTGTGCCTTAGGAGTAGTGGGCTCACTCATGAGAGTTTTATGCTGGATATCCTACCGTTTCTCATATATAAATTAAAAAAAAAAAAAGAAAAAGATACATAGTGATAGTATTTTTTTTAAAAAAGGAAATTAAGGGCCTTTCCTTTGTTTCATTCGAGGAGAAGCACTTCTGGTATGGAGGAAGCAACTGAAATGGGAGCCGGTTGCAAAGTTTCAAGAGATGTTCGTCGTTTTCATTGTGGATTGAACAGCAGAGAGTTCGTTGTTTTCTTCGTCTCCTCCCTTACACAAAGACAATAAGTCAAGAGACGTTCAATCACAAAATTCAGTGACAGCTGTTCATATAATTAATCAACAAAAATAATTTAGAGATGAAAGTCAACTAAGGACATGAACAAATTAACCATTTCAATGGTTAAATCCGGTGATATCTATGATCGATAATTGCTAAGAATAAGAAGCTGCCATGCAGAAATTCCAACTCAAACCAACTGCTATAAAAGGCTGAAATCTCTTCAGCTTAAGAGCAATCCTTTCCTTTGGTATCAATATTCAATAGGAGTTGGGTAGAGTGAGGAGTTTACAATGGCCAAGCATTGGGTGTTTACTCTCTTGTTTGCAGCTTTAGTGTTGAACTGCCATTGCCAAGATAAGAAGGTAAAAATCGATATGATTTTCGCTTATTTTCTATCAACTTCGATAAGGAAATTTTATTGAAGAATTATGTGTTTCTGAATGCGTAGGTTCATGTTGTGTACATGGGAGACTTGCCCAAAGGTGGCCTGTCTACCAAGCATTTGCATCACACCATGCTGAAAAATGTTCTTGGAAGGTTATTCATACTACATTGTCATTTCTTTCTACAAATTTTCCTATCACAGTATTTACTACAATCAAGTAATAGAAGTAACAATAATAAGATGAATATGATTTAGATGATTTCCTTCTAAAAGGTAGACAATATTGTAATGACAGTGCTTCCAGTGCTAAAGAATCACTAGTCCATAGTTATGGGAGAAGCTTTAATGGATTTGCAGCCAGACTATCAGATGAAGAAGTTGAAAGGTTTCGAGGTAAGGTGGTAATTGTAGTTTTGAGTTAAAATTGATTTTATTAGCAAAATCAAAAAAAATAGAGGATGATTTTGATCATCTACAGTGTTTAATATTTGGATTTTTTTTTTTTGGTGTGTGTGGGGGGTATTGGGTTAACAGAGAGAGATGAAGTGGTTTCGGTGTTTCCGAACAAGTTGCTGAAACTGCACACTACAAGATCATGGAACTTCATGGACTTTCCCCAGAATCCCGTTGGAGAACCTTCTAATGAAGGAGACGTTATTGTTGGATTACTAGACACAGGTATGTCTAAGTCTATTTTGGAATAGAACAATTGCTTAAAAAAAAAAAAAACATTTTCTTTCAAATAAAAATTTTATGCAAAATATAAACAAAAGAAACAGGATCTCATGCACATGTACCTTCCTATAACAGGAATATGGCCAGAGTCATTGAGCTTTAACGATGAAGGATTTGGCCCCCCTCCTGCAAAATGGAAAGGGACATGCCAGACCGCAGACAACTTCACATGCAACAAGTAAAATTCCACACACTATCTATTTTTCAGTGTATTTTCAAAGAATTGATCTTTTCCTCCTCTGCATGTCACTAAATGAATCAATAAAAATGTCGGATTTTCAGCAAACTCATCGGAGCCCGATTCTACAACAGTGAAGACTACTACGATGATACAGACTTCAAATCTCCAAGGGACTCGGAGGGGCATGGAACCCATACTTCTTCCACTGCTGCTGGCCAAGCCATCGATGGAGCGAGCTACTATGGATTGGCTTCGGGTGTGGCAAGAGGTGCAGTTCCAAAAGCAAGAATTGCCATGTACAAAGTGTGCTGGTCCTTTGGATGTGCTTTGGCCGATATCTTAGCAGCTTTCGATGATGCAATAGCGGATGGAGTCGATATTATATCAGTTTCCCTCGGATCAGGTTTCCCAGATCCATATTTTGACGACCCAATTGCTATAGGTGCTTTCCATGCAATGAAAAATGGGATCTTAACCTCAAACTCTGCGGGCAATTCCGGGCCTGATCCCTACTCTGTCTCCAACTACTCACCTTGGACTCTGACTGTCGCAGCTAGCACCATTGACAGAAAGTTTGTGTCCAAAGTGGTGCTTGGAAACGGGCAAATTTTTGCTGTAAGTGAATTCGAATCCATCAACTATGGATCTGGATGTACTCTTATATTAAAGTTGATGTTATTACTATTGAAGAATTTAGATGAACATAATTCATGTATGTCTCAAGTGCTGGAGAAATCAGGATTCACGCGTATGGTCAAGTTCTGATTTCCACAACACTCCAAATGCATTCTAGAATTGGCAATCGTAATTCCATTGGAAATTACTCAGATCAGCACAACACCTTCATCAATACACATTCTAAATTTGGAGTTCGCTAACTGCTTTTGCCCCTGCTTTATAAATTACAGGGAAATGCTATCAATTCTTTCGTGCTAAATGGTACAAGTTATCCTGTGATCTATGGAGGAGCTGCACCAAATGTCTCAGCTGGTGCTAATGGCGACATTTCAAGATACTGTGTTGAAGGATCTCTCAATTCATACTTGGTGGAAGGAAAGATTGTCCTCTGTGATACCATTTGGGATGGTTCGGGGATTGTGGCGGCTGATGCATTGGGTATGATAATGGCTGATGATGAATTCTCCGATGTCGCCTTTTCCTACCCAGTACCCGCCACGCTCATCAGCACTGATGAAGGTGCCAAAGTATTGGACTACATTCGATCTTCCGAGTGAGTATGACGAAAACCTTTTTATCCGATTTCAACCTTTGTGTGGATAGGATTATCAGAGGAAGTAGTTCTTAGGAGATTGAATAGAAATATCCAATATTTTTTCTAAAAAAAATTGCCTTTCCAGCTCTCCCATTGGAACCATTCTTTATGGTGAGACTTGGGAGGACGTTTCAGCCCCTCGTGTTGTCTCTTTCTCTTCCAGAGGACCCAACCCAATTACTCCAGACATTCTCAAGGTAATGTGAAGGGTGAAACTCTCAAGGGTTTATTCCGATTACACTAAATTCATTTTGAAAAAAAATACTAAACTTTCAAATTTTGGATGAGAAAAAAAATAGCCCGACTTGACAGCCCCGGGTGTCGACATCCTCGCTGCTTGGTCTCCAGTGGCACCTCCTTCGATCTACCATCTCGATAAGAGGAGTGTAAACTACAACATAATCTCTGGCACATCCATGTCTTGCCCTCATGCAAGTGGTGCAGCTGCCTATCTCAAAGCTGCTCATCCAAATTGGTCACCAGCTGCTATCAAATCTGCCCTAATGACTACAGGTGAGAATAAATGAATATAGTGCTTCAAGCCCTTTTTACTCACCCATCCAATTCAACAACTATTCTTATTAGCAATTGTGTATATCTTACTCAAGTTTTGGGATAGTGAACACTATATTTTCCCTTACATCAGACTGAATACGTGTTTCTGCCATCATCTACAGCTTTTGTCATGGACCCTAGGAAGAATGTGGATGCAGAGTTTTCCTATGGATCTGGCCACATCAATCCACTTAAAGCAGTAAGTCCTGGTCTGGTGTATGATGCATCCGAACAAGACTACGTAGACTTCCTCTGCAGGCAAGGCTACAATACAAGCACATTGAGGCTGGTAACAGGGGATTCAAGCACTTGCAATAACACTAGCCCGGGGACAGCATCGGATCTGAACTATCCCTCCTTTGCACTTTCCGTTTCAGATGGCCAGCCCATCATGGGGTCCTTCAATAGAACAGTAACTAATGTTGGATATCCAAACTCTACATATTATGCTACGGTATATATAAAATATCCCATCAAGGTCACTGTTGAGCCTGCTGTACTTTCATTCACGTCGCTGGGCGAGAAAAAACCGTTCACTGTGACGGTGGAAGGACCGGTGGTCGTGCAGGCACCGATAATTTCTGGTTATATCTTGTGGAAGGACGGGGTACATACAGTTAGGAGCCCACTTGTGATTTACACAGTGCTTCCTGCACCTATCCATGCATACAGCAACAAAGGCTTTTCATTTGAAGGCTCTTCCATGTATCACAAGAATGGAATCATGAGGCACAAGTAGTTCATCTGATCCGAAGTCGCCATTCAGATGATTCGCAATGCTTGTTTTGTTTCTTTAGTTGTACTGGGAGTGAAATAAGAGCATCTGGTTGTATGATTTGATTGGAAATAGAATGAAATGCATTCCTATTTATTGTTGTGGCTTGATGTTTTTTGCTTCCTGTTGTGTTCACAAGTTGTGGCTTTATGGATTTGTAGTAAAAAATAATCCCTGGATTGAGTTCCATTGATCTATTAAGAAAGGTTAATGAATGAGGAACTATCAATTTTAACAAAGCATGAAACTCACTTAATTGGTGAGGTCTGTAACAAAGACAAAAAGAATGTCTCCCTATATTAAAAATGAGTGTGCAAGTCAAAACCATTAAAAAAAGTAGAATAAGAATTTTATATGAGGTAAGTGACCAGAGCCCAGACTATTACTTTGTGACCCCAGTCACTCTCCATTTAGAACCCATTCTCCTCAATCAACATAGATGGAATTCCAGTTGCAATAACATTTGAATTAGAGATGTAAAATTCAGAAAATTGACTCCACATAGATGGAATTCTATCCTATGATGATGATGATGATGAGCATAGATTGGTCTTTGAGGTAAATCCCAATTCAAAGAGAAGATGTCCCGTGTTTTGTTTTGTTTTTTTTAAAAAATTTTTTCTCGATGTTTTTTTCCCTGTTACGAGTGTGCAATTTTTTATATTATATATTTTTTTTTTGGGCATGATCCTGTTGGGTGTGGCCTTATTTGACTTTTTCTGTTCCTGTATTGTAATTGCATCTCTGATGCAATTCTTTACATTAATACTCTCTCCGTCCTATTTTAGTAGACTCATTTGAAATATTTGTATTTCTTAAGAAACTCTCTGTATAAGCTAGCACTCTATGTGATCTCATCTTTTTCCAACACACATTATACTACTGCAATATAAATGAGACAATTATTTTGGGACAATTTCAAAATCCATATAAGACAACTAATTCGGGACAGAGAAAGTATATTATATGAATCATAAATATTATAAGTCACTCCACAATCTATCTTAATTATTACAATGAAATATTATTAGGCACCCATAACACTTTCGTATTAAGTAGCATTATCATATAGATCACCATCAAACTTGGACATATGAGATCCAATGGCTAGAACAGTATTGCATCTAGGATCGACCGATATTATTCTCTCTCCTCCTTTTTTTTCAAAAAAAAGGCCGATATCAGCTGAGATATCAGCCGATATTTGCACCCCTGATTGCACCAATTTGATCCAATCATATGAATTCTAGATAGCAGACCTGGTATATTTGGAAGCTGGGAGAACGAGGTCTTGCCTTCTACCTTTTTAACATTAGTTTTGATGGATTTGGCTATTTGCCTTTAAGAGAGAGGTCTTGCCTTTCACCTTTTCGACAGTAGTTTTAATGAGTTTACCTTTCTCCTTGCCAAGGGCGGAATATGAAGATGAGTTTGATTGCACAAGATACACCGATTATAGAACCAGAGAAGTAGGATGAATCAAAGACGGCCAGTAGAGAATTATCAATTGCCACAGAATAAATAGGACTAGTTTCATTATTAGGGCTGAAATCGGGTCAGATTGGGTTGGGTTTCTTAAAATCCAATCCGACCCGAGTCAATAAAATATGGAACCCGACCTGACCCAAATTCTAATATGAATTCTAACTTAACCTGCATTTTGAACCCATTTTAACCTATTTTAGCCGGGCTAGGTCGGGTTAACTTGAAATCCCTCAACCCGACCCGACTCAAATTCCATGCGGATTTCTGTCTTCCCGACCCGACTCGCATGACCCAACCCACATGATTTTTTGGGTTGGATCATGCAAGTCGAGTCAAAATCCAACTTGAATTTCACCCCTATCCATTATAGAGGGAGATGGTAAATTACAATCACCAGAAGAACGGACAATCATGATTTATTTGACTGTCAGTTAAAATTAAGTGTGTTCATTTCTCCAAACTCAACCCATGACCAACCTGATCCCGCCTTAAACAGAGGCTTGAACAATTTTTTTTGTCACTGACTAAGCTCATGCTTTTACTTAAAACACATTGGACTTTTAGGCCCATTTAAATTTTTGGTCATATTTGGTAACTTTTTTAAATTTTTATTTTGTAAATTAAAAACTTAACTGTACATATAAAAAATATACTTAAAGACTTACCATCTGTTGAAATTCTATCTCAAAATTAATTTTTAGCCACTCGATTTTAATAATCAAAATCATAAGGCGCTAAATCTTTTTAAAGACATTTGCCAACTTTGATTATTAACATCAAGTGGCTAAAAATTGAGTTTTAAAATGGTGGTAGGTTTTTAACTTGATTAAAATATTCAAGTTACAAGATATAAATTAAAAAGAAAATAAAAATTGTGCTAGGTGCAAAATAAACAGACTTTAAACAACCAGCTTAGGCTTTGGCTTTAAAAGCCCAACAGGCTTCATTTGGGCTCAAGCTTTTGTAGATGTAAACGGGCTCAATATTTTTTTAAATAGCCCGGCCCATGAACATGCCTACTTAACTTTCTCTTTTATACAAAAAAAAGGTAAAGGATGTTTCTCTCCATTTTGTTGTGTTCGTCCATGCTTGGATCTTTGTGGAGGCAAATCTCTCAAGATCATTAATAAATAATTTCTGATCGCTTTTACTAGAACTGGATTCCTCCAAATTAGCAAAGAGTTTGTATATTAGATATCTATAAAAAAAAATTCCCTTCACGTGTGTTGCTATCCATCCAATCTAGGTTAGCCCAAACTTTAGCCCCCCTTCACAACCCAATCTCTCTTTTGCAAGTTCAAGGGGCAATTTTTTCCCCTTGTTAATCATTGCCATAATGTAATTGAACATTTGAACTGATTTTTGTCACTACAAATTCATATGAATAATGACCACCAAAGTACAGATGCTTTAAACCCTTCTATCCATCAAATCTAGGTCAGCCCCAACTTTAGCCCCCCTTTTCACAACCCAATATCTCTTTTGCAAGTTCAAGGGGCAATTTTTCCCCTTGTTAATCATTGACATAATGTAATTGAACATTTGAACTGATTTTTGTCACTACACATTAAATGACCAACAAAGTACAGATGCTTTAAACCCTCCTATCAATTTCTTTCGTCTTCAATATATGTGTACCACAAAATTAGTGGGGCTTGTTGTACACACAAGCCAGTGGTGGCCTACGCGAGTTTTACAATGCTCATAAAATAGAGGACATTATGGGATGCCTTCGAAAAACAAGATTGAATATCAGCAAACCAGACAAGGAAAATGACATCTTGCTTGAGTGAGAATCCCCTGCACTGTTAAGCAAAAGCTACATCTGAGCGTAATACATACTTGACATTTTTTGTCACGGTCCGGGCTTCATGTAGCATGCATTTATCCCCATGAAGGTGAAGGAGAGCCATTCCTTCAATCGGAGCAACCTACAGGAAGATACGTCCATCAGCAAAATGCTGTAAAACCCCTGTCAACGTCAATACATTGAGATATTTATATGACCACATCTTACAAATTATAATTCTTCTTTTACATAATTCTTAGGGTTCTCCAATTTCATAGATAGATATGAAAATAATAAGAATGTGTTATTTCATGATAAGAAAACAATCTACCTCTGCCACAACACCTCTTCTGTTATCATAGAAGACAGTCTCCCCTCCAACTAGAGAATGCGTAGAAGAGTCTTTGTTGCTACTTGTATCATTGTTACCTTTGGATCTTGAAGACCCACTTAGATATACAAGTAGTGTATAATATGTGATGCGCCCATCTCCAAGATTGACACTTTCATCAATATGCCGGCCAAACCTTTGTCCCACTTTGTACCTGGAAAACCAAAGTGGCTATAATCAGAAGTTTTTTTCTCCCTCTACTTTTTTATGTTTTGCTTATCCTTTCATTTTTTTGGATTAATAAAGAAATATTTTACTTCACACAAAGCAGGAATACAACCACCCAATAGGTATGCTTCTTTCTTTCCTTTTTCTTTTTTTCACTTTTTGAATGGTCATGATTTTATAGGAAAAAAAAAAACGAATACCTCCAGGACCACTATGTAAAAAGGCACCGAGGCCAAATAGACCCACCTGACCCAACCTGGCCCAACAGCTCAGAGCCTAATCATTACTTGATCTAGCCCCATAACCTCTTTCACTAGAGAATTGACATCTAGTTCAATTATCTCAGGACATGACATACCTCAAACCCCCTCAGTATCACTTGTCATGCTTCCTCCACCTTATTAAGCAACCATCAGAGACAAGGAATGCCTCTAACCCAGTAAGCCACTTCACAGGAATCTCCTTCCACGTCTCCTCTTGATCAGATGTTCTCCAACTCCCTGAGAACATACTGTAGGGTATGAAGCTCCACATTGGCATGGAATCCAAGCAAAGATCCAGCATAAGGAAAGATCTCAACTGATTCAACATTATGAAATGAGACCCCCAAAACCCACATCCGATTCAGCCATGATGATTCCATCAAATTAAGCTTCAATTTCCTAGCAGGATGCAGCTTCCAGTGCATCACTTGCTGGCATGCTATTGTTTCATCAACTTTATATACACATTGGACCAAGCACAAACAAACACTAACAACAACAGCTTTATCTCACTCAGAGCTCCAATATGCCAACCTGGATACTGCATATGGTCTGGTATCACCATTCCTAGAAATCATGTTTCCACTGTGCACTTGCTGGTTTATTATCTTGAACTGAAGTCTGATTTGAAATTACTAGATTTTGCGGCATATTCTCTTGGCTTGGAGTAGACAGACACTTTGGATATTCTCTTGGCATATTCTCTTTGTGGTATATCTGTTTATCTGAAAGGAATACTTTATCTGAAACGGTTGAAACCTATTGAAATTTTTACATGTAACTGTATTTACATTTCTCTTTGGTTCCTAACGCGATTGGACCCACATGGCCAATGGTAGTTATGCTGAATGGTACCATAACCACTGGTTACATGACAGAAAACTTCTTAATGGGAGAAGGCATGTGGAACGTGATAAATTTTTTTTTGTTTTTTAAAGGGAGACAAAGCTCTGATGTTGAAGAACCATGGAGTGCCAACTACGTTGAGCCTCTTGCTGGAGTGATCTGAAAAATTGTGCCAGAAGATACTTAACATTAGATCACCAACAATATTAAAGAGTTCTCTTCCATGATGAGTAGGCATTGGAGTCAACATGTCATACTCGAACCCTGATTTCAGGAAAACATTACAGGTCTCTTTAAAATTTAAATATAATGAAGAAACTAGATTAATACAGGGATTTGACATTTTGGGGATCTATGTAATACTCACTTTCAAAGAGCAATAACAAGGGCCTATGATACCTAGATCCAAAATGGAACCCCTTTTTTTCTTTTCAAAAACATGTAGCATAACTGGCAAAGACTCACTGTTGCACCCTAAAGGTTGTGGGTTCAAGTCTCATGTCACATGTGTGTCAAATAGGCAATTGACTCATGAAAAAAAATTTGCCAAATCCAAATATAAATACAACCCCACATTGATAGGATAAATGGCATGAAGATGATGATGAAGAGAACAATATGTTCATGCAATGATTCAATGAATATAGTGATGAATCCGATGCATTCAATGGATTCTTCTGGAGATTTTAGCTGTTCATATCAACAATTGGTGTAGTGGATCTGGCAGTCTAATATGTTGTACGGTTTGGAAGATGGTTCTCATTGCTCTTCTTTGGTCAATTTGGAGAGAATATAATAATCACGCTTTTTTTTTTTTTGAAACATTAACCACTGGATTTTATTAAAAAGGGAAAAGAGTACAAAAGTAAGATCTAAGTATAAGAGGAATATACTCAGAGCAAAGAAGAGGAACAAATATACAGATATAAAAAGACATAAAAAAGAGAAATAACAGAAAAAATTCAACAAAATGTCAACCCAAACTAAAACCAAAAGAGGGTCCGAGCCCCCTAAGTCTCGGTGGGCATGAAGAATTCCACCATCGGAGACTGAAGATGAACACCAGCTTTCGCAAAGAAATCCACCACGCAGTTAGCTGATCGAGGAGTATGAATGAAGGAGATGTTACCCATATTACACAAGCTCCAAATATCCCTAGCAATACCAACCAACCTCCACGGGGGAGAATTTCCTATTACTAGCCCAAAAGATAGCGTTAGTTGAGTCACCTTCGATAATAAGATTTCCTCTCCTAAATCTTAACCAGATCTGAAGTGCTCTCCTAATTGCCCTTAGTTTAGCTTCGTTTGATTCCATTGACCCTACTGATTCGAAAAAGGCTGCTAACATATTGCCCCTATCATCGTGAAGTACTCCCCCAATTCCTACCGGACCCGGTTTGCCCCTAGCTGCCCCATCAACATTGAATTTACAAAAACCTAATGGACGTGCTGCAACTTAACCAAACGTCTGCTCACTCTGCCTACCCCTTTCATACAACCTTCCCAAGACAAGTAAAAATCTTCAGGACCTAGCCCCCTAAAGTCATTACACACGGACAACCAACCAATCAAATGTCACTTCGCCCTCTCAAAGATTTCTTTAGGACTACCCCTCTTACCCTAAAAAATCCTCCTATTTTGTTCTTTCCATATTTCCCAAAAGACAGCAAACGGAACCATTTTCCAAGCCACTCTTTGTCTATCTTTAAGGCTAGCTCCCGACCAAGCCACCAATAAATCCTCCATTCCACTGCCAAATACCCACGAGCTTCCAAACAAACCCAGAAAGAAATTTCACACAACACCCGTGAAGCGACACATGCAAAATACGTGGTCCACAGACTCCTCTTCAACCTCACACAATGAACAAAGTGTCAAAGCCTCTTCTAGGATTACACCTCTTCTCCTAAGATTGAGTCTCACAAGTATTCTTTTTTTGAAAGCCGACCACACAAAAAATTGGATCCTAGGGGGGATCTAGTTGTTCCAAGCTAGATTGCAGGTAGGAGGTGAACCTGAGTTTGTGGCATATGTAGAACGCAAGATAAATTTTACTGAAAAAGACCCAGACGGCTCCAAAGAACAAATCCATTTATCCTTATCCTCAACCCATAATCTATGATCATTAAGGATTCCAATCAAAGCTCGGAAAGAAGCCACCTCAAAGTCCCTCAAGTTCCTTCAAAAAGAGATTGACCAATGTGCTACACCATTTGCCTCACTATAATAATTGCTAACTAGCGCTTCACGATCTAAAGCCATTCTAAAAAGCCTAGGGTAAACTGCCATTAGTGGACTCTCCCCCACCCAAATGTCTCTCTAGAACAACGCCCTCAATCCATCTCCAATCTGTAGCCGAATCCCCCTCAGAAATGTTTCCTCAACCCTACTTTCTCCGTTACCAATCCTCATTAAAGATTTCACCACCGATGAACCTTCCCTGGCGGCTCTGCTACTTAACCTCCAATCCCCTGGACCCTCCACTCCATATCTCACTGCTAAAACCTTTCTCCATAGTGCCTCTTTCTCCGAAGCGAATCTCCACAATCATTTACACAGTAGGGCATGATTCTTATCTCTGATACTGTAGAGCCCCACCCCACCATTTTCCTTCAAGTCTCTAGTCTCATCCCATTTGACTAGATGAATTTTTCTTGTGTTTTCCTTCCTTCCAAAAGGAAGTCTCTTTGAATTTTTCCAGTCTTTTTGCCACCCCTTGAGAATTTCGAACAAAGAGAGATAGTAGGTGGGGAGGTTCACCAGGCATGATTTAATTAGAGTCAATCTACCCCCAATGGAGAGGTAAGATTTACTCCAAGTATTCAATTTTTTTGAAATCCTTTCTACAACAAGTTCCCAAAACCACTTTGGATCTCGGGTTCCCACCAACTGGTAACTCAAGATAAGTAAATGGAACCTTTCCTACGCCACATCCTATCTCCCTCGCCAACCCATTGCGCTCCTCTTCATCCACCCCCAATCCAATGATATTACTTCCCTAAATTTATTCTCAACCCTGACACCAGTTCAAATATAATAATCATGCTTTTGATGATAATAACTCTTTCCCCACAAATCATGTGGTTGTGAAGACAAAAGACAAAGTGATTTTCTGGGTGTTGTTATCCCTAGAATTCAAGGGTTTCACTGAGGTATATTTTTATCGAGATTGGTCCTCTTGCTCAAAGGTGCAAATATCGGCCGATACGATAAGTATCGGCCGTACTGTAGTATTATCGGCCGATATGGCCGATATTCGTTCCGAAATATCGGTCCAAATATCGGCCGATATTCATAAATATCGGTATTTAAATTTTTATTTTTTTTTTTAAAACACCGATACGGTTTTTACACGGTTCTTGGCGGTTTTTCGCGGTTTTTCGCGGTTTTTCGTGGTTTTTAACGGTTTAGGGTTTACTGCTTTCACTGTTTTTGGCGGTTTTTAACGGTTTTTTGTGGTTTTGTCACGGTTCATCACTGTTCATCACGGTTTCGATATCGGAGGAGAGAGAAAATGCCGATATCGGAAGAGAGAGAATTTTCTCGGCCAATATTGCGGCCGATATGCATATCAGCCGATATATCGGCCACACCGGTATTTGGACCCCTGCTCTTGCTTACTCTTTCACTGAAGTACTGTTCCACACTGGTTTCCTCTGCCAAAAAATATCGTCAGGTTGAATTATGGTGGAAGTTTTCACAAGGAGGAAATTAATGGTAATATTAGTGGTCTATTAAGAGACTCTTCTGGAACTATTCTAGGCTCGTTTTCTGAACCTTTCTCAGGCTCAATTGCTAAAGAGCTAGAAGTAAAAGCAATTTTCATGGGAAGCATGCTCATTGAAACCTTGGAGGTTTCTAAAGCCATTGTAGATGGTGACTCTTGTAGTACCATTAGCTGGAGTAGTTCTCAATTTTTTCCTTGGTGTCTCCTAGACCTGATCCTTGAAATAAGGGACATCAGTCATGTTAGGGGCCTGACTATGCAGATTTCAAAAGATCCACAGATAAGCTAATGGAAAGGCTGGCAAGCTAGTCTATCTCTTTTTTGGCTCCTTTCTTCCTTTCCCAGAACAGTTGAATCCAGGAATGTGCATCTGGGGAAATTACTTAATACACTTATCCTGACTGTCAGGTGAAGTGGCTTTTTTTTTCTTCTTCTTCTTCTTGTTAGGATAGGTAAAATGGGTTTCAAAGTGTTTATAAATGCCAAATAGCATCCATATGTAAATGAGGATGAGCCCTCTCTTTCTCTTCAACAGATAAACAGAACAACACAAAGGATTAGAATGAGAGAAGAAGATACAGAAGGACCCCATGCAAATCCAACCTGTGGGGCCCTGCCAGCCCAAACTATGAGCCTATAATTTCTAGCACTTAGACAGCATTAGCAATGAGAAAGAAGGATTGGAAAAGGGTTACAGAATTAGAAAAGATTTGGCACCTGTAGAATCTAATACTGGGATTCAAACCCACAGCAACCTTTCCTCGAATTTTAATATCAGAAAATAACCTTTTAAGGCCAGATTCCCATATAATATCTGCAAGTATTGGGTCATTCATAGATATACGATCATTGTCTCTAAAAGCTTCTCCTTTCGTAGGACCAAGGCTCCCTTGATGGACAAAACCAATGGACTCTGCAACTTCTATAAAGGCCATACATTCAGCAGCAGAGAAAAAATTTTGCACCTGAGTATCCAAAATAGAGTGACAATGGTGAGAATCAAAGTTTCTTATTTGCAGTGTGCAAGGGATACAATGAAAACAAATGGCATTCCATAAGGCACATTGCCATTTTTCACTGGGTTCGAAAATGGACAGAGGAAACTGTTTTCATGTCTCCCCAATGGGAAACTAGTTTCCACTTAAAATAGCCTTTAAAGGGGAAAATCTAACTGCAGCACAAAAGGAAAGTCAAGTTTCATTGAATTTTTTTATTTTTAACATAGGAAAAGGAAAAGAGGAATCAAAAATGTTTACATTGCAGACTCTAAATTCCAGTCACTTATGAGCTTCCCAATTTTCATCAGAAAATAAAGGGCCTCAAGGTCTTGAGAGCAGAAAATAAACTGCAGTACCATTCATCTCTATATTCCATCATCAACTGGTGTCATTGGAAACCTCTTTCATGGCTTTTTCAGGTTAAACATGCAAATGACACCTAAGTGTATTTTTGTTTTGTAAAAAATTATGAGGTCATCTCTAAGTTGGCAATTTACTACAAAAGTTCCAGGTCTATTTTTTATTACAATCAACCAAGCGCCCCCCGCCCCCCAATCCCTCCTCTAGGTCATTAAAAACCACTTTGCTAAGAAGTGTGCAGAAAACAGACAAATGTGTAATTAGGAATGAAAAAAAAACTTTTAGTATGGAAAAAATATTTTGATGATAATAATATGATTTTAGGCCTGTACGATTCACAATTCTCTTCCAATTCACCCTCAGGCAACTAGGATACCAGATGACAATCATTGAATGCCATCAATTTCCCCTGCTTCTTTCATCCTGAATTCACCCTGCACAGAACAAAAGTTCTCATACTTTCTATCCCCAAGGAGCCCTCCGCCATTCAGGAAGATCACTACATGGGAGAATAAAAAAAATCCCAATCCAAACAATTATGATACAGTTTAGACAATCAAAAACATGCCCTAATTCAAACACATAATTGTTCATGAGCCAAGATAAGTTCCAGAGACATCCACTCCACCTTTCGGTGGACGGGAAAGATGGAAACCAAAACAGAAACAATGGAACCACATTGATGGTGCCCAAATTGCAACTGGGTCGACCTGATTATGGGATGTGGATTTTTTTGGATGTGGAAATTCTGACAGATTGTTGGATTAGCCGAGAGAGAGAAGAAGAAGAAGAAATTAATATGAAGGGCCAATTCAGTCAAGAAACCCGAAATGTAAAAAGAAAAGAATGCAGAAGAGGGAGAAGAGTGTAGTCTCAGTACCGTGAAGAGATGATCGTCTTTGAGGGGCGTAATTTTGAGGTCTGGTTTAGGTTTGATCGAAGGCCAAGTCGATTTTTTTCCTTCTCGATCTCTTTTTGGAGCCATCTCTCTGCCTCTCCCTCTCTTCCCCTTCAGCTCACGCAAATGCCTTCTTCTCTGATTTTCAATTTCTTCAATCCAGGTACGGCTGCAACTCGGGTTGGGTTGAGAATTACGGATCGACGGGTGTCTTGACGATTTTACAATTTAAGTCGACCTGATCCGATTAAAATTAATTTAAAATAAATTTAAAATATGGCAGAATTCAATTTAGATTGATTTGTGTAAGAATTCGAGTCAAGTCGGGTCAAAAATTTTGAGTTGAAAATTTGAATCGAATTAAATTGGGTTCAATACATATTAAATCTAATCCTACCCGGCCCAACTTGCAGCCCTAAATCCAAGGCACAAACTAAGATAAACCATCAGCTGAGTGCTTGCGTTCTTTTCTGTTTTGTGCTAATTTTCATATTTATTTTTTATATAATAATTATTTAAAAAATAATTATTAGTGACTTTTATTATATAAAATTTTCAATCCCGTTAATTTGTATGTTGTTGAGTCATTTTTTTAATTAGAAATTTCAATAAAAATAAGCTTTTATATAAAATTGTAGTTTTGAAAAAGAGTTTAAAATACAGTGATTATCTATTTCATTTTTCTTCTATATTAATTAAGTCAGAAGATAAAATTTTCAATAAAAATCTATATTAATATAAACAGGTAGAATTTTTTACTTAAAAATCATTACTTTGAAGTCGCTTTTCGATGAAAGGACACTGAAGTTAGTTTTTCAATCAATTTAAAAAGATGTCATTTTGAGTACTTCATGAGGAAGTTGCTCATTAAAATTTTAAAAAGATTTATATATTTTTTGATGAAATATATAAAAAATGATAAAGGCAACAAATATAAGTATTCATTGTTCATTTTATTTTTAAAATTTTAGACTTTGAAAGTTTTATTATTGTTACTATTTTTATGATCCATCTCACAAATTCTAATCAAATTGAGTAAGTTTTATTAGAATACAGTGTAAATATAGTAGAATAAAAGATAAAGAGGACAATCCGATTAAAATTAAAAAAGATTTAATATCGTATTTTGCTAAGCGTATATACTTGAACTCTACGGTAAACTCTCATTAAGGATATGATTTAAATATAATCACTAAAATGGACATGGAGTGGGCAAAATATAGATAAGCTAAATGTTATAGAACTAATCAGACTCATGACCTATAGAGGATAAAATATGGGTAATAAAGGTAGACACTTTACATTGGATAAGTAGATCAATACTAAAGATAGCATTAAAAATGACCCATATTGAGGACGCTTTTAAAAAATAAACCTAGTGAATGACAATGAGAAAAGAGTTAAAGTTAACGAAATACACTAATAAGACATGACATTAGATCAATCGTAGATCCCACAATTATAGATTCATTTGAAAATGGATATAGAGTATAGTTTCACTATCAATTGATGATCTAAGCCATATAACTTCGACTTTTAAATTTTGATAAGTATAGAACATTGATTTTTAAAAGTTTAAAATATTGTTCAAGCCCGTTTCTTTAAAGTAGATTCAAGTCGAGTTCAAACAAATGAACACCCCTACACAAAATCCACTCTACGGGATTTTGTTTAACCTTTTTTTCTATGAAAGGTGGCATTTTGTTGAACCTTCATGCATGATTGCACAAATTGAGTAATTGGATTCACTTAGTTAGAAACGTTCAAGCCCTAGCATAATTGAACTTGAACCTGAACTTTTATGAAAGCTTGAGGATTGTGCAGTGTAACTCAGGTTGAACTAACCCAAGTTGTACCCTTATATACAGGTTGTAAATGTTCAACCATTGTCATTTTGTTCTTCCAAATGCATGATTTCAGTTCATATTTCATTGAATACGTAACCATGGACAACCTTTTACAATTAGATACGCGGACAAAATATTTCCAGACATTTGAAAGAATCCATGCAACGAAGGCTGTCTGCTGTCAGCATCTTATTGCAAGCGAAATAGAAGATAACAATGATCGGGCTTACATTCTAAGTGTAAAAGTTTAAAAAGATGAAGCTCCATTGGCACACTACATAAAGTACAAATACTTGGAAACAGTCCTCCGTTTCAATCAAATGATTAGAACAACACATAACTTACAACGGCACTTTGCAATTGAAAAATGATTAACTCACAAGCTCTCACTGAAGTTGCAGTGTGCATTTCTTTTGAGAATGTCCTAACAAATGACAGCGGCCACACTGAACAACCCGCTTTGGGCGTTTAAAGTTCTCTATGCGGAGCACCTTCTTCTTGGGGCGACCAGGCGGTCGGCGAGTCTTGGGTGGTCGTATTATGATATCGAGTTTAGAACCTCCACCTTCTGTTCCCTCAGCTAGCTCCTTCCATAAGCTTTTATCGGGAATGGGATTTATCATTTGCGAATAAGCCTCACGATAGCTGGCAACTGTAAAACAAGGTTCAGCAAATAAATGTGCATTTTGCCCACAAGAAATAAGTGCAGCAGCAGCATGTGCACATGGTAAACCATAGAGTTGCCAACGACGACATGAGCAATGTCGGCTACGAATATCCACAATATTTGTTCTCTCAGTTGATACAATTTCAAATTCCACTTCATTAGCACGAAGCACTTGGTAGCAATGAGAATCTGAAATGGCTTCCAGAACAAGCTTCTCAGCAGATGGTACAAGAACTGATGTCCATGACATACCTATGTTACGACGTTCATTAAACCAAGATGTTAATTGATGCCGGAGGTATTCCATCATCTGCACAATTGGAAGCTCATGACCTTCAAGGGCCCAGTTATAAAGTAATTCTGTGATGCGTAACGTGAAGTGGCCATATCGTACACCCTCAAAATAGGCAATAGCCCAAAGGCGGGGTGGAAAGCGTTGGAACCATTGCATAACGTCTGGTGACATCTCTAACATCTCAGTTATCTTAGATTCAAATTCAGCAGCAGTCAGGGCATAAACAGCATTCCAGAAGATATTCAGCAGTTTTGTGTTCTTAAACTCATCACGGAAGTTCTCACTCACATAGCGCAGACAAAATCCATGAAAAGATGTTGGAAAATGTGTTTCAACTGCCTCCACAATACCCGTTTGCCTGTCGGACAGTATTGTGAGTCTAGGCACGCTATCAGTATTCATTCCAAGAAGTTTCCTCAACTCTGATAGAAACCACATCCAATTCTCATCACTTTCAGCATCAACAACTGCAAATGCCAATGGAAATATTGCATCATCGGCATCAATAGCAGCAGCACAAAGTAAGGTCCCCAAGTATTTTCCTTTCAGATGTGCTCTGTCAAGTTCCAAAAGTGGTCGACAAGCATTCAGAAAGCCATAGATAGACACACGGTAGGAAATAAAGAGACGCTGGAAGCAGTTCTCTTGCCCTGTTGCAGAAACGAATGCAATACTCCCAGGATTTGTTTTTCTGATTTGCTCACAGTATGCAGGCAGAAGGCGATATCCTTCCTCAAAAGTGCCATGAACTGCAGCCATACTACGCTCTTTCCCACGCCAAGCCTGCATGTAAGAAACAGCAACTCCATGTTGTTCACGGATATCTTGCAATATTTCCTTTGGTTTGTACTGAGGATTATCACGGAGACGTGCTTCTACAGATCTAGCAACCCAACCGACTGAAGCTTGTTGATGATGGTGGTCACGAACTCCTTCACAAGTATGCTCACCATGCAGAGTCCTGACTGTAAAGGTTGAAACTCCCGGACACTTAGCGACATGGATACGCCAAGGACAACCTTCTTGTGAGCATTTGGCTATAAACCGGCTTCGGTCTGATTTCACTATCCGAAGATCAAAGTGTAAAGCAATTGCAAGATCTTTCAATGTTCTTCGACAAGTTTCAACATCAGGAAACTCTTGCCCAATGACTAGAGAAAGATCGGAGACGGCAAGATCTGAGACGGCTACTAAATCGGTAGCCATGGGTCTACTAAAATGATAAAAAGTTCCACATACTCAAGGAGTCACATGCTTCTGCTCTCATCATGAATACAAGTCTATCAACAAGGTTTTCGACAGAAGAAAGGCCACTTTATTTGCATCACACTCGGAACACTACGGAGCAAATCCCAATAGCAACCACACAAAAGCAGAGATTCTCTACATAATTCTGATGAGAATTCTGAAGGTTTGGGTACTTGTATTTTGATTCATCAGCTACATGATCAAATAACTTCATAAGGTTGATTCAAGCCTGTGAAATTGAGAGTTAAAAAGTTTAAGTTAATACACAGGAAATGCTTCAGGATGGCACATGATTGAAAGTAGAGTGAAAGTTGAAACTTCAATCCTTGTCCAAGTATTTTTAAGATGTCAATGGTTTGCCGCCCATACAAGGAAATAAAATATTACAAGATATTTGGTGTATTTGTGAAAGTTTTGGTTCCACCCAAAGCTAGGACAATAAATCAGGAAAGGACCGACCTTTATTTGAAACATTAAGAAATGAATATATTAAATTCTGCAGAAGGTACAAGTGAGATAGAGTCAAGTAAAGAAAAGTTATACATGTCTATTAAATAGAATACAAAAAGAATAAGAATTTTTTTCATACAGGACTTCCCAATCAACTTAAATACAATAAAGAGTCCCCAACTCAGGTATGTGTGAGAAGGTGATAACACTCAACCTCCTAATGTCCCTAAAAATGTTAACCAACTTCCATTGGGGGTCTTCCTATTACTAGCCAAAGACATGGCATTAGTTGAATCACCATCAACAATAAGATTCATATTCCCTCAGTTCCACCTCATTTCACCTTCTCGAAAACCTCTCCTACGGACCCCCTCTTATCTTCAAAGATCCTACCATTTCACTCTTTCCAAATTTCCCACTGACCCAATGTCACATATTATTATAACAGGAACTTTATTGAACTCTATAGTTCTTAAAAATTCTGAATTTTTTTTAATGTTTACATGTAAGAATGCATGTATTTATGTGAGTATGAATCCATGTATACATGTATAATATGACATCAAACTACTTCCTTTGTGGTACATCACATGATGACTCATGTATGGCATCAAAAGTCAGATGTCTTCTTTTTCCTGTTCGTTGAGAGAGAGGAGAAAGAATGGAATTAAAACACCAAAGAAGGTTTTTTTTCTGAGAGGTAAAATAGGCACAACGAGGATTATATGTGGATATGACCAGTAGGAAGGGTACAGGGTGGACTAACTGAGGCAAGCTAGCAAAGTGCTAACCGACAAAAGGGCACCAAGCCAATTAGAGGGAGATCATATAAAACAAAACCCCAGCCCTCCCACTTCCCTAGGATGACAAATGTTAGACCAACTCACCTAAGTCTACCTATGCCAACCCCACAGAAATCTCTCTGAAAATCCTAGAGCTTGGATATAGTTTTGTGGTCTAGTGTGGATGTAGACAGCCAATAATATGGTACCGAAGAAGTGGTGGATCGAATAAGGACCATTCTTCAACCACCAAAGAGCAACTTAGCTTTCCAAAATTGGAATTATTTCCTCATCCTTATGATGGCCAAACTATCCTCTCCATTATTATGGGATTAATGGAGAGGAGCTCCCACAAACTTGAATCCCATAGAGCCATGCAGGATGCAATCATATTCAGAAAGACATTTTTATTGGCCCCAGGCTTGTTAAGTGCAAAGACATTAGGATTTGGTGGGGTTCACCTATTGGCTTGCCTCTAGATGGTATGGCTCCAATTCCCTTTTATGTATACCACCAACCCTTTGTTAGCTAGCATGAACTGAAGGATGGACAAATGCCCCCTCATATTTTTATTTTGGTATGGGAATAACAGGTCCCTTGCTGCAATCTACATGTGCCTCTGAAAGGTTCATATGGGAACCCATTATACTTGATAAGTTATTGTTGAGATACATTCCTCAAGATATCCAACAGCTCTAACATCAAATTCCAAATGGCACAAGCAAGTCAAAAGGAATTTCCAATTACTGGTGCTATAAACTTGAGATATGTCAAGCTTGACAGCAACTATACTTTTTCCTCCCATTTTTCTTCCTGATGAGATTGAATAACTTCAGGTGGTAGTTATGTTGTTTGT
The DNA here is from genome assembly GCA_013350335.1 of Chimonanthus salicifolius. Lineage (NCBI taxonomy): Eukaryota > Viridiplantae > Streptophyta > Magnoliopsida > Laurales > Calycanthaceae > Chimonanthus > Chimonanthus salicifolius. Next base: position 62,078,646 of record CM023539.1, read on the forward strand.
TGTTTTGCACCTCACTAACAAGGAACAAAAGCAGCTTGAAACCTAGAGATGACTTCGTTGAGGTGGGGATGAATTCTTTGCAGCATGTTTTCTATACTAAGTAGCCAAGAGTGTTGCACTCATGACCTTCAGTACCAAAACGATGCAAGAAGATATCATGTAACACGACAGATGACTATGCCTGGATAAGTTTCACCTCCTAAATCACTTTTATTTTTTGCGATGCTTCAAGTAGAAGTGTAAAAAGAAGGCTGCCAGAAACCCATGCAGCCCAAAAAGTTTTACGGCAGATTTTTTTTTTAGGTCCGGAGGTGTCCAGGCGTCGCACCCAAGTCCCTCGGGGTGTGTGAAAACCCCCCCAATCCACACACACTGGGTTTTATGGCAGATATCAATCTTAGATAACAGAACAATTAGCAACACCTCATCATTCTCTCAAGAAATGACCCTCAGAAGGAAGTTAAGCATCGTGAAATGATGAGGACTAACTCCAAATCCACGATAGATTTATATTACTGCACATAGCATTTATTTGTATCCTCTCGTGAAACAATCCTATTGGAGTCCACCAGAGATCTAATTTTATTAGCAACCCTTATGTTCAGAACATGGTAAAATTTAGTGTTGCAATCACCCCCATTTCAAAAAATCTTGCCTCACTCTCTGAGCGCAAAAGATTTCCAGTTGCCTGCACAGGTTCTGATATATCACACCACTAGGGTACCATTGATATCTTGACTTGACTCAAATTGAACCATTGCCAGACGGACTTCAATTTATTCTTCAAATACATTCCTATTCCAAGTATGGAGGGCCTCCACAACTTTCTGCTGGAGGATCAGGCTAAGAAGAGCACACTATGGAGGCGATGGATTTAGTATGTCGAATTTCAATTTCCAGTCAAGGTTACACCTATCAAGCTTTTCTCAGATTAAAGGCCAATCCTTTCTCGAGGTTTGTCCAAGTATGCCACAGACCAACTAATACCAGGTCCATAAGTTCACCATTATTAAAAATGTATGGAATTCCTTCATGAATAGCAATTTTGTCTTTCACAACCTCCAAATTGTTCCAATGGTTTGTAGTGACATTGAAGCTCCCCATAATAAGCCATGGATGTTGTATGAAACATGTATACTTCTTGGTATGTATAAGTTGCTCCAGCAGCTATCTTCTAATTATGTCATTCATGCTTGGCAGCCATCTTCTCAGTAATGCTCGTTGATCCCGCATTCCCCCTCCCACCCCCCACCAAATGGTTAGTTTGGGGTGTACCTGGGAGAAGTGTTGAGGGTGGGAATGACATGATGAAACTCAAAGTTTGTTCAGACGGTTGGGGAGGCCTCTATTAGGCTGAGCCAATAGTGTAGGGAAGGCATTGACACGACAATGGCGGAAGTCCAGTCCAGATCCTACTCAAGAGACTCAGCAAGCTTGGCAGGGCAAGTCCTATGTTGTGATTGAATGGCTTGACCCCATCAGAGCCCACAATAGCCCCAGCATTAACAGTCACTTTTATCTTTCTGCTCCCTCCTCTTGAAACCCTCTATTTCCATATTTTTCTCTATGCAACCCTCTTCAAACTTGGATCTTTCCATCATCCCCCTCTTTATACTCTCTTTTGCAGGCAAGACTTCGATCTCCATGACATTGCTGTACGTGGTACTGATGACTAGATTTTGGTTTTAAATAGATGCCATCAAATTGCAAGGGGCATGCACCAAACTACACAGAATCAATCCTCGTCTCTCTTCATGTTCTAGAGAATTTTTGATGCGGAGCATTCATTGCAGATTCCATAATTAGTAGTTGTTTTCCATAATTAGTAGTTGTTGTATTTAATTTTCTTTTAGGTTGGTTTTAGTTAGTTTCTATTTTGTTTATTGCTATATTTAGTTAATGTTTTATTTTAAGAAAGGAAGAGTTCTATATAAGTTGTAGCCTCCTTGAGGCAAAGACAAATTAATGAATATGATTTTGAGATTTCTGCAAAAACCTATAATGGTGCGACAGTGGAGAGAATCCATGGAACTCTGGTGAGAAATCGGAGAGGCGTGAAGCCAGGTACTTCTTTCTTTTTCTTTCCTCCATAACCTAGTTGTTATCTTCCATAACCCACCCTCTCTGCTGCCACAAATCCATAAAGTCTCATACTGCTGCCACCACTCTTCCTTAGCCCAGATCTGTCCCGATCTGCATTCCCAGTCTTTGTCCAAGCCTTCTCCACTGTCACCAGCAAACCCCACTACCTGTCCACCTTTCCGTCACCCCCAAATCCCTCTCTCTGGTTTCCGCCTCTGTCCCAAAACCCCTTTCTGCTGCCTCCTTGACTTCCCTAATCCCTTTCCTTGAACTGCTGTAAGACCTTAAGGGCCCTTTAGCCCTCTGGATCCCTTTCCCAAGCCAACATTTAACCATACAGTCATCATACTGCTGTCCCAAGGCCTTTGAATCCCTTCCTTAACCCATACAGCCTTGTTGTACCCATTAACCCCATCTACTGCCATCGCCATTCCCCTCCAAAGCCACTACCTGTGTCTCCACTTCCTAAAATCCCTTCCCGTGCCTTCGTTTCCCTTCCAAGCCCTCCGTCTTCCCGCCGCAAGCCCTTTCCTTGCCAAGCCTTCCGCTCCATCCCAGTTATTTCCATTCCTATACCCTTTTATTTTAATAAAAGCCTCAGTTATATCATGTGCTTAAGTCCCAAGAGTAACCCATTTCACTTATAACTCACGTGGCTATTAGGTTTTCTTTTCTTAAATTATCAAACTGCCATTGGACCATCATTAACCCATTTATTCCTCTGTATTCCTTGTATTTGCGTGATTATGTGTGGTCATTTTATATTAATTAGTTGTAAGTATTATTTTAATTTTAATTTCAGCCTCACATTAGTTTTAGGGTGCATTATTTTCATCCCTTTAATCTACATTTAGACATTTAGGATTACCCTATCATTTGTCCTGCATCAATTTTGCTAACCAGCAATGTTGCTAGGTTTGACAATGACGTGGTCTCCATGCATTGGATGAAGTCCATGGTGGAAAGATTCCTTGTTTCATGCAAGCATGCATGCACACCAGCCCACCCACCCCCCCACCAACTCACATATTGATGATTCAATTGGAAAATACAAATTTCTTGTATCTTGTGATGATGAGATTCTTGTCTAGCTTAATCAATGAAGCACTATAAGCATTTTCAGATCCTCATTTTGCCAGTTTGTTGTTTGATTTATAGATCCAATTCAATCTTTAAAGAGAACTTTTCCTACAATCACGATAATGATGTTGGAGTATGAAATTACTGAATCCTCAATCATTAATAGCAATGTACACCTCAGTCATGATAATGATGTCTCCTGGATCCTGAACTTCAACCCTTTTGGGTCTACATTGCTGCTACTTCATTCAAGGGGAATTAACCCTAACTTTGAACAAGTATTCCTCCACATGAAATATAAACTGAAAGAAATCATTGAGAAGCTCGTCAAACTCCATGCAACTTGCCACTCACCAAGGAAAGGTAGTCCATCACACACTTTCCACCTAACAAAATATTTCCATTGGTTCTTGGCCTGCTGACACTCTTGTCTCTCTCTCTCTCTGGAGCATCTATAGGACCTCATATATCAAATGCCTAAAAGCAAAGGGCCTTCATTGACAGTCCACCTACCAACCAAAAAGCATCACAGAATGAATCTGCCAAGGAAAATCCTTTTTGTGCTCTGTTGACATTGGCATGTTGCCCATTGCAAGGCACAATCTCCTTAGAAGCAGAGTAAGAGCCTGAATCTAGAGGGTCATTTCACTAACGGATATGGTGCATTAGTTTGATATTTGGTGGATTGATGATCATGCTTTAGCTACTTCTGATGGAATTTGATAAAAAAGACAGTTGTATAATTTTTCAACCACAACCTCACAATAAACATTGTCCCAACTTTTCCATGCAATGCTTTATTCTTCAACTGAAAGGTAGTATAATATTCCAAACTTTGAGGATGGGATGAATCCTAAACTACTAATCTTCCCCAACCTCAAACATCCAATCAGACTTTCAAATTCACCACTACCGACCTTATTAGACTAAACATCTCATCTCAATTCCTGTCCCCAAGGAAATGCCTTTGTACCTATGAGAGCAAGATTGCCACCTTTTTGTACTGATAAAAAGGTTTGGTAGTAGATCGGTAGCTTAGTGAGGGAGGAGAATCAAATAACCGGAACACCTAAATGGAAAAGATACCAACTTAGAACCAGTTGAGGAAATGAGATGATGAAAGCATATATTCCAGGACCAGTGCTGCTACAATCACACTTTTTCCAGTTTTCATTTGAAGGGCTGAAGTTGTGTTGAAGTACGATAAGATCATGAATATGTTTTCTATTTTTTCTCTGATGCATCATAATAGAGGATTAAAAAAGTAAACCGCATCAAGAAAGATAAGAGCTCCAATTGATTCCTTAAAGAAAAGGTCACATGACTCAATCCTACAACCTTTATGGTGCAAAAGTATGTCGTTGGCACTTGTTATCTTGTCATTTTCCAAATTGCTCAGGGTGTGTATGGGAATTGGTAGATTTTAATATGAGAGAGTTTAAAATAGGACAGTGGAGTAAATCTGATTGAAATTTTGGCATTTGGCTATAACCATCAGAATCCTATTTAATCCTGATATATTTAAATCCTGCCATTTGGCTAAATTGTTGAAGATTCTAAAACATTAAATTTTGTATAATTAACTAATCTAAAGATTGAAATGTGAACAAATTCCTATTCCATAGCAAATAGATGAATAACAAATTAATTAATTACTTATGCAAGACGGATAGAAAATATATGTCACATATGCATACATTATGTTTAATAAATGCAATAATTAGTTTAAATTTGTATAAAAAAAAATTAGACAAGAAAATATATAGATAGATAAATGTTTTAAAAGTACATTGAATATATATTTCATATATTTGTAACAATGGTTCAAAAATTAAATAATAACTACAAAAAAATGAATTAGCAAAAGAACGAACAATGTAGAGTAAAAAAATTAATAAATTTAAAAGCAACAAAAAAAGTCAAGCAGAAGAAGCATGGCAGACTGGTGCAATGTGTTGCTTTCTGAAGCAGGGTGTGCTTTCTGAACTGAGAGGAGCATGAGTTCAAAAATCAAATGCAAGAATTAGGCTGAAGAAGGAAGAAAAGGAAATTAAAAAAAAATATATATGCAGGAACAAAGCCAAAAACGAAGAGTCGATGATGCCCATTCTTCCAGAGGAACTTTTGGAAATGGAAATGTGGGGAGCAGAATCTACTCAACACAACACATTGAATGCTACAGGGGAGACCTGTAGGAGTTAATCTTCTATTTTCTGACAAAGTGGCTCTTAATAGTCGGCTGACCAAACATACAGAAATAAATCTCCTCTCTTAGGAAGATTAAAGTTTCTAATCTTCGAATATTGGTGGTTACCAAACACACACTTATTCTTCTTTGACAATTTCACACCTTCATTTTGCAAATAATGGTTTCTATAATGAAGGACTAAGCTGGCTCTTTCAGAAAGCAAGCAACTTAAAGGTGATTAAAGATGTTCTACATTGGTAATTCTATTTTGACAATCTAACAGTTACTTTGCGAAGCTTCGGAACAAACCTTCAGTAGGTTGTTCATGAGAATTGAGGACAAAACAAAACTTGGTGGTAAACGATAGAATATATACAATAGTATACACGTACATTAAAAAATCCCAATAAATAAATAAATAATATATATATATGCTTCCTCTAATTAACCATGCAAAACCACCCAAGTGAAATCTTTCATTTCAACATCATATGTAACCTATCAGAACTGCAGGCACAAGTCTAAGGTCCTTAATTTCCAATTTGGGATATTTCCATAGCATGCCCAGATAAACAGTTTTGATACCAAAAAATGAAGTGAGAATATATGAGAAAACAAAGTGAACCAAATTGTGCTACATTTGTGAAGTTCAGTATTTATTTATATATGAGTTATAAAAATGGTTCCTAGAATAAAAAACATATTAAAAACAAAGTGAAAACCAAATTTTTGCCTCAGCTGTGAATTTCTTTTATTTATTTGTATGAGTTTAAAAAATGCTCTCTCTCGACTGTCTAAAAAGTTCAAAATTTGATTAAGGGGCCTCTGAGAGTGTATAAAAAGTTTAAAATTTGATTAAGGGACCTCTCAGTGTCTGTTCGTAAAAAGTTTAAAATTTGATTTGATTAAGAGCTACCACCCCCACCCCCACCCCTGAGTCTAAAAAGTTCAAAATTTGATTAAGGGGCCTCTGAGTGAGAGTGTGTAAAAAGTTTAAAATTTGATTAAGGGGCCTCTCAGTGCCTGTCTGTAAAAAGTTTAAATTTTGATTAAGAGGAAAGAATGTGTATGTTTTCCTTACTCGTAAATATTTTTGCATTAGCCTTGGTTTTTACTTTTTGAGAAAGGCCAAAGTTTGATTAAGAAAGATAATACAAAAGCAATATTTCAGTTTTGAGGAGAAAAAAAAGCTGAAGAGACCTCAAAGAAATACAACTCCAGGAAAAAGGAAAGAACATTACATAGAAAAGACAGAGCTCCAATATGAGCTACGGAATCGGTTTATTCATTAGTTGATCCATGAGTTCTATAAATAGAGTCAAACCTTATAGTAGTTTTAACATAATATTTTGTTAATATGATGTTGCAAAGACAAAAAATAATGTACATACATATCCCAAAGCATCTAACTAAGTGCACCTTTTCTTCTTTTTTTTGAGGCACTGTTGGGCTCTGCTGGTGTGAGCCTCAAGTTGTTTTCTTTTCTCCAATCAATAAAATTTATCACCATTTCAAAAAAAAATAAACACTCAAAAGAGATTAAACAATGGATACCAAACTTTCAAAGAGAACTCACATTGCATGGACAAATGATCTATCAGTTCTGTGTCTTTAAGACAAAGCTAGCAAGTATCAACTATCATATGCTTACGATGTGATCATCAGAATCTTGTCAATCTGTTAATCCAAACAAAAGCATGAATGCGATGAGGTGCTAGGATCCTCCAAATGGAAATAGACATGGAGTTGTCTGCATAAACACTCTCTTAAAGAAATATGATTTCACAGAAAGTTTATGTTTTCTACTTTACCATCTGGAAAACTGACTACACATTTTCACCAATTCCACAAATGCTATAAGATCATAAATAAAAAAATACATATGCAAAATTATCATCCTTTTTTATTTTCTTTTTAAATATTCCATATTTCGCTCTTGATTAAACTCAAATATTACAACAAAGGTAGTCCCTTTTTTGAATGATAATAGAGGTAGTCTCACCAAGTTACTTTGGCCACCTGAATGCAGTTTCTGTCTTGTCTCCAACTTTCTGCACTGGAAATTGTTCACAAGGTTTCTTTCCAAAACTGGTCTACCCAACAAGATGCTTATTTGTAAGGTACTCAGGCCCTGGATGACGGGGTTAATAGTCTGGCTATGGATGATGGTTCCTATTTTAAGCCTGACTATCTTATAACAGCTATATGGTATCTGAGAACCTAAATCTATTCAAAACAGAGTTGTGTCTTCCAGACAGATGGGAAGATCACCAGAGGCAAACCAACGATATCCTTTCTCAAAGACAAGTGTAAAAAGACACTATTTTTGTGTCAACAATAGGTCTGGTCAATAACACATCATAACTAAGGGAACTTAGATCCCAAAGAATTACAAAATGAAGAAGAGAACAAGAGGAGGTCTCACAGACAGTTGAGAACAAAATCGAGCTGCAGAGCACTCAAGGGAAAAGGGCTTCCTTCCATTCATTCTCTCCCTTGGATGGTGCTTCTCTTTAATAGGCATTCCAGGTGGTGGCTCCACCCAATCAGCATGCACTACAGTCCTGATAGGACAAACCTCATCCACTTGGATCTGATGCCGCATTGGGTAGGTAGCATATCTTCTTTTAGTTATGCCATCAAACATCTTTTCCTCTTTGATTGACATTTAAGAGCCAAAGGAATGCACTAAGCAACTTGTGATAATATGGTAATTAAATGCATTCGTTTTGCTTTGACATATCCATTTAATATCACAATAAATGTCCAAGATTATGTGAAGGTATCCTGGGTTTTTTAAGTATGTCTACAAAGTAAAAATGTCACTAGTTCGTCTTCCGGAGCATTGCATGGCTCTGGACATGAGGGTGGCATCTCATGTTTTTGATGGTTCCCCCAATTTGACCCTAGATAACTTGTAATCTTAATCCAGGGTTGGACTGAGGCCTTTTACACAGGTAAAATGACAAATATCATTTAAAATATGTAGTTCCACTAGAATTGCCACACAACAATGATGAAAGAAGTTTGTTGTTTTCGGGAGGTAATTTCAAATTAGGTCTTAATGCAGTTTAATGTAGCAAAAAAGAAGATGGTTCCAGAGGACACGGACAAACATTTTGTTCTTGATGGGTCACAAAAAAAGAAGGTTGATCACCGCTTCGGATCCTATTCATTCACTCCTACAATTTGAAATAAGTTTCTGGCTCTTTGCTGATGCTCATGGGTATTGGATGGCTCATTAGAAAATTCCATGGTGAATTGAGCAGGTGGGCGCTTCAAAGGGAGGCGAAAATTGATGTTGGTGGAAACCCCTACAGCAATGCTATGGTTGATATGGCTCAAGAGGTATTCAAGGTGGCAAAAGTGAGACTGATAAGGTGGTCATAGACAAAGTTTTCAAGATCATCATTCAAAAATTTGCAAAGGGAATGGATTGCTTTAATGAAAGGAGGTTCAAAAAGAAGAAAGAGAAACTTTTTTTTTTTGAAAAGTAACTTCATTGATTAAAAAGGAAAAACAAAACAAGAGGGAAGGCGGGCTAGAAGCACCCCACCAAACAGAAAACTACAAACAAACCCCTCCCGAATTACAAAAGTTTGTTTACAATTTCCATAAATAAAGACATACCCTAAAGAGCCATATCATCTGCAGCAAAGTTTGCTGACCGATGAGGTCAGGCAATCTAAAAGTCATAAGAGAAATCGTATGCCAAATCTTCTCAATTTTATCTAAGAAGATCCACGGGCAATGAGAGCCTAACACCCACCCCACAACTACCTTAGAGTCCCCTTCGACAATGCTCCCATTGACCCCTAACTTTTCCAACTCCAAAATGCCTCTCCATAATGCAAATAATTCCACCTCAATTACAGAGCCATTAGGAATTGGCCCAACAAAAGAGAGCACAATAGACCCCGACTCATTTCGGATGTCCCCACCATAACTTGCGAGACCAACCTCACACATACAGCTGCCGTCGAAATTAAGTTTGAGAAGCCCAATAGCCGGAGGAGGCCAAGGAACTTGAGGTCTAGAGTATGAATGCAGCACAACAGAATCAACTAATGCCCAATCCCTACACAAATCAGAGACAAAATTACCTCTGAACTTCGACGATCCAACCATCCACCAAGCAACTCGGAGTTTTATAACATCCAAGAGATTCGCTATTGAGCCTTCTTTTCCTTGAAAAAATCTCCTATTTCACTGTAGCTGAATAGACCAAACAATACTCAGCACTGTCGTAGTCCAAAGACTGGTGGAAAAAGCTACCTGACACCACCACCTCTTCACTAAACAACTCGGGCCATGGTCAAGGCAGGTAAAAAGCAATACATAGCAACTTAAAAAAGTCCATCTAGATCTGTTGAGATATTGACAATGAAGTAGAAGATGATTCCACGACTCAACATCCGATAAACAAAGAGGACAAGCATTTGCAATGAGCATCTTCCGTAAACGCAGATTATCTATAGTCAAGATTTTCCACATTCCTGCAAGCCAGCCAAACACCTTCACCTTAAACAGCGCAACCCCCACCCAAACTTTAGGATGAACAGAAGGAACCTCACCCGTCTTCAACAGCTCTTTACAAAAAGAATTCACATAAAAGATACCATGAGGATCCAACTCCCATATACATCGATCCTTACCCCTACCCACCACAAAAATACTGCCCAATAGACTCAATAATGATACACATCCATCAACAATCCAATCCTCTAACTCTCTCTGAAGTTGAGGTCCCCAAACTACCTTATTATGAATAAGTTCATAACACTCCATCACCGTAGCTTCTTTATTAGCTGCTAAAGAAAATACCATAGGGAACGAATTAGCCAAAGGAGCCTCTCCCAACCATTTGCCTCGCCAAAATAAAATTTCATCACCTGAATATGCACGGTACCAAATATGACGTCCAAAAGACGAAACCACAGAACAAACTCCCTTCCAAAAACTTGAATCTCTCCTATTAGCACTTACTATCCTCCACCCTTGCTCTGCAACCTATACTTCTGGCGGATAATATCCTTCCATAAACTTTCAGAAGAGTCACCCAACCGCCATAACCACTTCCCGAACAAAGCATCATTGAATTGACGAATTGGCCAAATTCCAAGACCTCCATCCTTAAGTTTACAAACTTGAGACCAACTAACCAGACGCCTCTCTCTATCATCATTCCACAAAAACTATCGTTGGATTCTTTCCAACTTTTCAACCACTGCTGCTGGACATTTAAACATACTAAGAAAGTAGACTGGAAGATTGGATAAAACCGCCTTAATCAGAATAATCCTACCTCCAAGAGATGAAAACTTACCCTGCCACGTCAAAAGTCTCATATCCATTTTATCAACAATCCTATCCCAACACCTCTTTCGAGGCTTACCTTTGCAAAGAGGAATCCCAAGATACCAAGATGGAAATGAAGCTACTTTACACCCCAAGAATGCCACCAACTCCACGCACTGCCTATACTCCACATTCACCCCCATCAATTCACTTTTCTCAAAATTTATATTCAAACCTGAACAAATCTCGAACCACTTAATAACAGTCCTCACCATTTTCAACACCTCCTCATCTGCCTTCAGAAAAAGAACAGTATCATCCACATATTGCAAATGTGAAAATCACGATATTTGACTACCCAATCCGGAAGCCGAGTATCAAGCCCTGAGATGAGACAACCTAAAACATGAATTAAAGAGCCTCAGCCACGATGACGTAAAGATAAGGGGATAAAGGATCCCCCTGTCAACGCGTTTGCCCATTCAAAAAAGACCTTTAGGACTCCCATTCACCACACTAACAAATGAGCCGAAGAGAGACATGAACACATCCAACTCTGCCAACGATCTCCAAAACAGAAAGTAAGAGAAACTTTGAAAAAAGGAAAAAAAAAAAAAAAAAACACCTACAAGTTTCAAATTTAACATTGATGTTGGATAAAATGGCAAACCTAGGCCAGCAAGCATGGATGGAACGTTACATGATGATGGAAGTGAAGTAAGATTCTCTTCTCTAAACCAGCCAGGTGAAGGAAACAAACAACGTGGAGTTCAAAAACTTAGATGATTTTCAAGGAACACTTCCACGCAAGCTGCTCATCAAGGACAACTTAATCAATGCTTTAAAATAGATGGAAGGCACAAAGAACACCATGGCGGCTAATACTTTTGCCAAGAGAAATCAAAAGTACTGCAAGTTCTTCAGAAGTGTCTTTTCAATATGTGGGGAGATTGGCAATGGGTGCAGGAAATTTCCTTACCAAAAGTGGGAGGCATCTATGAGTACAAGACAGGAAGAATTTCTTTGGACTAAGAGGATAGCTAGTTGTCCATGCAAGTTTTCATCTCAAAAATTGTAGATAGAGGGTTCACATTGTACAATAGTCCTTATATATTGTAATATGATCACTCGAGTAATTTTTCACTACCAAATGAATGACAGCTTTTAATTACTTCTGTAACAAGATGAAAACTAGTCAAACCAAATCCATTTTTCTAAGGTGCAGAAAGTCCTTTCACACATATGATTTGTATTAATTCCTATTCACCATCATTCTCAATGATGTCAATCTCATTACCCTCATTCATTTCACCAAGTACATTGATGAATTGAATTAGAGATTTATACACATTTTTAAACAAACAAATATAGCTAAAATTAAACAATATAACTTCAAAAGATTGAATTCTGAATACAACAACAATCATCATTTGAAAGTAGAGAGAATTCTGCTGGTGTTATTATGATGCATCGTTTGACTGTTTACATGTCCAAAAGAACTGGCATTAATGAGAATCAATTATATTTTGTACATGACCCATCCAAAACACATCATCTAAGGTTGTGATTGATAATATGTTTGACCACAGAGAAATGATCATGTACAGAGGACCTGAGGGTAATATGTCAAGCCCTGCATATCCACCACTTGTTTGATTAAATTTGAAATGAAATTTTAAAAGATGAAGTTTTCAAAATGGGTATGGAGATGCAGGGCCTGATGTTATTACCCTCAGGTTCTATGTATACAATAATTTCTCTTGAACCAATGGTTTAGATTCTCATGGAGTGTGCACATTATAATGACATAAGACGCCCAACCAGGAACTTTCCTAATTGAATGCCACCTAGCATATGAAACAAGTGCATTTTAACTATAAGCATGAAGGACACATCAATTTGGACTCATAGAGGCAGATACATACAATCAAATGAACTAAGTCCAACCCATTTGAAATCAAAGAAATCAAATTGAAGTTTTTTTTTCCTTTTTTCCCAGATAAGCTCACTTTCAAGAGAGAGAGAGAGCGTTTTGTTTGTAGCTTGCTTGTAAAACTATGAGAGGGTTATCATGTCCAATTCATATCAGGTGAAAAAACACCAGGATTTGGAAGGGGAACCTAACCATTTGATTCTACCAAGATATTCTTTTTCTCTTTCTGCTCGAATTGGATCTATAACCAAGTCCGTCCCAAATCTGGGCATACAATAAAGGAAAAGAAAGCACAGAGAGAAGAAAATTAGAGATCGCATACCAATAAGGGACGATGCCGATTCGATCCGATACTACCCCTCACTCTCGTCTTCGAGAACAGAGATTCTTGAAAAGATATTGCGTAAAATTACAACCCGCTATCCGCTCGCCGTCAGATCAGACTCCAAATCGGAGAAATATCTGACCGTCGATCTAAAAAGCAGATGCTCAGTAGCCGTTAAAATCAAAGAGAGATCTGACCGTCGATCTCCTTTCACCGGAGAGAGAGAGAGAGAGAGAGAGAGAGAGAGAGACAGAGGAGTTAAGCCCACTGCGCCCGCGACAAAATGAAACCCTTCCCACCGTCACGGCCAAGAGGTGGCAACAGAACGGGTCGGATCGGGCCTAACAGACTATTGGACAAATTCTAGAACGTTGCAATGAGCTAAGTTGGGACTTGAGAGTGATGGGTTTGAGTAACCTTTATAATATGATGGATCCTAAGTTTGAAATAAGCTCATGTCTAAATTCAAGTCTTTTTAGCCAGGTTAAATCTTTAAGCCTTGCAAGGCTTAAGATTAATTTAATTTTAAATCAGGTTCAGTTTTTTTGTTAAATTGGGCTAAAATTAAGCCCAACTGGACTGAGTTTAATTTTCTAAATTGAGTGGAGCATTCGGATTGAGCATGACCCAATCAACCTTTTAAAAAGCCTATTCACTCTGCATGGGACTATTACTGAGCTTACACTTGGATTAGATGAAAAATATTTGAATGTGTAACTGTGGTTGATAGATCTGGCTCCAACTATTTATTTTTCTCATTTAACAAATAAATTGGATAAAACTTTAGGGTAAATCTTTAGAAGCATTCATATTTGAATTTATTTAAAATACATTCCTATATTTTATAATTTAAAAAAACTCAAAATTTTGGATAAAAATTTAAGAGGCCAAATTGGATTCTAAGTCGATTCGAATAATAATCTATGTTGCCATTATAAAACACATGTTTAGACCGAGTCTAATTGAGTTTTAATTGTTTTAGATTGGGTTAAGTCCTAAAGAAATAAATACAGGCCCGTTCAAGCCTTTTTGGGTTTTAGCCCTTCCTCAATTTATTTTCTTGAATATTGTAAATTGTTCATTTTCATATATGACAAAAAGCATATTTATATACGAGCAAATTAGTAATTTCAAGTTCTATTTAAAGATGTTGTTAAGGAATAGTGGGTTTGAATGAATTTGCATTAGAAATTAGGTTGACTTTAAAGTTGAATGAATAAGGCTTTAAATTATTTAAAATAAATATTAAAAATTTTAATTAAGATATCATAGTAGATTTTTGAAGATATATAGGATAAGATGGAGCCTCAGGTTTAAATTTGGCTCACATCAAAATTAAGCTTTAGAATTAGACCAGGCCGTAAAAATACAAGGCTTGGGCCTAAGTAGACCAAAGTCTAGTTTTTTTTTTTTTTATCAAGTTGAGTCGATGAATGTTGAGCCCAACCCAGTCTCTTTACAGACATGCATAGACACTGAAAAGATGCTAGGTTTAGGGTGCAACTCATGCGGGCTGAATCGGGCATTAAGTCAATTTAGGTTAGGCTCAAATTACTAATACAGGGCCCATACTCATATCAGGCCTATACAGGCCTAAATGATCCAACGTAAAGCTTCAATAAGGACCAGGGGTCAAAATATCGGCCGATACTGTGCGTATCGGCCGATATAATTCGGTTTTTCAACCACCGAATTATATCGGCCGATACGTATAGTATCGGCCGTACAAAAAAAAATTTTGCCGATATGTCCGAATTTTTGACCGAATTATCGGTCATCATATCGGCCGAATTTTAAAAATTCGGTTTTTTGTTTTTTTTTTTTTAAAAAAAACTTTTTTTTTCATAATAAATATCGGCCGAGATGACCGATATATCGGTCCAAATCTCGGCCGAATCTGGGCCGAATCGGCCGTTTTTCCCCCTGAAAACAGTAAATCTCGGGCCTGGGCCCAACTCAAGTTCGGCGATATTTTTCCGATATATCGGACGATATCTCATGTCCGATATATCGGGCGAGATCTCGGACGAGATCTCACCTGTCAACCAATTTCTCCCCATCACATCTCTGTGTACAGCGGACTGCAGGATTCGGCTGGTCCGGCATGCCTGAATATTTTATTATTTTTTTTAAATCCAAAAAATCGAACCGGTCCAATTTTTTCCTATAAATACCATTCACCTACATCTAAAATTTCACACCTTATTTTCAAAGAGAAAATCAGATTTTACTATTTATCTTTCAAAAAAATTGCACTCTTCATTACTTGATTTAAGTAAGTTCTAAACGACCCGGATTTGTTTGAAACCGAACGATCCAGACCGTTCAAAGGTTTCTTCATTTACAGATCTACCGATCTTGTAAGTTTTGTAATTTATTTCGATTTATCTGTATTTTATTTTAATTTTTTTAGCCAAAAATAACATAAAAGAAGTTAAAAAATGCTTGAAGTTAAATAAGATATGTAGTAAGAAAAGCTTTATATAGGTATTATAATTTTTTTTCCATCTTAATGTATCTGTAGTTAGTTTTTGTGTACTTTGTTAGTTACTATTTTTTTTCATTTATTTATTCATTTTTGTTAACTATTTCAACATAAAATAGCATAAATGAAAAAAAAAGTTAGAAAATGAGAATACCTATAAAATAATAGATGAACATTTTTCATTTGCTCTTAGTTACTGTTACTAACATGTTAAAATTTACAGCAACATTTTTTACATTCACTTACTCCTTATTTTAATTATTTCATTATTATCTATGGACTATGATATATAAATGTTAGTAAATGGTAAAACCTATAAAATAATACATGAAATTTTTTTATTTGTTGTTATTTAATGTATACTAACTTCTTTTACAGGGATGAAATTTTTTCCTTTTATTTTATTTCTTTTTGTAATTATTTCATTATTATCTATGGACTATGACATATAAATGTTAGAAAATGGTAAAACCTATAAAATAATACATGAAATTTTTTTATTTGCTGTTATTTAATGTATACTAACTTCTTTTACAGGGATGAAATTTTTTCCTTTTATTTTCTTTATTTTTGTAATTATTTCATTATTATCTATGGTCTATGATATATAAATGTTAGAAAATGGTAAAACCTATAAAATAATACATGAAATTTTTTTATTTGCTGTTATATAATGTATACTAACTTCTTTTACAAGGATACAATTTTTTCCTTTTATTTTATTTCTTTTTGTAATTATTTCATTATTATCTATGGACTATGATATATAAATGTTAGAAAATGGTAAAACCTATAAAATAATACATGAACTTTTTTTATTTGCTGTTATTTAATGTATAATAACTTCTTTTAAAGGGATGAAATTTTTTCCTTTTATTTTATTTCTTTTTGTAATTTTCACCATTTTATTACTATTTATATAATTTCCCACTATCGTAACTTCAAAAATATATTAGAAGATGCAAATGTCCGATATTTTATGAAAAAATTACATATTCAATAAGCTCATAATTTTCTGCATTTGCTGTAATTTTTTTGGATTTTTTTTAAAAAAAAGAAAAAAAAAAAAAAAACGGGGAGGAGAGAGAAAAAGTTCGGCCGATATATCGGCCGATATGAAAAATCGGCCGGGATAACGGCCCGGCCGATTTTTTTACCCCTGATAAGGACCAATACAGGCCTTTGGGTTTTTGGGCTCATACTAAATTTAGTTCTAAATCAATTACTAATATTAGTTTTTAACATTAAGTCATAGTAGTTCATTTTTTAACCTATAAGATTTATCATTTAAATCAAAATTATTTTCCCTTCATATAAATTGTAGCTACTAATTCTATTAAATCTATCTCATCAATTATGTTTTCAAGTTTTTATTCCACTTCCAATCAACTCACAATATAAAAATCCAAATAAATAAACTCTAAAATAAAAATAACTTATAAGTTTCAAGTTCTACGAGTCAAAATAAGAAAATTAATTCCTCAAAAAAGTGATAAGTTTGATGAGAGGAGAGAAGAAAGATAGTTGAGAGATGGAGAGTGACAAGAGAATTTATATATGATTAGGATTAAGTTTAAAATGATTGAATATGATTTAAAAATAAGTAGAGATTATTTTTTTTTAATTAATCATTTACAAAATATATAGTATATATTACATAGAGCTTACCTTAGGCTTTCAAGTCGAGTTGGGCACTAAAAATCCTTCGTGTATCTTATAAAGAGAGTGAAGCTAAGGGATGATGACATGTCTTTTGTCATTCTTAAATATGAAAATTAAAATTATGGGTTGAACCTAATTAACATAAAAAAAAAAAAACCAAGCCCAATGTCGAGGCTGATGTGGACTTAGAAGAGATGGTGTTCTCCCAACAAAGAAGGAGAACATTACATTCTCGGGATTCTCCTATTAAAGGGAAACATTCATTTTTTACTCCCACATATTCTCTTGGAGAATGGTTTCAAACAGGAGAACTCTCCTCGATTATCAGGGTTGGCAATGACTACAGGCAATGTAGGCCACCGTCTAGAACCCCTCAAAATAGGTGTAAAACATAATGTGCAGTAGGACTCTTTAGATTTTAAGGCCTCTGTAGCAGAGCTCCATCTTAACAGTTTTATCTAAGACCTCTCAGATTTTAGAGTATCTGGCACTACCGATTCTGATCACGCAAACACAACCAAAGAGGTGAACATATTTTGTTTTGTTGCTTGGTCAATCTTCTTTCTTCTTCAATTGCACGTAAGTTTTGATGCATTAGATCAAACCCCAGAAGATTCTATTTAGAGAGGAAGGCCATTGGAGTTGAAAGGAACCCAAGCGAATAGAGGACTGGTTATCATTATTGTCAATTGTCAATATTATTTTAAGTCTGGGTGCATTTGTCTAGTAAATAAATCTTGATTGTTTGCTCATTGACAATAGAAGATTTGACTCAATATTATTAAAAATAGAAAAAAATTGTGCAAAAGTTGATTAAAAGTAGAAAAAGTATTTTATAATTAAATTTCGATGATTTTGAAAGATATCATTGAATTTTTTATATATTAGTAATTAAAAATGAAAAATTATATACAAAAATTTATGAATTAAAATTTTTTTTTGTAAAATTTTGACGAGTGTGACTCGCTCAAAGCGTGTGTTTGCTACTAGTCCAATAAGATGCACTTAGTGAGTTAGTTGTCTATGACACATGCCACATCCCAAATTTTGAGGCATGGTTGAGTTTTGATATCATTCTGTCACGCTCCAAACTTGGGACACGTGACTTAACTGAGGGCAAAATGGTCTAATTTCTTTTCTTCTAATTGTCTAATTAGGCGTCTCTCCGAGACATAGAAAAATCTCTCCCTCAACTTAACTCATGTCTCGGACGTGGTTTGAAGCGTGACAAAATGGTATTAAAGCTAAGTCATGTCTCGGAATTCGAGCGTGACAATAGACCATATCATATTCATGTTTAGCAATAAATATAAAATTTTATAATTATCATTTCTCTCTTATGATATCGGTCACACGGTATTATTGGGGGTGCTTAGACGACGGGTCCACCAAATGAAATCGTGGTGGGTCCATTGGAATTTTTTTTTCAATGCATCATCTACCAAAGTTCACCTTGATTGGATTAAATCATGAATTTAAAAACAATAAAGTTTAGAAAATAAAAAATAAATTTAAATAATAAAACTTTAAGAACATAAAAATATAGCTCAATCATTATGATTGAAATAATTTTTAATAAATATATATTAAAAAAATATTCCAATAAATTAATTATCACCTCGTTTTGGTAGAATCCACATTTAGATGTAGGTAGGAATGATTGTAGGCAGGGGTCCAAAATACGCTTCAGCCGATAATTTTCTTCCTCATCCTAATTTTCCATTTTCTAGCATTTCTCTCTCCTCTGATATTCAAAACCGTAAAAAATCGTGAAAAACTTTGAAAAACCATATCGGTTTTTTTTTTTAAAAAAAAAAAAATCAAATAAATTTTAAATACCAATTTTTATGCATATCGGCCGATAACTTTTTTACAGGTCGATACATATCGTATCGGCCGATATCATTCGGCCCTGAAAAACCGAGACATATCAGCCGATATGATATGTATCGGCCGATATTTCGACCCCTGATTGTAGGTATATAGTGTTGTTGCCGACTTCCACTTTACCAGTCCTTGGCCGTTGATTATGATAGTTTTGTTGCCGACTTCCACTTTGCCAGTTCTTGGCCGTTGATTATGATCTTATCCCTCAACTTGCATGTGTCTCAATAAGATACACGCAGTGTCCACATTCGTTGTATAATGTAATGTATACAGCTTCTTTATATAAAAATACAAGATTCGATGAACACTTTCTTCATCAGAGGTCGTGACCTCCCGTGGACCCGAATTTCTCTATGGACCAGTCCAAGAATGGGTTCCATTAGACTGCGATGGATGGGCTTGCAAGTTGAGGCCGAAAGGTCCAAGACAACCCAGCCGATTATGACCGTAACTTGGCAACGCAAGTTGTTACTTGTTATACATAAAGAAAAACTCTACCCACATTTATCCATCGAGATCCTCTAATGAGATAACTCATTTAATGGATTTTATGTTTTATATATTTTGATGTGAGATGAAGAGAATTATGTGAGATCTGTGTACGAAATTTCCTCTTCATATCATGATTCTATCTTTTAAATTTTTTTTTTTTTTAAATCAATGTATTATTATACGCATTAGTCTCTCTCGTTCTCACACTTGATCTCTCGCTCTCTCTAAGTCAGTCTTGGTCTTGCTCTCACTATCGCTTCCACTCTCGCTCACTCTTAGTCGATTTCACTCTCTCTCAGTCAGCCTATGCATGCGGTGTCCCTTCCTAATCATTTAATGAATTTTTATAGTTTATTTATTTTGATGTGAGATAAAAGAGAATTATGTGAGTAGATTGTGTATGAAATTTCATGATTCTATCTCTCAATTTAATTTTTTTAAAATCAATGTATTATACTCATTAAAATCTCTCTTGATCTCATCTCTCTCACTCTTCTCTCTCGCTCTCTCTAAGTGGGTCTTCGTCTCACTATCGCTTCCACTCTTGCTCACTCTTAGTCGGCCTCACTCTCTCTCAGTCAACCTGTGCATGTGGTGTCCCTTCGTAATCTTGCCCACATGGTAAGCTGTTTTTGACCTCATCTTGCCGCATTGCTTGCAGAAGAGATGAATGATTTGAACATTAGTACTTCACTAAAGGTGATTTGATGATTTTTATGAAAAATTGAATTTTAAACTTCAAAGTAGCAAATTTTGAATAAAATTTAAAAGATAAAACTAAAAATGTTTAGATTCAAATTTGTAATTCTAAGATTGTCGCAATTCTAAATTTCAGCCAAAACTTCTTATCTAAAAAAATCTCGGCCGGAATTTATGACTGAGCTTCCGACTGTTAGTTTACACTTCTCCCTCTGTGAAATGGACGAATGAAATTGCTTCGAAAAAAGACTAACGGATCAAATCAACAAAAAAGAGAAATGGTATTCATTGCCTTCCAAAGGATACTGTTGGAGTAGAATCCCACATCAGAGAGAAATCTAAGAACTCGTAAGGAGTTAGTCACTCCACTTATCAAGTCTCCTAAGAGATACAGATATGAACAACGCATTCTAATCTTGTACAGGAACAGCACGAAGAGGGGCCTCCATCTGTAAGGTGATGCCGAATTTATCCCGCATGTTCATCTCCTCCGGCACCACTCCGTCGGGAAGCTTCCAATCAAAGAAATGCAGGAGAGAAGCTAGCATCAGATGCACCATCCTAAATGCAAGAGGTAATCCAGGACAAATTCGCCGCCCCGCGCCAAAGGGAATGAGCTCGAAATCTTGGCCTTTGAAATCAATCTTAGAGTCCAAGAACCTCTCAGGCAGAAATGAAGTTGGGTCTGCCCAAATATCACCATCTCTGCCAATGGCCCAAGTATTCACGATCACTTGGGTGTTCTGTGGTATGGTAAACCCACAAACTTCAGCGGTCGATAAGGCCATGTGAGGGATGAGGAGCGGAGCCGGCGGATGCAGACGGAGAGTTTCCTTCACCACTGCCTGCAGGTAAGGGAGATTTACAATATCTGATTCTTCCACTTGTTTCCCTTTGCCGATGGTCTCCGCGAGCTCGGATCGCGCCTTGGCCATGGCCTTCGGGTTATGTAGCAACTCCGCCATTGCCCATTCTATGGTGGTCGAGCTTGTGTCACTACCTGCTACAAATATGTCCTGATCAATGAATGAAATTTGTGGTCAGACACAAATCTAGTAAGACTGAAAGGAAGTAGTATAGTTCACAGTAAAATAGGACCAAACCCAGCAGTAAATTCTAAGTAAAGCTTCTAAGATTCAAACAATCATAATTTTCTTCCTGTGGTGGTTGTATTTGAATTGTGAAAAAATTTGGGGGAATTCACTTGGCGATTCCGATTGCAGGGTGACTCCACCGGTGGGTGAAATTTCTTTAGTGAATAAACAGGAGAAAGTGGTGAAAATGGAGAGAATTTCCTCTTGATTATTCAATCACGAAATGAGTAAAAATATAAGGAATTAGGACAACAAAGAGGCTGTTGAATCATAAATCAATATGATGAAGAAGGGATACGATGTACCCATGTAGTTTTGACACAGAACAGAACACAATCATTAATAGAGAAAAGCAGAAATAAAAAGAGACGGATGTAAACAAAAAAATTTGAAATCAGTAGTCACCCTTCTGATCCAAGGTCTTTTAGCAATAAAAAGAAATTTAATCTAATTAGGAAATGAAGAAAACAAGTACCATGAATAAAGCCTTGATTTCATAACGCTCGAACTCAGCTCCACTCTCTCTGTACTGAGAAAGAATAGCATCAAGGAAATCATTTCTTCTGGCATAATCATTCTGGGATCTCCACTGCAGGCGTTGATCGATCAAACGATCGAAAATTGCATGCATTTTTCTGAAATGCGCCTCCATTCGCCGCCTTGCGCCTAGTGGATCCACCCACTTAAGCAATGGAAAGTAGTCTGCAAGATTAGGCCTCCCTGCATCTTCCAAAATTTTCCAAACTACATCCTTGAATTCTTGGGCGGACTTGGATTTGAAATCGATCAAATCGACCGAAAACACAGTGTTGGACACCAGATTGAGGGTGGTGGAGAAGGCAATCTGACCAACATCCACTGCCTGTTGTAGCAGGCAATTCCCACGTACATGAGCGAGCAGCTCTTCCACCTTCTGCCGACGGAGGTCGATTTTGGCATCGAGTCTTTGGGTAGTGAACATCTGGGTGTTGCAGAGGGTTCGAAGCTTTCTCCAACGCGGGTTTGGTGACAACCAAACCATAGAGGCTTCGTGGTATCGGAACACTTGAAGAGAGTCCGGAACTGTTCTACCGGCAAAGATCTGGTCTTTCTTTTGGAGGACTTCTTTAGCCATGTTTGCAGAGGAAACGACCACTGTCGTTTGGCTGCCTAGCTTGAGAGTCATCAAAGGGCCGTATATCTTGGCGAGGTTGGCAAGCGACTCGGTGGGTTTGTTGCCGAGTTTGAAGAGGCTGCCGACGATGGGAAGGGGAACAGGTCCAGGCGGGAGCTTGCTGCCATTCCAAGACCTCTTTCTTGCAAGGAGGCTGAAATGGATCCATGCCCCGATGAAGGAGATCAACAGAAACATGGTGGGGTACTCCATTCTGTCTTCTTTACTTCTGCTACTGAGTTTCAGAGATTCTGCTCAGCTCGAGGTGGAAGACTCCGGAGTATGGACAATGTTTAATATTCTACTCATTATAAATAGCGCTCAATTTCATAAATTTACCGATATATTATACTCATTATAATATATAATATGAATTTCACCTCGGCGGTAGTTGAGAAGTCCGTTCAGATTTTGAATTCGTTTCACATTTAATTTAATAAATTATTTTTCATAAATTTAATTGGTGTTTATGAATTGAAAGATTTATATAAAATAAATTGGTCTAGCTGCAATGTGAATTAAGAATATCCATATTGCATATAAAAAAAATTGCATCTATACTCTATTTAAATTGATTTTTTGATAGAGTGATAGTTGAATTAAACGAGTTATCCTCATTAAAATTTTATAGTTTGCAAAATAAAAACTAAAATAATTTAACAAATTAAAGTTTCCATATTTTCTATTTAATCAGTTCATTTTAACTTTCTAATATAAAACTTATTTTAGTTATTTAACATAAATTAAAAAACTATTTAGAAAGCGGTGGTCACTAGTTGAAGTCCCAAAAACGATAATGGGAAGCGTCTAGTATAGATATAGGGTGTCCTTCCAATATGTTTTGAGAGTGCCTATTGCCAAAGGTGTAAATTGAGGTGGATCCGGAACTTTCTCCTTAGTCTAAAAATAAATAAATAAAATGTACTTATCCAGTTCATATAAATTTCAGTGAATGACAAATTTTATGTTCGCTGTCTCGACTAAACAGCTTTGGTCGATATTTCTAGATATTAATTATATCAACAGAAAAGCAATTAATAGTTTTGAGAAAATGTATATCTCAGCTGAGACTCAAATTAATAAATTTCAGTCAAAGTGGGACTTTAGAGGATTTTGTACAAACCTGTGGAAATGGGTCACCCTGTCACATTAGCCACAAAATAGGTTTGTTCCAAAGATTATATTTGACCATCGAATCCATAAAAAATCATTTTGCTTTCATTAGTTATACTATATTTTTTTAAAAATCTTTTAGATTTTTATCAATGTATAAAAATTAAAAAATAATTCAAAATGTTAAACTTTAAGATAGGTCAAAACGTAAGACTGAATTGTTTCAATCAAATTGATATATTATAATTGATTTTTTTTTCCCATTTCTCGGTTGTAACTTGTAGCATAAAAAAAAAAATTCACGAACAAAACAACCACCTGCTATGAAATTAAAAAATAAAAAATAAACTATTGCCACTGCAACTAGGTAACTTTAATTACTTGATTAGAAAAGAATACTAAATAAAATCATATTTTAACTAATCAAGATCATGAATTGCTGACTTGATGTAGAATAAAAATAATTATAAATTGTACCTATCCACTAAAATCATTTATCGAAAGAGGGGATTAAGGGATGTTTGGATTTTTATCTTACCAACTTGATCCGGTTGTCCCCACGAGCAACATGCATGAACCTTTTCTCCAATTGTATGTCATGATAGTCCAAGCTCCAAAATCTCGATAGTTGATTCTACAGGTCTTCTCATATAGCCACGTAGAGTTGATGAAGACGTCCAGGGACACTATCATACAGTCAGGATGTTAGGACCTGGGACTGGTATTAAAGTTAAAGTTACGTCTCAGACTATCTCATTTGAATTCATGAGATTTCTCATGCGAACAGGATGGTCGGCATTGCTCTCTCTACTGAAGGACCTCGTTTGAGGGAGAGATTGTTGAAAACAAGTCCTACATTAAAAGTTTGGGTGAAATTACCCTTTTACCCTTCCACTTCAAACCACGGTAAGATCCACTGAACTCCTGTCTTTCGTTCCCTTTCGTTCCAAAGGACATTACTGCCGAACCGTTTGGGAAGGGGGAAAAAATCGGTGGGCCTCACCGTTGATCGAAACCCAAGGTCTTCCTTAACCGTAGATAGGTGGACCAGGGGCGACCATGGTGGTGTCGATCTTAGGTGGATAAGTGAAGAATCCATTCGGATCTAAGAAAAAAACCCAAAACACTGGATTTTGGTCGCCCCAAGCAACAGTGGAAGATACTGGCGAGAGGAGGGTCCTACACGAGTCCGATCAGAAATCTGATGGTACAGATGGATAAACCATAAAAAAACGGAAGAGTTATGGTGGGTCCTGCCGGCAAAAACTTTCCCGATTATCTAATCTAAGGCCGAGAAGAAGATCTGGCGGCAACAACTCTATATTTACTTAAAAATTATGTGTGTCTAGTGTCTTTTTTCAGCTTTCTTTTCATGTATCTGCACCTCTAGTGCCTCTTTATCTATTAATATATCAACTATTTAAAAAAAAAATATTTGTAAAATTAAAGACAATAATTAAAACGAAGTTATATATTTACTTATTTTTATTTATAACATCAATATCATACCCTCTATATTGAAGGTTAGACTAATCTCATAGATATACAAAATCACACGTAAATCTCTTAAGTAGATAAATAGAGAAAAATCTTAAACCTAAAATCTCTAGTCTAATTTTAAATGCTTATACCTCAACAACTTACAAATGTATATTTGATCTTTAAAATTGTTACAAAGTTTTTTACATACCATATCTATTCTGTTAGTTCTTTTTACTGAATCTTATATTCAGATGCGAATATGCATCAGACACAAGCAAAACAATTCCTCTTTCATTTTATTAATTACTTTGTTTCCTCAGCAGCGAAGGGAAAAAAATACAAAAAAGGATTAAGTTTATAAAATGTAACAATAACTATTAATTCTTAAAAATAGTATTTCAATAAAAATTTTCACGGACCCCAGTGCTTGTCGATATGAAGTTTGTGCTTGAAAATCTAGAATATTTTCATTAGGGCATATTAGCACAAAATTTTATATTAGAAATGGATATTGTTTAGATCTGAGTCTGTTTACAGGCCTATGAATATTCAAACTATTAGTGCTTTCTTTTTTATAAAAGGGCTCGAAAAAGCCCTATTATATGACTCATATTCTATAAGATAATAAGGGCGACGAGACTGTTTAGATTGCATGAAATTTTCTTTTGATAGGTGTTAAATGTAGAGAGATTTTTTCTATTTAGTTTATTTTTAATGATTTGGGGCATCCATGGAAAATAGCTTGATTTTTGGACTTCTTTTTAGCTTATTTTTACCATTATATGTAAAAAATAAGGGTTGAGAACCATACAATATTGAATATGAAGTTTACATTTTTTTTTTTTAATGGATTTGAGTAACTTTTGTTGTAAACTTTTGCACTTTTCAAAACTTAGCAAAATTTTGACAAATGAAATTCATTGTTCAATCCCAACAATTTCATCAAAGATCATGACATAATTTCTTTTCTAAAAAACTATTTTTTAATAGTGATTTAGACACTGCTATGTTAATTTCTATGCTTATCACTAATCAAATACTTTTAAATACAAAAAAAAAAAACTAGGAAATATCTAATTACATAGAAAAACTGCTATAAATGGGTTTCATGTGGAAAAGACTAGCTATTAGGTGGAATGACTCAAGTTCTTTATAAATTCTTAGATCTCTCAATACACTTCCAACGTGGGACTCATTTTCAACCCCAACAATCTCCTTCTCGAACGAGATCAACCATCGTCGCATCTGTCTAGAGAATCTTCTAAATCACATAAGGTAGCCTTTCAAAACCAACCCCCTCTCATATTGATCTTTGCAAGAAATAGAATGAGGCATTCAAGTGAACAATAAGAGCTTAAGATGAATAATTTGTGGTAAAGAAAGCACACGGCAATTTAGGGGTTTAAAGTACGATCAAGTGGCACGTATTTTAGCAATTTCCCAATTGCAGACATATCGGCGATACATACCATAGCGATAATAAAATGCCGATCCAGTTACTCCCTCTTCTATTTTTTTATTTTTTAAAAATACATAACAATATGAGAAAAATAGAAAACAAATAAAAACCTAAAGTAAGTATATTTTTTATAAAAATAATAATTATTATGATGGAGTATTCAACTCTTGAAAGTCGAAATACTGGTAGAAAAAAAGTATGTCCTAAAAATTTGAAAAATATTCTAATGAAATTGGAGTGCAATTTCATCTGCTTGGTCCATATCTCTATCATCTTCACATGGATCTTCATCATTAGTTGTGATGCTCGCATCATATTCACTAGTTTAGACTAGTGTTGACAATATGTACTAGTTTAGACTAGTGCAACTACTATTAGTAATTTAGTATTATGCGCTACTTTGGATGCTAATTTCTTACTAGGCTATGAAACAGTCAATATATTTAAAATGAAGTTGAAATGTGGGCTTGCACATGAGGTTTTTTTTTCAGTGGGGTAGTCCATTTGTTTTTAAGTTACAAACTCCAGTGTTTCAAATGTTCTTAAAAAATTACAAAAATATGTCAATTAATGATCCCAATTACCCTCGTTTCACTACTAAATATTTCTTAATTACATGAAATTACATGAAATTAATGGCTTAATTTAAATCGAAATATCGGAAGGGTAATATTATTTTTTCTTTTTCAAACAAATTAGGTGATTTTTTCAAATCTCAATCGATTTTTTTATATTTTTTTTAAATTAAGAAAACACATTATACACGATATATATCGACAATATCGGCCGATAAAATTACATTATTCTAATGGAATAATTTTTTTTTAAGTATTCTTATACAAAATTACAGTTTTGGAAGTGTTTTCATAAAAATAACTTCTTTTTATTTTATCTATTCACTTTATTTATATAAAAAAAGGTAGACTTTTAAGAGATTTGTTAGGTAATTTGGTGAGAGTGAAAGATTGGACTCGTTATTGTCAACCCTAGGCAACGGATGGTCGGCCATTTCGTTTATTGCATTTGTCAGTACATTTAAAAGTTAGTGTCTACCCTATTTATTGTTACAGCCATACAGGTAGATATATAATTGCTCTAATACATATTTATTAATTATTTTAAAAACAATAAATTTTCATATCCAGGAATTTAGAATTTAAATTTTGGTGGTTTCGTAATTTTCCGTGTTTATAAGTAAAAAGAAAAATCCAATGTACCTAAAAAATCTTTAAAATTCAAAAAGAGTATTGATTTTTACACCGACTTTTATTATTTTTTGCGAATTTTTTTTTACCCTCATCTCTCTCTCTCTGGCGCTCTCTCACCGCTTTGCAAGTACAGCAGCTGACAAGGACCCTTACCGTTTTTTGCCACTCTTCTCCTTTCAGCATGTACTTTCTGGTTTTTTTTTATTTAATATCATGAGCATGTACTTTCTATTTTCTTTTACAGATTTTTGTACTCGTGGATGTCCAAAAATAGGATAGTAAAATGTTATTTTTTTATTAATATATGGGAAATTCATAAATTATCTTACTAAAATTTTTACACTACTTCTGTGTCACATTAAGGTTAGATTAGAGGGCTCAAATCTACAATCTTCCATTTCTTGAGACGAGAGACAACCAATTGAACTATATCTATATGTATTAATTTCTTGTTTCTTTTAAAAAAATGAAAGAATTTTGACATTAATTGCTTAGGTATTTAAGTGGGGTTAGTCATGCAAAATAGCAAGAGAGGTTGGTTTCTCTTGATTAATAGAAGCCTTAAAATCAAGAGAAGCCTTATTGTCACTCTCAGTTTTCAATTCAGACCAAGAAACTTTGGTAAATAGACCATTGTGAGTTTGTAAAGTACAATAGACCATCGTAAGTTAACATGAGTTCATTGTTCCAACGGCAAAACCCAAAAAGGCATTTGGAAAAGACCCAAAAATGGCAGTCCAAATTGAAGGACGTGGGCAGACAAAAATGGGAAAATTTTATGACAGGAATTCAAAACCCAATACGTGGCGTTCTGGTCTGGTTGGATACATTCAATACAAGAGGATAACTCAAAGGCTCGGCATTTAGATATCGCACTATTATGTTAGCAGACACTAATTTTCAATTTTTGAATGAAAATTACCATTCTGCCCCTTTAATACGAAATCGACCAATCGATTCTGTAGTGCATTTTCATTTTGATCGATCGATCCCTTCTGCGTAGAATCGTGCGATTGATTTTATGGGATCGTGCGATTGATCCCTCAAACATGAATGGAAGACGCCAGTAGGAGAAATCGATCGATTGAAACACTGTCGTGCGATTGATTCTATTTATTTACACGAACATGAGTAACTGGAGAAATCGACCAATTGAAGGGTAGAATCGTGCGATCGACTATTCGTGTTTGAGGGATCAATTGCACGATCTCGCACGATTCCATGGAATCAATCGTACGATTCTATGCAGAAGGGATCGATGGAAGCGAGCTGCAGAATCGATCGGTCTATTTTGTGAGGAAGAGACAGAATGGTAATTTCCACTCAAAAATTAAAAATTAGTGTCTACTAACAGAATAGTGCGGTGTCTAAATGACGAGCTTAACTCAAAAGCTCAGAATGGGCTTCAAAGGAACTTGATGCAAATAAAAGTGAAAATAAAATTATGCAGAATTTTTTTTGAACGAATGAGTAAAATATCATTTTAAAAGAAGAAAAACTTCAAAATTAAACAAAAATACACTCAAGTAAGTGCAAAAGAAGAGTTCCAGCAAAAATAAACGAATCCATTCACTAGAAGATTTTTGAGGTATCCTTTGATGAAAAAGAGAGAAGAAAAGAAAAAGAGGAATTCTCTCTTTCTGGGAATCGTTTTCTTCGAAGAGCTGACAGAAATTGGCCCGACAGATCCAAACTTAGAAATCTGTTTCACGTTAGAGTGAAAAGAATTAGCAAAGTCATACATTGTAAATCGATTTTTTAAGTTATGAAGATTATAAATGTATAGAAAAACTCTCTCTTCATAAGTCAACATTTAAATATGAATTCTATTCATGCGTTTAAGATGATATTAAAGTAGAAATACTATTGAATATAGAGAGATCTGAGTATCTTTAGCCAGGTCATTGAAGGAGAATGTTATTAAGTTTCTACATTATCATCGGACTTTTGAGTCATAGAGTTTATAAATAGAAAGGCATTCTCTCCTTATAAACAAATAAAATTAAAAATTTATTAAAAAAATAAAAAAATCTTTTCATAGCTACTCACACAAAGCACTAAAATCCCCAATTATCACATCTCATACAGGAGCATTAAAATCCCCAATAATCAGCCATGTGCAGAGATATGAGAAGATGTTGGAAATACAGCTCCATAAATGTGCTCAACTGACTGGAATGCATAAAATAATGTATGTTGTCGGAAGCTACAATCACTCTGTTTTTCTTTTTGATATAATATTTTTTTATATATTAACCTTTGCCAAATTAAAGTATATATTATAAACATATTGATTATAAAAATATTTTTTATTTAAAAATTCTTTATTTATTTGATTTAAGCAAATAACCTTATTTTAGTTTAATTTCATATCAGCTGACTTTCTACGTGTTAAAATAATTTTTTTCTAATTCTCACACAAACGATTATTCATTTGGTTTTGTAAGGTTTATGGAGCATATTTCTTATAAATATTATATTCTCGTCGTCTCATTTTAAACATTTATATTTTTTAAAGAACTCACTATATAAGAATAGCACTCTATTTGATCTTATCTATTTTCAATACACTTCAATATGAATAAAATAATTATTTTAGAACAATCTTAAAATTTATATCAGGCAACTAAATTGAATGAGAAAAAATATATTTTAACTTCAGTAATAAGAGATTAGCTTAATCCGTTTTAACACTGACAGAAATTTACCCATGTACTTGATATTTCTTTTTAAATAAGAAGGTTTTACCTATGCTTTGGACTAAAACTTATGTTTTACTTAACAACGTGAGATGGTAGGAATCACCTTATAATAATAATAATATATATATATATAAAACTTTTCAAATTTTATGAATTTAAAAAGTAAAAATAAAATCATAATATCTAATTTAATAATGAAGATTAATCAAATAAATAAAAGTACTTCTAAATATAATAGATTAAGTAAAAATTTCATCTCTATCCATAGAATTAAGCCCACATCCAAACCTAATTACGAGCCCCGCGTATTGTAAATTTGCCTATAAAAATACTCTCGCTTTCTTCATCAATAAGCCAGCCTCTCTCTCTTTCTCTCTC
The DNA here is from genome assembly GCA_013350335.1 of Chimonanthus salicifolius. Lineage (NCBI taxonomy): Eukaryota > Viridiplantae > Streptophyta > Magnoliopsida > Laurales > Calycanthaceae > Chimonanthus > Chimonanthus salicifolius. The sequence goes on from CM023539.1 coordinate 62,109,366, forward strand.
TCCTTCTTCGTGCGATCTTCATGCAGGACACTAGTTCAAAATGCGATCGCAATCTTCTGATGAACAAAATCCGCTCCTCATGCTTTGATTTTCTGAAACTGTTTGCTCTGTTCCTTGCCAGTTCCACTGAATGTTGCCTCATTCTGTACAAAATGAGAACCATTTACCATCTACTTCCTTTGAGCTGCTTGCTTGCACTTTTCATGGTCGAACATTGGATTTCCAGGCCTATACCAGTCTACCTCGTCGATTCCTCTTGTTTCAGGCCTCCAAAACGCTTCAGAGTCCCCAAATCTATCTTCCTCGAGCATGCAACCCTTATCAATCGCTTTGACAAAGGAAGCATAGACTTCATGGCCAAAGTTATGGACGCATCTGGACAAGGAGAGGAAACTTACCTCCCACCAACGCTGCACTACCTTCCGCCCAGAACCGGTCAACAAGACCCCATCAAAGAAGCCCAGATACTTCTCTTCCCATTAATGGAAAACCTCTTCTCCAAAACTAAAATCTCTCCTTTCGACATAGACATCCTTGTAGTCAACTGCAGTGGCTTCTGCCCCTCCCCTTCACTCTCTGCCATGATCGTAAATCGATTTGCCATGCGCCACGACGTCAAGAGCTTCAGCCTCTCCGGAATGGGATGCAGTGCAGGCTCCATCGGCGTCAATGTGGCTCGCAACCTCCTCCAGATTCACCCAAATGCCTATGCCGTTGTCGTCAGCGCCGAGATGCTCTCCACCGGCTGGTATGCAGGCAAAGACCGACGTAAACTTCTTCTCAACTGCACCTTCCGGAATGGAAGCTCCGCCGTCCTGCTTACCAATAAGAAGGAAGCAAAACAGACGTCCAAGTACAAAATCTGTAAGTTGGTACGAACCCAAACAGCAACTGACGACAGATCCTACCATGCAGGAATTAGAGAGGAGGACGATGATGGCATCACTGGCTTCTCTGTAAACGAGCATCTGGTGTGGGCCATCAGAGAGGCCGTACGCAAGAACATTACTGCCTTTGCATCGTCGGTCTTGCCAGTTTCGGAGAAGATCCGGTACCTAGTATCATTGTTGAGGAAGGATAGTTTTGTGCCGAATTTTGGAAGAGTGGTGGATCATTACTGCATACCGGCGTCTGGGTTGAAGTTTGTGAAGGAGATCAGCAAGGCATTGGGGTTGAAGAAGGAGGAGACGGAAGCGGCAATGGCGACGCTGCACCGGTTTGGAAACCAGTCGGCGGCATCGATGTGGTACCAGTTGGCTTACATGGAGGGAAAGGGAAGGGTGAAGAAGGGTGATAGGGTTTGGCAGCTGTGGCTGGGAAGCGGGTTTAAGTGTTGTAGCATTGTATGGGAATGCATGAGAAGTATGGAGGAAGAATGGAAGAGAGGTCCATGGTTCGATTGCATCAACAGGTACCCGATCCAAGATGAAAAGGAGACATGAACTGGCTGCTATTCAATTCAATTCAATGTACTTGGCTACTTACTTCTATGCGCTATTTTCAAATGGAGGAGGCATAATCTACTGTCAGTTTGAAGTACTTGGCATCGTTTAGGGTTTATAAATTATAATTACTACTTGTGTGTACTAGAATATGTTTTGGGATTTCACTCTTAAGTGTCACAATAATTCAACTGAAAGCTTACATTGAATTAGTTCATAGTGAATAATTTCATGATTATTGAATCAGTTAGACCTATACAGAAACTATACTTTGAGTTTGAGATACGAAATCAAATCGGGTATCTAGAGGCAGAAAACTCAGGTGTTTACATGGTCGTCATTTTTTGTTGTTGAAAGTAATGATGAAAATTTGTCCTAAAGAAAGAGAGCTTTGTGCCTTTATATTCATGAAGGGTGTATTGTGACTTAGGGAAAGCGATGTGGATTTAAAGGAGACTTAAAAAATATATATGCATTTATAATTCCAAAACCTGAAGGTCCACTGACAAGATGAGATTTTGCTAACACTCCTCCTTAGTACTAAAGCCGGAGATACGAACCCAACACATCCCAGTAATACCTTTGTGTTGGTAATATGTTAAAATAAATGAGTAAAACTCATCCTTAAAATCAGCTTATAAAAAGAGAGTGTCCATGCATTTATAAACCCCATGACCCAAAGATTCACTGACAATGCGAGACTTTATTGACACTTAGTTCTTAAGGGTATACTTCCATAAATGGAAAGGCTCATGGTTACAGCATGAAGATTGTGACTTTAAATCCTATAGTGTTAGATAGGTAGTGAGTTCATTGAAATAATTTGTCAAATCTAAATATGAAGGCCAATCTCAGATTAATGGAATAAATAACTTAGACGATGACGATGAAAAGGTAGACTTACAAATTTTTTTTTGTTTTTGAAAATCTCTATTGTTCCCCTTAAGAGAACTTAAGGGTGTTTTCCAAGACAATTTCGACTCCTATGATATGGGAAAAAAACATTTTCCTTGAAAATCAAATTTACTAGGAAAATTAGTGTAAAGATACATATCTATATGCTATTTTCAATCTTCAAATGAACGAGGAATAATCTAGTGCCAAGTTTGAACATCTCTGAGGTTACTTTGCACAGTTTAGGGTTTATAAATTATATCTACAACTTGTGTGTACTTAAAATATGCTTTCTCTTTCTCTCTCTATATATATAGTTAACTTTTTTTGAAAGGTTCATGACTGAAAAATTATCTTACATCAACTGGTTAAAAGAAATTGACATAAATTTCATTTAAATCTCCTTTAAATCTTTAAAGTTATTTTTTAAGCACTGTGTATTTTTAAAATTTTTTAAATTGAATATCTGGACTAATTACGATAGCATGATAAAAATACTTTAAGACTTTAAGGTCGTTTAGCATTTCTAAATATATTTTTGACACAGCTGAGGGATACCCTTATTTGTAAAATACTGTGTTTTAAGTATTTGGGAATGTCAAACGACCTTGAAGTCTTAAAGTATTTTTATCAGATTATCGTAATTAGTCTGGATATTTAATTTTAGAAATTTTGGAAATACATAGTGCTTAAAAAATAACTTTAAAATTTTAGAAGACATTTTACTGTATAAATTTTTTTAAAGGATTCTACTGTAGCTGCAGGCATTGATTCATTTGAAGGATCTTATGATCCTTCGAACGATTGCACTGTGCACAGTAGAATCGTTCGAAGGAATCGAAAAATGAACTAAAAAATCCTTCGAACGATTCGACTGTTCCACTGTGCACAGTGGAATCGTTCGAAGGAATTGAAAAATGAACTGAAAAATCCTTCGAACGATTCGACTGTGCTGTCGAATCGTTCGAAGGAACTGAAAAAATCGTTCGAAGGATAAAACGCGGGAGGGCAAAAGGGATCGATTCGAGTGTGAAGTGAATCGTTCGAAGGGAGTGAAAAATGAACTAAAAAATCGTCCGAATGATAAAACGCGGGAGGGCAAAACCGTAATTTTCCCTCAAAATCAGAAAACTGATGTCTCCTAGCAGAAAAACCTGGTGTCTAAAAGGGCGGCCTTTAAAAGTTGTTAGCTACCATATTTATTGATACAGCCATAGAGGTAATTACAATAGCCACATATTTATTAGTTTTTTTAAAATTTAAAAGTATTTGAAAAGAAGGAATTTTCACATTCAGGAATTTAGTTTTCGTTGTTTATAATTTAAAAAAATACAAGATACCTGAAGAATCTCTAAAATTCTAAAAAGAGTCTAAAAAAAAACGAAAACATACATGACCAAATGTTGGTAAATATTTTACTCTGTTTTAATGATGCATTATCCGTTAAACTCCAAAAAACCCTTGAAATTAGAGAAAACTCAAAAAATTATGAAATAAATGAGAGGAATTTTGAAAAACCAGCTAAAGAATATAAATCATACTTTGAACAAAAATAAAAAACCTCAATTGCTTGACTCAACTCTAAAATTAAATAAAAAAATACTTAAATTATTTTAAAATACCCTAAAATAATATTAACTATTGAGTTGACAAAGTGACAGAGAACAAGGGTGGAGAGGTTTAGTTGAAGGTCTACTTCGTTACGTGAAATAAGTTGAAATATTTCTATAAGTTTAAACGAAGTTAACCACTTAAAATGCGCTTCCAATTAATTTCTATATAATTATAGAATAATATAAGACATATTGCGAAACATCGACAATTAAATTGAAAAATAAATAATAAGACTAAGATGTTTATATATTTATAAATTTCAGTCACTCGTTGTTTCTATTATTTTAATCAATGATGCACAATTCAACTAGAATATAATAAATACATAATAAATATCATAATTATTATAATTATCGTATGCCAGAATTTCAATTGATTTTTCTTCAATTAATTCTATTTTAAATTATACCAGCAGTCATTTTATAATTTAACATGTCATTTTTTATTTTTTTATTTTTTTATTTTTTATGATCAATACCTCCTTTTAGATAAATTAACATTTTTTTTTAAATAAAGTGGAGCCCGGACAGTCTCAGTACATTTTTCAATGTAGATTAGATAAAACTAATTCCTTTTTACCATGTAAATGCTAATTTTTTGTAATATTTACTTCATATTTTTAAATTTTAATGATCTCTCTCTTTCTTCTCTTTACAAATGACAATATGTATATTTTTAATATAGTTCAACTGGTTGTCTCCCGTCTCGTAAAAAAGGAGATTACAGATTTGATCCTCTGTGGCTTAACTTTAGTGTGTTTTAGTAGTAGTGGGCTCCCCTATAAGAGATTTACGCTGATATCCTGCGATTTCCCACATGTAAATTAAAAAAAATATATATAACTCAAAATTTGAGTATGTATAGAATAATAGATGAAGTTTATACCATTACAGTAATAATAATTACGATCGAAGTCTTACAAAAATGAACCTAAGAAAACTATGTTACATTGTTGTCACGTTTTTTTTTTTCACGGCTAGACCAGCTCATACAAACCATATCAGAGATATGAGAAGACGTTGGAATTTTTGGTCCACAAATGCGCTCACCAACCAGAGATAGTACTTGCATGAAATAATGAATATTGTCGGAAACTAACCAGACATTGACTCATTCTTTTTTTTTAATATAATAATTTTATATATATTAACCTTGCCGAATTAAATTATAGATTGCATATATGTTGACTAGAAAATATTTTTTATTTGAATTTTTTATTTATTTGATTTAAGCAAATAAGCTAGAAAACTTCACTTTAACTATATATTTTATTTAGTTTAAATCAGCTCACTTTCTATATGTGTTAAAATATTTTTTTAATTCTCACACAAGCAATTATTCATTTGGTTTTATGAGATTTATGGTGAATATTTATTACAAACATTATATATTTTAACTTTAAGTCATAAGAGATTATCTTAATCCGTTTTACCACTGACAAAGAAATTCACTCATGTAGTGTTTTACTGAGCAATGTGAAATGGTAGGATTCATCTTAGCTAAATTATTATCATACTATCAAATTATTTATAATCAAATTTTAGTTTTTTAAAAGGAAAATAAAAGCATAAAAAAGAGAATTTAATTATAATATATAATTTAATAATTAAGATTAATAAAATAATAAAAATACATCTAAATTTAATAGATTTCAGTAAAAATTTCATTCCCATCCACAGAAGTAAGCCCACATGAAAACCTAATTCCGAGCCCGACGTATTTGTACATTTGCCTATAAATAATGTGGCCTTCTCCTCTAATATAGTGAAATCATTCGCCACCCTCTCCTCAGTGCGATCTCAATGGAGGACGCTAGTTCAAAATGCGATTGCGATCTTCAAGCTTTCGACCCGAAGGTTCATCTTCCTAGTCAGCTTCTGATGAACAAAATCTGGTCCTCATCTTCGATTTTCTGAAACTGTGTTCTCTCTTCCTTGCCAGTTCCATTGAATGTTGTCTCATACAGAATGAGAACCATTTACCATCTACTTCCGTTGAGCTGCTTACTTGCACTTTTCACGCTGGAGCATTGGATTTCCAGGCCAATGCCAGTCTATCGATTTCTCTTGTTTCAGGCCTCCAAAACGCTTCAGAGTCCCCAAATCTGGCTTCCTCGAGCGTGCGACCCTCTTCAATTTCTTTGACAAACAAAGCATAGACTTCATGGCCAAAGTTATGGGCGCATCTGGACATGGAGAGGAAACTTACCTCCCACCTTCGCTGCACTACCTTCCGCCGAGAACCAGTCAAGAAGACACCATCAAAGTGTTAAAAGTTGTATTTTCCTTTTGTTATTAAGGGTAGTTTTGTCCTTTAAACTTCTTAGGGCTAATTAGGGTTTGTGCAGTGTTTAGTATATATGAACATTGTATTATGGGTTATGAAAATAAGATCATCAGATTCTAATACAAAGAAGCCCAGATGCTTCTCTTCCCAGTAATGGAGAACCTCCTCTCCAAAACTAAAATCTCTGCTCTCGACATAGACATTCTTGTAGTCAACTGCAGTGGCTTCTGCCCCTCCCCTTCACTATCTGCCATGATCGTAAATCGATTTGCCATGCTCCACGACGTCAAGAGCTTCACCCTCTCCGGAATGGGATGCAGTGCGGGCTCCATCGGCATCAATGTCGCTCGCAACCTCCTCCAGATTCACTCAAATTCCTGTGCCGTTGTCGTCAGCGAAGAATATCTATTGTGATAAACATACGTTGAGTTGGAGGATGATATCATTGGTGTCGATAAATCTGCTTATAAATGCACCCATTGCAATTGGGTACACCAAAGATCGTTGCTTTGATACCAACTTAGAATTTAGGAACCAATTAGATTTCTTTTTTTCATATATTTTGTTCAATAAGCGTATTACAATTTACATAATACAAGAGCTACAAATAAGAAAATAATCTTGAGGTAAATCAATCCTACAGTTGTAAAATCTTTAACAATGCTCTCTACCAGCTGGTATGCAGGCAAAGACCGACCTAAACTAGGGGGAAGCAAAACAGACGTCCAAGTACAAAATCCGTAAGTTGGTACGATCCCAAACTGCCACTGACGACAGATCCTACAATGCAGGAATTAGAGAGGAGGACAAGGATGGCATCACTGGCTTCTCTTTAAACGAGCACGTGATGTACGCCGTGAGAGAGGCCGCATGCAAGAACATTACTGCCTTTGCAGCATCGGTCTTGCCAGTTTCGGAGAAGATCCGTTACCTAGTAGTGTCATTGTTTAAGAAGGATAATTTTGTGCCGAATTTCGGAAGAGTGGTGGATCATTACTGCATACCAATATTGTCCGCTTTGGATCCACATAGACCTGTACTTTACATTATCAAGCAAATCAAGGTTGCTCCCAAAAAACCTTATGATAGAATAAGGAGAAATAATTTTTTTATAATTATTTGATTTTCTTGCTCGAGTTTCTCAATTTGGTGGAGGTCCCAATTTCAGACCAAAGTTGTGCTACATCACAAATTGCTCGAAAGGAGAACCATAAAATTATCTTATCCTTTATTTTTAAGATAAAAATAAATAATTAAATAAATATATAACTATCATGATCAATCTGGTGGTGAGATTCATCAAGTAGACATGTGAATTATAAATTCTAAATTTAATAGTCAAAATAATAATTTCATTAATTTAAATTTACCCTAAAGTGGCCCCCTATGGCGCGTTTGTACCTAAGTGCAAAAAAATACCGAAACGTTTCTTAGTTTTCACCGTTATTTATAATATGAATTTTTAACACGTTCAAGTATTCAACTATATTTGTATGAGGATTGAAATTAAGTACTTGAAGAGAAATTCTTTTCTAAACATACTATATTCTACTTAATTGCATTTCGTTATTTTAAAAGGAAGAATTGATGGGAACACCTTTATTTTTATAAAATGATAATTTATATTACTTTATTTTAATTAAAATTATAAAGTTTATTTTTTTAAATAATAATAATACTTTATATTATAACTTAAATAAATATATTCTTATCATTTAAATTTAATAAGATAGTAAGAGTGTACACTTATTCAAAATAAGAGTTCCTTGTTAAGAAGATAGTAAGTTTAGTTTTTTCCATTTTGTTCTGGGTTCTTCCCAGTTTTGCTAACTCGTTAGTGATTGGGCTTAGTGGCCCATTATTTTACTTTGTTTGCTGGTTTCTGGCTTCTCTGTAAGTCATTTTGGGCCTGGCCCGGGCTGTGGGTTCCTATTGTATATTCTCGGGCCTTTTCCTCTTCAATGAATTTACTAACCTCTTCATTAAAAAAAAATAAGAGTTTCTTGTTATTTACTTTAAACTTTGTATATCTTTTATAAGATTTTGATTCATTAAGTTAGATAGTTTGCAATAGTTAGCAATGAATTTTAATCTTAACTTTTCTATAATCTTAATTTTACTTCCGAGTTTTGTATGTCATATATTAATAAAATACTTTATTTATATTGATTAAAATTAAAATATCATAATCATGTTGGTTTAGCAAGGCAACCCTTGTATCCAGTGTGAAAGAACTCAAGGGCAGAGACTGAAGAAATCGAAGTGCGAGAAAGAGAAGAAGTGGAAAGGAGAGAAGGATGGGAGGGAAAGGGAAAAGGCGTAGGGAGAAGAACTTCTTAGCAGCTCACGGCGGCAACACTCGCCTCCCGCCACCTCCCAAAGCCACCGATATTGATGCTCTCCCCACCAAACTCCGCCATGATGTAGAACATGGAAGTTCAAGTACCTGAAATATTTGTTGCAATTTCTTTAGTGTGAATATTGTCCGCTTACCTCAAATTTGTATTGAATAGCTTTAACAGTGATTTTACAGTAGTGATATTGGAAGATCATTCATTTGGTTGTATTGGAATTTTCTTTTCTTTTTTACTGTGATTGGATTTGAGGTTGTTAGGCTCTTTTTACTATCCTTCTGCAATATTGTTTGTAGTTTGATGCCAATAACTGTAGTTGGGGATCGTAGTCGATTTTCAGGGTAAAAAAACTATAGTTAAGGAAATGGATCCTAGTTGATTTTCCTTGAGGGATAGAGGAAACCCCACCAGAGGGGCTGGACAGATGTTAGAACATGGTTGCCAAACTGATGCAAACAAGTGTCAAGAAAGCCCTAAATTGCTTCTGCCAATTCACACTCCACTGCACTCAACTATTCAACTGATTGATACCATATATCCATTGATAATGGTAATAGTAGAAAATTCAGTAGCAACTCCCACACAATTTAGGTCACAAAGCATTGTGAATTTTACCCACAAATAACAAAATTTGGAATGACGGGAATTTTCAGCATTATGATTGAATTGACCTGTGGCAAAACTTCTAGAAATGAGTCCTGCAATTGAAAATTCAAATTTTCACATCCTACTCAAGTTCCGGTTTAAATAATCTGAAACAACCAGAGAACTCCAGATTACTTGCATGGACAGTGCTTTCATCATACAGTTTTTCTCCTCACACCATCAAATTAGCCCACCTAAAGTTTGGGACCAAATTGTGATACATTCATATGTGCAGAAGTGGTAGGGTTTGTTTTTATTCAATCCTTTTGAGTGTGAGTTATTCTGTGAAAAAAATAAACAAAAAGAATGAAATGCAAACTACATGGTTCTAATTTCAATTGGTGTTCAACATTTCGTAATATGCATCAAACAAACTGTAATTTGTCTTCAAGGGTTGGAATTCACCCCAACATTCTTCACAAACCTGTAAGAGTGATTTGACAGAAGAAAATAGGTGTTAATCGAGTAGGTTACATAATAATAATGGTGTATATAGATGAAGTTAGAAGGCATTCCAGAGCTAGGGTGAAGAGTACCCTGCCCGTGGAGGACTTTACAAAGACCTTTGTACGGGATCTAAATTGAAGGCCTGAAGCTAAACACAACTCCAGAGGATTGATGTCTTAAGAGTTACAAGACACACTAGAAGGATGAAGGCCTGGAGCCAAACAGCGCTCAGGAGGAAGCAGTATTCGAACCAAAAGCAACAACAACAATTCAATTTGTATTTGTTCAAAGCACCAAAGTTACAACAAAAATTTAGGAGATCTAATGTTAGCATCAGTAGAAAAAACTGCACGGCAAGGACTTCTTTTGTCAACAGCTAGAATTATGCGAACAACAAAGGTCAAGGTGAGAAAGCAGTCATGTAGTTGGCTCATAATGGATTTGGAATTCAAATGGTGCAAAGATAGCGCTCTGTGATTACATGTCATGCTCTCATTAGACGCCTCTGTTCTCTCTTGGCACTTATATGAAGAAGAAAATGCAAGAGGGCAAAGTAAGCAGTATTAGATAAAAGGAACTCTTGGCATTTACATTCTAAACTTATGCCTCAAATCTTTCAATTTATTCTATTGCTTTGTTAATCACATTGTATTACTTCACTCATAGTTTTGTTTCTTTTGCAGTACTTTTTACTTTTGAGTTCTGTTCTTATAAAAAGTAGGCTTATTATAGAAAAAATTCTAAAAGAGTATATACCTAATTAAGGTCAGTCTGCCTTAGAGCTAGGCGAGGTGCAAAATGGTTCCGAAGCCTAGCCTATCTGTAGTCTATGTTCAGGAAGATACTGTGTGGTGCAGTTTATCAAGGCTTTTCCCTAAAAAACTTCCAGATGTGTATCGTGTGGATATGATGAGTGGACATTATGATATTACTTTGTGAGAATTTTTGCAAAGATCCTGCCACATGGACGTGCTGTATGTTATATTGTTTATTATTTTGATGCTTTATCCTTGTTGCTCAGGTTTCTTCTTTCATTCTTTGAGCTTTAATAAATGTTGTCATGCACACAATAAAAAAGGAACATTGTCATGACTTGTATATCTGCAAATGAACTTGGTGTCCATTACCTATCGTTTCTTCTTTCTTACCTTTTTTTTTCTGAGAAGTATGGAATATTTTAATTCTAATCTTTCGGTGCATCATGGCTTTGGTCTGGCTGCAGCCTCGTTTAAGCAATTATAAAGCTATTCTTGGGCAGCTGGAACCAGGCTGAATGTTGCAACCTGTTGGCATGGATGGAACGTTACATGATGATGGAAGTGAAGATTCTCTTCTCTAAACCAGCCAGGTGAAGGAATCAAACAACGTGGAGTTCAAAAACTTCGATGATTTTCAAGGAACACTTCCACGCAAGCTGCTCATCAAGGACAACTTAATCAATGCTTTAAAATAGATGGAAGGGACAAAGAACACCATGGAGGCTAATACTTTTGCCTAGAGAAATCAAAAGTACTGCAAGTTCTTCAGAAGTGTCTTTTCAATATGTGGGGAGATTGGCAATGGGTGCAGGAAATTTCCTTACCAAAATTGGGAGGCGTCTATGAGTACAAGACAGGAAGAATTTCTTTGGACTAAGAGGATAGCTAGTTGTCCATGCAAGATTTCATCTCAAAAATTGTAGATAGAGGGTTCACATTGTACAATAGTCCTTATATATTGTAATATGATCACTCTGGTAATTTTTCTAAGGTGCAGAAAGTCCTTTCACACACATGATTTGTATTGATTCCTATTCACCATCATTCTCAATGATGTCAATCTCATTACCCTCATTCATTTCACCAAATACATTGATGAATTGAATTAGAGATTTATACACATTTTTAAACAAACAAATATAGCTAAAATTAAACAATATAACTTCAAAAGATTGAATTCTGAATACAACAACAATCATCATTTGAAAGTAGAGAGAATTCTGCTGGTGTTATTATGATGCATCGTTTGATTGTTTACATGTCCAAAAGAACTGGCATTAATGAGAATCAATTATATTTTGTACATGACCCATCCAAAACACATCATCTAAGGTTGTGATTGATAATATGTTTGACCACAGAGAAATGATCATGTACAGAGGACCTGAGGGTAATATGTCAAGCCCTGCATATCCACCACTTGTTTGATTAAATTTGAAATGAAATTTTAAAAGATGAAGTTTTCAAAATGGGTATGGAGATGCAGGGCCTGATGTTATTACCCTCAGGTTCTATGCATACAATAATTTCTCTTGAACCAATGGTTTAGATTCTCATGGAGTGTGCACATTATAATGACGTAAGACGCCCAACGAGGAACTTTCCTAATTGAATGCCACCTAGCATATGAAACAAGTGCATTTTAACTATAAGCATGAAGGACACATCAATTTGGACTCATAGAGGCAGATACATACAATCAAATGAACTAAGTCCAACCCATTTGAAATCAAAGAAATCAAATTGAAGTGTTTTTTTCCTTTTTTCCCATATAAGCTCACTTTCGAGAGAGAGAGAGAGAGAGAGCGTTTTGTTCGTAGCTTGCTTGTAAAACTATGAGAGGGTTATCATGTCCAATTCATATCAGGTGAAAATACACAAGGATTTGGAAGGGGAACCTAACCATTTGATTCTACCAAGATATTCTTTTTCTCTTTCTGCTCGAATTGGATCTATAACCAAGTCCGTCCCAAATCTGGGCATACAATAAAGGAAAAGAAAGCACAGAGAGAGAAGAAAATTAGAGGTCGCATACCGATAAGGGACGATGCCGATTCGATCCGATACTACCCCTCACTCTCGTCTTCGAGAACAGAGATTCTTGAAAAGATATTGCGTAAAATTACAAACCGCTGCCGCTCGCCGTCAGATCAGACTCCAAATCGGAGAAATATCTGACCGTCGATCTAAAAAGCAGATGCTCAGTAGCCGTTAAAATCAGAGAGAGATCTGACCGTCGATCTCCTTTCACCGGAGAGAGAGAGAGAGAGAGAGAGAGAGAGAGAGGAATAAATCGTAGCTACTAACTCTATTAAATCTATCGCATCAATTATGTTTTCAAGTTTTTATTTCACTTCCAATCAACTCACAATATAAAAATCCAAATAAATAAACTCTAAAATAAAAATAACTTACAAGTTTCAAGTTCTACGAGTCAAAATAAGAAAATTAATTCCTCAAAAAAGTGATAAGTTTGATAAGAGGAGAGAAGAAAGATAATTGAGAGATGGAGAGTGACAAGAGAATTTATATATGATTAGGATTAAGTTTAAAATGTTTGAATATGATTTAAAAATAAGTAGAGATTAATTTTTTTAATTAATCATTTACAAAATATATAGTATATATTACAGAGAGCTTAACTTAGGCTTTCAAGTCGAGTTGGGCACTAAAAATCCTTTGTGTATCTTATAAAGAGAGTGAAGCTAAGGGATGATGACACGTATTTTATCATTCTTAAATATGAAAATTAAAATTATGGGTTGAGCCTAATTAACATAAAAAAAAAAAAAACCAAGCCCAATGTGAACATTATATTCTCAGCATTCTCCTATTAAAGGGAAACATTCATTTTTTACTTCCACGTATTCTCTTGGAGAATGGTTTCAAACAGGAGAACTCTCCTCGATTATAAGGGCAGGCACTGACTACAGGCGGCGTAGGCCACCGTCTAGAATCCCTTAAAATAGGTCTAAAAATTAATGTGCAGTAGGACTCTTTAGATTTTAAGACCTCTCTAGTAGAACTCCATCTTAACAGTTTTATCTAAAGCCTTTCAGATTTTAGAGTATCTCAAAGCTGGCACTACTGATTCTCATCATGCGAGCACAACCAAAGAGGTGAACATATTTTGTTTTGTTGCTTGGTCAATCTTCTTTCTTCTTCAGTTGCACGTAAGTTTTGATGCATTAGATCAAACCCCAGAAGAATTCTATTTAGAGAGGAAGGTCATTGGAGTTAAAAAGAACCCAAGCCAATAGAGGACTGGTTATCATTATTGTCAATATTATTTTAAGTCTGGGTGCATATGTCTAGTAAATAAATCTTGATTGTTTGCTCATTGACAAGAGAGGATTTGACTCAATATTATTAAAAATAGAAAAAAATTGTGCAAAAGTTGATTAAAAGTAGAAAAAGTATTTTATAATTAAATTTCGATGATTTTGAAGGATATCATTGAATTTTTTATATATTAGTAATTAAAAATGAAAAATTATATACAAAAATTTATGAATTAAAATTATTTTTTGTAAAATTTTGACGAATGTCACTCGCTCAAAGCGTGTGTTTGCTACTAGTCCAATAAGATGCACTTAGTGAGTTACTCGTCTATGATACATGCCACATCCCAAATTTTGAGGCACGGCCACGCCCCAAACTTGGGACACGTGAGTTAACTGAGGGCAAAATGGTCTAATTTCTTTTCTTCTAATCGTCTAATTAGGCGTCTCTCAGAGACGGAGAAAAATCTCTCCCTCAACTTAACTCATGTCTCGGACGTGGTTTGGAGCGTGACAGAATGGTATGAGCTAAATTATGTTTCGAAATTCGAGCGTGACAATAGACCATATCATATTCATGTTTAGCAATAAATATAAAATTTTGTAATTATCATTTCTCTGTTATGATATCGGTCACATGGTATTATTGTGGGTGCTTAGACGATGGATCCACCAAATGAGATCGTGGTGGGTCCATTGGATTTTTTTTTTTCAATGCATCATTTACCCAAAGTTCACCTTGATTGGATTGATTAAATCATGAATTTAAAAACTATAAAGTTTACAAAATAAAAAATAAATTTAAATAATAAAACTTTAAGAACATAAAAATATAGCTCAATCATTATGATCGAAATAATTTTTGATAAATATATATTAAAAAAATATTCCAATAAATTTTTTTTTTAAAACAGTTAAGAGTAGATTATCATTAAATAAAACGATTACAGAAAAAGAAGAAGATAAAAGGGTGGTAGCATGTGAGAAATAAGGGCCCCCCCCCCAAACCCAACCAAAGAGGACAAGAAAACCCAACTAAAACATCAACAAGCACCGTTCCAAAAACAAAAGAACTACATCGCCGGGCTAAAGAAAGTGCCACGGGTCACCCCATCAACACCATTCTTAGCGAGGAAATCCGCTACCCCATTACCTCGTTTTGGTAGAATCCACGTTTAGATGTGGGTAGGAATGATTGTAGGCAAGGAGCTAAAATATGCTTCAGCCGATATTTCACCTGATATGCAAATATCGGCCAATAATTTTCTCTCTCATCCGAATTTTCCATTTTTTGGCATTTCTCTCTCTTCCGAAATTCAAAACCGTGAAAAATCGTATCAATTTTTTTTATTAAAAAAAAATTCAAATAAATTACAAATACCGATTTTTATGTATATCGGCCGATACGGTGACCGAATACCGGTCATATCGGCCGATAACATTTTTTATTGGCTGATACATATCGTATCGGCCGATATCGTTTGGCCCTGAAAAACCGATATGATATGTACCACGTGACATCCCGTGGACCCGAATTTCTCTATGGACCAGTCCACGAATGGGGTCCATCAGACTGCGATGGATGGGCTTGCAAGTTGAGGCCGAAAGGTCCAAGACAACCCAACCGATTGTGACCATAACTTAGCAACACAAGTTGTTAACTGTTATACATAAAGAAAAACTCTCCCCACATTTATCCATCGAGATCCTCTAATGAGATAAGTCATTTAATGGATTTTATGTTTTGAATAAAATTTAAAAGATAAATTAAAAATGTTTAGATTCAAATTTGTAATTCTAAGATTGTCGCTATTCTAAATTTCAGCCAAAACTTCTTATCCAAAAAAATCTCGGCTGGAATTTATGACCGAGCTTCCGACTGTTAGTTTACACTTGTCTCTCTGTGAAATGGACGAATGAAATTGCTTCAAAAAAAGAGCAACGGATCAAATCAACAAAAAAAGAGAAATGGTATTCATTGCCTTCCAAACGATACTGTTGGAGTAGAATCCCACGTAAGTTGTGAAGAGAGAAATCTGAAGAGAGAAATCTAAGAACTCGAAAGGAGTTGTCACTCTATTCATCAAACTAGTCTCCTAAGAGATACTTACAGGAACAGCACGAAGAGCGACCTCCATCTGTAAGGTGATGCCGAATTTATCCCGCATGTTCATCTCCTCCGGCACCACTCCGTCGGGAAGCTTCCAATCAAAGAAATGCAGGAGAGAAGCTAGCATCAGATGCACCATCCTAAAGGCAAGAGGTAATCCGGGACAAATTCGCCGCCCCGCGCCGAAGGGAATGAGCTCGAAATCTTGGCCTTTGAAATCAATCTTAGAGTCCAAGAACCTCTCAGGCAGAAATGAAGTTGGGTCTGCCCAAATATCACCATCTCTGCCAATGGCCCAAGTATTCACGATCACTTGGGTGTTCTGTGGTATGGTAAACCCACAAACTTCGGCGGTCGATAAGGCCATGTGAGGGATGAGGAGCGGAACCGGCGGATGCAGACGGAGAGTTTCCTTCACCACTGCCTGCAGGTAAGGGAGATTTACAATATCTGATTCTTCCACTTGTTTCCCTTTGCCGATGGTCTCCGCGAGCTCGGATCGAGCCTTGGCCATGGCCTTCGGGTTATGTAGCAACTCCGCCATTGCCCATTCTATGGTGGTCGAGCTTGTGTCACTCCCTGCTACAAATATGTCCTGATCAATGAATGAAATTTGTGGTCAGACACAAATCTAGTAAGACTGCAAGGAAGTAGCATAGTTCACAGTAAAATTGGACCAGACCCAGCAGTAAATTCTAAGTAAAGCTTCTAAGATTCAAACAATCATAATTTTCTTACTGTGATGGTTGTATTTGAATTGTGAAAAAAATTGGGGGAATTCACTTGGCGATTCTGATTGCAGGGTGCCTCCACCGGTGGGTGAAATTTCTTTAGTGAATAAACAGGAGAAAGTGGTGAAAATGGAGAGAATTTCCTCTTGACTATTCAATCACGAAATGAGTAAAAATATAAGAAATTAGGACAACAAAGAGGCTGTTGAATCATAAATCAATATGATGAAGAAAGGATACGATGTACCCATGTAGTTTTGACAGGAGAACAGAACACAATCATTAATAGAGAAAAGCAGAAATAAAAAGCGACGGATGTAAACAAAAAATTTTGAAATCAGTAGCCACCCTTCTGATCCAAGGTCTTTTAGCAATAAAAAGAAATTTAATCTAATTAGGAAATGAAGAAAACAAGTACCATGAATAAAGCCTTGATTTCATAACGCTCGAACTCAGCTCCACTCTCTCTGTTCTGGTCAAGAATAGCATCAAGGAAATCATTTCTTCTGGCATAATCATTCTGGGATCTCCACTGCAGGCGTTGATCGATCAAACGATCGAAAATTGCATGCATTTTTCTGAAATGCGCCTCCATTCGCCGCCTTGCGCCAAGTGGATCCACCCACTTAAGCAATGGAAAGTAGTCTGCAAGATTAGGCCTCCCTGCATCTTCCAAAATTTTCCAAACTACATCCTTGAATTCTTGGGAGGACTTGGATTTGAGATCGATCAAATCGACCGAAAACACAGTGTTGGACACCAGATTGAGGGTGGTGGAGAAGGCAATCTGACCAACATCCACTGCCTGTTGTAGCAGGCAATTCTCACGTACATGAGCGAGCAGCTCTTCCACCTTCTGCCGACGGAGGTCGATTTTGGCGTCGAGTCTTTGGGTAGTGAACATCTGGGTGTTGCAGAGGGTTCGAAGCTTTCTCCAACGCGGGTTTGGTGACAACCAAACCATAGAGGCTTCGTGTTGTCGGAACACTTTAAGAGAGTCCGGAACTGTTCTACCGGCAAAGATCTGGTCTTGCTTTTGGAGGACTTCTTTAGCCATGTTTGCAGAGGAAACGACCACCGTCGTTTGGCTGCCTAGCTTGAGAGTCATCAAAGGGCCGTATATCTTGGCGAGGTTGGCAAGCGACTCGGTGGGTTTGTTGCCGAGTTTGAAGAGGCTGCCGACGATGGGAAGGGGAACAGGGCCAGGCGGGAGCTTGCTGCCATTCCAAGACCTCTTTCTTGCAAGGAGACTGAAATGGATCCATGCCCAGATGAAGGAGATCAACAGAAATATGGTGGGGTACTCCATTCTGTCTTCTTTACTTCTGCAACTGAGTATCAGAGATTCTGCTCTGCTCGAGGTGGAAGAGTGTGGAGAAGGGACATGTTTAATATTCTACTCATCATAAATAACGCTCAATTTCATATATTTACCGATATATTATACTCATTATAATATATAATATGAATTTCACCTCGGCTCTTGAGTGTCGAGAAGTCCGTTAGAATTCGATTCACATTTAATTTAATGAATTATTTTTCAGTGCTTATGAATTGAGTGGTTTATATAAAATAAATTGGTCCAACTGCAATGTGAATTAAGAATATCCATATTACATATAAAAAAAATTGCATCTGCACTCTATTTAAATTGATTTTTTGATAGAGTGATAGTTAAATTAAGTGAGTTATCCTCGTTAAAATTTTATAGTTTGCAAAATAAAATCTAAAATAATTTAACAAATTAAAGTTTCCATATTTTCTATTTAATCAGCTCATTTTAACTTTCTAATATAACCTTATTTTAGTTATTTAACATAAATTAAAAAGCTATTTAGGAAGCGGTGATCACTAGTTCGAGCTCTAATAGCGTTAATCGGAAGCGTTCTGTTTAGATGTAGGGTATCCTCTCAATATATTTTGGAAGTGTCCAAAAGCGTAAATTGAGGTGGAGTCTGAACTTTCTCCTTAGTCAAAAAAAAAAAAAATGTACTTATCCAGTTCAAAAGGAGATATGAACAATTTCTCGACGATAACTATAGATAAAAGAAGCTTATGGCCTAAGATATAAATTTCAGTGAAAGACAAATTTTATGTTCGCTGTCTCGACTAAACAGCTTTGGTCGATATTTCTAGATATTAATTATATCAACAGAAAAGCAGTTAATATTTTTGAGAAAATGTATATCTCAGCTGAGACCCAAATTAATAAATTTCAGTCAAAGTGGGACTTTAGAGGATGTTGTACAAACCTGTGGAAATGGGTCACTCTGTCACAGTAGCCACAAAATAGGTTTGTTCCAAAGATTTTATATTTGACCATCGAATCCAAAAAAAATAATTTTGTTTTCATTAGTTATACTATATTTTTTTTTAAATCTTTTAGATTTTGATCAATGTATAAAAATTAAAAAATAATTCAAAATGTTAAACTTTAAGATAGGTCAAAACTTAAGACTGAATTGTTTCAATCAAATTGATATATTATAATTGAGTTTTTTCCCCATTCTCGGTTGTAACTTGTAGCATAAAAAAAATCACGAACAAAACAACCACCTGCTATGGAATAAAAAAATAAAAAATATACCATTGCTACTGCGGGTAACTTTTGTTACTTGATTAGAAAAGAATAGTCAATAAAATTATATTTTAACTAATCAAGATCATGAATTGTTGACTTGATGTAGAATAAAAATAATAATAAATGGTATCTATCCACTGAAATCATTTATCGAAAGAGGGGATATTTGAATTTTTATCTTACCAACTTGATCTGATTGTCCCCACAAACATTGTATGAACCTTTTCTCCAATTGTATGTCGGGAAAGTCCAAACTCCAAAGCCTCCATAGTTTGCTCTAGAGTTCTTCTCATCGATGTGTAAAGTTGATGGAGACGTCTAGGGACACCATTAAAAGTCAGATATCAGATTATCTTATTTGGATTTATAAGATTTTTCAAGTAAATGCTCTACTGAATAATCTCATTTGAAGGAGAGATTATTGAATAGGTGGCAAGCTATACATTAAAAGTGTAAAGGAAGATCTAAGAGTTTATAATGAGTTTGGACACTTTATCAGACTAATCTTTTAGATTAGAAACTCAAGTCCTAACATAGAATTACAATTTTCTCAAATTTTTTATTAGTCAGTCAATAATAAAATTTTATCTATTTCTTCTTTTAGAAATCTAAAAATCAAATAATATTACTCTTCCCATTTTTACCTCTTTCACTCCTCTCAAACAAACCTTTCCATACTCAGTTCCTATTATTATCAACAACGTGAGTTGGATCTTATATGTAGAAATATAATAAGGTGGATTTTTTTTTCTCCATCAAATCTAAATCAGTCTTGGTTCGCAGTTGGCACAATCATATCAATTAATCACGTGAATGGTATTATGTCACTAATTAATTAGGGAAGCCATATAGACACTCAGATTTTTCTTTCCTACACACCTTTTCAAAAATTTAGATGAAATTACTCTTTTACCCTTCCACTGTCGTATCTACCGAACTCCTGTCTTTCGTTCCCTTTTGTTCCGAAGGACATTACTGTCGAACCATTTGGGAAGGGGAAAAAAATCGGTGGGTCCCACCGTTGATCAAAATCCAAGGTCTTCTTTAGCCGTAGATAGGTCGGTCAGGGGCGAGCATGGTGGTGTCGTTCCTAAGTGGAGAAGTGAAGGATCCATTCGGATCTAAGAAAAAAACCCAAAACACTGGATTTCAGTCGCCCTAAGCAACAGTAGAAGAAATTGGCCAGAGAAGAGTCCCACATGAGTCCGATCAGAGATCTGATGGTACAGATGGATAGATCATCAAAAAACGAAAGGGTTATGATGGGTCCTGCCGGCAGAAACTTTCCCGATTATCTGATCTAAGGCCGAGAAGAAGATCTGGCGGCAGCAGCTCTGTATTTACTTAAAAATTATGTGTGTCTGGTGTCTTTTATCAGCTTTCTCTTCATGTATTTGCACACCTAGTGCCTCTTTATCTATTAATATATGAATTATTTTAAAAAATAATATTTGTAAAATTAAAGACAATAATTAAAACAAAGTTATATATTTATTTTTATTTATAACATAAATATTATACCCTCTATATTAAAGGTAAGACTAATCTCATAGATATACAAAATCACATGTAAATCTCGTAATCAGATAAATAGAGAAAAACCTTGAACCTAAAATCTCTATTCTAATTTTAAATGCTTAGACGTCAACAACTTAACAAATGTATATTTGAACTTTAAAACTGTTACAAAGTTTTTTACATACCATATCTATTCTATTAGTTCTTTTTACTAAATCTTATATTCAGATGCGAATACGCAATCATACACAAGCAAAACATTTCCTCTTTTATTTTATTAATTACTTTGTTTCCTCAGCAGCGAAGGAAAACAAAAAAGGATTAAGTATATAAAATGTAACAATAACTATTAATTATTAAAAATAGTATTTCAATGAAGTTTTTCACGGACCCCAGTGCTTGTCGATATGAAGTTTGTGCTTGAAAATCTAGAATATTTTCATTAGGGCATATTAGCATAAAATTTTATATTAAAAATGGATAATGGAGCTAGTTGCAAAAAAATTTAGAAAAAAAAATTTGGATATTGGGGCTTACAATAGCAACTTAGGTCATTAGATGAGTGAAATGGTCAATCGAACCTTTATTGGGCTTTTGGATGATCCAATGGGCTTCGGGTGGGCCAGATTTTCCAGCAAATGGATCCAAGATTTAGTGGGCCGGACATATCTGGAATCTATCTTAAAAGGTCGACAGGCCTAGTATTTCCAAATCCAGATACTGACTGCTCCCAATGTTAAGTATTTAAGAGACGTGACCTGTTGCATCCTGAATTCTACCAATGGGCTTATGGGCAATAGAAAATGAGAAAAACAATTTAGGTTTTTCAGGAGTCTTTTGGGCCTCAAATTGGCAAATTAAAGGTCCATTGATTTGGTATATGTATTAGTAAGGCCTGTAAACGGACTCAGATTGTTTAGATCTGAGTCCATTTACAGGCCTAGTGCCATTAGTGCTTTCTTTTTTATAAAAGGGGTCGAAAAAGCCCTATTATATGACTCATATTCTATAGGATAATAAGGGCGACGAGATTGTCTAGATTGCATAAAATTTTCTTTTGATAGCGAGCCCTCATAGCCTAATCTTAGTGTGCTTTAGGGGTAGTGGGCTCATCCGTGGGAGTTTTACGCTAGGTATCCCACGGTTCCCACACGTGAATTAAAAAAAAAATAGAGAGATTTTTTCTTTTTATTTTATTTTTAATGATTTGGGCATCCATGGAAAATAGCTTGATTTTTGGACTTCTTTTTAGCTTATTTTTACCATTATTTGTAAAAAATAAGGGTTGAGAACCATGCAATATTGAATACGAAGTTTACATTTTTTTAATGGATTTGAGTAACTTTTGTTGTAAACTTTTGCACTTTTCAAAACTTAGCAAAATTTTGAAAAATTAAATTCATTGTTCAATCCCAACAATTTCATCAAAGATCATGACATAATTTTTTTCTAAAAAACTATTTTTTAATAGTGATTTAGCACTCCGCTATGTTAATTTCTATGCTTATCAGTTATCACTAATCAAATACTTTTAAATACAAAAAAAAAAGAAGTACATAGAAAAACTGTAATGACTGGGTTTCATGTGCAAAAGCCTAGTTATTAAGTGGAATGACTCAAGTCTTTTATAAATTCTTAGACCTCCCAATACACTTTCAATGTAGGACTCATTCTCAACTCCAACAATCTCCCTTTGGAACGGGTCAACAATCTCATCCGCCTAGAAAATCTTCTAAATCATGCAACGTAGTCTTTCAAAACCAACCCCCTCTCATATTGAGCTTTGCAAGAAACAGAAACAAGCATTCAAGTGAATAATTTGTGGTAAAGAAAGCACAAGACAATTTAGCGGGTTTAAAGTACGTTCAAGTGGCACGTATTTTAGCAATTTCCCAATTGCAGACATATCGGCGATACATACCATAGTGATAATAAAACGCCGATCCAGTTACTCCCTCTTCTATTTTTTTTTTTTTTTAAATACATAAAAATATGAGAAAAATAGAAAACAAATAAAAACCTAAAGTAAGTATATTTTTTATAAAAATAATAATTATTATGATGGAGTATTCAACTCTTGAAAGTCGAAATACTGATAGAAAAAAAGTTTGTCCTAAAAATTTGAAAAATATTTTAATGAAATTGGAGTGCAATTTCATCTGCTTGGACCATATCTCTATCATCTTCACATGGATCTTCATCATTAGTTGTGATGCTCGCGTCATACTCACTAGTTTACGCTAGTGTTGACAATATGTACTAGTTTAGACTAGTGCAACTACTATTAGTAATTTAGTATTATGCGCTACTTTGGATGCTAATTTCTTACTAGCTCTACGAAACAGTCAATATATTTAAAATGAAGTTGAAATATGGGCTTGCACATGAGGTTTTTTTTTTTCAGTGGGATAGTCCATTTGTTTTTAAGTTACAAACTCCAGAGTTTCAATTGTTCTTAAAAAATTACAAAAATATGTCAATTAATGATCCCAATTACCCCCGTTTCACTACTAAAATATTTCTTAATTACATGAAATTACATGAAATTAATGGCTCAATTTAAATCAAAATATCGGAAGGGTAATATATTTTTTCTTTTTTAAACAAATTAGGTGATTTTTTCAAATCTCAATTGATTTTTTTTAATATTTTTTTAAATTAAGAAAACATATTATACACGATATATATCGACAATATCGCCCGATAAAATTACATTATTCTAATGGAATAATTTTTTTTTAAAGTATTCTTATACAAAATTACAGTTTTGGAAGTGTTTTCATAAAAAAAAATTCTTTTTATTTTATCTATTTACTTTATTTATATAAAAAAGGTAGACTTTTAAGAGATTTGTTTGGTATTTGGTGAGAGTGAAAGATTGGACTCGTTATTGTCAACCCTAGCCAACGGATGGTCGGCCATTTCGTTTATTGCATTTGTCAGTACATTTAAAAGTTAGTATCTACCCTATTTATTGTTACAGCCATACAGGTAGATATATAATTGCTCTAATACATATTTATTAATTATTTTAAAAGCAATAAATTTTCATATCCAGGAATTTAAATTTAAATTTTGGTGGTTTCGTAATTTTCCGTGTTTATAAGTAAAAAAAAAAAAAATCCAATGTACCTAAAAAATCTTTAAAATTCAAAAAGAGTATTGATTTTTACACCGACTTTTATTATTTTTTGCGAATTTTTTTTTACCCTCATCTCTCTCTTTCTGGCGCTCTCTCACAGCTTTGCAAGTACAGCAGCTGACAAGGACACTTACCATTTTTGCCACTATTCTCGTTTCAGCATGTACTTTCTGGTTTTTTTTTATTTAATATCATGAGCATGTACTTTCTATTTTCTTTTACAGATTTTTGTACTCGTGGATGTCCAAAAATAGAATAGTAAAATGTTCCTTTTTTTTTTATTATTAATGTGTGGAAAATTCATAAATGATTTTACTAAAATTTTTATACTACTTCTGTGTCACATTAAGGTTAGGTTAGAAGGCTCAAATCCACAATCTTTCATTTCTTGATACGAGAGATAATCATTTGAACTATATCTATATGCATTAATTTTTTATTTCTTTTAAAAAAAATGAAAGAATTTTGGCATTAATTGCTTAGGTATTTAAGTGGGGTTAGTCATGCAAAATAGCAAGAGAGGTTGGTTTCTCTTGATTAATAGAAGCCTTATTATTACTCTCAGTTTTCAATTCAGACCAAGAAGCTTTGGTAAATAGACCATCGTAAGTTAACATGAGTTCCATGAGTTCATTGTTCAACGGCAAAACCCAAAAAGGCATTTGGAAAAGACCCAAAAATTGCAGTCCAAATTGAAGGACGTGGGCAGACAAAAATGGGAAAATTTTATGACACGAATTCAAAACCCAACGCGTGGCGTTCTGGTCTGGTTGGATACATTCAATACAACAGAGGATAACTCAAAGGTTCGACATTTAGATATCGCACTATTCTGATAGCAGATATCGATTTTCAATTTTTGAATGAAAATTACCATTCTTTCCCTTCAACGCGAAATCGACCAATCGATTCTGTAGCGCATTTTCAATTCGATCGATCGATCCCTTCTGCGTAGAATCGTGCGATTAATTTTATGGGATCATGTGATTGATCCCTCAAATACAAACGGAAGACGCCAGCGGGAGAAATCGACTGATTGAAACACTGTTTTACGATTGATTCTATTTATTTACACGAACATGAGTAGTTGGAGAAATCGACTGATTGAAGGGTAGAATCATGCGATCGACCGTTCGTGTTTGAGGGATCAATTGCACGATCTCGCACAATCCCATGAAATCAATCGTATAATTCTATGCAAAAGGGATTGATCGAAGCGAAAATGAGCTGCAGAATCGATCGGTCTATTTTGAGCGGAAGGGATAGAATGGTAATTTCCACTCAAAAATTGAAAATCGATATATGCTAACAGAACAGTGCGGTGTCTAAATGCCGAGTTTAACTCAAAAGCTCAGAATGGGCTTCAAAGGAACTTGATGCAAGGAAGTGAAAATAAAATTATGCAGAATTTTTTTTGAACGAATAAGTAAGATATCATTTTAAAAGAAGAAAAACTTCAAAATTAAACAAAAATACACTCAAGTAATAGCAAAAGAAGAGTTCCAGCAAAAATAAACGAATCCATTCACTAAAGATTTTTGAGGAATCCTTTTGATGAAAAAGAGAAAAGAAAAGAAAAAGAGGAATTCTCTCTTTCTGGGAATCGTTTTCTTCGAAGAGCTGACAGAAATTGGCCCGACAGATCCAAACTTAGAAATCTGTTTCACGTTAGAGTGAAAAGAATTAGCAAAGTCATACATTGTAAATCGATTTTTTAAGTTATGAAGATTATAAATGTATAGACAAACTCTGTCTTTGTGAGTCAGCATTTAAATATAAATTCTAATCATGTGTTTAAGAACAGAGATACCATTGGATATAGAGAGATCTGAGTATCTTTAGCCATGTCATTGAAGGATAATGTTATTAAATTTCTACATTGTCATATCGTAGAGTTTATAAATAGATATACATTCTCTCCTTATAAACAAACAAAATTAAAAATTTATTATAAAAATAAAAAAATATTTTCATAGCTACTCACCCAAAGCACTAAAATCCCCAGTTATCACATCTCATACAGGAGCATTAAAATCCCCAATAATCAGCCATGTGCAGAGATATGAGAAGATGTTGGAAATACAGCTCCATAAATGTGCTCAGCCGACTGGAATGCATAAAATAATGTATGTTGTCGGAAGCTACAATCACTCAGTTTTTCTTTTTGATATAATATTTTTTAATATATTAACCTTTGCCAAATTAAAGTATATATTATAAACATATTGATTATAAAAATATTTTTTATCTAAAAATTCTTTATTTATTTGATTTAAGCAAATAACCTTATTTTAGTTTAATTTCATATCAGCTTTCTACGTGTTAAAATAATTTTTTCTAATTCTCACACAAACGATTATTCATTTGGTTTTGTAAGGTTTATAGAGCATATTTCTTATAAATATTATATTTTCTTCGTCTCATTTTAATTATTTTATTTTAAATATTTATACTTTTTAAAAAACTCACTAGAATAGTACTCTAGATCTCATCTATTTTTAAAACAGTTATGACACTTCAATATGAATAAAATAATTATTTTGAAACAATCTTAAAATTTATATCAGACAACTAAATTGAAGAAAAAAAATATATTTTAACTTTAGTAATAAGAGATTAGCTTAATCCGTTTTAACACTGACAGAAATTTACCCATGTACTTGATATTTCTTTTTAAGTAAGAAGGTTTTGCCTATGCTTTGGAGTAAAACTTATGTTTTACTTAACAACGTGAGATGGTAGGATTCACCTTATATATATATATATATATAAAAATAAAACTTTTCAAATTTTATGAATTTAAAAAGTGAAAATAAAATCATAATATCTAATTTAATAATGAAGATTAATCAAATAAATAAAAGTACTTCTAAATATAATAGATTAAGTAAAAATTTCATCTCTAATCCATAGAATTAAGCCCACATCCAAACCTAATTACGAGCCCGGCATATTGTAAATTTGCCTATAAATACTCTCGCTTTCTTCATCAATAAGCCAGCCTCTCTCTCTCTCTCGTTCTTCGGGCGATCTTCATGGAGGACACTAGTTCAAAATGCGATTGCGATCTTCTGATGAACAAAATCCGCTCCTCATGCTTTGATTTTCTGAAACTGTTTGCTCTGTTCCTTACCAGTTCCATTGAATGTTGCCTCATTCTGTACAAAATGAGAACCATTTACCATCAACTTCCTTTGAGCTGCTTGCTTGCACTTTTCATGGTCGAACATTGGATTTCCAGGCCTATACCAGTCTACCTCGTCGATTCCTCTTGTTTCAGGCCTCCAAAACGCTTCAGAGTCCCCAAATCTATCTTCCTCGAGCATGCGACCGTTATCAATCGCTTTGACAAAGGAAGCATAGACTTCATGGCCAAAGTTATGGACGCATCAGGACAAGGAGAGGAAACTTACCTCCCACCAACGCTGCACTACCTTCCGCCCAGAACCGGTCAACAAGACACCATCAAAGAAGCCCGGATGCTTCTCTTCCCATTAATGGAAAACCTCTTCTCCAAAACTAAAATCTCTCCTTTCGACATAGACATCCTTGTAGTCAACTGCAGTGGCTTCTGCCCCTCCCCTTCACTCTCTGCCATGATCGTAAATCGATTTGCCATGCGCCACGACGTCAAGAGCTTCAGCCTCTCCGGAATGGGATGCAGTGCAGGCTCCATCGGCGTCAATGTGGCTCGCAACCTCCTCCAGATTCACCCAAATTCCTATGCCGTTGTCGTCAGCGCCGAGATGCTCTCCACCGGCTGGTATGCAGGCAAAGACCAACGTAAACTTCTTCTCAACTGCACCTTCCGGAATGGAAGCTCCGCCGTCCTGCTTACCAATAAGAAGGAAGCAAAACAGACGTCCAAGTACAAAATCTGTAAGTTGGTACGAACCCAAACAGCAACTGACGACAGATCCTACCATGCAGGAATTAGAGAGGAGGACGAGGATGGCATCACTGGCTTCTCTGTAAACGAGCATCTGGTGTGGGCCATCAGAGAGGCCGTACGCAAGAACATTACTGCCTTTGCAGCGTCGGTCTTGCCAATTTCGGAGAAGATCCGGTACCTAGTATCATTGTTGAGGAAGGATAATTTTGTGCCGAATTTTGGAAGAGTGGTGGATCATTACTGCATACCGGCGTCCGGGTTGAAGTTTGTGAAGGAGATCGGCAAGGCATGGGGGTTGAAGAAGGAGGAGACGGAAGCGGCAATGGCGACGTTGCACCGGTTTGGAAACCAGTCGGCGGCATCGATGTGGTACCAGTTGGCTTACATGGAGGGAAAGGGAAGGGTGAAGAAGGGTGAAAGGGTTTGGCAGCTGTGGCTGGGAAGCGGGTTTAAGTGTTGTAGCATTGTATGGGAATGCATGAGAAGTATGGAGGAAGAATGGAAGACAGGTCCATGGTTTGATTGCATCGATGGGTACCCGATCCAAGATGAAAAGGAGACATGAACTGGCTGCTATTCAATTCATTTCAATGTAGTTCGCTACTTCTATGCGCTATTTTCAAATGGAGGCGGCATAATCTAGTGTCAGTGTTAAGTACTTGGCATGGTTTAGGGTTTATAAATTATAATTACTACTTGTGTGTACTAGAATATGTTTTCGGATTTCACTTTTAAGTATCACAATAATTCAACTGAAAGTTTACATTGAATTAGTTCGTAGTGAATAATTTCATGATTATTGAATCAGTTAGACGTATATGGAAACTATACTTTGAGTTGACGATTAGAGAAATATGTGACGAGAGCTTCATGCAGAAAATGAAAAATGAGCGAGGTAGGGATTTTAATATCGACATATACATATTATAATGGACATATATTGCTAATATGTATCGTTTATATCATCTGATATCGGTGGTTTTAATTAAAAATAAAAGAGAAATTTCACGGCCAATATTAGATAGTGAGTTCATTGAAATAATTTATCAAATCTAAATATGAAGACCAATCTCATATCGATGGAATAAATAATTTAGACGATGATGATGAAAGTCAGACTTTCACATAAATTTTTTTATTTTTGAAAATCTCTATTGCTCCCCTTAAGAGAACTTAAGGGTGTTCTCCAAGACAATTTTGACTCCTATGATATGGGAAAAAATCATTTTCCTTGAAAATCAAAATTACGAGGAAAATTAGTGTAAAGATACATATCTACGGTGTCACCCTACTTCTATATGCTATTTTCAATCTTCATACGAACGAAGAATAATCTAGTGCCAAGTTCGAATATCTCTGAGGTTACTCTGCACAGTTTAGGGTTTATAAATTATATCTACAACTTGTGTGTACGTAAAATATGCTTTCTCTTTCTCTCTTTATATATATAGTTAACTTTTTTTAAAGGTTCATGATGGAAAAACTATCTTACATCAACTGGTTAAAAGAAATTGACATAAATTTCAATTAGATCTTACTTTTAAGGTTCATGACGTATGTAAATATAGGCCAATATTTAGTAGATTTTGTAATGAAAGAGTCAATATTAGTGAATTTTATAAAAAAAATAGGAGAGAAAAATATTTTATTTTGAAAAGATATCATGAAGAAAGATATTCCTTGAGCAAGCTTCGGGAGAAGACTCTCCCTAAGAAATGTTTAAAAAAAGAACATATTTGATTACAAAAATATTTTCTTGGATTATCCCATCATTCATTTTCCTTTGTGTAAGCAGATCTGTCAATCGTTATACAATCCCATTTTGTGTTGCTGAAAACAGTGATGACAATTTATCCCAAAGAGAGAGAGCTCTGTGCCTTCATATTCACGAATTAAAGAAAACAGTGAAAACTCAATAAATATAGTCAAAAGGCTGGTTAAAGGTTTGAAGTCTGGGTTTGGTCCGAAGGCCGGATGGCCAGAAATAATGGATAAGGCATGTGAAAGGGCAATTAGATAAGAGTATTCTGAGAATAAGACAACGATCATTTATTGGCATTAGGAAAGTGAAAGGTAGATTGAATGAAGGGATTTGAAAGAGTGAGGAATGGGGTAAGGATTTGATACTTGCACCTGTTCTCGATGGATTCTTCTAGTATCTTTACCATTATTTTCTAAGATGATATTAGTACAAAGCTTTCTGTTTAAATGTTTTATTTTTAAGATACTCTTATATAAAATTATAGTTTTCAAGGTAATTTTATAAAAAATATTTTCCTTTTTATTTTATCAATTTACTTTATTTATATAAAAATGTAGTCTCCTAAAGGATACCAATCATCCCACTAGATATTTTGTAATTTGTATAATTCGACACAAGTTTTAATATATTGTCAATTTTATCTTTTATATAAAAAGTAAAATTATTATTCATACGAAATTCGGCGAGCTGATTTTACTCTTCATACGAAGGGTAAATTTGACGAACTGAAAAAAAAAAAAATTTAACGAGTTGATTTTACTGTCCATAAAAAAGATTAGTGAGCCAATTTTATTGTTCATACTAGGAGTTGAAAATTCGACTCTGCCGAGATTTTTCTCTCTTCTCATTTTTTTTAAATCTTAGTAGTTTTTTTTTGAAAAAATTTTATTTAAAAAAATAAAAAAATTATTTTTTTAAATTAAAAAATATAAATATCGACCAATATTCGTCGGTATTAAATGAATATCAGTTAAGATGTGGATCAAATCCACACCGATATATATTTTTTACTAAAATAAAAATAAAAATTATACTATACTTATCGACAGAGATATCTACTAAAATCTACGTAAACCTCGAGGATCGCTAACCTTGAAACAATTCTCTGATATTTGGTGAAAGTGAAAGATTCGAGTCCTTATTGTCAACCCTAGCCAACGGTTGGCCCGCCATTTCTTTTATTGCATTTGTCAGTACGTTTAAAAGTTGTTAGCTACCATATTTATTGATACAGCCATAGAGGTAATTACATTAGCACATATTTATTAGTTTTTTTAAAATTTAAAAGTATTTGAAAAGAAGGAATTTTCACATCCAGGAATTTAGTTTTCGTGTTTATAATTTAAAAAAATGCAATATACCTGAAGAATCTCTAAAATTCTAAAAAGAGTCTAAAAAAAAACGAAAACATACATGACCAAATGTTGGTAAATATTTTACTCTGTTTTAATGATGCATTATCTGTTAAACTCCAAAAAACCCTTGAAATTAGAGAAAAGTTAAAAAATTATGAAACAAATGAGAGGAATTTTGAAAAACCAGCAAAAGAATAAAAATAAAAAGCCTCAATTGCTTGACTCAACTCTAAAATTAAATAAAAAATATTTAAATTATTTTAAAATACCCTAAAATAATATTAACTATTGAGTTGACAAAATGACAGAGACCAAGGGTGGAGAGGCTTAGTTGAAGGTCTACTTCGTTACGTGAAATAAGTTGAAATATTTCTATAAGTTTAAACGAAGTTAACCACTTAAAATGCGCTTCCAATTAATTTCTATATAATTATAGAATAATATAAGACATATTGCGAAACATCGACAATTAAATTGAAAAATAAATAATAAGACTAAGATGTTTATATATTAATAAATTTCAGTCACTCGTTGTTTCTATTATTTTAGTCAATGATGCACAATTCAACTAGAATATAATAAATATCATAATTATTATAATTATCGTATGCCAGAATTTCAATTGATTCTAGTATAAATTATACCAGCAGTCATTTTATAATTTAAAATGTTATTTTTAATGATCAATACATTCTTTTAGATAAATTAACATTTTTTTTTAAATAAAGAGGAGCCCGGACAGTCAGTACATTTTGCAATGTAGATTAGATAAAACTAATTCCTTTTTACCATGTAAATGCTAATTTTTGTAATATTTACTTCATATTTTTAAATTTTAATGATATCTCTCTTTCTTCTACTTACAAGTGACAACATGTATATTTTTAATGTATTTCAATTGGTTGTTTCCCGTCTCATAATGAAGGAGGTTGTGGGTTTGATCTCCCGTAGCATAATCTTAGTATGCTTTAGTGGTAGTGAGCTCACTTTTAGAAGATTTACGTTAGTATCCCGCAGATTTCAATACGTAAATTAAAAAAAAAATACAATTCAAAAATTTTATATGTATAGAATAATAGATGAAGTTAATACTATTACAGTAATAATAATAACGATCGAAGTCTTACAAAAATGAACCTAACTAAACTATATTACATTGTTGTCACGTTTTTTTTTTTTTTTCACAGCTAGACCAGCTCATACAAACCATATCAGAGATATGAGAATGACGTTGGAAATTTTGGTCCACAAATGCGCTCACCAACCAGAGATAGTACTTGCATAAAATAATGAATATTGTCGGAAACTAACCAGACATTGACTCATTCTTTCTTTTTAATATAATAATTTTATATATATTAACCTTGCCGAATTAAATTATAGATTGCATATATGTTGACTAGAAAATATTTTTTATTTGAATTTTTTATTTATTTGATTTAAGCAAATAAGCTAGAAAACTTCACTTTAACTATATATTTTATTTAGTTTAAATCAGCTCACTTTCTATATGTGTTAAAATATTTTTTTAATTCTCACACAAGCAATTATTCATTTGGTTTTATGAGATTTATGGTGAATATTTATTACAAACATTATATATTTTAACTTTAAGTCATAAGAGATTATCTTAATCCGTTTTACCACTGACAAAGAAATTCACTCATGTAGTGTTTTACTGAGCAATGTGAGATGGTAGGATTCATCTTAGCTAAATTATTATCATACTATCAAATTATTTATAATCAAATTTTAGTTTTTTAAAAGGAAAATAAAAGCATAAAAAAGAGAATTTAATTATAATATATAATTTAATAATTAAGATTAATAACATAATAAAAATACATCTAAATTTAATAGATTTCAGTAAAAATTTCATTCCCATCCACAGAAGTAAGCCCACATGAAAACCTAATTCCGAGCCCGACGTATTTGTACATTTGCCTATAAATAATGTGGCCTTCTCCTCTAATATAGTGAAATCATTCGCCACCCTCTCCTCAGTGCGATCTCGATGGAGGACGCTAGTTCAAAATACGATCGCGATCTTCAACCTTTCGACCCGAAGGTTCATCTTCCTACTCAGCTTCTGATTAACAAAATCCGGTCCTCATTCTTCGATTTTCTGAAACTGTGTTCTCTCTTCCTTGCCAGTTCCATTGAATGTTGTCTCATTCTGTACAGAACGAGAACCATTTACCATATCTACTTCCATTAAGCTGCTTGCTTGCACTTTTCACGCTGGAGAATTGGATTTCCAGGCCAATGCCAGTCTACCTCGTCGATTTCTCTTGTTTCGGGCCTCCAAAACGCTTCAGAGTCCCCAAATCTGGCTTCCTCGAGCGTGCGACCCTCTTCAATCTCTTTGACAAACAAAGCATAGACTTCATGGCCAAAGTTATGGGCGCATCTGGACATGGAGAGGAAACTTACCTCCCACCTTCGCTGCACTACCTTCCGCCGAGAACCAGTCAAGAAGACACCATCAAAGTGTTAAAGTTGTATTTTCCTTTTGTTATTAAGGGTAGTTTTGTCCTTTAAACTTCTTAGGGCTAATTAGGGTTTGTGCAGTTTAGTATATATGAACATTGTATCGTGGTTTATGAAAATAAGATCATCAGATTCTAATACAAAGAAGCCCAGATGCTTCTCTTCCCAGTAATGGAGAACCTCCTCTCCAAAACTAAAATCTCTGCTCTCGACATAGACATTCTTGTAGTCAACTGCAGTGGCTTCTGCCCCTCCCCTTCACTCTCTGCCATGATCGTAAATCGATTTGCCATGCTCCACGACGTCAAGAGCTTCACCCTCTCCGGAATGGGATGCAGTGCGGGCTCCATCGGCATCGATGTGGCTCGCAACCTCTTCTAGATTCACCCAAATTCCTATGCCGTTGTCGTCAGCGCCGAGCATCCATTGTGATAAACATACTTTGAGTTGGAGGATGATAATATTGGTGTCGATAAGTCTGCTTATAAATGCACCCATTGCCATCAGACTGGGTATAGCAAAGATCGTTGCTTTGATACCAACTTAGGATTTAGGAACCAATTGGATTCCCCTTTTTCATATATTTTGTTCAATAAACATATTACAATTTATAGAATACAAGAGCTACAAATAAGGAAATAATCTTGAGGTAAATCAATCCTACAGCTGTACAATCAATTATACAGCTGTAAAATCTTCAACAATGCTCTCTACCGGCTGGTATGCAGGCAAAGACCGACCTAAACTTCTTCTCAACTGCACCTTCCGGAATGGAAGCTCTGCCGTCTTGCTTACCAAAGGGGGGAAGCAAAACAGACGTCCAAGTACAAAATCCGTAAGTTGGTACGATCCCAAACTGCCACTGACGACAGATCCTACAATGCAGGAATTAGAGAGGAGGACAAGGATGACATCACTGGCTTCTCTTTAAACGATCACGTGATGTACGCCGTGAGAGAGGCCGCATGCAAGAACATTACTGCCTTTGCAGCATCGGTCTTGCCAGTTTCGGAGAAGATGCGTTACCTAGTAGTATCATTGTTTAAGAAGGATAATTTTGTGCCGAATTCCGGAAGAGTGGTGGATCATTAATGCATACCGCCGTCTGGGGTGAAGTTTGTGAAGGAGATCCGCAAGGCATTGGGGTTGAAGAAGGAAGAGACAGAAGCGACAATGGCGACGATGCACCGGTTTGGAAACCAGTCGGCGGCATCGATGTGGTACCAGTTGGCTTACATGGAATGAAAGGGAAGCGTGAAGATGGGAAATAGGGTTTGGCAGCTGTGGCTGGGAAGCGAGTTTAAGTGTTGTAGCATTGTATGGGAATGCATGAGGAGTATGGAGGAAGAATGGAAGAAAGGTCCTTAGTTTTCACCGTTATTTATAATATGAATTTTTAACACGTTCAAGTATTCAACTATATTTGTATGAGGATTGAAATTAAGTACTTGAAGAGAAATTCTTTTCTAAACATACTATATTCTACTTAATTGCATTTGGTTATTTTAAAAGGAAGAATTGATGGGAACACCTTTATTTTTATAAAATGATAATTTATATTACTTTATTTTAATTAAAATTATAAAGTTTAGTTTTTTTAAAATAATAATAATACTTTATATTATAACTTAAACAAATATATTCTTATCATTTAAATTTAATAAGATAGTAAGAGTGTACACTTATTCAAAATAGGAGTTCCTTGTTAATAAGATAGTAAGTTTAGTTTTTTCCATTTTGTTCTGGGTTCTTCCCAGTTTTGCTAACTCGTTAGTGATTGGGCTTAGTGGCCCATTATTTTACTTTGCTGGTTTCTGGCTTTTAATATATTTTTGAAGCTACGATATCGAAAAATTATATAATTAGTAATAAAATGATGAAAATTAAAAAAAAAAAGATAAATGAGGAAAATTTGTAGAAATAATTTCATAATTTATTTTCTTAGTCAATGAGTGTTATTTTAAGTTATGAATTATAGAAATAAAAAAAATACATAATAAAATACTTGAAAATTATATAATAATGTAGAAAAAAATTAGAAAATAAAACTAATGGGGTCCTAATCACTTGAACTGATAACCACACAAATGTCATACATAATAATATAATGTTTTCTTTCATTTGAGAAAATAGATTTTATTTTTCATTAATAATAATTAGATACTTTTAGACCCTCTCTTTTTCTTTGTAATTTCTCCCCTCTTTTAATGAAATTCTTTTCTGACTGCTCAAAAAATAATAATAATAATTAAAAAAATTATGAGCTATAGTTAATTATGTTAAATTGATATACTAAAAATAAAGAATACCTTCTAATAATAATGACAATAGTAAAAATATTAGATGATAAATATAATATTAAATTATTACAATAAGATAAATAAAAGAAAACACTATACTTTCAACATAAGTAAATATTGTATTTAAAATAAAAATATTATTACTTTCACATTAAAAATAATTTTTTGATAAAATAAAAGAGTAGACACGTGAGCTTTCAAATGAGCTCTTTAGGAAGCTCACGTGAGCTCTTATGATTTTTCATTTAGAAACCCTAATGCTCCATCTTTTAATACCCTTCTTCTCTTTTACTCTCTCTACTGAAACCCTTACTGCAGCCGCCGCTCTCTGTAATTTTTCGCATCAATGAAGAAGAAAAAGAAGCAGAGAAGAGAAAGGCAAGCGGGTGTAGAGATTTTTTTTCTTCAATCTTTTCTCCATATTTTCTTTTTTCTCTTTCCATTCTTTCTCTATTCCTAAAAAAAAGCTTTCTTAAAAAAAAAAATTACAAAAATCGAATTTTTAAAATTCGGCGATATCAAGACCGATAATTCGGTCAAAAATTTGTTCATATCGGCCGTATTTGTTTTGTACGGCCGATACTATACGTATCGGCCGATATAATTCAGTGGTCAAAAATCTGATATATATCGGCCGATACACACAGTATCAACCGATATTTTGACCCCTGCTTCTCTGTAAGTCATTTTGGGCCTTGCCTGGGCTGTGGGTTCCTATTGTATATTCTCGGGCCTTTTCCTCTTCATTGAATTTACTAACCTCTTCATTAAAAAAAATAAGAGTTTCTTGTTATTTACTTTAAATTTTGTATATCTTTTATAAGATTTTGATTCATTAAGTTAGATAGTTTGCAATAGTTAGCAATGAATTTTAATCTTAACTTTTCTATTATCTTAATTTTACTTCCGAGTTTTGTATGTCATATATTAATAAAATACTTTATTTATTTTGATTAAAATTAAAATATCATAATCATGTTGGTTTAGCAAGGCAACCCTTGTATCCAGTGTGAAAGAACTCAAGGGCAGAGACTGAAGAAATCGAAGTGCGAGAAAGAGAAGAAGTGGAAAGGAGAGAAGGATGGGAGGGAAAGGGAAAAGGCGTAGGGAGAAGAACTTCTTAGCAGCTCACGGCGGCAACACTCGCCTCCCGCCACCTCCCAAAGCCACCGATATTGATGCTCTCCCCACCAAACTCCGCCTCCTCATGGACTTCATGTCCCCTTCTCCTCCATCAACAAAAATCCCCCAATCCCAAGGTCTCTTTCTTCTTCTTCTTCTTTCTCTTTTTCTTTCTTTCATGGGTCCCATTTATTTCCTGTTTGGATGAATTCTTGTTTGGCCTTTCAGGGAACGCTGCAAGAGCTTCTAAGGATGCCAAGAATGAGAGCAGGAAAGAAGGCCCCAGTTCCAACCAAGTAAGGCCACTTTGGAACTTATATTTTAATATAAAGTACCTACTTTTCTCGTTTTCTATTTCTCGAATCTGTTTGGTGCTTCTACATGAATACTGTCCAAAATTTTATTAAATGGAGCCGCTTTAATCATCAATTTCTCATCCTGGTAACTGTGAGTAGAATCGGAGAATGCAATATGCTGTAGAACATGGAAGTTCAAGTACCTGAAATATTTGTTGCAATTTCTTTAGTGTGAATATTGTCCGCTTACCTCAAATTTGTATTGAATAGCTTTAACAGTGATTTTACAGTAGTGATATTGGAAGATCATTCATTTGGTTGTATTGGAATTTTTTTTTCTTTTTTACTGTGATTGGATTGAGGTTGTTAGGCTCTTTTTCCTATCCTTCTGCAATATTGTTTGTAGTTTGATGCCAATAACCGTAGTTGGGGATCGTAGTCGATTTTCAGGGTAAAAAAACTATAGGTAAGGAAATGGATCCTAGTTGATTTTCCTTGAGGGATAGAGGAAACCCCACCAGAGGGGCTGGACAGATGTTAGAACATGGTTGCCAAACTGATGCAAACAAGTGTCAAGAAAGCCCTAAATTGCTTCCGCCAATTCACACTCCACTGCACTCAACTATTCAACTGATTGATACCATATATCCATTGATAATGGTAATAGTAGAAAATTCAGTTGTAACTCCCACACAATTTAGGTCACAAAACATTGTGAATTTTACCCACAAATAACAAAATTTGGAATGAGGGGAATTTTCAGCATTATGATTGAATTGACCTGTGGCAAAACTTCTAGAAATGAGTCCTACAATTGAAAATTCAATTTTTCACATCCTACTCAAGTTCCGGTTTAAATAATCTGAAACAACCAGAGAACTCCAGATCACTTGCATGGGCGGTGCTATCATCATACAGTTTTTCTCCTCACACCATCAAATTAGCTCCACAACATGTTGCTGCCCACCTAAAGTTTGGGACTAAATTGTGATACATTTATATGTGCAGAAGTGGTAGGGTTTGTTTTTATTCAATCCTTTCGACTGTGTGTTATTCTGTGAAAAAAATAAACAAAAAGAATGAAATGCAAACTAAATGGTTCTAACTTCAATTGGTGTTCAATTTTTCGTAATATGCATCAAACAAACTGTAATTTGTCTTCAAGGGTTGAAATTCATTCCAACATTCTTCACAAACCTGTAAGAGTGATTTGACAGAAGAAAATAGGTGCTAATCGAGTAGGTTACATAATGACAATGGTGTATATAGATGAAGTTAGAAGGCATTCTAGAGCTAGGGCGAAGAGTACCCTGCCCGTGGAGGACTTTACAAAGACCTTTGTACGGGATCTAAATTGAAGGCCTGAAGCTAAACAAAACTCCAGAGGGTTGATGTCTTAGAGTTACAAGACACTCTAGAAGGATGAAGGCCTGGAGCCAAACAGCGCTCAGGAGGAAGCAGTATTCGAACCAAAAGCAACAACAACAATTCAATTTGTATTTGTTCAAAGCACCAAAGTTACAACAAAATTTAGGAGATCTAATGTTAGCATCAGTAAAAAAAACTGCACGGCAAGGACTTCTTTTGTCAACAGCTAGAATTATGCGAACAACAAAGGTCAAGGTGAGAAAGCAGTCGTGTAGTTGGCTCATAATGGATTTGGAATTCAAACAGTGCAAAGATAGCTCTCTGTGATTACATGTCATGCTCTCATTAGACGGCTCTGTTCTCTCTTGGCACTTATATGAAGAAGTAAATGCAAGAGGACAAAGTAAGTAGTATTAGATAAAAGGAACTGGCATTTACATTCTAAACTTATGCCTCAAATCTTTCAACTTATTCTATTTCTTTGTTAATCACATTGTATTACTTCACTCATAGTTTTGTTTATTTTGCAGTACTTTTTACTTTGAGTTCTGTTCTTATAAAAAGTAGGCTTATTATAGAAAATTTCTAAAAGAGTATATACCTAATTAAGGTCAGTCTGCCTTAGAGCTAGGCGAGGTGCAAAATGGTTCTGAAGTCTAGCCTATCTGTAGTCTATGTTCAGGAAGATACTGTGTGGCAGTTTATCAAGGCTTTTCCCTAAAAAACTTCCAGATGTGTATCGTGTGGATATGATTAGTGGACATTATGATATTACTTTGTGAGAATTTTTGCAAAGATCCTGCCACATGGATGTGTTGTATGTTATAATGTTTATTATCATTTGATGCTTTATCGTTGTTGCTCAGGTTTCTTCTTTCATTCTTTGAGCTTTAATAAATGTTGTCATGCACACAATAAAAAAGGAACATTGTCATGACTTGTACATCTGCAAATGAACTTGGTGTCCATTACCTATCGTTTCTTCTTTCTTACCTTTTTTTTCTGAGAAGTATGGAGTACTTTAATTCTGATCTTTCAGTGCATCATGGCTTTGGTCTGGCTGCTGCCTCGTTTAAGCAATTATAAAGCTATTCTTGGGCAGCTTGAACCAGGCTGAATGTTGCAACTCTATTCTTGCTAGATATTCCAACATTTCAATTTTCAGCTCCAACAATATTCTAAGATTGGAGTATTTGGTGGAAGCCAATGTTGAATCTTGTGACATTTCTACAATTGCTTTTGGATGATTTCCAATATGAATATATTACTATATTGCTTTTTGATTTTTTTTTTAATGGTAGCATGACTCAAACCTGCAAGCTTCATGGTTGCAACATTGAACGGTAGACACTCATTCTGTACATGTATAAATAACAGTAGATGCTGAGATGCATCAAATGGATGGCCCCAAGGATCTCTAGGCATGCATTACTTGAGCCAAGATACAAACGGAAGTTCACATTAAGTCTTAAACATCTGATTCATTTGAACTTTTGCAGAATGAACATAGCACTATTGCTCCCAAGTTTAAAGAGCAAGATAATCATGAGAATGTGACGACACTTGAGCATAAAGGTCACAACAATAATAAAAGCACAGATGATAAGGGTAAAAGAAAGAGAAAGAGGAAGGCGGCTGAGGATCTTCGCTTTCAGAATACCAATCAAGATTTGGCAACAACTAGCTTATCTAAACGAGAGCGCAGGAAAAAGTATATTTCTTTCACATTGACCTTGTTATCTTCAAATAAGAATTCTATCTTCTTCTTCCTTTTTTCTTTTTTACCCATTTTGAAAGGTAATGACATTTCTACTTATAATATTGTGGCTGAGGGTTGATGGGCCTGCATTCCCCAATGACCAACTTTGTAACAGCATGGGATCATTACCCTCTTTTCTTTAATGGATATGCTAATATGTCCAAGTTACACCCCATTGTTCCATAAAAGGTATCTCTACCCTCGGACATCTTCTGTGTCCACAACCGAGCAATTCACACTTTCAGGTGACTGCAGTTTTGTTCATGGCATTTTCTTTCCAAACTGAAATGATCTCCATGTGGCTCATTTACCAAATATTACTATTCACTAATGAACAATGACAAGCCTTAAGTACAGAGTAAGCACTTTGCGAGCTTAATATACTATTTCTTTGTAAAGCGTTAATAGCATTTCCTCACCAATTGTGGGTTTTTTTTTGGCTTATAATTTGCCAGGTATTTGGAAGCAAGAAAGAAGAAACACAAGAAAGGCAAGACAGATGAAAGTCCAGACTTTCCAGTGCGAGAGGAGATTAAGTTTGGTGAAGTTGTTGAAGCTCCACCAAAAATGTTAACATTGCCTAAGGTAGTTGTCTTTGTTCCTCTGTTGCTTCAATATTAGTATGGTGCAATTTGATAACATATTTCTTTTAGCTGCTTGATATTGATAAATGTTGCTCTTCTCACTTGAAGGGAAAGAAAACCTCCCTTACTGCTTCACATGAAAGACTTCGTTTGCAAGCAGTTGAGGCATACAGGAACCGGAAAGGATGGGCATCGAGACCGGGTATCCAAGTTCCACCTGTAACTGCAAACCTATCGTCTTGAGATGTAAGAGGTAATTCCAGGGATGCATTTTTTTCCATCTCCCTGCAGTTGTGTGCTTTTATGGTCTTGTTTGGACTGCCAAATTTGCAAGTGAGGTGTATCGTTGCAACCATCTCCAATGACAGGCATACATACTTACTCCCATCAGAACTTCTCATTAGGTATAATTCCCAGAAATTTGTCCTTGTACGCATTTTATTGCGAGTAGGATGGTATAATGCAAGGACGTATCTTTTTCTGTTCATAACCAATTGAAGTACTCATGGTTAATTAATTATTTGGTAAGAGGTGCCTATAAGTTATCTAAACTTCCTTCAACAAAAACATGGGAGGCAATTAAAATTCACCTTCATCTAATCATTCTAGCCTTTTGATTTTGAACTTTGGAATTTGACATTTATAAACCATTGTTCCATCTCATAAAGTTACGATGATTGAATGATAAAAGTTTTTTGAAATCCTCCTATCCATTTAGTCCTTTACTTATTACATCCGGCCGGGTGTGTGTTGGCAGCCAATAATAGATTGCTAGCTTTCCTAGAGAAAATGACTACATCAGCCTCCCTTAAATTGCCCTAACAAATAAACTAGCTTAAACCTTTACCAGGCAAGATAGACGAGGTTGCTGGGAGTGCTATGAAGTTGAAAAGCCTTTCAGCCTCGGAAAACCTGTCATTATCAAGCCATCTTTCATAATAGAAAATGTCAGCATCATTGCTCCCCAGGAATTTCATTCTATTCACAACATTTGGTAGGCATGTCATGTTCCCATGTCCCTTACTGAATTTATGTGCTGTGAGATTTTTTTATTTGATACCTCGAATTATTGGGACTTAAACATGAGACCTCTAGTTCTTGAATCAGAGCGTCTATCAATTGAGCTATCTCATGCGAAGTACCAATGGAAAGAGATGAACAAAATCAAAGATGGAAATTAACTATTAATTTTGCTCTTACTTTTCTCATTTCCTCTCTTTTCCTCTTTCCAAAAAGTAAATGCTAAATTGAAATTTCTTTTAATTTTTGTGCACCATGCATCATGGTGAAAAATCAATACTCGGATAATGTTACCCCCTTTATCTCCATCCAAACGCAGCCCATACTGAAGCATTCCAACCCCTCATTCAATCCATTTCGACAATCCTGGGATCATTACTCAAATTTTGATGCTACTTTGGTCTTGTTTAGCCAATTTTTATAATATGTTTTAATTAAAATATTCATGTTTTTAACCGAAACGAAAATTGTCTCGCTTTAAATCATATTAATTTGTCTTTTAATATATTTATGCTAAGTTTGGGTTATAAAAGCTCTATTATTTTGTTTAATAGAGAAAATCATATGAATACCCTTTTTTAAGTAAGAAGAGTTTTATCTGTACCTATATTTTCTTAGACAAAACACTGGCATGTTCCACTGTAAAGGTGAAATGAAATGTCTTTATCAAAGCAGAATTAACCGTCTTGACTGGTCTTTGAAGGCTAAAAAAAGCATAGAGTGCCTCCGCAGTTTGTTTGAATTTTGAAGTGATCAAATGTTCGTCTAATGAAGTAGGTCTTACGATGACAGTAACTCGAATGGACCACTCTCTATAAATTTAACGAGGTGGTTGTGAATTGAGAAAAATATCTGTATGATTAGTCTCACCTCTATTATAGATTAAAGATACTATGTTATCCATAAAAAACTTTCAGAATTTCCGAAATATGTTATCCATAAAAACTTTCAGAATTTCTGAAATATATTTTTACCATCGACCATTTATTGTCTGGAGATCATAGTTAAAACTTTTAGAAGGGATCATCTTTTAAATATGTAGAACTTGATCGGAAAATTTGGACCATACACATTGCAATGGATTTGACTCCAGCCGTCCATACTTTAGTCCTTTTTATCACTGTTGGCATCTAATCTAAAAAAACAAGCTGATCGGAGAAACCTAATCCCTTTTTTCAGCAAATGCAGAGCAGGAATGGGTAGATCCACGGGTGTAAATATAGATTGATATTGGTGGGTTTTCTTTTAAAAAAAATAGGAGAGAAATATATCAGTTTTCATATCGGCTCATATTCGTGGATTTTTTTTTAAAAAAAAATAAGAGAGAAATATTGGCCGATATCTCGATAGACACACGTGAAGAAGAGAATCGAAGTCGAGCAAAAATTTTGTTTTGGGGAAATGAAGTCACTCATCTTGGACACACAAATGAATGATCAGAACCGTTCAAAAGACAGCACTGCCAAGAAGGATGAGACCCATTTATAATATCCCTGACATATAGCCCATAAAATCTCATAATAATTGCATCAATAAAGTTTTATTTTTTAATCTACTTGAAATATAACCAATTTAAATCACCAAAACTCAAATAAGAGTCTTGCTGTGCAGAGTACTTCTAAAAAACCTGATGTCGCATAATGCTTTGTCAATTGTTGTAATAATGAAGTTACTCCCCTCCACCTCAAAGGCTTACTCATCAAACACGTAATGGCCCATTAGAATTGGATGTGAATTGAACTCGAGATATATTTCATGTGCATTGAACCCCCTAGCCAGAGACTGAGCTCTCTCAGCCACAGGTAACAGATAGGAAGGCCAGCCAGTCCCCCCTGTCATTCATTTCCTTCAACAAACGCAAGATGACAAGATGGCAAATTGGTGTAATTTCAAATATAAATCTATTGCCTCCAAAAGTAACTGAGCATTCACTCACATTTTTCTATGGTCATGGATTATATTCCCTCCTTCCTATTTTAGTGTAAAATTTGAAATATTTGTATTTTTTGAAATATTTGATTTAGAGAGTAGCTGACAGAGCCCACCCAGAAGTCCAGAATTGAGAATCTCAACTATTTTAAGCGAAAAATACCAAAACATTCTTCCAAAATTACATAAAAGAAGGCGATCTAGGTAAAAATTCACCCCACAAGTGGGAATTCATTGAATCTTCCACAAACGGAGGAGAAAAGCACAAAACAATGGGCTGTTTGGATGAGGAGTACATGAGAATCACCTTCTTCTATCATGGTCACATGAGACCTACTTACCAACCAGCATTTTTTGATTTATGAAAAAAAAACGTATAAAACAATTTATACTTCATTGAAATCAAATATAATATGGGTAAAACTACATTCCAAATGACACTGCGAAATCGCCTCAAATCTTATTTTATGATTCAAGCTTGCAAAAAAGTTTATTTTTTTCTTCTGAAGTTTGTTAAGAAGG
This sequence comes from Chimonanthus salicifolius, assembly GCA_013350335.1. Lineage (NCBI taxonomy): Eukaryota > Viridiplantae > Streptophyta > Magnoliopsida > Laurales > Calycanthaceae > Chimonanthus > Chimonanthus salicifolius. The sequence continues at coordinate 62,153,568 of CM023539.1, forward strand.
AGCTATGAGGATGAGAACAGAAACCCGTCATTATTATTATTATTATTTCTAGTAAAGAATGAACAAGAGCTACCAAAGGGTCTCTTTACACGATAAAAATACAATAAACCATATGCAGCCAAACAAGGAACTAAACTTCTATAATTCTATATCAACCAAGAAATAGAAAGAAGTGTTATCAGAACCTTACCATACAATAAAAAAATTATAGAACTCCATCCTGTTCGTGTATATGAACTGTGTAGTTCCTGGCACTTACAGAGATCATAGTAACTGATAACTATCTCTGCAGAAACCAATAAATAAAAATTTAACCCAAATAGGTAGGAATTGACCCAGATCAGAAAATCCATGGATTCATGATTTCCATCCTGTCTTCGTTCCTCCCAAAATTCCCCATTCCCAAACAAGGGACGGGAATCCAGATTCCAGAATGTATGTATATCACCGACCTTTTTTAATTTCCATTTATGTCCTCCTCCGTTTACGAAATTGCCTCAAGACCCCTTCAAGAGCAACGTCGAAAGCGTCCTGAGTAGTTTCCAATCCGTCCTTGGGTGAAGCGTACACAAGCTTCGGTATGTACTCAACGATTTTTTCTCTCATTTTTTGTACTCTTTCGTCTCCCAAACCCTGAAGAACGGAACGGATAGACGTTCCGTTTTTTATGTCTCTCCGGTCTATGAAAACCGAGTAGGATTCCGGTTCCGCCGGGAGGTGCCACGGGTACTGGACGTAAGCGGATCGTCTCCAGAAAAAAACCGGGATTGAGCCTGCCACCATGCAATCGAAAATGGACCGCCTCGTAAAGCTGTCGCCTCTCGGCTGGAGGCAGAAATCCGAGTCGAGGAAGAGTTGCAGAGTGGTGGAGCTGCTGTTGGAGCAGCGGCTGCCAGAGCAGTCGACGGCGCGGCAGGTGCCGTTGGAGTTGTGGCATTGGTCGAGAAGAAGCGCTCTGAAGTCGTCCTTGAACTCGGACCGCGTCGCGCCAGCGAAGCAGAAACGGGTCGAGCGGGGGCGGATGAGGACGTGGCTCTGCCAATCTCGGATATCTGATTCGGATCTCGGGTGGAACCCCGTCGGGTACGGGACGCCAATGTCGAACTCGTCCCACGGGTTTCGTTCGATGAGTAGTCGGGTCACATTCTTCATTCCCGGCATGTACAGAAAGCTTCCGCCCCAATCTCCGTCTTTCGACCGGCGGAAATCCCACGTTATCCTACCAAGCATCATGAAATGATCCCAGCCGTTGGATCTCTTCCAGTAGCTCTGCTCTCCTAGCCATTGAAGAAGCATCTCACAGTGTCGGTCCCGATCCTGAGAGCTGTAATTCGACCAGAGGAATTTCCCCACAGCGAGGCCAGCATAGAACGGGACGAAGAATGCGCTGGCGGAGTCAGGATCCAGGGTCCGGCACCGGTGCTCGAGCATCCGATTGTGATAAATTACCTCGGCCATGAACTGATCGGTGGAGTACCACGCTGGGATCAAACTCCGCGGAATTATTCCGTCCAGATCAGCGGCCGGTGGACCGAAGCCGCCATTGGAGAGTGCATTACAGCGGGAATTCCATGGATTGAGGCCGTGGCAATCGTCGGAGAGTTCCTTGTTGAAGACGGGCGGGAGGTCGTAGACGAAAACCCGACCCGAATTGCAAGCGGAGGGAGGGCTAGTGTTTGGAGATGGGAGACGACGAGTGGAGGAGACAGGAAAGGAACGGGCGGTGAGGAGGAGGAGAAGCTGGAGGGCGAGGATGAGGAGGATGAGCCATGTTCGGGGGTGGGCTGTAATGTAAATTCGGAGAAAGTCCAGGGGGTTTTTGGAAGGATAGGAGGGTTTGGGGGGCTTTTTCGGAAATTGCGGTTCTATACTTGGTGACGGATCGGATTGTGGAAGCATCAGATATGGATCGTTTTCTTTCCGTCCCCACGGCAGACGGAAAACAGAGGCGTGTCAAGAACGGCGACAAAAGAGCCGATCACTCGATGACAAGTCGGGAGGAGACAAATGAAGAGAGCTTGGAAAAAAAGAGGAGAGTTGTAAAAAGAGAGGAAGGATGGGTTGTCAGCTTTATATTGATTATGGAACTCAATTTCTCTTAGATTAATCTAAGGTAGCTTAAATTTTGCCACGTGTATATCGTAACCGACAGGCGACAGTCAGTCCCCTAACTCGTTCACCGCCACGTAGGGGTTTTCTTCTGTTGCGCTAGGAAATCTTTCTCTTAAACTATTATGGACGCTCAATTTCGAAGAAACTGCCAGTTATGCCCCTAAATTTGCGGAGCTGATGGAATGTAAGCGAAGCCACGTGAGAGGAGGGATTCCATTTTCACTAATATATTTCTATTTCTAATTTCTATTTAAGCTTTTAAAATAAAAATTAATATATTAATTTCAAGTTTTCAACGAAGAAAGTGGAACCGACCTTCGTCTTTTTTTCCCTCCTTGCTGTCAAAACTCAGAAGTGCAAAAATGGAAATTTGTTTTAGAGCTTGAAATCAGCCGCGTCGTTGATATTTTTTTAAAACGCAAACCCATTTAGGTTTGTAAGCCTAACTACAGAAGTTTACTCCAAATTGGGCCCAAGTACTTTTCAGCCCAATACTAATGATGAGCTCGACTCGGATTTTGCAATCACGGTAAGGAGTTCACATCGTACAAGACTTACAAATTTTGTAATTATCATTATAAAAGCATTTTGAAGAGAACTATTATTTAACGGCTGCGATCAGATGGAGGGTAAATTTTCAAGAGGGTGCAACTAAGGGTAAGAATATACAAAATGAATATCCTTTGAATATTCAAAAAGTGAGAAAGGGCGGAATAAGGAGGGGTTACCCCCCATCACCCCCTCTTTATATTACATTTGACCATCTTATTCTATATCTTTGTTGGTTGTAAATTTATTCAATTATTATTTGAAATTAGTCTATTTTGAGTTGCATGTTATAGATTCTTGATTCTCTTTTATTGAAATCAATGAGAATCATTATCAAATCAATATTAATTAATATGTATTTTTGTCATGCCCAAATAATACCTTAGACTAGTTAGTTTGCTAGATAGCTGTGGGCAATAATTTGGCAACATCCAACCTCATCTAAACATGTTTAAAGCCATTGAACCTGGTTCATCTAGTGGACCCACAAGCCCATTGAGTTTTTCTTTTAAAAGCCCACTATAAATGCTTGCTAGGGCATGGCAAGGAGGAGTGAATGACTGCACATAGCAGGGCCGTGTTACACGTGTACGATCATATTGCTCAGACAACCTTAGATATATTTTTTAATGTAAACAGTTTTGATTTGGGCCAGATTATAGAATAGTTCTAGTCCTACACTATGATTTAATCTTAATATTAAATTTATAATTCCAAATTTGCAAATGAAAGCGTATGAGTCAATGCAATTGCAGAAATAACACAATCAAAACTTGTTGAAAGAATTGAAAATAATCAATTTTACTATTAAATAAAATCCAAATAGTTCATTTAAGTTAAATAAAAAACTTATCCGTATTACTCTACTAATTCATTTAATTATTTTTTGAGTCATGTTTAAATTTAAAACTCAAATGTACTTAACTAATTAAGTCCAATATTATTTTATGTGTTTTATGTTGAAGCTCGTTTTTTTATAAAAATTATCACTTATTGAGTCCTTATTTGTGGTAAAATAAATTATATTTTCTAATAATTTACTATTTCAACTGAGCCTATACTTTATTTATATTTGTATATTATAGTCTGTTTAAGATATAGTCAATGTTCAATTAAATTTATGTAACTTCTGCAATCATAATTAAAGTAAATTATTTTAGATGGTCTTTAATATCCACTATATTTAAAATAGCCTATAAAAATTATTCAATTGAAAGCGAATCCATTTACATTTGTAAAAATTCTTTTTTTTTCTTTTTTCCCGCGAAGTGGCAACCGGCAACCGGCAACCGACAGTCAGAGAGAAACTCTTTTTTGTCTGTTCCTTAGACGTGTGGATTGACTACTCAACCTTGTTCAAATGGGAAAGAGTCTCCCTGAATAAAAAATAAATAAAAAGATTATCTCTATCAGTCATTTGACATGCAATTTAGATTTAAAGATTGAATGATTAAAATAATAATCATTATTACTGTTTAAATAATTTGTCTTATACATCTAAAATTGACAAAGATACTTAAAATTTTAACAGTTCACCTTGAATTAAAATTTTCAGCTATAAATATGAAAATAAATAATCGAGGTTGGAATTACTATATCTCAGATAGAAACACCATAAGCCATTTATTTTAGAATTTAGTATTTCTTAAATAAAGTTCTTATTTTAGATATCTTCAGAGGTTACAAAATCTCAAACTATTTTTAACGGACATGCAATTGTTTTTTGAAATTAATACTCAATAAATTTATAACTTTAAAGGACATGCAATTGTTGAATTTTTTTTTTGTTAACTTCTTTATTCTACTTTAATTAGGAGTCGACAGCGGTGAGTTTGGTGCGGAGGCAATTCGCCGTCGAGGCGCGTAGCCACCGAACATGTGCGATCGAGAGATGATTGCGGACCTCATGAACTTATGAAATTTGGTTAATAGAATATTATTGATTTGGCATCCGCAAGCTGGATTGATTTGAGATGGCCGCTACCCCCCCCCCCGCCCCCAATAACTATTTTTCGCGATTGCTACTACACGTCTACACCTAACATAATTCAATACATAAAGTCATCAACAGTGAAATATAATTATTTATTTATTTTAAATTTAGATGTGAGAACTCATGTAAAATCCTACCTAAAATTTTTACAGATAATATTTATTATCCTTAAAATACACTAAATTAAATTATAGAATTCGAACTTAGCACCTCTCATTTTTTACAGTGGAAGATTAACCAGTTGAGGTACACTCATAAAATCATAATAAGTGAAATATAATTAAAGAGAGAGAGAGACAGGTGTTAATTTGTTCCTTAATTCAACGTGAAAAGAGTGGAGAACCATGGGATGTGATTAGAATATAGCCATTTAATGATCCGTTGGAAAAAAAGGATTTTTAATTTTAAAATAAATTGTCAAAGCAAGAGATTTTTATATGAGTTCAAACCATGGCAAGAGGTCAAAATATTTTTATTTTGAGAGGAGTTGAGAATAGGTCGAGATACGAAGGAGTGAAATTTGAGTTTGGATATTATCTAATTAAGACGATCAAACTAGAAAACACTGTCGTGTTTGGTTAGCATACTTTATCTTAGCCTTGAGTTGGGATGAGAATGGTTTTTTTTTTGGATTGATATTGGTTCAGTTTTTAAAAGTTAATTCAATTTTATTCGATTTATTAAACATTAAGTATCCTTCTTATACACAAAATAAATGTTTAATATTATATGAGGAAAGTTGGGTTAATATTTGTCAATTATTTAATTTATTCAACTATATAATATTTTTTTTAGAAATGAATTATATCAATCAGGAGATTTATTAAAAAAGAAGGCAAGCCATTCAGACACCTAGAAAATCTGCCTCTACACATTCATTTTCGAAATTTTGAGTAAAGTTACCATTCTACCCCCACATATGAATTTATTCGAACAAAATTTCAGTTCGTTCAAATGAATGTACTCATCCGAACAAACACTTTAATGTAATTTCCATTCTTTTGAACGAATGAACATATAATTCGAATGAACATACATATGTCAATCCTTCACAAAATTCGACTCATTCATTCAAATGAACCAAACTGTTCATTCGAATGAATCAAATTGTTCATTCAAACGAAAGGAACACTCATCTGAACGAACTGAAACTATACTAATTTGTTCATTTGAATGAGTACATTCATCTGAACGAACTGAAAATGAACTGACAGTTTATTCGGATAAATAGAACACGAAAGAGTAGAATTACAATTTCACTTGATTTTTTTAAATCGAGTGTGTAGAGTTAAAAAATTGAATGTGAATATGAGGCGCCAAAAAGAAGTATGTCAATTCAACCTATTTAGCCTAAGCTAGGAATTTAGGCTAGATTTAGGTTATGCCCAGTTGGTGGGCAAGGCAAGGGTTAAGCTAGACGGAAATAATATTTTTTAAAGTAAAATTTTGCATTCACAATGTCCACACAGGACCGATACATCCATGTGAACTGGCACGCTTCTTTTAGTTTTCTCGACTATTGATAAGTGGAGTTCAATAGTTCCATATAAATGTATTTATCTCAATCTTGGCGATAATTAGAGGTTTGAATTTTATTGCTTCGATCGACACTCGAGCTATACAAAAAATATTCTAATCATAAATATAAACTATAAATAGATTAAAATACATAATAAATGACTGTGATGATTAATTTGCTGGAGTTGGAGTGGATAGAAAAAGTAAAAATTTTGAGTTTGATTTTCATTCTATTCTAAATAGTCATTCTTTATAAATTTATATAGTGTGTGCGGAAAATGACACTTACATATACTTTAAAGATTAATCAAGTGTTTAAGAGGTTTAAATAATTTAATTAAAAAAAAAAAAGATAGCTATTCATTGTGGGTAAAGAGGCCTAATCTCTAAATTTACTTATACTGTGTTAAAAAGAAAAATAACCCACTTTACTGGTCTAGATTGGGAATAACCAATTTATATGTTAAGTTGTCTTGTCCATTGATGGTCAGGGACACCAACCACTGGTTCCTTATGTCCAGAATGATGGAAGAAAGCTCTGCATCTGCTGTAGAGCTTGACCTGATAATTATTCTCTTTGGCTTCCATTCGATTAGTTTAAGTTAAAATGCCACTTTGAAGACAGTTTAACAAAGAAATGTTTATAATTAGAATATTAATGGAATCTTTAGTCCTCCTTTGTCCAAGAGAGACAATCATTAGAGTGCATTAAAAAACTAGAAATGAAGAAGAAGCAGTCGTGGTATCCTATCAAATGCTTTAGGTTTGTCATCTTTTTGTCTTTGACTTCAACCATACAAAGTGTTCTGAGCAACTATTTTTAACAGTGTAAAACAAACATCTTTAGCACATTGTTATCAAAGAATGCCCCAGGAAATGGAGGGGAAAAATGATAAGGGCTACTCTTTGGTCTTTACATACAAAAGTTGTTTGCTTTTGTTTTTGGCTAGTAATTTTTGCACTCCCATCTTTTATCCACTGTGCACCTTCTTTATGTGAAATTTTGATATTGTCCAAACTCAAATTTTTTCTTTTCTCTTTACTTCATTGCCTTTTGGGGCAAAATTGAAATTTCACACAGAAAGAGATGCACAATGGGTAAAAGCAGGGGTCGAAATATCAGTCGATACATATTGTATCGGTCGATATGTATCTGTTTTTCATGATCGAACGATATCGGTCGATACGATATGTATCGGCCAGTAAAAAAAGGTTATCGGCCGATATGACCAATATTCGGACCGAATATCGGTCACCATATCGGCCGATATGCATAAAAATCAGTATTTAAAATTTATTTAAATTAAAAAAAAAAAAAAAACAAAAACCAATATGGTTTTTTTCAGTTTTGAATATCGGAAGAGAGAGAAATGCAATAAAATGGAAAAAAACGGATGAGAGAGAAAATTATCAGTCGAAGCGTTTTTTGGACCCTGAGTAAAAGTGAGGGTGCAAAAATCACTTCCCTTATTTTTCTCTAATTTTAAAAAGTCACTCAACCTCAGAAGGACTGAGCCTGAGTTTTATTCAATTTTTAATTTACGTTAGCTCACTATCTGTGGAAAACTAAGATACAATCTTAATAAAACCTTCATGGGTGAGCCCAATACTCCTAGTACACCCCAAACTAGATCATAAGAGCAGGGCTGGCCAGACATAAATTGTGACCTAAAACCAAAAATCTAAACGAGGCATTCATTGTATTTAACATATTTTTATAAGTAGTATTTAATTAAAATTTTAATTATATATAATAAAAAAGAATCTGAAAAAAAATGAGCCTTTTTTTAACACTCTTGTGGCCGAAATTTGAGCCTCTCTAATAGAATTTTACAGTAACATTATCAATAATTTCAGCCTTTCCAATATCTGATGCCTTAAGTACAGATTTCAAAGTTTAATTGAAAGCAAGCAACATAATTAGACCTGAGACTCAGAGGGGAGGGTTGCAGTGTTGCACTTCCCCAAGCTTAGAAAACTAGCATTAATTTCATGTTAAGCACTTGTGTAATACTATGGATGGTACATTGGAAAGTCCAGATCACATGGTACAAACTTTTGGTCCACTGCACACATGGCAAGGTGTAGGTCACAGTAGATCAAATCTATATGCCTAGAATAACCTTTTTAAATGTGCCCGTACATGAAAAGCCACACTGATTGGCCACTTTAAAAGGTCTCATTTATTGGCCACTTACTCCCATGACTTGATAAATTAAAAGAATTGTCCCTTTGTAAATCATCAGTAACGATGGTATAATGCTGGAGGGAAGTAAGGAGGATAAAATAATAATAAAATTATACGTCATAAAAGAGTTCTATGTTTTTTTCAAAAGATAGTTTTATAAAATAATTATTAATATATAATATTATATAGAATAAAGTGTCAAACAATTAAGAAAAGGAGAATTGACAAAATTAGAGCGATGGAGATGTACACTTTACATGATAGCATCAGAAATGACAAAGTTAATGATATGTAATAATTATTTTAATATATGATAAATTGTGAGAAACTTGTTTAAAATAGTTTAAGGAAATATAAAAATAATGAAACTTTTATTATTTAGAGTTGAGATTCTATAAGTTGTATGAGTAAAAAAAAGAGGTAGGACTATTAAAAACTTGAAAAAGAATGGAAAGAGAGAAATAATCAATAGTGAAATAATTAACAATATAATTTGTGATAAAAAAATAAAAAAGAAAATTTAGATAATGGTTTCAAATATGTGAGAGTTTTTACTTCAATAATTTTGTTAGTGGTGAATATAAAAAACATGTGACCAACATGTAAACTACGTTGATATTTGAAGAGCATCATCTCTAATAGAGAAACATGAGAAATTCCTTAAAAAATTTATATAGTAATGAGGTGTTGGTTACTTAATTCGAAATGATAGTCAAATCTCACTTATCAGGCCCTTAATGGGCCAGTAAACATCAACCAATATTTAGGCTACATCAGCTCATTTCGGGTCTCATTTTTTTTTTTCTTAATAAACACTTATCACTGATATACCCAAAAAATTCTGCCAAAATTTTGTGTTTATCAGTTTTGGCCCATTTCTGAAAACCCAATATTTACAATATTTTCATACCAGTCGTCCCCTCAAAATCCAATAAATATCAGTTGAAATTTCGAATGTGGGCCGATGTTTGAAACTCAGATTCATCATCTTGTGTCTCTGACTCTCAGTTAACAGAATTTCAACTCCACTAAGAAGTTTTGGACTGCCGAGTAAGTCTTAGCCCAAGTATGTCAATGGAAACCAAGACTCTAAGAGTGATGTCGAAATAAAAAGTTGCTGGACAAATCAAAATGCCAAGTCCAAGCCCAAGCCCAAGCCCAAGCCCAAACCCAATTAGAAATAAATGGCTGTACGGGGCTGAATACAACAGAATCCAGGTCTGGTCATGCTCATTAGTCATTTAATCAGAAGATATATTTAAGCTAATACGTACTTTTAGGGGTGTATGCCAAAAAAATTAACATAGTTGATAAGTGTTAATCATTGCAATTCCAAAGTTGTGGGCTGGAATCCTTCGGACATTAGATAGGCAACTGCATAAGTGAGGAGTCTAAAATTCAGCTGATACATCGATCTCAGCCGATATAATCGATACATCTTGTCTCAGATTTGACCCAAAAGCAGAAAGAATGTATAATATCAGCCATGGAACCGAGAACCCGACCCCACCACCGACAAATGATTGAATGGCATACCAGCCCCACAGTAAATGGGCCAAAACAGTTTTTCCTTTTTTTTTTTTTCGTGTGGGGCCCTTTCAATAATTCTCGGAAACAGTTCTCCCAGGCAACGTATTCGCTTGACTGAGACTTTACTGCAGACTGTATTTAATAAAATTTTTTATTAGTAAGAATTTTTAAGGGTTTGAGCTCTAAAAAGATTTTTAACACAATCTAACTGTATTTAATAAAAATCAAACTTAACTGTTTAAAAATTTTACATTTTAAAATATTATTTCAAACATATCATCTCTAAATGTGAAATCATACTCATGTGGGTCTCATGTAAAGCACAGTGTCTCCAAAAATGATATGAACTAGTTCAACTTCAAAGTAAATTAATAACAATTCTGACATCAAATTTCAACTGAAATTTAATATCTTTTTCTTCATTCAATTGAATACTCAAATCTTTTCAAATAATTTACAATAAAAGAAGGGTAACAAACCTCTAATAAATATTCTAATACTATATGAATTTTACTGAATTACCTATTTTCTTATTGGAATCAATCAAAACCTACGAAACACTAATATTAAAAAGTTTTCGGAGAGCTAATTCAAATAATAAAATAACAATAAAAATGATGTCAAATTACACGAGAGGTACGTGAGAAAATTAATAATTTCGAGGTGAGTCAAGTCAATCCACATTTATACAAGGATAGCTGTCATCCTCTCACACTATTAGTTGTCATTTCCGTGTAGGCTTTAGAGTTCAGACAGTGGGAAAGACGAAAACGGTGCTCGGTAATAAAAAAAGAGAAGTGTGGGACACAGTCTTAAGGAAAATGACAAATTGACTTGGGCCACACTGTTAAGGAAAATGACAAATTGACTTTTAAGGAGGAAGCTCATGGAGACATTTGAAAATTCTATCTTTTAAAATTTTGAGTGGAATGATTGTTTTGTGCTTGCACTTTCTCTTCTGCTGTGAAGTCGTTGAAAAAAATGATCGAAACCTAATAATCTTCTTTAACTGTAGATAAGTAAATCAGAGGCATTTATGGTAGTGTCGATTTTAAGTTAGAAATGTAGGATCCAGTTTGATGTAAAAAAAATTCAAATTATGAATTTTCGGATATTCAAAATAGCAGTCGAAGAAATTGGCCATACACTCTAATCAGAGATCTGATGGTACATATGGATAAATTATCAAAAAACAGAATGAGTATGGTGGGACCTATGGACAGAAACTTTCTCTATCACCTGGTCTTCTTCTCTGCTTTATGAGACATGAGATAAAGTGAAATTCCAATTTTATCTATACTGATATACCTTTCATCAAGCATCGGTGCATCGATATCATGTCATATACCCATAGAGCGGTGTGTTATTGGTACACCGTACTTGATGAACGGTACACTGGTAGAGATAAAATGAGAATTTCACTTTCTCCCATGTCTCTTGACAAATATTGCCCTCGCAAACCCACGTTATTTGATTGAGCAGTTTAAGAGAGATTAGACTATTACAAAAAATATTTTGAATTAAACTTTACATGATAAGATGAGACAGATGAAGGATTTTGTAGATGATATACACATTAAGGGTAGTTTTTGTTTAATCATTATAAATTTATAAAAATGAAAATTAATAATTTATATCAATATGGGTGTAGCTCAATTGATTGTCTCCCATTTGAGGAAGTGGGAGGTTGTGGTTTGAACCCCATGGTCTAATTTTAGTGTGTCTTAAGAATAGTAGACTCACCTGTGGAAATTTTATGCTGAGTATCCCATTATTTTCAATATGTAAATTCAAAAAAAAAATATTATAACTATTAAAATTTAAAATAGAAATCTCATAGATCAAATGAAGTTTAAATTTTATTCATTCATTGTTTTTGGGCATTTTTAATATAGAATGTTTTGGCGCATTTAAGTTTTGAATCAGTTCCGACCGAGAAATTTTATACTTCATTTGCAGTATGGTTTCAATGTGAAATTGTGAATTGAGGGTCCCATTGGAGCCATGATATAAGTCTACATGTTCCCACATGTGTCTATTACGCCACGATTGAAGGGAGGATCCGTGAAGACTTGACTGCAAGTTGCAGTTCACTTGCAGACTGATTTTTATTGACTGCTCAGCAGTAGTACACTACTACTCATTTTTGGAAATTTATAGGGACACCGATTTTTTATAAGAAGTAAATGAATTTTTATTTTTAATTACTCTTAACTGTCATCATTGAAAAATATTGAAGTTCTAAAGTCGGAGAGATTTAAAGATTTATAAAAAATTTAAATCACTTTATCTAATGAACTAATCTCTTAGAGTGGATATCCAATCCTACGAAGCGGTATCACTGCCGTATTTCTGAGGTAACGTATGTAGAGACAAATGGGATCGTCGTGTAACTTATAAAATGGGTTATCTCGGTTGAGTGGTCAGATTTTAGAAACTTATAAAATATTTAAAGTCACTCTCTGTAATTGGTTAGTTTTTTCAGTTGAATACTGATATCCAAGCCAAGGGTTTAAAAAACGTCTAGACCGAAATATCGGCCGATATGCATATCGACCGAAATATCGGCCGATAATTTTCTCTTTTCTCCGATATCGGCATTTCTTTCTCCTCTGATATCGGAACAGTAAAAAAACCGTGAAAAACTGCAAAAAACCGCAAAAAACCCGTGAAAGCCGTAAACCCTGAACCGTTAAAAACCACGAAAAATCGTTAAAAACCGTGAAAAACCGTGTAAAAACTGTCAAAAATCGTATCGGTATTTTTTTTAAAATAAAATTAAACACCGATATTTATAAATATTGCACGATATTATAACTGATATTTCTGACCGAATATCGGTCGTATCGGCCGATATCATTCGGTATTAAAATATCGATACATATCGACCAATACGATATGTATTGAAAGATATTTCAACCTTACGTCCAAACTAAAATTCTTAGTATGAAAGGAAATTCAGTGTCGTTGACAAATCCAATTCATTTTCTCACGATTCCAAACTTTTGAAAATATATATATTTTCCTCTCCTGCTATCCTTTCCTCAGAGCTTAGTGAAGAAGGGAAAGCTTTGAGTAATCTCAAACATGGCCTTCTTCTTCTTCCTTTTCATGATACCCTTTTTGTTGGATCCTTCTTCAACCATAGCTGGTGGTAGCGAGGATTCAACTCGAAAAACTTACATAGTTCAGATCAAGCAACCTGAAAACAGGGTGTTCACCACCTCAGAAGATAGAGAGCATTGGCACAAGTCATTCCTCAACTCCAACATCAGAGGCCATCCGTTGGTCTATTCATATAAGAATGTGATCAGTGGATTCGCAGCACGGCTGACCGAGGAGGAAGTTGAGGCGATGGAGAAGAGAGATGGGTTTGTGTCTGCACACCCGGATTCCTTGATGCAGCTTCACACCACCCATACTCCCAGCTTCTTGGGATTGAATCAGGACATGGGCTTGTGGAAGGACTCGAATTTCGGCAAAGGCGTGATCATCGGGCTCTTGGACACCGGAATTACCCCTAACCATCCGTCGTTCAGTGATGCAGGGATGCCCCCACCGCCGGTAAAATGGAAAGGGAGTTGCGAATTGGATGCTTGCAATAATAAGATCATTGGTGCAAAGTCATTCACCGATGGAGCCAATGCAATGCTAGGAAGAGAAGAGATAATGTCTCCGGTAGATACAGGGGGACACGGAACACACACGGCAAGCACCGCCGCCGGCGTCTTTGTCCCAAACGCTAACGTGCTCGGGAATGCCAACGGCACGGCCGTTGGGATGGCCCCCTTGGCTCACCTGGCCATTTACAAGGTGTGTGGAGGAGAAACGTCATGTGCCACAAGTGATATATTACAAGGAATGGACAGTGCTGTCGAGGATGGGGTTGATGTTCTGTCCATGTCTTTGGGCAGTAAAGTTCCACATAATTCATTCAACAATCCCCTCGATTCTGGTTTATTTAGTGTGATGCAGAGTGGAATTTTTATCAGCTGCAGCGCTGGGAATTCTGGACCATTTTCAACCACTGCGTCGAATACAGCTCCATGGGTACTGACCGTAGGGGCAAGCACCACTGATAGAACCATCAGTGCAGTGGTGAAATTAGGAAATGGAGAAGAATTCAATGGACAATCTCTGTTCCAGCTCAAAGATAACCCAGTCACTGCCTTGCCACTAGTCTATCCGGGCGCCAACGGAAATTTGGCCGTTGCAATCTGCAGCAGAGGCTCCTTGAATGGCACTGACGTCCGAGGGAAGGTTGTGGTCTGCGACGTAGGAGGAAATTTGAGCAGGGTAGCAAAGGGACTGGTTGTCGAAAATGCTGGAGGAGCTGCCATGATTCTTGTGAATGGGCCTGCACAAGGTTTCAGCACTTCCGCCGAGAACCATGTCCTCCCTGCATCGCATGTGAGCTTCACCGATGGATCAAAGATCAAAGCTTACATCAACTCAAACGACGTTCCAACAGCAACGATAGAATTTAAGGGGACCGTCTTCGGCACATCCCCTGCTCCCATGGTTTCTCACTTCTCATCAAGAGGGCCTAATTTGGCGAGCCCGGGCATTCTAAAGCCGGACATCATCGGTCCGGGAGCAAACATTCTGGCCGCTTGGCACACCCAAATAGGTAGCGGTTCGAGCCCCACCTCAGCATCACCAGCCTTCAACATAATCTCCGGCACCTCCATGTCATGCCCCCACCTAAGCGGGATTGCCGCATTAATCAAGAGCTTACACGCCAACTGGTCACCCGCGGCGATTAAATCAGCGATTATGACAACATCTGACACACTTGACAATGAAGGGAAGCCAATTACCGACCAGAACCATAAACCAGCAAACCTTTTCGCCACTGGTGCTGGCCATGTGAACCCTTCGAAAGCCTCCGATCCGGGGCTCGTTTACGATCTTCGTCCCGATGACTACATCCCTTACCTCTGTGGACTGAAGTACACAGAGGCACAGGTCAGTTCCATCGTCGGCCGTCCAGTTCAGTGCTCGAATGCCACGAGCATTAGCGCAGCCGAGCTGAACTACCCTTCGTTCTCAGTCATCTTCGGGCCCTCTCAGACATTTCGTCGAACAGTTACAAATGTGGGCGAGGCGAAGTCAACTTACATTGTGGAGATTGAGAAACCAGAGGGAGTGGAAGTGAGTGTAACACCTGACAAGCTGAGCTTTTCTGAAATAAATGAGGTGGTCTCTTTCTCGGTGACTTTTAGCCGGAGCAGCGCCGGTGGGAAATCGGACTTTTCTCAAGGGACATTAAAGTGGGTCTCTTCTTCCTCCAGCTCTAACTACGTCGTCAGGAGCCCTTTCTCAGTCATTTTCAACTAGAACTAAAAGAAAGTCTAGCTTTTCATTTTATGTTTTGGATTATTAAGAAACGAGAGTCATACTGTAAAAGCATAGAAAGAGCCCAAATGAAATATAATGCCTCTTTTTTTAAAAAAGAAATCATCATTATTGTTGATATATCTAAATTAAAAAGTGTTTTAAAAACATAAAATGCATAATAATAAGTACTTTAGCGGATTTACAACGTTTTTCAAAGTTATTTAATACGTGAAGTTTATTGGTGATTTCAATAAAAGAAAAGAAAAAGCTTAACTATAGTAAAAAATTGATCAATAAACAATATTTTCCAATTTTAAAATTCTGTTTTGTTTTTATTATTATTAATTTTTTTTTTACATGTAATACGATACAGATACGATGAGTCAGTGTCAGCAGTATTCACTTTTATAAAGCATCAGTGATTGATTGAAAGCTTTGATATGTCAAGAGATGTATTCCAACATGATAAGATACGCAATAAAAAAAGTTACTAATTACACAGGAAAAAGCTAAATTCCACACTGTGTGAAAGTCACAAAATGGTTTCTAAAGCAACTTTATATATAAAAAGGGTTCTATTACTTTCATAGTGTATTTTATTTTTATCTTATATGATTCCCTTATATCACAAACTTGCTAAGAATCTAAGAAAAGTAAAGAAATGTGCATGAAATTTAAAAAATTACAAATATTGTATAATTGATATAAAATTAGAGTAGTGCTAATCAAGATTAGTTCTTCTCAAAGTGGGGATTTAAAAAATGCGGCACATTGGGATATGTATTAATCAGTGTGTTATATACTGGCTGCATATATTTTTTTTTTCAGTGAAACTACAAAAGACTCGATAAAATAAAGTTAAAAAGTGGAAAACATTTGGAGCTAAAATTTTTGTTGAAAATTTAAAAGAGAGAAATGATGGAAAAAAGGAAGAAGATTAAAAACGTCGCCACATTTTACACCCAATTGAGCACATGTCACTTGTTGGGCTCCAGAATAGTGGTATTAAGGTTGTGTTTCAGATGAAAAAAATTCTCCCGTATGAGACTCTGATTCTAGCATTCTTAAGTGGAACGCATTTGAATCTACATGGACGGGTTGGACGGGTTTGTTTGAATTTTTTTCTCTTGTATATATTATATAGTGCTTTTATAAATAATTTCAATCAAATGATAAAACTATACTTTTCAAATTTTCAATGCAATTAACAATGAAAATTCAAATTGATGTGAAATTTGAAATAAATGTAATTAATGAAGAATAAGTGAGTGGAGATAGGGTAAGTGGTAACCACTTAATCATAGTCCTCATGTTCTCCTTTAATTTTTGTTGACAGGTGCTATTTATGGTAGAGAAAATGAGAAGGGACCCCTAAGAAAATGCTGCATGTGATATTGTGATGTCGTGGTCAAGTTTGTTGAAAAAAATTTAAAGAAATAAAGGCAATACTCCGACGTAGTAGCATATCAGCTTATTAATTGTGTATTTTTATTTATTTGACGAGAATATATATACATGATTTATAAAATATTTATCTTGTAATTAAAAGTTATAGATCATATAGATATAAGATACTAATTAATAAAAATAATTCATTAAATCCAATTATAAATGATATAAGAGCAAAATAATAAAATGCCTAGGTACTTTTTTGTGTGTTAGCATAAGGGCCTCCTATTAGCTTCATTAAAATTATTATTTTTCTTTTAAATTTAGATTTATAACATTTTCAATATTCATTTGATGCATTTTCATTATTGGATTGATCAAGATAAATTAAAAAAAAAAAAAATCCAATAGTTTATTTTCAATTTTAAAAATTAAGGGTTAGATTGATTAAATAGGTGTTAGATAGTTTTCACAAAAATTGATCTATTCATTTTTTTTATCATAAGATGGACTCCACCTTTAGACACATATAGAGTCAAAGCACCAAGTGTTTCAACCCAAGAAGCCCAGAACTACCCACCGGGCATGTAGCCCAGTGGTCAGGTTGATGTGGATTTGCTCTCCACCTGATTTATCTGGGTCAGGTGTGTGGACTAGGCGGTGCGGGCTTGGGATTAGTCTTGCTGGGTAAAATACCTCAAAAATACCTCTTGTTACAAAATAATAATAATAATAATAATAATGAATTTATATATTTAACAAAGAAATGGTAAAATTCTTTTTAAATGAAATTGCTATGGGTGAAGAGAAATGATAATCATATGCCTTGATATGTGCATACGAGATGTTTATCTTTGAATCAAGCAACGCAGCTGGATTCATAATGTGATCCGAACAGAAGATAGGTTGGTTAGTCAATTCCAACTCTAAATAATTTCTTAATTGGAAATGGACATTTGTCGACCAAAATTAAAGTGACTTTTAAATCTCGTTTCCAAGGTTATGGATAAAGTATGAGCAACATTTTTATTTTTATTTTCTTTCACCTAAATTATTTTTTAGTCAATTAATTAAAATCATCATCACTGTCAATATCTCATCTATTTAGATTTGACTTTTCCAAGTCTTAAGTTTGACTGTATTGGAGGTTTCGAGATTATTTATTTGGGTTTTTTTTTATGACCAAGGTGTCCATACTTCTAATTTTAGAGGAAGTAACCATTTGAGGTGGAGTGAAAATCTAACTCAGGACTCCCTCTTACTTAGTTGTGTTTCTGACCATCACTCAAACCTCTTTAGATTTTATTTATTCGATTCTTCAAAATCCTAATTTAATCAAATCAATTTTTGATAATTTGCAAACAAAAAATTACTGTCACCCATCTTTCTCTTAATTCTTTTACCCCAAAAGACTTCACTTTGAACTTTAAATTAGCTTGCTATAGAAAGTTCTCCAAGACTCAAACCATTTCAACCCCAAGAGTTTCCGGTGGCATATTACCTCTATGCTAACCAAGACTCATTCTTTACACAACTGAAGCAAACAGTCTATTACTTGATATGAAATATTGAAATGTCTACTCGTCCATGGTTTTAGCAATCAACATTTAATGGCTAAACCAAACTCCATTGCCTTTGCATGATGTTATTATGCCTACCTTCTGAAAGCAATACCAGAACTACTCCTATGGTCCCTTGGGATTACAGAAATGGGGCCTACTAATTAAGTTAGACGGTGGAGATCAATTTTTAACATGGTGTAGAAATTGCCAGCAGTCTATATAGATTGGCTATTCAGCGATCATTTTTCTTTGTATATTGACTCTGAAATCATCAGTCCATTCTCTAAAGAGGCCGTACCCAGAAGCAAGGGCTTGTCTCAAACATGGCCCTCGTCTTCTTCCTTTTCACCATCACCCTCTTCTTTAGCCCTTCTTCAACCATCTCAACTGGTCGAGAGAATTTGCCCCGAACAACTTACATAGTTCAGCTCAAACAACCAGAAACCATGGCTTTAACCACCTCTGAAGATAGAGTGAATTGGCACAGATCATTCCTGAACTCTGAGGATGGCAGTGATCAAATGGTCTATTCGTATAAGAACGTTATCAATGGATTCGCAGCGAAGCTGACTGAGGAGGAAGTGAAGGCCATGGAGAAGATGGATGGGTTTATGTCCATGCAGCGGGACACCATGTTTCATCTTCACACCACCCATACTCCCAGCTTCTTGGGATTGAACCAGGACACAGGCATCCGGGAGAACTCAAATTTTGGCAAGGGTGTGATCATTGGAGTCTTGGACACTGGAATTGCCCCTGATCATCCGTCCTTCAGAGATGAAGGGATGCCTCCACCACCCTCCAAATGGAAAGGGAAATGTGAATTGGGCACTTGTAATAACAAGATCATTGGTGCAAGATCTTTTACTGCTGGAACCAATGGAATGCTGGGGAAACAAGAGATAATGTCACCAGTTGATACAAATGGACATGGAACGCACACTGCAGGCACAGCTGCAGGAGCGTTTGTCTCAAATGCCAATGTCCTCGGCAATGCGAATGGCACGGCAGTAGGGATGGCACCCTTAGCTCACCTAGCCATTTACAAGGTATGTGTGTTAGAGCAATGCGCTGCAAGTGATATATTACAGGGAATGGATAGTGCAGCTGAGGACGGAGTCGACATACTGTCCATCTCTTTAGGTGGAGCAATGGCCTCTCCTTTTTACAGCAACCCCATAGAGAGTGGTTCATTTAGTGTGATGGAAAGGGGAATTCTTGTCAGCTGCAGTGCCGGCAATTCAGGACCGACCCTTGGCACTGTAACAAATGCAGCCCCATGGGTTTTGACAGTAGGAGCGAGCACCATTGACAGAAGCATCAGTGCAGTGGTGAAGCTTGGAAATGGAGATGAATTCCATGGAGAATCTCTCTTCCAACCCAAAGATGTCACACCCTCTTTGCTCCCACTGGTCTATCCCGGGGCTGAAAGTCCCATGGCTGCAACATGCAATGAGGGCTCCTTGAACGGCACGGATGTGAGAAGGAAGGTGGTAGTCTGTGATCTTGGTGGATTGATGGGGGGCGTTCGCAAGGGAATGGTTGTCAAGAAGGCTGGAGGTGCAGCTATGATTCTTGTAAATGGAGCTAGACAAGGTTACAGCATCTCTGCTGAAAATCACGTTCTGCCAGCGTCAGAAGTGAGCTTCTCTGATGGATTGAAAATCAAAGCTTATATCAATTCAACAACGGCTCCAAAGGCAACAGTTGAATTCAAGGGGACAATCTTAGGCACATCACCCTCTCCAATGGTTGCACACTACTCATCTAGAGGACCGAATTTGGCTAGCTTGGGCATTCTAAAACCAGACATCATCGGTCCAGGATCGAACATACTGGCAGCATGGCACACGCAAATCAGTAATCAGTCTTGGACCTCAGCAGCAGCAGCCTTCAACATAGTCTCTGGCACATCCATGTCATGCCCACATCTAAGTGGGATTGCAGCACTAATCAAGAACTCACACCCTGACTGGTCACCTGCTGCGATTAAATCAGCAATCATGACAACATCAGATGTACTAGATCACAAAGGGAAACCAATTGTCGACTACAACCATGACCCAGCAAGCCTCTTTGCAAAGGGTGCCGGCCACGTGAACCCTCTGAAAGCCTCTGACCCAGGGCTAGTTTACGATCTTCAACCCACCGATTATATCCCTTACCTTTGTGGATTGGGGTATACAGACCTAGAGGTTAGTTCAATTGTCAGCCGCCAGATTCACTGTTCGAATACAACAAGCATTAGACAAGGAGAGCTGAATTATCCCTCATTTGCAGTTATTTTGGGGCCCTCTCAGACATTTCCTCGAACAGTCACGAATGTTGGAGATGCAAAGTCCTTTTATAAGGCTGAGGTGGTGAAACCCGAAGGAGTGGAAGTGAGTGTAAAACCAGATAAGCTGAGTTTTTCAGAAATTAACGAGAAGATTACTTTCTTGGTGACAATCAATCGCAACAAAGAGAATGTAACAGAGGCGTTCACTGAAGGGTCTTTGACATGGGTTTCATCTACTTCCAAATATGTCGTCAGGAGTCCAATCTCTGTCCTATTCGAAGCTTGATAGCGTCTCTGTTTCTAGTTTTCTACTACCTTCTGGTTTGAGATTGTATTGGATTCTATCTATTTATTTTTATATAAAACACCAAAGTTCGAAGGGGTGATCTAAAATAAGCTATTAATTTAGACAGTAAAAATTGTAATAATAAAGGAAATTAGTTTATGACTTTATGTCTTAAATGATGCTATTTATATAAAAAACTAAACTCAGAATCTCTTATGATCAAAATTATCAGTCTTTCATTCATTTTAGTTTCTATGAAAAATGTCAATACAAGATTTCCTTTTATGTTTAAAAATCTTAGAAAGCCATAATAAACAAAGAATATATCCATATTCATTTGATGAGACTAATTAATAATAATAATAATATTTCACATTTCATATTTTAAATTAAAATGCCAACAGATTAGCTCTAACTAACTTGCTTTATTTTAGAAATTAAAGCTCACAGCATGATTCCATGAGTGAGTGGATTAACCCAATATATGAGGCTTAAGGGCGGTATCATGATCTATGAGATTAGTCTCATCTACACATGGGTAAGGATGCCCATGTTATTAAAAATATATACATTCATTGTGTTGATGTCTACTATTCTTATGAAACTTGGATCATATCAGCAGATCCACATTAGAGGAGCTCTTGAGCAGAGGATGACAGAAAGGGCATTGTGCCCCATTAGCTGGAAGTTAGCTGGAAGTTCACAGGCAAAGACCCATGTAAGGTTATCTTAGTTTTGTATTTATAGTCATCTACATATTATATCTTTCAAGAATTTTTAGAGTTATGAGATTTATTTATATTGAGAAAAAGTGAAAAAAAGAACATTGTAATCTTACTCTCAAGCATAATAAAAATGCACCTATCTCATTACAGATATAAATACACTGCCGAACTACATAAATTTCGAGTATTTTTCGAAGAGTCATGTAAATGGATAGATCAAACGTAGCAGCAAGAGTTTACAAGCTCCATTTCGTTTCTATTCTCTTCTTCCTTTTTTTCTATGTTACTTTTGTGTGTGACTGAGGTGAGTTACCAAAGATTTGAGGTTACTGAGTATCTGGGCAAATCTATCATTTTTGTACGATTATTCAAATGTTTGCTGCATCATAGTTTCTTTACTTTTAACGAACAACAAATTTGCACCTAGTAAATACAGTCACACAACCGGTATACTGAGTTTTTCTTTTAAAAACTAACATAAATTTTAATTTCTTTGAAAAGTTTAGGCATAAATTTCAGGTTTTCATTGTCCTAATATGTATAATTTATTTTGCCCACAGTCGTGCTTATAGGAGTCTATTTGTGCAAAATCCACACAGAAAAAACACATTGTTGGAAAATCAGTAGTCATATCAGCCCACAGTTCGTTGCCAATCACTGCTGACTGCTGCATTTGATTGAATTTTTAAAAGAAATTATACATAATAACGGATGCTACGTTCGATTTGTGATTTAATTTTAAAGGGTTGTTTGTCATTTTCTAATTGATTGAAAATGAACAGCATGGAAAATAAGATCCTCTTCCTCTTCACAGAACACAAAGGATGAGACATGTTCCTTTTCTTCCAACAAATCCATTTCCCAAGGGATATAAGAAAATTTAATGAGAAAAGAAGGGAGCTTTTCTCACTTGCCAAGACAATACTTCATTCATTAAGACTGTAAGCAAACAACAAAACATTATACTATATGAATCGAACCTAAACATAGTTTTTATATGGTTAATTTTAAGATGCCAAGGAGAAAACCGACCGATAACGCTACTGTGAAGAAAGGAAAAGGGCATTTGCTACTGCTGCTTCACAAGCAATGGACCGACGTTATCTCCAGTTGCTTTGTTGTGCTTCACATGGCTTCCATCACAGAGAGGGAATGTCCCCGACCTCCAGCACCTGTACCAACACACCACACAGTAGATAAAAACCTCAATAAAAAACCCTCTTCCTAAATAAAAAATGGCCAAAAACCAAAAGCCCAAGAGGCATTAACCATTTAATCACATCCTTCTCTCTCTGTCTCAAAAAAAAAAAAAATTAAATGGAAAAATTCCAAAAAGGCATTTATCAATCAACGATCTTTCTCACTTTCTGTCTTTAAATAGATTTTAAATTAAAAAAAAAAAAAAATCACCTGCAATAGGCTGTGAGGGGCTTGGAGAGTTCGGAGACGAGGACTGTGTCGACGACTTTTCCTTCTTCCTTCCGTATAGCTGGATTGATGGCTTGACTTGCTTCTGCTTTGACGATGGATCGTTTTAGGGAAGGAGAAACGAAGCGACTACTGCTCCTTGAGCTTCCTTGTTTCGACAGTGACTGCATTGATGGACTGTAAGAGAAGCAAGCTCCCACCGTACAAGCAATGGATGCCATCTCTCTCTCTCTCTCTCTCTCTCTCTCTGGCTGGATGTGTGGAAACGAGAACGATGGTGAAGACGATGAGACTGTTTTTACAATCTGGAGAAGGTGCGAACTTGTGGAGACCACGCTCTCGAGGGAAACGATGGAGCTCGTCAAGCCACGTCATGGCGGTAGTGTGCGCGTCGCGACATTTAGATTTCCACTCACTAGGATCTTCGAGCAACATAATGAACGAGAAGCCGAGAAGTGATCGCAACCGTTAAATGGCAGATTCGCTGAAAAAAACAACAGTGCTCCAATAAATATTTTCCAAAAACGAAAATTCAAAAAAGAACTTGAAAAGTCCCTCAATTTAAGTTGGCTGCACTCTAAAATTTAGAGTAAGTCATACATTTTGAGACATACTATACAACTTATTTGAATATTTTTAGTATTGAAATTTTGATTATTATATATTAATTTAAAAAAATAAGAATAGATAAGTTAAGATTGTGAAGATTCGTATACTATGTTGAATAAGTAGATTAAAAATTTATTTTTGACAATATATAATCACTTATGTCTGTCAAATTATTCAAAACTGAGTTCATTGAGTTGTTTTGACCCCTTTTTCTTAAAAAAATAAAAACACTAAATTTATCTTTAATTTTCAATCCAATTACGTGGATACATCAAATGGATAAAAATTCAAGTTTAATCTTATTTAAATAAAAGATAGGTTTGAAAAAAAAAAAAAGAGTTTTACACTTAGGTAGGCTACTCATTAAGTTTTTTCTAAGATTATTTTTTTATTATATATTTATGCTATTTACATCTATGCCATTTGGATTAACAAATTATTAAATTGAGATTTGATTAAATTCAAATCAACATAAAAATCCAACAGGATACTAAATCAAGTGTTGAATAAAATATAAAAATGGGTGGCCATCTTAACACGGGAATACTCTTTTAGTAGATACGAGTTTTTCAGATTTCTCACTTTGCTATCATCCGCAGAAATCGGCTCACTTTTCAGTGAACCGATTAACTGAAAAGTGAATCGATTTATGTGTAAAATGATCCGGTCGGTGTACCTATTTAGACTCTCAAGAAATCGGTGCACTAATTTTCAAGTGATCCAATCGGTGTATCGATAAGTGAACCGATTTTTATAGATAGATGAGTGACAAAACAAAAAGTTCACTAAAATTCATGTCTCTTAAAAGATAACACTCATGTTAAGATGTCTACCCTATAAAACTTGGGTTTAATTTTATTTATTTTGGATTAAATTTTGACGGCAAAAGTCTCTCAGGACAAAATAGACATTTGAGAAGGAAAATAAATTATCACAGCCAACAGTGGAATTGCACTGTATTTTTACTCTTTTAGTAAATCCATTACACAAGTAAGCCAACTTGCCCAGCTTATACACGTGTCGTCTTCCGATAAGCAGCTTAAAAGCCAGATTTATTGCCCACGCACGTGCGAGCGCAAATCATTGGATAGAGATACACCAACAGAATTCCGGTCTATAGTCCAAGGGACACTTAATTAGTCCGCTTCCCACGCCAAGAGTCTGCTAATTGCTAAACGTTCTTTTGTTTTTCAAGGGCATTTGACCTTTCTGATTGGACCATTGCAGGTACCAATTCGATCAGCGGACCACCCAATCCAGTAGTGCAGCGAACACCATTTTCCATCCATCAAACGGAAATAAAAATTAGGCGGCAAGTCACAAACAATATAACTATACCACCATGACTGTTGGGGTCCTACCATTTCACTCACTTTTGCTATGTTTCTTCTAAATCAAAGTAAAAACTTGTAGATATATTAATTACAAAAAATCAAGTAGTAAAGTTTTGTAATCATCCGATCTCAACGAATCAAATCAATGGCTGAAATAGAACCTCTGGTCAATGGTGAATTTTCAATTATTTTAGATCAAATGGTCATAAATCTCTAATAATGATGATTTTAAATATTTGGTATATCCATAATTTTATAATTTTAATGATATAGTTTTCCTTATTTACTAATTGGATATAAATAGAATTCGTAAGTGTATTAAGGATCGCGAACTCTTCATGGAATCAATTAATAAAACGTATACGGTAGCTTTACCAAGTCCCAACTACCGGCGTCTCGTGCGTCTCTTCAAACTCCTCTCATATCTCCTCTCGTTCTCTGCAAAACTGGCTTTGAAAAAATTGCCCGCTTCCTTCGATCTACACCGTACATCTGTCGTCCACAGATAAAACCCTGACCAGAGTGCGATCTCATCTTCTTCAATGGCTAATCACCTGATTACGGTTTTTCTCCTCTGTTTCTCCCTCACGACGATTAGCGCGGGGATCTGCGTCTTTGCGAGACCGGACAAGGAAACAAGGGCTAAATTCTACGGGAATCTTGCCGGAGGGTCTCCGGTCCCGGCTTCCGGCGAGGGAAGCATCGCGAAAATGTTTGAAGGAGTGCTCGAGAAGGAGTTTCCGGAGGGAGATCAACCTGATGGTTAGTGTTTTCTTTCTGCCCTAATTTATTGTTATTCAACATTCAGTTGCATCCGTATATTGACTCGTCGCCTTCTCCAATAAGCATGTGGATTTCATGAATGCCGGTCTGTCTGGTTACATGGATGCATGCTCTAATTACCCGGAATTACACTTTTCATAACACTTCTTGTGATGTTTATCTTTGGTCAACCTTGTCCAGATGTAGTTTCCAAGAAAGTATCTTTTGTCTCTTTAACATTACCAAAATCTCAGCAGCAAATAGGGAGCTGACTTGCACATTCCTGAAAAGTATAAAGTGTTGGAATTTCAACAATATAGATTTAAGGTTCACTCAAACAGCTTAGGATTGGAATTCCCATACGTTCTGAGCTCCATGATTCAATCCACGCATATAAACCAGCAAATATGGAAGTGAATAAACGTGAGAAAATCTGAACTCTCTCCCATATCCATGCACAAGGCATGCCTAAATTTTGATCGTGATTAGTTGATACTGCCATAGGATAAAGGGTGAATATACAAAACGCCCACGCCCAGGATTTTGTACACCCAGGCACAGGGGCCCCATGTTGGCCCACTTTATGATTGATCTAGATGGAAAAAATTGTTGTTTTTATCTTCTAAACTTAAATCCAATCTTTTGGATATCAATATGATCTATATTATCCGTTGGATTGAGTATCATAGATAGAAACATTTTTCAAGTGGTTGATCTTAATAAATTAAGATCCAGGATGATGTAATGGACCCCATTGTCAACAATTTGATAGTAGTCATGGTGGTCCCCCCCTTTGACATCCATTTTCAGTGAACACCGGCTTTTGAGCATGGGCATTTCTAAGACACTTCCTTGGTTAAAAATGATTTTCCTCTCAATATTAACTTTTAAGCCCTAAAATCCAAAACTATAATCATCCGATCCTGTTGACTTTTAAGATACTTGTAGTTCATGAAAAGTACTTTTCAGTTTCCTTACTTGTGACTTCCTACTCTCTAAGTGGGCTCTGTAATATGTGAAAATTCATGATGCTAACAATGCTAACAATTGACTAACGAAGGGTGTTGGCTTGACGGTCAAGACTCTTGCTGTCAATGGCAAGGTCTTGGGGTCAATACATGGACAACCCCTTTGGAGGGTACTCCCGTGGGGACATTTTTCCATCGCATGAACCCAGTATGTGTGTGCAGGGAGGCGTGCATGTGCCCTGAAGGAGTAGTCAGGCGTGACACTTTGACACCTTCGGTCATCAAAAAAAAAAACAATGCTAACAATTGTTATGTTTCATTCACCAAATTGAACCCTATTATCTTCATCATATCTTATTCCTTTTTTTTTGAAAGTTCTCATCATATCTTATTACTGAGAGATATTAATAGGCAATACTGGTTTTCATCTTACTCTGAGAATCACTAGATGCTTGCTTTAAGGGAATTACTCAATAAAAATGAAAAGAAGTGAAATGAAAAGAAAAGGCTTGCTTTAAGAGAAATAAAAAGCCTGAAGTAATTATTTTATAAATAATAATAAAATCTTGAAGTATCCTTGTTGGACAGTGATGATATACTGAGAATAAGAATAGACAAAAAAAATCCTTTTTGTAATTTTTCATTAGTTACCAGTGTCTTTTTTGTCGTTTATAGAACTTGCAGACATGACGCTGTGTTGCATTTCTTGTTGATGATTTTGTATCATACTATCACAAACACAAAATAACTTTTATGTCCACTGACATAGTCCTGTGGTTAGTGTTTGTTAATTAACTTTTGAGAAAACATTGCACTTACTCTTTTTGTTTCTTGTTAGATTCTTTTACTTTCTCCTAATTTTGTTCTTTGCTCAGGGCCTAATTCAAGCAGCTTCAACAGTAGTGTAGCAGATCAAGAAGTAGGTGTGACTTTCCTCTTGAATCTTATAAATCTTATCATCCCAGTGCATTTTTTTGTTTTTTTGTTTTTCATTATTCAATGAATAATTTTGTGGAAACCTTTGGGTCTTAGCACCATGTCGGGCATGAGGTCTTACAAATTAACTTAGAGTACAGTTGGAAGGTGCCCATCGTCACAACCATGAGGTTTTGGATTTGTGTCAGTCTACTTTCTTGGGTTGAGGAGGGGAGGAAATGTTGCATGATTGGGCGGAGAGCCTAGAATTTGTGTGATCTAGTTGTTATTGGGCTTGATCTACAGTTATTTTCTTTCGTCTCAACCTTCTCAACAACAAAACAGGAGAAATCAATTTTTGAGCTTTTGCAAATAATTCCTTGCTCTGAACTTTTGCAAAAAGACCACTATCCTCATTTTAAAGGAAGTTACTAGAAATACCCTAGTCCATTTCAACTTACACTGGATCTTCTGGGTTTTTTCCCCCTTCTTCTATTAGTTGATATTTTAAACTTCTAATGATTGAATTAATTGTTCTTGATGTTCATGTCATTGATTGGGCATCATACAAACAGACGGCCTATGTACAATAAGTTGTCAAAACCTTATAGGAGTAATACATTAAAACCTACATGGACTTGTATCTATCTGCACATTAAGTTTAATAAAAATCTAGCAGCACTCTTTTCTTTTTTGAATAACATGGATATCTCTACCACCAAGTGGGGGTGAGACTAATCTCAAGGATACACGAAACCACAAGCAAGCCTCGTAAAAATCTTGCAACACTCTTGCAAAGCAATTTGGGAGAGGAATATTATCTATACGTGATCCAGTATGTGCAGGTATCTACTATGCAAATGAGTAGTTCCCGATCTAGGATGGTTTGTGCAGTGTTACTAGCATCCTAATGGATGTATTGTAGTGTGAGCTCTGCAGTCTCATACCG
This sequence comes from Chimonanthus salicifolius, assembly GCA_013350335.1. NCBI lineage: Eukaryota > Viridiplantae > Streptophyta > Magnoliopsida > Laurales > Calycanthaceae > Chimonanthus > Chimonanthus salicifolius. The sequence continues at coordinate 62,182,003 of CM023539.1, forward strand.
TCAAATGTGACAAATCTATATTGTTTCTGTGTTTTTGTGAAGTGGTTCTTGAGGTTCACGCTTTTTTTGTTGCTTATCTAAGTTTGTGAATATTTTCCCCATACCTTACAGGCTGTATTGGAGACAGTAGCTAGGATTACTCATGACAAGGCCAAGAAAAATGAGACACAAGATGCTAAGTATGTAAAAACAGTTGAATTAATTAGAGAAAATTACTTCTGGATGTTCATGTTGGTTATTTCCGGTAATGTTTCTCACGCATTGGTACTAGATCATTCCAGCTTCAAGATGTTTTATCCCTGGAAAATGAGGCTTCTGATGATGAGACAACTTTGATTGATAAAAAGGTGGGCTTGATCATTATTGAGGGAACAATTTTGGGAAACATACTGAATCTTTGATTACTCAACAATTGTTGCTCCCCAGTAACTTTTTTCCAAAATTTCAGTTTGAAAGTTTTACCTAACGTGCATTTTTTACTTCATGGCAGGACAATGTATTTGTTATGTCCAATCGGAAATCGAAGTATCCAGTTTTTCAAGTCGATCTAAGGTTGATTTATTTGTCTTGTTTCATTTACTAAACTACATATTGCTGTGATATCTAGACATAAGCTATATCATGAGTTGGTAATGCTGAGTCAGGGAATGAGTTAACAAATTTGACTTAGTATTGGTGCCTGGAAATTCATATATGACGTTCTAATTCAACCAAGTTGAATGCTACACGAGGAATTTCCAGGCATGCATGTTGTGACTTGACCAAGTTGATTCAGTGTTGGCCAAGTCAGACAATAAAACAAAGATCTGATTCCTTTCATTTTGAGCTGTTTTAAATTTGACAGTTTCTGGATGGTAAATATTGTTTAACCTGGTTGGTCTTTAACTTGTTACTCATCCTTCATTTTTGTTACAATATTTCTCCACAGGTTTATTTCAGATTTGGTGTTTGTAATTGTCTCTGCTACAATTGGTGGAATTACCTTTTCCCGTCTAGGACAGCCAGTTAGTATTTTTATCATTTGTCTCAAGTCTCTGTAGTTCTATTATAGGCGTTCAGTCTCATTTCAAACTTGTTCAATGGAATTAGTCTTTATTTTAATTGTTGATATTTTTTTTATATCTTGAGCTGATTGTATTCCTAATGGCTACCATACAAGGTCATTGTTGGTTATCTCCTTGCGGGATCCATTATTGGACCAGGTGGTCTGAAATTCATCAGTGAAGTGGTACAGGTATGCTGTTATTTTTTGAATTTTAAGCTATTTCTGATTGTATTCTCTATTGGGAACTTAGCAACTGCGATTTCATTTTCTTCGAATGGTTGTAGTTATCTTGCAGGAATTTCATTCAGTATTTGGATGCAGGTTGAGACTGTTGCACATTTTGGTGTTGTATTTCTCCTCTTTGCTTTGGGTCTTGAATTTTCCTTGACAAAGGTTTCTTATGCTCAATGCTTGTTATCTTTTCATACAAGTTAATTTGAAATGTCCTTTTCCAATGGAATTTTCTGCATAAAACTCTCTACAAGAACTATTAATCTAACTCAACTCATTGATGCAGTTAAAAGTTGTTGGGCCTGTTGCTGTTCTTGGAGGACTGCTTCAAATTGTTATATTTATGTTCTTGTGTGGAATAACCGCCATGGTAAAGCACTAATAATCACTTATGTATCATGTCTACTTTTCAATTGACGTGTTGCAGGTGTAGCTGGCAGCGACGGTCTTTCAACTTCTTATTACAATAGTTGCCCTTAGTTTTTTTTTTTTTTTTTGGATAGTAATAATTTCCCTTAGTTGATGTGACAAAAATAAAAACTTCCTTTACAGCTATGTGGTGCAAAGTTGTCAGAGGGAGTTTTTGTGGGCTCTTTCTTATCAATGTCATCAACAGCAGTGGTAATGACTGTTTCCCTGTTCATATTTATTCATTTTAATTATTCTATGCTTGGTTACATGGATCTAGGCATCAATGGGAAGTTTAACGCCTGGCCTTTTTTTTCTTCCAGGTTTTGAAGTTTTTGTCTGAAAAGAATAGCACTAATGCTCTTCATGGTCAAGTCACTATTGGGACACTTATTTTACAGGTATGAGACTTCTAGGCTGATGCCTATATTTACCATATAGTCTTGATAACATGGAATTGGTCCCCACAGCTGTCAACTAAAACTGTATGAAACAATTGTTTTGCCTCTGACATTTATGCTGTCACTGATTACTATTATTCCATTCAAATTTGTCCTTGGCTTAGGAATTATTGATACATGTTCTAATTTTTTTTCTTTTAGACTTGAGAATATGATAGTGACTTGATCAAGCATGTCATAAATTGACCCTTGGAGTTTGATCAATCACCATAACCAATGTTGTATGGTTTTCTAGTAAGAATTTCTCAAAAATCATTGTATCCTCCACCATAATAAGAATTTTAAATGGAAGTAAATATGACTTCTAGGTAAATTTTGTACTAGAATTACCAATTCCTTTATTTTTGGAATTTCGCAGTTGTTATCATTATTACGATCATGTCAAGGTCTCGTCAGTCAACAATATGATAATAGCAGAAAGTAACATAAATCAAGCCAAAACTAACAGAGAATCATCTTTCAAAAATAAATAAATAAATAAATCTTTCAAAAAGAACTAACAGGGAATCAACCAAAGATCATGAAAGATGACATGCCAACTGATGGAGAAAGTCTACTAACATTCCCAGGATGGAACTTGCATAGAAGTGTAATGAATAAGCACCATCAATTCCATACCACATGGCTATTCTTAAATATTACATTGTTCAAGTAGAACAGAAAACCCTATGTACAACCTCATTCATCAAACCAATATGACAAAGTTTTAATCTTAACCTTTAAAACATAATGATATTAAAAATGACTAAATTCATGAATCTCTGACACTTAGAAGGTTCACCATAAGTTCTTAAATTAGTTTTAGAATTGCATACACTTAAAGTTTGGTGGAAGCTAATTGGTTAGCCCATCCATGGATCCAATTTCGTGTGATTTGGACATAACAGCACACAAAAGTTGACCAATTAAAGTTGTGTTCAGATGTTTTGAGCTGGTCTTAGGGTCGAAAACTAACCTAGGAAAGAGCATGGTGGTGAGTATTGGACAGGGAATTGACCAGCTGGAGGAGTTAGCAACTTTCGTTCGGTGTTGTGTCAGAAAAATTGCAGATGACGTACTATTAAAAAAAAAATTGCTGATAACCTTTTTGGTTTTACGACTTGGAGCAAACCCAAAATCCAAGAAGATGTGGGATCTGATGGTGGAAAAAGTAGAGAGAAGGTTGGCTAAGTGGAAGAGGAATTAATTGTCGCTTCCTGGTCATAAATGACCCTAACTACATGTAAAGAAGGTTCTCGTTCTCTCTCTCTCCCCCTCCCTCCCTCGCTCCCTCCCTCGAAGGTTCTCGTTCTCTCTCTCTCTCTCTCTCTCTCCTCCCTCCCTCCCTCCCTCCCTCGAAGGTTCTCGTTCTCTCTCTCCCTCCCTCCCTCCCTCCCTCTCAATTAATTCCAGTATAGATGTTGCTTCTAGGTCTTTGTTGGTCTCCCCCTTCTAGTTCCTTGTACTTGTATCGCTTCAAAAGTCTTACTAGGTCTGATTTTCAATCTTTTGTTTGCAGACCTAAGCCATCTTAAATGACATGCTTTGATTTTCTATTCTACTGGAGAAACATCTATGTGGCTCCTCTTATATGCTTTAATTGCAGAGAACTCAACTATCAAACAACATTTACCCACCTTGAGCCAACTCACAATATTCAAGTCTCTCTTCTGTTAATGCGGACTGTACAACCTTATTTTCTCGTTGTTGTTTGTTTCAGGATTGTGCTGTTGGATTGTTATTTGCTCTTCTCCCAGTTCTTGGTGGTAACAGTGGAATTTTTAAAGGAATAATGTCCATGGGAAGGCTGTAAGTAATTTTTAGTTATAATGATTATATATTTAGTTGGTTGTTCGCTTTTTTGAATGAAAAGCTTCTTTATATCTTCTCTTATACCACCCTTTCGCTTTTAAGGTGCTCCTTTGGTAGCTCATTTGTGCTATCATTTATGTTGAGTATGTTTTTAATTTTCTCATGAATTTAGGATATATGGTTTTTGTCTTGGGTGGTGGGTTCTCTTTGCCCGCATTTTTGCTCTTTTTCGTTTGTTTTCTTTGATGAATGAAGTTACCTTTAAAAAAAATTTAGAATCTTGGCCTTTTTTATAAGCTAATAGTTTTTATTAAGAGACACAAAGGCTTTATGAATACGATGCATGTCACACATGATGGAGAAACTAGAGGTCAAGCCCTGAAAAGGGACCTAGTGTAAATAGACTGGTGGGGCCTAGGAGCCCAAAGCAAGCATCTTAAGAATAGATTACAGCCTGGGAAATTAACAGAAGCATAAAAAGAAAGGATAAAAAACACACAAATAATCTCACATGCCAGGCCAAACAAAGTGATGGAGAGCCACAATATAAGCATGGATTTTTGCTTTTTTACCCTTGTTAGTGATGCTTTGATTGATTGAAAATGCGTAAAAAAAAAAAACTTTCAAAATGCTTTGATTGTTTTTCATCTGTCATGGGTGATTTTCCTACACTAAAAAAGGGATCTTGTTTATTTTTGTTTAATTGGTTTTGACCTGTAAGAAATTGCTTCTTAATGTTTCCCCATTCTTTCAGGTTGTTGGTTTTGTCCATGTTCTTAATGGTGGCATCTATACTTTCTTGGTCTTTTATTTCTCGATTCTTGAAGCTAATGATCCAATTATCGTCTCAGGTGGGTGGTTACCAAAGTCCCAATGTTAATGTGTTTCATTTGATTGTCTGTTGCGATGTTCAATGAGAACTTAACACTGTCTGCAGCTGAATGACCTTTATTGTGTCAGTCGGCATTGACCTAAATGGAGGACAGGAGATTTTTAACACAACAATTAGCAGTGAATTGACTTAAAACACTGCCAGCGACCAGATGACTTTGACAATGTCGTGCTCATTTATCTTTGATGATTTGTATGCCTGATTCTCCACAATGGCCCAAAGGTTTTGGTTCAATATTTTGGATCATTTGTGTTGATATCATAGTTCTAAAACTTGAAAAACTTGCTGACTAAGCAGAGTCAACTCAGTGAGTTGCGGAGTCAAGTCTGAGTTCGATTTTTTAAAGTTGATTTATATTGACAAGCTTCTTGTATTTCAAGTGAATCAAACGAGGCCTATCTATTGCAAAATTGGGCATCAAAATATCAGAATTGGTTATTGCAATAAATAACCTCAACTTATGATGGTGGTAGTGGTTCGGGATGTTGCTTGTATTTTCAACCTCAGCCATGCCCATTGGTGCCAGATGGGCTTTTTCACTATTATATGACTTCTTTTTTGTTAGTAAATTTTTTCCTCTCTCCAATATATATGCATGCACATTTTCTTCTAACAATTGATTGGGTAAAATGCATATGGAGGATTCCCTTTTTATCTGCAATTAGCAAATTGGTGATATAGAACTGTAAGGTTTACTTCCTTAGTTGTTGCCTCTCATGATAATCTGGATCGTCGATTTCGAAGAAGATAATCTTGATCATTCTAGGGCTTTTGGAGAGTGCCTTGCTACATTCATTTTGCAATGTTAATGCTAGGGCTTTAATGAGCCCATACTTGGCCCAAGACCCACCCAAACCCATTAGATAACAGCCCTTTGGGCCTGGACTCAAGCTAATGTGCTCAGGCTAAAATTTTAAGCCCATGAAAGCCCATTGGACTCTTTGGCCCGTTTATCTATGTGTCTGTAGCACCTGGTCAATTTTTCCTTTTGAAAATTATTTTAAATTTATTCAAAACAACTTTTAAGGATTGAACAGTCATAGTGAGCTAGAAGTGGACCAAATTTCAACCTAAAACTCAATGTTTAGCCACTTGTAGTGACCCGGTGTCCCTGTCTTGGTGATTTTTAAGGACAACGGACAATTTGACCACCAAGATCAAGTGGCTAAATGTTGAATTTTACTTAGAAATTTGGTTTACTTGTAAGCTCATCATGTCTTCTTTCAATCTAAAAGGTTGAAACTTTTATGATCTCAAATGGGTAGGCTTGGACTTTGTACTTTTTCAAATAGGCTTGCTCAGGATTTAGCCTTGAAAAGCCTGACAGGCTGTAGGCAGGCTTGGGCTTTTAGATGTCTAAAATGGGCTGGGCTTAGATAGAGGAAAGCCCAACCTGAACCCAGCCCATGAACAGTCCTAGTTAATGCCATACTACATTTCCTTAGTTTGCACTTGGAGATTGGATATCTCTTGCATATGAAGTATAGTAGTCCCTAAAAAAATCATCTGCAGTTTTAAGTGTTTCACACATTTATACATGTACTCCTGTCACAACTCCTTTTTTACTCCTAGGCCTCTTCTATGTGTTTGGTTGAGTTCTAGTTTCTAATCAACATTAGATGCAGTTAAGTGAATGGAAACTTACGTCTCTTACTCTCTATCTTATCTTATTCTTATTAATTTTTATTTTCTGCTGGCATGGTGACATCTTAGCAACTTGTTGCTAATCTTGTAGTTACATCTAAAATCTGTAATCGTAAGTTAGCAAATTTTCCTGAGGTTTGGAAAGACTTTTTTAACTTTTGGCATGTGTCATGACTTTGTGCTCATTGCAGACAAATGAACTCTATCAACTAGCTTCTGTGGCTTTCTGCCTATTATTTGCTTGGGTAGGCATAACTCATCTCTGCCTCTTGATCTCTAATATTTCTGGTATTTTGCTGCAACTTGCATTGCTATTTCTTTTGTCATTAGGCTTATTTGTCCCTATTGCAATTTTCTAATTGATAAACATGATATACAAGTCTTCCCTTGTCCTTTTTATTAAGAAGTCATTTTTAGCTCTCTTCTGGAAGTTAGCCATCTATCAATCCAAGAAATGTGAAATCATGCTTGAAGGTTTCTATGTTGTATTTCATCATGTGTCTTTTCCATGGTAGTCAAAGGTGCGCCTAAGGCGCGATAGATGGGGTTTGTGCTTAAACAAAAGCTAGCAAGGTGTGGGCATGCCTTAGTGCACCTTGTGCCTTGCACCTTTTCATTTTTTGCACTACATATTTTATAATACAAATTTGTCCCCTATGGATGAAAAATAAGGAATACATTGAAGATGTGGACAACGTCTGACAATTATATTGATGATGATGATAATGAAGAATTCGGAGAATGAAAGTTATGTTTTTTATTTGTTTGAGATAAAATCTTTTGATTGGATTAGTGATGGATGGATCTTGTGATATGGACATTTTTAATTTTTTTCTTTTATTTATGATTTTGACTTTTTATTACTTTGGTTCTATGCACTAGGCTTTTGTCATGAACTTACATTATGCACTTGTACTTCTACATTTAATGCATTTTCTTTGTAGTATATATATTACATTGTTTAGCTAATGGTGGGTTGAAAAGGTAAGTATTTGTCATTAATATATTGAAAACAGTTGTAAAAATTGCATTATATTTGTATTAGTACAAAGAATATATAATTGAATAAATATAAATATTTTAAATATCTAAAAAAATGCACCAAGAATGAAAAAGCGCACGCCCTAAGTGCACCATGCGCTTTAGGCTCTGGGAACCTGTTTTGCACCTTGACGACTATGGTATTTTTTGATGAATAAGAATGAACATACACTATTTGACATTCAAAAGCATACTAAGAAAAGTAAAATACCTAAAAAAGCTATCCTATGTAGTGATGTAGAATTAAAGTAAAATTCATGTATGAAGATAGATAAGTTAATAGCTCCACGTTATTGGTGTTGTAGGCATCTAAAGTGATAATTAGCTTTGGGAAATTTATAAGTTTCTCTCCATGGATCTCATGTACCACTGAGTCACGTGACTCTTATCTATGTTGAATTAAATAATATGTTTATGATGCATTAAGAATGATCATATAGCTATTAACATGCAAGAGTATAATTAACGAAAATAAAATACCTAAACTACCTTTGCCAGTGATGTAGAATTACAATTATGTAAAAAATTCATATATGATAGTAATAATGAACATACATAAAGTTAATAGCCCTACCTTATCGGTGTTGTATGCATCTTAACTAACAATGAACTTTGTAAAATTTATGTGTTTTTTGTATAGATCTCATGTACCACTGAGTCGCTGACTTGGGGTAGCCTGTGTTGTGTCTTTGCATCAGATGAAATCTCTAGTTGGTTTTCCAGATTTTCTAGATGTAAATGAAGTTCTAGAGAAGTAAAAAATTATTGGAACATATGAATTCAGGAAATTTGACATGTACATTCTATTGCATACCATCATGGTCATGGATTTAATTCCCTATTTGTTTTTTTCCCTTTCCAGTGCAGTGATAAACTAGGTCTAAGTCTTGAATTGGGGTCATTTGTTGCTGGAGTCGTGATATCTACCACTGACTTTGCTCAGCATACTTTAGACCAGGTACTCATTGTGCTAATCTTATTTAATTAAGATTTTTGGAATAAATTGCTTACGTGAATTGTTCTTTTCTAGTTTCAATTTCAATGTGAATAAAAGGATGGGCTGCAACCTTTAAACAAATTGTTTGCTCTATCAGTGCTTTCTCATTTCTTTTGAACATAAAGGAGGCCCTTGCCAACTTTCATAAAAAAGAAGTATTCAAGAAGGTTTCACTATGTCAATAAATGTGCATATTTTGTTACCTGTATGTTTGCGGTGGTAAACAACATACAACTGGACAGAGGACACATGCATGCGCACACAGAGATTGCATGGTTTCATGTTGAGATGAAGTATTTAAACTGAGTTGACTGTCAATGAATTAGCATATTTTGTCACCTATTTGAAGTGGTGAAAGCAAGATAATCAGCCGGAATGGAGCGAATTAAGCGTGTGCCTGCACAAACACAGACACACACACACACACACACACACACACACACACACACACACACACACACACACACACAGAGAGAGAGAGAGAGAGAGAGAGAGAGAGAGAGAGAGAGAGAGAGACTCAAGTATAAGAATAGTGAGAGAGAGACTCAAGTATAAGAATAGTGCTCTTGTTGGGTACTCTTTCGAGTAGCCTCAAGTATAATGTGGTATCCTGACATTGATGATAGTGTTAATGGTTACAGATCTTGTTTGTGGCTAACGTTTATTAAGCTCTGAAATGTAGCTTCTATTTGCATTTCTTTTTACTTTCATGGCCTGATTCTATTTTTTGTAGGGCCTTTTATTTTACATAACGTAGCATGTTTTAGGAACTCAGGAGGTGAGTGAACAGGAATTATTATTGATGCTAGCATGGCAGACATGCTGAACTTGATGACTTCATGCTCTCTTTGAATCATGGAAGATTTCTACAGACTCCCTGTTGAAACTTGGCTGTTGTACTGGATTGCTTATTGTATTCCACCTTAATTTCCTGTCATTCGAGGAGATGATGTACCACATGTCATGCCTGCATCATGTGGTTAAATTAATTTTAGGCTTGAATTTGCTAGTTGCCTTGTATAGAGTGTAAATCTATAAATCATGTCGTGACCTGATTTCCAATTATTTGCCTCGGTACTTTACAGGTGGAGCCCATTCGTAACCTATTTGCTGCACTATTCCTTGCTAGCATTGGCATGCTCATACACGTGCAATTTTTGTGGAACCATGTTGACATATTGCTTGCATCTGTAATTCTGGTTATTGTCATTAAGACAGCTGTGACTACCATCGTGGTCAAGGCCTTCAGATACAATATCAGGACTTCATTCCTTGTAAGTGTTATTGGATACTGTATGATTTGGTGCATATCGTATTCTTGAGATTAGGAATGATGTTATCTCTGCGCATGCATTCTGCATCTCCAGCAGTCTTTAATGGTTTTTTTTTTTCTATGTGCCTTGAAGGTGGGTTTGTCACTTGCTCAAATTGGAGAATTTGCATTTGTGCTCCTAAGCCGTGCCTCACATCTTCATCTTATTGAGGTGATCCTCCCTCTAGCTATTTATTCATTTTATGTAGGAATTTATATGTTGTCAAGAAACTTCAGTTGTGCCCTCACCTCGGACATAAGTAGTAGCTATTCTCTATATTATATTGCACTAAATTCAATGTATATTTCTAGGCAATGAAGGATGAATTTTCTCCACTAAAAAATGAGTACAATGCTCTTTTTTTTTGATGTGTTGCACATCCCATGTTGGTTGTTTGGGGATTGGCTTGGGTCCTGTGCATGTTTGCTTCTGCAAAGTCGAGGTGTAGCTCAACTGGTTAACCTCCCGCCTCAAGAAGCGGGAGGTGCCAAGTTTGGCCCCCATGGCCTAACCTGGTATACCCTAAGGGCAGTGGATATCACCTGTGGGGGTTTTACGCATGGGTTTCCTGTTTCCCACATGTAAATTAAAAAAAAAAAAAAGTCGAGTTAACAATATTTCTATGCGATAAGCATTCTGATTGTGTTTTCATTTCTTTTAAATCTTTATAATGAAATCATTTTAGTTCTCGGGCATTTGTTTGAGAATTCTGGGATGCTAAAACTTTATCTATGTATCGCTTGTTTGGTCTTGCCTTTATTAAGACCCAGCTTCATCTTTTTCATTGCAAGTTTTTGATCTTTCCATTTTGTTTAATTTCATCATAGGGGAAGATGTATCCCCTTCTGTTGGGAACTACAGCTCTCAGTCTGGTAAGTCTGTAAATCTGTGAAATCTGCTCATGAGTTTGTCTTTTGTTCCAAATACCATCATTGTGAAGTATTTTTCTGGATTGTTCAGGTAACGACTCCTCTCATGTTTAAATTAATGCCTGCCATAATGCACTTGGGCGTTCTGATGCATTGGTTTCCCTCAGAGAGCAGTACGCAGAATGAGGTGTGTCCATTACTTACATTTTTTTCCCAACTGTGGCTGGAACTTTTCCTTCTTCATTAATCTCTACTATTTCCTCAGCGTTATCACTCAGTTAATGTGAAATATGTTAATAGCCATAGAATGCAGAATGCGTGAAAGGAAAAAATGCATTACTTTTTTCTTTAGCGACAAAGGAAAAAGGAAAATGTGAACGGGTTGGTGGTAGGTTAGTGAGTTTGATGACATGGCCATGCGTGAAAAGAATGAGTTTAGTGCATGCATTCCAATTGGTTCTCTTTTCTGCATGGCTATATCGTTCAATTTGCAATATATCGCAGAATGATTCATTCCTATTCTAGGACCAAAAAATGTAGTGGCATCCAATTTGATTGAGCTTTATGTATAGTAAAGATGTTGGTTAAAACGAAACAGAATGAAATTTTACATGTTGAATGTTCATCACAAGAACAGAGGGTAAATCGATCACACAATCTTTTAAAGGTGGATAAGTGGTTGACAGTACTCGTATTGGTTCATCATTCAATCAAGATGGTGAGAAGATTCATTCATGTTGATCATTCAGTGTGGATGTCCACATGGGCGGGGTATTTTAAATGACTTATGATTGAAAATGTGTAATTGCACAAATTGACTTTGGATGAATGCCGTTTTATTTTTTATTTTGTTCCCCAAAATTTGAAAATCAATTTTCTGTTGCATCTGTAGCCATCTAGTCATCTGTAAGCTGTTCTTGCTTATTCATTGAAAAGCTTAAACATGAGTAGATGATTAAGAAATGATTTAAGTAACATTCTTCTGTTTCCAGGAAAGAGTTTCTGTCCTTGAAGCCCAAACCGACTGCTGTGATCCTTTCCATGAGAAAAAATGAGAAGAAGAAAAATGATGTGATGCCTGCCATGATGATTTGACTCATTCATAACGGGGTGCTGCTGTACGTTTTTGTTTTGATAGACCCTTAAAATTGGACCAGAAAAGGGAAGCCAGTTTTATGGATCCAAGGCCTAATCTTCAGAATAGGATACGCGAAGTTCGATTCCACTGTTATAGTCAGCTCATAGCTCTCCTCTAAGTGTGACTTCATTTTATACCTTTAGTTGTAAATATGATTCTTTTTTCAGTAGATATTCTTCATTGGCTATTCATTTAGCAACCGTGTAAATGGCTTCAGACTCATAAATTGACCAACTCGTTAAACAAGCATTAAATGATTCAAATCTATAATTCTTCCTTCCATAGATTGGTACATTATATATTTCATTAATCGTGGATATTTTATTTTATCTTATTTGAATTTATTTTTATCCGAATTCACATTTGAAAATTAATTAATGACATTCAACTTGTAATATTTACTTTGAATTGGATATTTTGGATTTTTAAAAGTCTGTTTTATGTCTCTATTTCTTCTCCCTGCCTTCATACCTTTTAATCCTCTCCTACCACATGTTGCAGAAACTAATATACAAAAGGCCTGAGCATTTTGTGCGTGTAGGTAGCCTATTTATGAGAAATTTAGATCAATTTTGAAATTATTAGTCAGTTAAATTTATATTTTAATGTTTTTTATGTTCATTTGTTGCAACATAACTATTATATTGAATGTCATAACTCACAAGTATAAATGTTTATTCAAATTTTCACCTTTATTAAAAATCGAGAACTACGATGATTTATTCGGGAATGAATGAAAGAATAAATATGGATTCAATATTATTATGTCAGATTAATCCCTTATCAAGTGAAATATTTTCTTAAATAGACTTGCATTAGTAATCGTCATTCTATTTTTTCAATTATACAATTAAAATAATTACTATCAATTATAATAAACAATTGATATTATATTATTTTAGTTAGCATTACGATATTCGAACCGTCCAAGGATAAGTCCCGTTTCGAGGAACGGCGCTAGGGAGCGGAACGGAACGGGACCAGAACGTGTTGGACGCCGTATCCCGTACTCTCCCGTCTTCCAACGTACTTTTGCCTGCTACTACTGCAAGCTGTGCCACTTGTCTGACAAATGACAGGTGGCAATGGTAAAGGCAGCTGTTGCTGTCGTCTGGTATTTGTCTCTTCTTCTTTTTACTTTTTTTTTTTCTTTTTTACCTCGTCGCCTGGTTACTGCCGTTCTTTAAAAGAAAAGAAACTAAAATAAAATAAAAAAGTATTACTAGAAGGACGAATTAGGTGGAGGACGAGTGAGGACGATGGATTTCTATGTCGGTCCACGCTTCCACTCTCAACCGCTTTTGCAACCCTGAGAAGTTTAGATTTGAGAGGGTTAATGTTTCCTCTTTTCTCAAAAGTCGTTCCTTTTTTTTCAAAATTACTAACTTTTCACTCTCTTTACTTATAATTGTGCAGACACTCAACCAAACGCCCCATAAACAAGGGATTTGAATATTTAGTAATTTCTTTCTCATTTGCTATTATTTTTTAATTTTATTCAATTATTAAATTTTCATAGATTTTAATTGTTAGGTTCTTTATGGATTGTTTTATTTCTTTCTTTTCAGTAATTCTCACACATTTTATCTCATACATCATTCATATGTACATTAGGTTATTTAGGATTGTTTCATAAAATTTTAATTATTTAGATTATGTTATTTTCTCATACATTCTTTAGTAATCCCATACATTAATCATATGTACATTAGTTATTAGATTATTTAAATGTTTTTAATTACTTCGATTATTGGTTTATACTTTTAATTAATTTCATACATTTTAATGTTATTTATATTATTCTATTGTTAATGTATTTTTTTAGACAAGTTGCGGAAGCAAATCTGGACAAGTTGCAGAAGCAAATCCGGACAAGTTGCAGATTCACAACACCAGACAGGTTGTAGATTCTAAATGAAGGGTATTTTCGTCTAAAGCTTAGCTGACGTGGATGTACCAAAGACTCAAACTAAGAATCAGATTTTTCAAGTAATTTTGTCTAATTTAAATATTTTAAAAAATGACAAAAATCCTTTATTTTTTAACTTTTCCATACTTTTATTGGATAGAAAATCAATTAAATAACTCATTTTAAAATTTAAGCAATAAAAACATATAATAATTATATACTTTAAATCTACCCAAAGCACTTAATGGATCTATATTAATTTATATAAATTAATATATCAACTAACTCGACATACGTCCATCTAAAGTACCTTTTGAACCTTTGATAGAGTACGGTGAAAATAAATCCGGTATTTAACTATTTTTTGAAATTTAATAAATCAATATTTTCATCGACAATTCCTCGAGATTGAATAGTTTTGAAAGTTAGAATGACGTAATCAATCTGGACATATATATATTTCATGACTTGACCTCTAATAACGCCATTTGATTCACCCATCCTTGACCATCTTTCGGTAAATTGTCCCAAATCACTAATCAAACAATCAGACAAATTACAAAAGATTCGAACAGTATGAGAAACATGCTGGTCCAGAAGATGATTAGTGATCCAGCAGAAGAGATTGAAGACAGCAGAAGAGATTGAAGATTGAATCAGTCTGAGAAACATGCTGGTCCAGAAGATGATCAGTGATCCAACAGAGGAGATTGAACCAAATTGCTTTGAACCTCTCGTTTTTTTATCTTTTGTTTCTTATAAATCTTCTATTTTTGACCCACCTGTCATAAATTTTTTTGTCAATAATCGAACTTTACATGTATACTTTTGTAATTTTCTTTGAGACTTCCCCCTCTTAAATGAATTTATCCATTTCGTTAAAACAAACAAAAAAAATCACACAAATTTCATATGATCTCCCACTTCCCATATGAAAGCACACGTCATTTGGCGGTAAAAACATAATCATAACTGCATTTACCCTTTTACCCTTTCACTTCAAACCACTGCCGCATCCACCGGACATCTCCCTTTCGTTTTCTTTCGTTCGAAGGACATTACTGCCGAACCGTTTGGGAAGGGGAAAAAAAATTCGGTGGGCTCCACCGGTTATCAAAACCCAAGGTCTTCCTTAGTCGTAGATAGGTGGGGCAGGAATGACCATGGTGGTGTCAATCTTATGTGAAGAAGTGAAGGATCCATTCGAATCTAAGAAAAAAATCTAAAACAGTGGATTTCTGTTGCCCCAAGTAACAATGGAAGAAGCTGGCCAAAGGAGGGTCCTACGTGAGTCCGATCAGAGATCTGATCGTACAGATGGATAGACAAAAAAAAAAATGGAGGGGGTATGGTGGGTCCCGCAGGCAGAAACTTTCCTGATCACCTAATGTAAGGCCGAGAAGAAGATCTGGCGACAACAGAAAAATACATAAGGAGGAAGGTTACCACTTATATACCAGAGAATTTTCAATGCAACTAATAATGTAGGACTTTGACACCCTCTGGACGAGGTATAGAGCAATCTAGCAGTCCAATTATAAATAGATGCATCCCTTTCATATTTCAGTACATGTGTAGTGCCATATTTTTTTTGCATGTCCGTATATTTTGTCAGTATATACATTTCACATTTGTGCAAGAAAGAGTAGAGATTAATGATATAGCCTTTTAGCTAAGATGGAATACAATTTGAGGATGAAATATAGTTTAAGGTTGGTTTTAAACATTAATAGGGGGCAATTGTATAGGTTACATGTTTCTCATAAGGGTTCTCTTCTTGAAATTTTTTATGAGGGTAAAAGTAAAATCTTGTGCTTTAAAATATTGATTAAAGTTAGTGTGATTAATTTACTCTAATCAGTAACTTTTTAATTTTTGAAACTCATTGTTAGTAAATATTTTGACAGATATTTAACTCCGAGTTGAATGGGTATTGATTCAGTTGAAATTTGAATTAAGAGGAAGAGATAATTTTGTTCATCACAAGTCATTTATTTAAAAAAAAAACATAAAATCAAATGGTACGGTGATTAAACGTAGGAGAACTTCAGACATAATCTATTCATTTGATCATTTTTACATCACATATAAGTATGTAGGTCTCAAGACATGTAGAAAACGTCTTGGTAGAGTTTTTAGTTCGAAAGGTCCCAGTTTACATACATTTTCTATAAAATTTTATTTTAATTGGACAAATGAATTTATGTTTTTTAACTTTCTCAAAATTTCAACTTTTTCGACCATCAAACCAACTCTCACACGTTATCTATTGAGTTTATTTTGAACTTCACAGATCAAGTTTCTCCCAAATATTTCACTTAAAGTTGGCCCACATTAAATGGTTGAATCTTCAATAAGTGGTCCAACTGGAAATAAGAAGGTTAGGTTTCTAAAAATGGCTGAAGAAACACATGGTTCATGAATTTCTTGTGGATTGGTAGGCAAGAACTAGTTGGGTATGAAATTAATAGAGTGATGCCGGTGTCTGAGACATCGAGGCATGTGATGGATGCATTGGTGGAATTTCAAATGGGAAGGAAGCACATTCATGGCACTCTTACCTCCCAAGGGACACTTCCTCATCTTTCCGACCAACATCCCCTCTTTCACTGCCATCTTCAACCTTCATCCACCTACTTTCTACTGTCTACCCTACACTGTTTCTTAAGGTCACTATCCCCCTATCCTGCATATAATGCACACACCATCTTATGTACCACCATAATTTATGATGTTCTTCCTGTTTATATTTTAAAAAGTGGATTATATATTTTTTTTCAGACTTCTTTATGATTAAGTTATTAAGGTCTCTAGAGCATTCGATTAATTCTCAGAATATGTACAAGTCTCTTTATCCGTAATTTTATAGAAAGTGATTGTTTGAAGTGGAGTGGAAGTCAAACTTAGAACTCTCACTTCGTAAGACGTTTTCTCTCCATCACTCTAACCCTTTTTAGTTAAAAGATTACAACATTTTCAAACCGTGGATTCGGGAAAAAAACCGTACTGTTGGGAGGAAGAAAGAGAAGAGAGCGATTCACAGTTCACACATTGTGCCATCTATATCTGAGGGCTCAAGTTCATCCACTTTATGACCCTGAATAGACGGTCAAGATGCAACAGAAAAGTGACGGTGAGCAAAGCAAATAGGTAGGAAAGGTGATGTACTTGGAATCCAGTTGGGGTTAGGGCAACACACCTGCTGAGTCAAGTGCTCCCACTTATCGGACTGTCTCGGTCCAAACAAGCCATGTGTGTTGCCCCACCATAATACCATTCATTCACCATCTACCTCAACAACACAAGGACATTTTTGTAACAACAAATGTGCTGCTGCCCGGCTCAAAATCAAATTACATCAAAGTAGATAAGTCACTTTTGATTTTTTTTTAAATTGAATTTAAATCATTGAATGCATTTCTTTTATGTTTTATATTTAATTCAAACGTAAAAAAAAAAAAAAAACACATCAAGTTGATGTCAAACAAATTACTATTTAATTTTAAGAATCTAAAGCAATTTAGGTTCTTCATAAAAAAAACCTCTACATAGTTCGGTGGATAGTTATCCAAATCTTTTCTAAATTCATTAAGTAAATAGATATTTAAAATTTTTAGCGTCTGTTAAATTTTTAAGCCTATTTGATAAAGATACCTCTTGTAATGGTCTAGTCCTTGAGGGCATATTTGGTGGTTCAATATGAGCCGCAAGTGAAAGGAGGAGGAGAACTCGTGGAAGGAGGAGACCTCCATGGTGGTGTGGATTAGAGAAAAGAATAAATATCCAGGATGGCGTGGTACAATCCCACATTGCCTAGAGAGTTTAGTACAACTTGTTCCACATGTGTTGACAGATTAAATGAGGTTGAGCCGCTGCTTGCGGAAATAAAATATTGAGTGTTGATGAGTGTGATTGGAGTCTTAGTCGAAAGTCCAAAGATTCAAAGAGGACAATATTGTTGTATATACTCTATTTCACTATGTGAGTGCGTATCATTATGGGTCTCAAGAGTTGTGAATGGACAGGTATCCCAAGACAAAGGCGTAACCATGTGAGTGCTCACAAACCATTATTGTTATTAGAAAGGTGAGTCCTACTTTGTCATGAAAGAGCAGATAGATTGTTATGGAGACAACTAAATTATAAAAAGTGAAATGAAATTGAATCACATTAGTCTTGTTTTTTAGATAAAATATAAATTATTTGATAATTTTATTTTACTTGTTATAATCAATTAATAGTGAGGAAGCCTTCTCTTATATATCAAGACCTACAATATTTAACTTTTTTTAAATATTTATCTAAATAAATTATCAATTAATAGTTCTTTACAATTAATTAAATATGACATTTATGTGAATGATATATATATATATATATATATATATATATATATATATATATATATATATATATATATATATATATATATTGTATTTGAAAATTATTTAACAGTTTAAAGTTTAAAAGAAAGAGCAAATCTACAAAATAGCGAAGCGTATTGGTGTGAATGTTGATCTTACTTTATGTTGTATTCAGTTACTTAAAAATATTTTTTTTTAAATATTTAAATTTAATTATTTCATACATATTCGCTTTAAATTAAATATAGTTGGTCAACAAAATTATTTAACTGTTAAGCGCATGGTTGTGATGATAGTAGTGTGTATTTTGATGGGCCACGAATCATGAGCCCCACTTAGAGACAAAGTGTGACTTGTATCTTAAGGCAACAGAGCTTCTTCTCAGTTTTAGATCAGGTGATGGAGAAAGTTTTTGCAGTGGGACCCATCATACCCATTTCATTTTTTTATGTTCTATCAATCTGTACCATCAGATCTCTGATCTGGATATGATGGGACCCTCCTCTGACCAGTTTTTTCGACTGCTGCTTAGGACGTCTAATAATCAATTTTTTAGATTTTTTTGTTACATCCAAGTGGATCTTGCACTTCTAACTCTCTGATCAACACCACCATAATCGACCCTGGCCCACCTATTTAAAGTTAAAGAAGATCTTAGATTTTGATCAACGGTGGAATCCACTAATTTTTTCTCATATTCTGCCGAGCCTTCGGCAAGTTTATGAAGAGGTAACTAAAATTTTTAAAAAGAGTACGTAGAAAAAGAAAAACTGAGTATTTATATGACTCTCCATAATCTCTGTGTTTTTCTTCAAAGTAAAAAGCTGAGACAATGTCAGAAGACCTCACCTCTCTACCCCTACTGCTTAAAAGCTTCCATCGTACACAGTCAGTAGCCGACATCTCTTCTCTCTCCTCTCTCTCTAAAGAAGAACAGTGAAGAAGAGGGGGCAAAAGAAAGAAGAAAAAGAAACTCAAGACAAGACACGGACTGAACGGTGGTATCTGATTTTTCGTACTAAAGGGGCTTGGTTTTGGCTTTTTACTGAGCCTTTTAGAAACCACTCCTGCTTTTTCTTCTTTCCGGTTTCGGATCTGGTCGTGGCAGCAGCACCTTCTCTCTCCAGTGCAGGGCAGAGTTTTTACAGCTAGCGGATTTATTGTTCTTCTTTTACAGACGCATGTAAATGGAAGCCCAGATACCACCTGCTAAAATCGCTCGGTTTGCAGATTCAGGTACTTTTCATTCTCTCTCCCTTTAGATTTCTATCGGGCCTTTTCCATCTCTCTCCTCTTTACTGATTCGCTCATTCATTCTTTCATTTAAAAAAAAAAAAAAATTGTTCTCTTTTGGTAGGAATGCTGTCCATGGAAATGCCATCTACTGGTCTTGGGTTGGGGCTTGGGCCTGGACTGGGAAATGGGAAGTCAGCTTTCACGTTTCTTCAGTTGCAGGAGCTGGAGCACCAAGCTTTGATATTCAAGTATATGGTGGCAGGCGTACCCGTTCCTTTTCATCTCGTCCTTCCCATCTGGAAGAGTGTTGTTAGTTCTACTGGTGGCATCTATAAGCATCACCCTACCTGTAACTTACTTCACTCTTCTTCATTTCTCGTACTCTTTTCTTACTAGGAGATTTGATTGCAGTAATTTTAAAATTACTTTTAATTTTTTTAAAAAAATCGACCAATTTATCTTTTACGAATATTGTTTGGTTTCTATGGACCATTGATACTTACAATATCCTGTGGTGATTTTAAATTAGTTTATTTTTCTTTTGGATTTTACTGACATAATTTTTTTTCAAAATTTTGTAGGGTTTGAATACAACAGTTTGTGCTACAGAAATAGCATGGAACCGGAGCCGGGAAGGTGCAGGAGAACGGACGGAAAGAAATGGCGTTGCTCGAAGGACGTAGTTCCCGATCAAAAGTACTGTGAACGACACATGCACAGAGGCCGCCAACGTTCAAGAAAGCCTGTGGAAGGCCAAGCCGCCGCCACCACCCACCACCACCGTCGAAAGCTCCACCGACTCCAACACCCATCTCTCCATTTCCATCCCAGTTGGACTGGAGCTCATGACCGCCGGCACAGCAGCAGCGGCGGCCACCAACCGCCACCAAAACACACACAACAGCATCAGCATCAGCATCTCCCCAAGCTTAGGTTTCTCACCCACAAGCGTTCTTCAATCCAACAGCTGCAAGACGGAACGTTCCTTGTGAAAAAATTTCCCAAGATGTTTAGACTTGCATGCATTTTATGCTGTTTGGATAGAAGGAAAGAGACAACAACTCCACGTTTTTTCATCTGTTCTTTGTATGCTTATTATGCCTTTTAAGACTAGACTAGTCCAAGCTTCTAAAACTCTCGTCTCTCTTCTGAGAATCGTTTTGTTGGGTATTCTTATTTCTGATATCTTGACACCACTTTGATTACTCTCAAAACGTTTTGAAATTTTGATGGAAACAAAGGCATAATTTTCCAGAACTCTTCTCCTCAGTTCAAGAACAGACGGTCGAACTCTTCTCCAGAACTCTTCTGCTCCGTTCTTAACAATCGCCATCATCAGAGAATTTCTTGTTTTTGTGTGCACTCTAAGTTGAAACCCTCCCTTCAACGCTGCTTCTTTATTTCCCTTCTTGTCACGTAGTTGAATTATTATTTTTTTTTGTAAATAAATGGAAAATTAGAAATGTCTGGACTTTTCTTTATGTAGGCTCAAGGGTCTACTCCCGGGGTTTATCATTGAAATTGTTATTTAAAAAAAATAGATCTCAAGGGATTGACCATAATGGATATTATATAATGATGGGGGTGGAATCTACCGTTCAACATAGAAAATGGCCAGTTCAACTATAGTTAGAGGAGGTAATTTTTTCTTGCATTTACTCATTATATATTTTCTCATGTTTAAAATGGTGGGTCTCAATTCTTTGCCAATTTTAATTCTTCATGCGCTTGATCTATTCAATTTGCAAATGATGAATCTAATTATAAATTATATGGTATTATTTTCTTATACTAAATATGAAAAGTGGCATGTGTATTATAGATATCTATGAGTAAATATTAGGATTTTATCTATGTATAAGTTAAAATATAATATATTTATTAAAAATGAATATATAATTTGCATTATTGTTATTCAGGTTATTAGGTTATCAGATTTAGATATGACTGGATCTTTAAATTTGGATTTTGTTTAAAAATTTAAATAAATCTAATTCCATTTATTTCAAATCAAATACTTTCAGCTTTTTGAATTTTGGATACCCATTTACATTCATAGGTGACAGCACTTTCATAAGAGACTTTGACACATTATTATTAAAAATAAATCAATGACTCACCTAATTCAATTAAAGTGATCTTTTGTGTTTTTTTCCTTTAATTCAACTCAATTGTCCAGTAATTTAGTTAAAGTGATCTTTTATTAATACGGCGATCTACATAACATATTTGTTTTTACCATTTGACACATCTTAAATGGTATAGGAGAAAAAAAAAAAAAAAAAAGGTTTACTGCAATGTAGTTTAGAGTTTAGATCACTGATTTTTCTGGAAAATATTGTTCTTGCAGCTGATTTGGAATCTTTTATTGCTTCATTCAAAAATTCAATGACGAGGCACATGGATGAAGTCACATTTTTTTTTTAATGACTTATTTATCTAATTAACATTTGTTTAAATTTTAAATGCTAGAAGATAGAGATGGGAATTCCATCTGAAATTTTGAAAGTTTGAGAAGTTTGCTCTAGTGTTTGATTGTTAATTAATTTCGTAATTATTTAACATTTGGAGTTGGACTGAAGGTTTAACGCTTGTCTTATCAAGCGAGATTTTGAGTTCGATTCATTTTCAACTCATCTGGGCCATTGTCTATGGAGTTACTCATAATCAACTTAACTAGTGTGCGAATCGGGAGGTTTATACATGCTCGTAGGATTAATCTTACTTCCAATGTGAGGTAAGGATATCCATGTCAAAAAAACTTATACTTAATTCAACATCTCATGCATGTAATTTAAAATATATATATATATATATATATATATATATATATATATATATTACCAAAAATCAATTGTACAAATTGAAAGTAGACTTGATTAGCTATTTGTAATTCTAAATTTTAATCCAAATTTTAATTGATAACCACTTGATTGTAGTAATTAAAATCACGATGTGTCTTGTTGATTTAATTTTAGTAAAATTTGATATTTTTGTAGTTTATTTAATCTATTTTCAATTATATATTTAATATTAATAAGTTAATGAGAAATAAAAAAAGAGAGTCAAATACTGTCATGCATACCTTCCTCACTCTAAGCATATTTGTATCTCGGACTCTTTAAGCTGAGGTTTAAACGTTAAACACCCATCTTAAGCTAACATAGGCTTGAACCGTTAGAGATCTGGCAAATGATAGTTTTAACCTTCCTTAGGATAAATGGTTAAGATCGGCGCAGAAAATAAGAATGGCCCACCACTGGGCCATTGAGTCGAACACATCTGAAGTCCTGCGGACCACTGAAATTGAGATTAATTTATAAACTCTAAACCTAGTTAAGATAATGATTGCCATTTTCTATCTGGTTAATATTTGCCGCTGCTGCTCGAGATGGGCTTGGTTCTTCTTGGAAATAGGGTTAAGATGCTTTTCTAGGGCTAAGTGTATCTATGCTGCTGCAAGGAACCTGGATTTGTTTAAGATTAATATTCTAATTAGTTATATAAGTAGAGGTTATCACCAAAAATCTTTTTTCTTAGGTCACGTGATGCTTTGCCCGATATCTTGGGACTTGAGACTTGAGACAGCCAGAAACCTTGAGCATTTTACTATTATAATATTAGGGAGACAGAGATCGAGATCGTTGGCTTTTGAAGGTTTTTACTTTTTAATCTCTAACAGCTAATTCTAATAAAGCTTTAAGCTATTTTGATAGAAAATATTTTTTTTTAATGATTAAGATACTTCAGATTTATTAGAGTATTTAACTAATTTTTGAGATATGCATGGGATATTATGTAATTTGCGGTAGAGCAAAATATGTTTAAACTTCTCTCTAGAGAGAGGAGAGTGGTCATTTGGGATGGAGTGAAAATTGAAATCATGACTTTCACCTTTTTAATCAGATTTTTAACTATTAGTCTAACCTCTTTAAATTTATTTTGATAGAATATATAGTTCTAAATTTCTATATTTTTATCTAAAAAGGTTGAAGAGTGATAAAAAGATTTAAAAGGTTTTATTTTATAAAAATAAAGAATGTCTATAATATAAATTACAATGCCCTTCACTAACGAGTACAATTACAATTCATTTTAAGGTTAGAATTAAATGAGGAAGTTTTTGAGAGAATCCTATATTAAGGGATTTTTCATTATAAAACTTTTCTATATTGAAGAGAAACCAAGAAAAAAGACTGGTTTAGATTTTAGAAGAACAGAGAGAGAAAAAAATAAGCCTCTCTCTTCAAAGGAAATATATTTTAATTTAAGATGAGAAATAATTAATTAGTAATATCAAATAAGCGAAATTTAATTTCAAAAGGAGGCAAAGTAATGGGTGAAAAAGTGATCGAATGGACAGGTAAAGATGCCCATTTACTATTTATTATTCATCCAATATAATATGAAAGCGTAGATTATTTTCACCAGTCATGTGTTAGGGATAAATATACAAAATTTATTGACAGTTTAAGATATAGTTAGCAATTGGGCATATGACAAAAATACAAAATGGAAATTCAAAAAAAAAAAATACAAAACAAAAATTGTTTGTAGGTATTTTGATTATTGTTTTCTAAATATGATAAGAAGTTTGACCATAAAAAGTAGATACGCCAAAAAGTAACGAACGAATATGTACAGGTGTAATCTGTACTAGATGAAAATTTCAGGGCAAAAAATTAGCAAAACTATTATATATATTTAACATATTTTAATATTTTATATAATATTATAAAATATTTTAAACTAAAAGAAAGTCTTAAAGCTATGATTTAAAAAAAAAAAAAACAAAAAATTTAGAAGAAAATTAACTTTAAAATTTTATTTTTGGAGAAAGGTCTTATTTGTAATATACTTAAGGTTAAAAAAAAAAAAAAGACTAATGAAATATTTATAAAACCTTTCATCTTTTTATCTTTTTCTTAATGTTCAGCCTTTAGAACTATATCAATTACATGAAAAAAAATATATATATATTTAACTATATATTTATATAATATAAAAGGAAAAGAATATATACAAGTTAAAGTAGTTAAAATTCGTGCATTATATGTTCATGTCAAATATGCATGTATCTTTAGAAAAAAAAAGTGAAGATATGATTTTTTTTAAAAAATATTTACAGTGCAGGTGTAATGCGTGGGCTGCATTTTGATGAGGGGTAAATTTACAGGAGTTATCTTTGACCAAGAGTTACCCTTATGAATACTTTTTGCACAAATGTGAGATTGGAAGGATACAATCTAATTTTTTTATCGTTACCCTTTAGTTATCAAATGGGGGTAAATGAAAGTGAAACAAACATAGCCGTGGTATAAAACTGAAAATTGCTAACTATGGTCCAAAGACAGATATGATGGTACAAAGTTCTAGACCTAAAAATGGAAGGTTGGGAACATCCTAATTGATAAACCTTATTAAATCAATGGTTCAGATTTACTATTGAACCTTATTGATCTAAAAACATTTGGAAAGTAGTATATCTAAATTGGGTGATCAAATAATGGTCAAGTAAAGGCGCAGCTGAAGTGAACATATTTTAGGCCAGCCCAGGCTAAGCCCACTGGCTAGTAAAATTGCCACGAAGTGGTTAAGGCAATCAGGCCCAGTTGCAAAATCCCACATTGATAGAATTTTCTATTTACTGGTGAATATTGATGGTCTCTTCTGTGATTCGTCCTTCATCATTCAAATTTCACTCTTGTGGTGAAGTGTAATACAGTTTTGTTTGTTCCAAAATGTTTCAATGGGCTATAGGTGAAATAGCTTCATAATTCACATTTTTTCACCAGGGATTAAAAAATTGCCCACCGCGATATATCGGCCGAGGAAATTCTGTACGAGATTAATTTCTAGTCATTGAGGCCAATCATTCATGTAGCTCAGGATTTTAGGCTCATGTTTTGACTCAAGAACGTCGTTTTGATAGGGCCTGAGGAATTTTTTTTATAAGACCCAAGAGAAACTTCAGACTCACCCAACTTGGCCATAGCTCTCCTAAAACTCTTGCGGGGAGTGCCATCGCACCCACGCTTCCGAGTATGAGCCACTAAGACTGGAACCCATGACCTCTCCCTTCCAGAGGAGAGAAGCCGCCAATTGAGCTACCCCAGTAGTGGGTTGCCTGGGGAATTTTGTTTTTTACAAACCTGGAATTTTAGCTGAAAGTTTTCAAATTCTAGAGGGTGATAAGTCAAAATTGATAAATATCGCATTTTATCTTAAAATTCATATTCTAAAGTGAGTTTATGTTGAAGGATTAAAAAAAATATTATGGGCCCAAAAATGGGCTGTAGTTCTTGGCCCATTAAGGGCCCGATATCCCGGATGCTGCTAAAATTTAAAACTCAGGATGGAACGCACCTTGGTCAGGCGTTGCAATGAAAACATTATCTACTGATCAGTTCCTGTCATTTGACTGGTATTGCCTGATTACAGCCTCTTGAATCTTGTCTTTCTTTATTTTTAAATATAAGAAAAAAAATTCAATTGATGATGATTTCAAAAAATTTAGTTCTCTTCATTTTTTTCTGCTGATATATCATTTTTCTATTAAATATAAAAACTGGACTAAATTTTTTGAAATGGATCAAAATTTTGCAATAGACCGAAATTTCCCCCTATTTCAGCTGAAATCTCAGCCGATTACAATAATTTCAGCATTTCTGAAAATATGTAAATTATTAATCATCATCATCTAAAACTGGAAAGTTCCAAATAAAAAGTTATTCAGATTTTATTACTTGTGACATATTCAATAAAATTATTTTCCTATTAACTGGAAGACTAGTCGGGTGACTCAGAGGTCCTCGACACCCAATCCTAAAAGAAAAAAAAACAGCGGCTATAATTATCCGGCTGCCTTTGGATGGGGGTAATCGGAGGTAACTCCAATGGAGGGGTGACGGTAAAAATTCAATTTTTTTTCCTCCCACTCTCTTTTTAGAAACCCGGTAGACCATGGGGGTTTTCAAGTAACCTTTGCCTCTCTTTATCCTTTCTTTGCACTTATAGAGCAAAAATATTTTAAAATATTTTTTAATTGATGAATATTATTCAATAATTATATTTCATAAAAAATTATTTTTATTTTTATATTATATGAATTTAATAAAAAATATTAATTCTCATAAAATTGTTAGTAAATCAGGTTATCCCTATTTACCATTACCAAACAAGATTCCTTTTATATTTAAAGTAACTTTTTACTTTATTACTGTAATTACTAAACAAAATAAGGTAACTCTTGAGAGACCTCCACTAAAAAGTGATCCTACTCAGAGGTAACCTAAAGGTAAAAACTCTTTGCAGCTGTGCTCTCAGGTATGCCTAATGACTGAGCGTGGTATGTCATTAATACCCGAGAGGTATAATTTCTAATTTTTGAAGTTTGTAATTTTTTTTTATTAATTTTGAATTTTGAAGAATTTCTGATTATAGCTTGCTTTTTCTTTGTAGGCTCAATAATACTAGTTGGAATATCAAAGTTTCTTAACCTATGTGATTGGAGCTTTGAAATTTCAAAACAGAACTGTCAAGTATAAATCCCTTGAATTAAAACTCTGATGGATTCAAGTGATAATCCCTCTTTTCATTAAATATAAATATAAAAATATCTTTTATTATCAGTTATTTTGAACAAAGACTACTCAATCTAAGACAGTTTAGGGTGACCATTGAATGAATATTGATTGTTCATTTATTGAATAGGTGTGATTTATTTCCACTATAATAAGAAAAAAGAAAAAATTCATAAAAAAAAAATAAAATAACTTAAATTCTGATTTAATGTATTTGAAAGACATGACATTTCTTTATCATAGTACTATTTAAAATATGAAAATTCATGTAAAAAAGACTAAAAAAAGAAAAAAATCAAGATAAGATATGACAATTTTGAAGGATTTGTTCCATCTATATCATGTCATTATAAGAGAGATAGAAAGAAAAGTTTATAAGTAAATCTGACAAATTTGAAAGAATTAACTTTTTGTTACTATAGAAAAATAGGAAAATTCTATGCAAAAATTTCTGAAGTGGAGAAAAAGTGTTCTACTAACAATTTTTTTTTTTTAACTATTGTCACTTTTGCAAAATGGGTATTTCTTGCCAATTAAAAAAATATTTCTTTCACTAACCATAAAAATAAAAATAAAAAATAAAAAATATATATCTCTAGTTTTGAATGGGGAGCCACTTATTCTGTTTCTGTTATTTAATCTTTTTCTTGATGATCCCTTTGCTTCAAAGTCAAAAATAAAATAAGGTTTCAGCCTTGGACATTTGAACTTTATAAGTGCTCGGTGCATCATTTTCTACCTTATTTTCTAAGTAGGAAGTCCAATTTCCATCTAATGGAATCGACTGCATATCTACTGTTCCAACTGGCTCTCTTTCTTCACATCAAAGCCATGAATCTTGTGCCACGACACCTAAAAGGCGCCACACTTCTCCTTTCATTTTCTTCATATTTATGATGAAATGAGTGGACCTGCTTGCTCTTTATTCACCAGTATAGTCACAGAGCAGAAACTGTCTTTGTTCAGTCAGATTATACTTCTACACTGTACTCTCTAATGCATTTGGTGTTAGCATGAAAGGCGTAAAGACCCAAATAACTGTATAACACACGTTAGTAGAGAATTCATCTTTAAAAATCGGCTTCAAAGAAAAGAGTGTCCGTATACTTATAAACTCTAAGACTCCAAGGTTCACTGACACTCTCCCTCAACATCAGGACTGGAAACACTAGACTCTCTCCCTCCATACAGTGCCTAAAGTTATGAACTTGACCTATCCCTATTGTACCCTTGCTCTCTGATACCATATAAAATACATGAGTAGAACTTACAATGAGTGTTATAATCATAAATACGTTATATTTATGCCGTGCTTTATGGATCTCATCCAATCATATAATCTATTAATCACTTATAAATTATTCTCTTTATTGATTATAGTTAGTCTCGTTCTTTCTAGAGTTGTTCTTTCGACTATGCCAACATTGTGAAATGAAAAGGGTGAGAATCTTATTATCTTGGTACCATAGTTGAGCTGATCTAAAGCCTCTGATCTAAACTGGATTTTATCATCTTAGATCATTATATTGAGTTTGTTGGAAGATCTATGTTTGTAAACAAGGTCAATGACTACTTTAAATATAATAATTATTCATAAATTTCAATTTAATCTAATGACTAATGTAACTCAAAAAAATTGAAAGTAAATCCAGTTTATGAAATTTTAATAAACTATCAAGGGAATTTCTAAAAAATCACCTTTCAAGGGATTTTTTTTTTCTCACAAGTAGAAGCTATCCATCATGGCCTACACACCTAAAGGTATACATTTTACCTTTCATATTCTTTATATTTATTAAATGGGACAGAGCACAGAGACTTTCAAACACAGAAATTTATTTCTGACAGCAGAGATTGCCATATTCAGTGACATCTCAATTCTTCTTTCATTTGCTGCAAGTGTGAATGATAATAAGAATACCAAAACAATAATGATTGAACATTCAATGGCTGAAACTTGTGGCATCATGTGGGTTGGACCAACTCATTAGTCAGACCCAATTGACAAATCCTATTTCACCTTCAAATAGTTTGAGAATTTGACCTTTGGGCTAAAATAAACCTGATCAAGCATGACAGATCTAACCTAAATTTTACTTAGATTTGATTAAGTCATGTTTTTGAAGTTGAGTTGGCCCAAAACTCAAATGAATTCCATCTATGATCATATTACTTGGATGTTTTAGGACTATCGAAGCAAATTAATCCATAACTTAAAACCTGACCCTGCATGACTTGATCTGAAAAATTAAGTAGGTTAGGGTTTTATATTTTTTAAATTAGGGTCAGACTAGTTTGAAGGGAAAAAAAAAAAACCTAAACTAAATTTGAGTCAGGTCAAGGGTTTTTTTTTTTTTTTTAAATTGATCTGATTCGATCAAAATTGATCTGACCCAAGACACTCAAAAAATTTAAATTTAACACTCGGGTTGAGTCAAACAAAGAATTCAGGCCAGCACTCTGATTAAGTCGGGTCTGCAATTCGGGTCATATTGGGTTCAACAATTCAGATCGAGTCGAATCGAATTCAATATTTTTTTTATATAAGTTGAGTTAGATTTAGGTGGAAATCCTAACACGGGTAAAGTCTTTTAGGAGACACGAGTTTTCGTGAATTTTCCACTTTACCCTTCAACCCTGCAATACGAAAGCAATTTCTAAAAAAAAAAAGGAATGTCAGTGAACCGATCAGTGAGCCGATTTGCTGTTCTATATGAAAAAAATAGTCTCACTTATATAAAATGAAAGTGATCCAATAAGTGAATCGGTAAGTGAGTTGATTTTTTATATATATATTTTTTAAAATGCTTTCAGTATGGCAGCTGGATAGATTAAAGTGAGAAGTTTGAAAAAAAACCCATATCTCCTAAAAGACTTTATCGGTATTAAGATGTCCCGGAGATTTATTAAAACCTATTAAAACCCGAATGAGCTGGTTTAGAACCAAACCAAATGGATGGTACCTCATTAATACACCAAAGATCAGATGCAATTACTCGCAGTAAATTGAATTGAAGCCTGATAAGTCTGAAATTCAATGCCACTCACCTGGATCCCACTTCCAAAGCCCGCACTGATTTTGGGTCCAAAAGTTCCACCCTCACTGTAGAAGACCTAGAAATTTTAAATCAGAAAGAAACAACGTGGTTAAAAAGAAAAAGAAAAAATCGTTGAAGTTAATCAAAAAAATTTACTCTATTTTTTATCTACTAATGATGTGGCAGCTTCCTTGAATAATTTTTTTTTTTCTAGCTCTCTAAAAGGGCTTATAAGTATAATTTGATGCATAACACCAAAGTAAAAGGGATACCATATATATATATATATATATATATATATATATATATTATTTTCATGATTTAAAAAGTTAAAAATAAAAAAATAATCTTGATGATCATAATAATGATAGCCTATACCCCTCTAGTATATATTTAATTAAAAGCCATAAAAATTTTGACCAATTAAAATGTTTTAAATTTTCTGAACAGACAAATGAAAGGCTAAATTGGGCTGAAGTTTGAGCCACACTATGTTCGATATAACTGAATTACAAAATTTTCGTAATTCAATTTGAAATAGATGACCGTTGACAATAAGATAAGATTTATTGACACGACAAAGATAAATATTTTTTGTTAATATGACATTTATAAGAATTTGTTTTCATCGACTATGTATAATCACTAGATTCAAATTAAGTATAATAAATAATTAAAATAGAGCTTTCTATCAAATGTCAAATTTATTTACTTAAATTAAATGGATAAAAAATTAAATAATTTTTTTTCTCAATCATAAAATTACTCTCTAACTTATTTTCATAAGGTTATTTCCTTTTATAAATAAAAAAATATTGTACAAAATATTACGTCACATTAGAGTTTTGCATGAATTTCTTGTGAACTCGCACTGAGTACATTGTACTTAGGTGACCATTAAATTAAATGTTCATTTAATTATCTTAATCTTTTAATTTCAAATTCAAATATAATAATAAATATTCTTCACTTTTAAGGAGATTGAATTGTGTGAAGAATCTGGACCGGTCAAATGAGCTCTACCATCTCATCCACCCTTTCAATATACTACATTAATTTAAAAGGTTTTTATTTGGGTAGATAAACTGTATTTTTAATAACTTAATTGTATTTATAGTGATTTATTGAACTATTATTTTTAATTTTACAATAAACTCCACTGTTTAGAAAATCATAAAGACTTTCTTATCCTAAATAATAAAATAAACAAACACCGACAGCATCATAAATTCATAGTATATATTCTACCTCTGCTTCAAAACGAATCTATTCCCTCCTTCCCCTTAGCCAATCCGACGGCTGATTTCTCTTCCTCCAGTTCACATCTAAATAACACCCGTTGGATTAGATCCACCGCTCCCAAAAGCCAACTCCATTTCGTCTTCCTTCATCTCCTCAGCTCCAGATCTAGACACTAGACACTAGTCTCACTCCTCCTCCTCCTCCTCCTCCTCCTCCGTCGCTCTGCTCCGCTCCAAACCAGACTCTCTCTTTCAGATCTAAGCTCGAGCAGTAGCAGCGGCGGCGGCAGCGGCAGAGGCGATGGTGGAAGGTCACGTGCAGACGTGGACGACAAGGAGGGGAAGCAACCCGAGACTAGAAACCGAGCAATTGATCGACATTCCACCCACACCCACCAGTGAGGATCGGAACAACAGCGCTAGCTTCTTTGGATTTGGGTCATCTGGCCTTTCACCCGCTTTCATCACCGCCCTCATAATCGCCTCCTGGTATTTCTCCAACATTGGAGTTCTTCTCCTCAACAAGTATCTCCTCAGCTTCTACGGCTACCGCTACCCAATCTTCCTCACTATGCTCCACATGCTCTCCTGCAGTTTCTACAGCTTCATCGCCATCAAGTTGGCTTGAAATCGTACCTTACCAGCCAATCCAATCCAGGCGTCAGCTCTCCAAGATCGCCGCCCTCTCCGCCATCTTCTGCTTCTCCGTCGTCTGCGGCAACACCTCGTTACGCTACCTCCCCGTTTCCTTCAATCAGGCCATCGGCGCCACCACCCCTTTCTTCACCGCCATCTTTGCATTTCTTATAACCTGCAAAAAGGAGACGGGAGAGGTCTATTTAGCTCTCCTTCCCGTCGTGCTCGGCATCGTTCTGGCCTCCAACAGCGAGCCGCTCTTCCACCTATTTGGGTTCCTCGTCTGCGTCGGGTCCACAGCTGGCCGGGCGCTCAAATCGGTGGTGCAGGGAATCCTGCTGACTTCCGAGGCTGAGCGGCTTCACTCCATGAATCTGCTCCTGTACATGGCACCCATTTCGGCACTGATTCTGCTTCCGTTGACACTCTACATAGAGGGGAATGTCGCTCGCGTGACGCTGGAGAAGGCGAGGGGAAACGGGTTTGTGGTGGTGCTTTTGGTGGGCAATGCGACGGTGGCGTATTTGGTGAATCTGACGAATTTCTTGGTGACTAAGCACACGAGCGCTTTGACGCTTCAGGTGCTGGGAAATGCCAAGGCGGCCGTCGCAGCGGTGGTGTCCGTTCTAATATTCCGGAATCCGGTGACGGTGATGGGGATTACTGGTTTTGCGGTGACGATAATGGGAGTGGTTCTCTACAGCGAAGCCAAGAAGCGGTCCAAAGGCGCTGCCCATTAGAACATTGAAAACTCTACTAATTTTTCATGTTTTTTCAGAGATTTAAATTATATATTACAGATTCAAGCAAGAGCGCAAGCCCAGGTACGTATAAATAATTTTTCTCATTGTTGGATGAATCAGACACAAGATTACATTGCTTGATCTTTTTACATTTTTTTAGATTTGGCCTAAGAACCCAGGTAGAATTAAATTTATAAATGTTATTTATTTATTTAATTTATAAAGATTATGTCTTTATTCTTCAATTCCCTTTTCGCAGCAGATTTAAAAATTGATTTTCAAATTCAATATCAGAAATAGATGTGTGGATTCGATATTGAGCTGGCTAATGGAGAAATGATCAGACATGAGACCGACCTTAGTGGTTCATATTCGTCATTCACGGATTGAATTTTAAAATTTAAAATTTTTGAGCCTTTTCCACTGCACCGATCATTCTCATTTGAGTGATCAATAGTCAAAATACCTATTATGGATAAGATAAATATCTCTAATCCATGATTCAAAATTATAGTCCTCAAGTAAAGTAATTGAGTTCAGTTTTTAGACTCAAACTCAATTAGGTAAATTTATAAATTTTAAGATTTCCATTAAAATTTGTTATTAAGGCCTTTTTTCCCAATAGTGGATCCTCCACACCATTTCTCCATGATTCTCCACTACTCCGAGTAGTGCTTCTTACAATATTTTTCAATCTTTGAATGATGATGTTAGTCTGACATCATAATTACAAAATAATCATTAAATTATAAAATAACTTATTAAAGATATGAAAAATAAAGGTCATATTACAACTATGGTATTATTAATAATAAATAATAAAAATGATATTTTAGTGAAATAGAATAAGAAACAGAATAAAATAAAAAATAAGTAAAACTGCTTCTACGTGAAGGCGTTAGACTATGTATTTCAGTGTACGTCTTTTGAAAAGAGAGTTCATCTTTTACCACCGTAATTGTCAATAGAAAGATACTAAGTTTAATCTCAAATTATATTCTTTTATATTATGTGATAATATGGTAACTGATTTAATTAGTTTCATAACTAACTTTTAGAATTTTAATTGATTATGTTCATTTTGTATAACGGTAAAGGGTTAACTCAAAAGAATTGTAGTGATTGTCAAGAACTAATCTTAGAAAACGAGGGCTTTGAATTTTAGTCTCACTTCACTAAAAAAACTTGCACATGTCTCCTCCGTTTGATTGCTGCTTATATGATTTTTGCTTCTTGCAGTTTATTTTTTAGGGAGCACATTGAGCAGACACAGAACATGGACAAGGGAATGAATCCTCGATCGCACCATGCCATTTTCTGCTCCCTTATTTTTATTGGAGTTCACCTTATTTTTCTGTAGCCAAATATTTTTGCCCATTTCAATTTAAAATTTGTAATGATAAATACAGTTGGGATTTCCTGATCCATTTTGGGGTTTTTCTTTGTTAGATTTCTTATCGCGGCTTAATGATGTTAAGCTGCTGTTGTCCATGTAAGTTGAAGGCAATTATTAAAATTCACTGGTGAAACATGTGTTACCTAAGCTCTTGACAAATGAATTATCTATACCTGCCGTGTCATATCATGTTGAAATTGTTGGATGGAAATTCGCATGATTTGGAGGGGCGTTTGACAATTTTAAATATAGAAATATTTAAAAAAATTAATTTTATTTAAATATATAAATATTTTAAAGATAAATAGGTGAATTACATTAGTTTATTGTTGTGTTTAGAACTACACTATAGGTCGGTTTGACTACAACCATGTAAACCATACTGTTTGATCCGATTTTTAAACACTGACGTAAATCAATCGATTGAGTCATAAGGATGGCCATATACAAAATTTACAATTAAGTTACATTCATACAAACGCCAACTGCAGTTGCCAATTATTCGGGTGCTTTAATTCGAAAAGATAGAATATATATTCTTAAAAATAAAATAAAATAATATGTAATTCTTTTTTATTTAACAAGGGTATTTCACATAGAAATTATGTTTTAACTCGTAACAAAATGGTAATATTTTATAAACTTATATAAATATACTAAAATACAGAAAACTACGATCAAAGGTTTGAAATAGGGCTAAATTAATGCCAAAATATTTAAAATTGATTTAGAGGAGGCATTGGAACCTTTCATTACGTAACTTTGTTTCAAATTGTATTGAAACAGAAGAGTTGGTCATCTTGCACAGAATGAAATGGAATTGAACGACTGTGCCAAATAGATAGGACCACAGGTCACTTTTATTTCTCAATCAGAGTCTTGTATTTAAAGAGGACAAATGGCAATATAATTCAATGACAAGAGGCCTAGCAAGTTGCAACTTGTAAGAGAAAGCTGCCTTTCATTTTTATAATTAAGTACACAGCTCAGTAAATAAGAATGTGGATGGGACTTGGGCGCCAGTACTGATTATCATCCTTCAAGCCATTGTTGAATAAGAAAATACTTAAAAAGTAGACAACATTTCTATATCGTGTCATAGTAGACACTTCATTTTTTATGTGGGAAATCCATGTCCTTACTTTATCCATAGAATGTCCTTGTCATATCTATAAGGAACGACCCAGTCGAACCGGTGGATTGTAATACCATGTGATTTTCATAATTTCATAGTTGATCATAACCATTGAACAAGAGCATTCAATTTGTATGAGGCCTCAAGTGAGATCATCAAATGAAGGTAATTTTCTGATTACAATCCATGTATAAACATTCATATCCAAACAAATATATATCAATGGATCAAAGTAGAAGCAATGATGTTGATTGCAAAACGGGATTGAAATCCAACAATTTGATATTCCTCTGTAACACAAGTAGTAGGAGGATATACCTTGGGTCGTTGGACTGCTACTTAGAACTGAGATTTTAAGATCTTGTCCATTTGAGAGTTTGGTGTCTTAATTTTTTGAATATGAACTGTTGCTGCCCTTCATACCTTTGTATTTGCAGACGACCGATCCTCCAAATCTACACACCAATGATGCAGATCACCAACCATGGGCCCCAATTCCGCTGTTTTGCAAACTCAAGAGGTCAAAAATACCTGTGTATGCACAAGGTCCAATAGTACAAACAACAACAGATAGTCTAATTCACTTGCGGTTCATATGCTCATACATGGTCATACAGATTCTACTTTACAAAATTACATTTCACATATTCTCTTAACAAAAAAACTTCTGGCAACAGCACAATGCCTGTATTTGTGATGGCAAAAGCTATACTTGAGATTTGATTCTTTCTTTTCTGTACACAACTCTTAACTTGTTAGAGAACAATAGATTTTCATGCCTCGTCGTGAAAAGCATACTCATTAAGTAGCTTCACATTTGAAACAATCATCAGATGATGTCACAAAAATCCCAGTCGTGACCAGCTCAACTATTGTTTATTTCATCGACGTGTGCTTGCCACAAACTCGTGTAGAAAGAGTTCCATGTCATTATTCAAGGATGGATACAGTCAACCATTGATATGCTTCCCTGCAATGATGCTGGTCCTGAATCATGTAATCTACGAGTATAAATACCATCGAAGAATTCCATTCACATCATTCCTGTCAATGGATGCCCAATGTCCTGTTCAGTCCAGAAGGCAAGTTCTATGAGTTTGGGAATAGATTTCACAGTTGTCTAGCAAATTATCACAGAGATCCTATTCAGCAGTTGATAGACGGGGGGAAAAATCCATGGGTCCTGTTTAATCTCAGGTCAATCTCTTCTACTCATATCACATTACCTGCAGCTATTTACTTGAGAACTGATTTCGGTCATCACTCCACTCCCATAGTGAGTTTGTTTTGCTCGAACACCTTGCAGTTTTTCTGTGCCTTGAGGTTTAATCTACAGGAAGTTCACAAGAACAGAGAATCCATACTAAGCATAGACATACTGTCGAAAACCAGATATTAATAACAAGCTCATTAAAGTAAAAAGAGAAAGGATGTAGGTTCCTTCCAAATGCAAAATATACACTCATGAATAACGAGAGCCAAAACCTTGAAGCATTGTTTCACGTGACATAGCCTATAAACCTGTTTGCAGCCACATTGCAAGTCAAAGGGCATATATAATGGTGTTTTGATGCTTTTACATCCATCACCCTTATTTTAGACAAAAACATAAAGGATGTTGATTTGCAGTAGAAATAGAATTGTTGTAAAACTGATGTATTATATATGAAGGGTTAGTCTGTATCATGCAATGGCAACCAGGTGCATATTTATGCCCCTTGAAATGAAGGTGACACGGTTTTTTTCTTTTCTTTAAGGTGATAAGAGTCAAGATGTTCACCATCCACTTCCATTAGTTATGCTTTAGGTCAGCCTGGACAATAGCACAAAATTATCTGGGGCAGAAATGCAAAAAGCTTAATATGGGGCATGATAGTGTTTTTCCACGCAGAAGAAAGTGGTTTCCTTGAAAATGACCCTTGTAGGTAGGAAAATCTACTTTTTATACATGTATCAATGCACATTTTCATTGAAAATCTCATCTATCAAACATGAAAAAATGGGGTTGAAAACCACTTCACCTTTCGTACAAAGTAAAAACTACATCAGTCTTTGTGTAAAGTTCATTTTCATTGAAAATCCTGCTTTCAATGAAAAACCACAAACATACCACATGTCCCACTTTCTGAACCACCCCAAATGACAACACTTTGTATAAGTCATTCAGCAGGAATATCAGCACCGCACGTCAATTAGAATGCATCATGTACCAGAGCTAACTATTATCTTACAATTGGTCCGTCGTAATTCCTGGCATTTTTCACAACTTACCGTAAGTGCTTGCTGTAAAGAATCATTCATATTCTCCTTCAAGATCTAGAATCAAAGAATAACATAGTAACTTGTGAAAACCATGGGCAAAATGAAAATGAAAAAAATTACAAACTGTTCTGTGATTCCATTTATTAAAAAGTAGGAGACAACCTTTGTAGGTCTGGGAGGTAAAGTTGGTCGATGCAAGGTATTCTGCTGAGGTTCAGATGCCAACGAAAGCTAGAATTTTGCCAGAAAATATTAAGGATAAGTTAGTAAAATGTATCTGCATTTAAAAATCTTTAACGTTCAGCACCCGCCATTTCTATTTAGAGCAGACAATTGTAAAGTTGAGGTCTACCTTATTGAACTTTTTTATTGGTACCTTGTTAAACAGTTCAACTGGTGGATTTTGCTGAAACCTCTTATTAGTCATGAAATTAAATTCCTGTTGTGAAGAGAAACATGATTATTAACAAATAAAACTTTGTCAAACAATTTAACTCATATATGAGAACAATGGCATACCCTAGGTACAGTCATTTCTCGCTTGCAAGTTCGAAAGATACCAATATCACCTTTACTTGAGAATATCTGTACTTGGACAAAACATAGAATGTGTTAGAATGTGTGTGATCAATATGCAAAAATCATGCGTTGATGTTACCATTGTCATTGATGTTACCTTCTTATTTAGAGGCCGTGCTTTAAATTTGGGTATTGTTTCATTTTCTTCCCTCTTCAGATTATCTATGAGGTGGGGTCTGATTAAACCAACAAAACAAAATGTTTATTTCAGGAGAGAGCAAATAAAAGCATGGTAACATCTTTGAGCCCTTAACCATCTTGAAAACCCACTGTTATACAAGACATTTCAAAATACGTGCCTCATGCTCTGCACTACAATGTTAAGTAAAAATGTTATACCCAGCATGTTCCCACTGCCATTTCCAAGTAACAGAACTCTAAAACATCTTTGTCCTCAAACCATTAGTACAGGCAAAAAATACCAAGCAGAATGGTTGTAGTTGAAAAGTGATGGCAAGTGAAGCCATCTTCCACAAGAAGAATATGATACAGAACAATACAAACCAACTTACTTTCGAGATTGAGAAGAGTTAAGACTCTGCTGTTGAAGCCTTTTGGCACCTGTGCCACCAAGATGCACGATAGAGCCTTTGACGTGTTTCTGAGCAACCTGCATTGATAACATGATCAGCATGCACCCATAGAGAGTGGATATTAATTATGATAAAGACAAATACAAAATTATAATGTATTCAAGCTGTCCACTAAAAAAGGCAATCACCTAATAAAAGAAACAAGTAGAAATAAGAAAGAAATGCTGAGTCAAGATAATTTCAGTGGATTACATTATCTGAATTAGTACAATGTAGTGATGATGAAGATATGTGTTGCCTAGCCCTCTCAGATGTCTTTAAGTGAAATTCCTAACAAATAAGATCAGAAGGTATAAAGATGAAGCAGTAATGATCCCATTTTGTTGATGGAATTGGGCACCATGAAACGAAAAAACAAAAGTAAATGTTAGCAACAGACATGAAACTCAGGCAAACGTGGCGTGCTCTTTTGTGGGAGCGCCATTGAAGGAGCTTCCAGAATCTGCTAACAGAAAGTAATATTTAGTAGTTTGTTCAGAAATTTTATCACAACAATTTGAAGGAAATGCCCTGTTTATGACAGATACAAACTTTTCGGTTCAATGGGCACGCTTTGAATAGGGGCACAGTTGAAGGTTCTCCTCCTACCTCAGTCGAACTCTTGGGCCTGAAATTTCAACATTAAGTATGAACTTGCAGCTCCATACACAATGCTTCACCTTCTATCTCAAAGAACATGGTCAGAATCAGCATCTAATTGAACAATCATACCTCATTCTCCGGGCCCTTTGTGATGTTTCAAGTTCAGGCTCTCTTGGAATTGTCAGTTTTAGCCTACGCTGTTCCACGTTGCCATCAACAGGTCCATCCTGTAGTGCTATCCCCAAGTATTAAGAGAACTCAACAAAAAGCTTATACAAATAACATTTCCATGAAACTGCAAACCAATATGTGACAGTTAGATAAATCAAGCTTATGTACAAATGAAAAGTAAATTACCTTTTTTGGTATCTTGTGCATCAAATTGGTTTGTTGTTTTATATCAAATAACTGTTACACAAAGGGAATAACACAATTTGAGGGAAAAAATAGTCATAGATAACTTAAGTCAACAAGGAAATACTCTTATGTCAAAAACAAATAAAAAGATACAATACAAAAAACCTAACATCCATTGTTAGAAGAGCACTTAACAAGAATGAAGCTCCAGCTTCAAGGCTATCAATGTCCATGAAAATTCACCATCAAGCTAAATGATCAGTTTCACGAGTGTGTTGTTTCCATGAATATCAGTTGAATATAGATGACATGGCTTGTGGTCATAAACTCGAATCAATGAAGAAGTATCAACAAAAAAAAAAAATCATGCAAAGGTAAGAACTCCGAAGCTTCATGTCACCATCTCAAAAGAGGGAAAAAAGGAACTCCGAAGTTTTTGCTTTGCACTTCATTTGTCTACTTACACAACAAACCTTCAACAAACTTGATCCTAGATTTATGAAGTTAGATTCTCACATTTTACCACCCCATCATACATGTCCTATATAATATCAACACGTGGGATGGATTTCATCTTCAATAATTTGTAAGATTAAACACAACTTCATATCAATAAAATCTATATGCATACCTTTTTTTTTTGACTTGTCTCAGTACGAAATTGGCTTTTGCATGACATAACAAGAGATCAAAACTTTTCTCAATAACACCAGATACTTGTTTGAGACATTCCTCTATTACTCTCAATCAAAGTTGCACATTTGACTCTAACTTAAAAGCTAGTACAATCTCTCCCTTTTTGTTGAAAGGAGCATATTCTCATTCCGAAAAAAAAGGACTACAGTGCTCCTTCACTTCTCTCTTCTTCTTCTTTTTATTTTTTGGAAACAGAATGCTCTTTCACCATTCCTTAAGTATTATTCTTTGTACTGAAATTTTGTTTGACGATCTAGTTAATCAAGTAAGCTCACTCTTGCCCATCAAAAACCATATTTCTATGGATAAACACTTAGCCCTGTTGCCCTTTTCTTTCCATGTTTGGGAAGATTTTTTTTTCTTTCTTTTGGGAAGATAGTTCTCACTGCTATTTCACATATTTTGTCAACTATCCTTGATCTGGATCCAATTCACAATTAACAGAACTTCAATATACAACATCCATTTACCCTTATTTAATGTTTGTTTACGAAGACCATACTAAATTTTCATCTTTAGTATATTTTATGTGATCAAGGTTTCTTTGGTTTTTGAAGAGTCTGAAGAGAACAAGATGCATGCAGATCAAGAAACATGACAGAATGAAAAATTGAAAAGGTCATCCATCATCATTATCATCATAAAAGTCAGTTAACTCATCTATCTGGATGAGCTTTTTGTGTTCTATGCCACATAACCCTATCAACAATCATGTCCTCAATTAAACGTGATCTACATGGGTCAAATAGCATGCTTCAACAGGCTATTGATGGAAAGTAAACACTTGTCGAGGATAGAAAGAAAAGAGAAGTGAAGGAGGCTTCAAGAGAAGCGCAAGCATACAAAAGCAAGTGCTAAGAACCACAATGGTGACCTGACCTTTCTTTTGCTTTATAATAGTTTTTGAATATTGGAATGCCTCACAAATGCTATCTTTGCTAATATAGATATACAACATCTGAAAAAATAATAATGACAAACTACAGAGTATCATGCTGAACGAGTCAAACAGTGATCGGTGGCAAAAGAAAATTAAGGTTCAGTACAAGGAAAACAGTTCAGTAGAAGAGTCTTGTTTCTAATAGTTAAACATTTAATGTGTTTAAATATATTGGCACTAACTTTACCAAATTACATCATGCTGTAATACCTCCAAACAACAAAATAGAGAAGAAGCAAACTAAAGGCAACATCAGATGAAATTTAAAAAAAAAACACTACTACTACTATATCACACCTTGCACAACTGACCGCCCTCTAGTTTTTGCCTTTTTGACGCTTGGCATTCATTCTTAGAAGGATTTTCTAAGTTCTTCTCATTCTTTTGCACCAATGACTTCTGTAACCTAGCGATTGTAGTACAAAGAAAATAAAATTAGAAAAAGAAAATGAAAGAATGTTGGCACAAACATTGGAAAATATGACGCAAGTACTTGACAACAAGGATGAGAGAGAGAGAGAGAGGAAAAAGAAAAGAAACATAAGTGATATAATGATTGCAATATTAAATGCATAGTATTCCAAATTCTCCCCAAATAGCCAAGTTTCGAAAGTCATGTATGGGAATCTTAAAAGTAACAATCTATCTTCCTTGGGTATCTTAAAAGTAACTGTATATATCTTTCAAAATACTTCACTTGTATGTGATGAAACTAATTGTAACAAAATTGAAAGCATTGCACGTCAAACCAAGTCAATAATTGACATCAATAAGACTATACAAAAAATGATCGACAATAAGATGATGAAAATAAAACCCCAAGAGAACCTTTGAGCAAATTGGCTGGAACATTTAACTTCCCGTGGTCGATTTTGCTTTGCCAGCTGGCTTGCAGTAGGTTTCATCAAAGTTGATCCAATTGAAAAAGGGGCTCTGATGAAAGGTTTAGTTTTAGCGACAGAAATATCTTGGGTTTTGTCATCATGATTCCATCCTACAAAAAAATAACAAAGTAAGCTCAATGGATTGAGGGGGAAAACTAGATTGAAAAAATATACAGAAAATAGTAAGAATCATGCCAATGAATGATCTCCACTGGATAATAGCACAACTTTATTCCAATAAAAATATGACCCACAAGCACATGGAACTGTGAATGTGAACTGATAAAAGTAATGCAACAGGTATTAGGCCGGGAGAATTTTAACTTTAGCAATATATCAATCAAAGTTGCTTATGATGGAAAATCAAACTCAAGATATGTTTCCTCTTTGCAGGAGGGTGCAGTTTCCTGGTTAAGAAAAAGAGACTAGCCCAATAGACTCAAGAAAAGAAAAGAAAAGACAATTGGAGAGCAATGTGACATTAGGGTAGCAATCTCTGGCAATAAGGAATATTTACAAGCCAGATACAAATCTTTCTTTTAATGATGATGATGATGATGCTCTCATTCCATCTACATATATACTGGTTGGTCACTCCATGAATGCTAGTGAAACAGCTCTCTAATTTATGAGGGAATTTGTTTCTTTGAATGGGTTTAAGATGAGTTGTTAGAATGCCTTAACGTTCTTTGGTTATAGAAGTGGGACCCATATGTGTCCACATATTCCAAAATGAGAATATGATGTTTATGAGAACAAATCACATTTGAATGGTGAAAACTTTTGCACTATTGTCATCCAAAGAAATGTGAATACCAATAGTATTGTTAAGGAACCGATCCAAAACACTCGAAGTGACGGCTTGCTCTGCATGTTCATTACTTTTCACATGGCCCTTTGGGCAGTTGAAGAAGACTCCTCTTTCTGCAACCCAACAAAAACATTAGAGCTCTAAAAGGTCAAAATCATAGAGATAAAAGGTGCTTCTTCTTGGAGCTCAAAACAATTAAACACAGTGATAGTTTAAGCCACATCTATCTTCAGTGTAATGGATTGCAACTTCCAACTCCAACTAAAGCATAATGGAAGCAGAAACAGTAGTGACAGAAATATAACACAAAGAATGATGCAAGAATGACCACAAGGTAGAAAGAAGATAGATCTTGAGGGGTTAAAAAAAAAGACTTCGGGATCTTTAAGATGCAATAATTAAGTATTTAGAATATTACATCATAGTGGCACAAAATATCAGATCTTAGATCATAACATATATTGCCAAACAAAAAGAAATCATGATTCATAAATGTATAATAAGAAGTGAAACAGTGAATGCTGAGAGATTAAATAATACCTTTACAATTTTCACTTGGTACAGAAAATCCTGATGCATTTTCTGAGTAAGTGGCAGTATGATTTGACTGTTCCATATCTTTAGGTTTTGAAAAGACAGTCAAGTTTCCAGTGGCAACATCTTCCCTCAAGCTCAGCTTCGTTATAAAGGCTGAAAATCAGAAAAAACAGTTGAATAAATCATCCAGAATTTAC
The DNA here is from genome assembly GCA_013350335.1 of Chimonanthus salicifolius. Lineage (NCBI taxonomy): Eukaryota > Viridiplantae > Streptophyta > Magnoliopsida > Laurales > Calycanthaceae > Chimonanthus > Chimonanthus salicifolius. The sequence continues at coordinate 62,225,552 of CM023539.1, forward strand.
ATGTCAGAATAGTAAAAAAGGTAACAACCGATCTTGCAGAACTTAATAGAATTACAAATAGATCAGACACAATAAAAGCAAGGAAAAGTGGTCTTGAAAGAGTCTAAATGGTCAAGCACTGACCACCTGCAGTATGCGGTCATGGGGTAACACACACAATATGATGTCATATGCATGCTCCTCTCAGCACACAAGTAGCTGATCTGCTCACTCTGCTCTTCATATTTTGATTGGGAAATCTATTCTTCTCTCCTGGTAAAGGTCAACATGGATCACATTCTTTGTGTTTTGGATCAGACAAAAATTATTGGGTGATTCCATGGTGAGGAGAAAATTTTGGTAAAAAAGTAGAAAAAAGATGAAATTGATAGTGAACGATTCGAATTACCAAAAAATGGAGAGAATTTTCTCTAGGCACTTCAAGTACCAAATAGTTGACTCTATGCTTTCTCCAAGCAATTTTACATTTCCACCCAATGCAAAACAAACCTCTTATAGGAGGAAGTACTGCTTGCTGGAGTTGTAAAAGGTAAGCAACACATCAGAACATTCATTGAGATCTCTTAAAATGAGATCTTGTTCAAAGGTTAAGGATCCTTTTTCTGGTTCAGGGCACATATACCCCTTTCCCTGTTAACAGCCACTGGGCCCCTATGAATGTCATCCCTACTCGATGTGATTCTATTCCTAGTTACTCTTACTGTTGGACTAACCTGACATCTCTGCAGCCTTCAAAACCATACATAAGTGATCCAAACAACAAAATCCACAATCCACTTGCAATTTGTAGTGATATCCTAACCCACCAAAGAAACTGAGAACTGAATCGTCCATCATCATCACCATCAAAGCCATTCATCTCATCTATTTGTCGTTGGCACTTAATTTCATAGCAAAATGCTTTTCATAGTTTAACTGCCTATTCGATGGCCATATGACTCGAACCCACAACTTTGATGGTTACAACAATAAAAAATTTACCAACAAAGAACTGAATGAACCAATTCCTTCAAAATTGCATTACAAATTATCTTAGATCATGTCCCTAACCCATCAAAGTCAGTAACAATCAACCCTGTCAGAAAAACTTTAGAAATCCAGCTCAAGTGCACGCCCTTTGTGTTGGGCTCATGTATCCAAAAATCAGAACTGTTCCACACATTACTCTATCCTTCGGTCCTAGATTTGTTTAAAGCCAATGTACATCTGATTCATCCTTGTTACTGGATTGAGTATAAAAAAATGGATATTTATCTAATAGTTAAACTTTGATACTGAGAAATGACAGGTTAGGTTCATCAATGGGAGGATAAGACTAATAGAGTGAACATGATCCACCATTCATCCATCCATTTATCCATAGCAAAGGCAGGGGACAACCACTAACATGGCATGTGGTTCACTAGACCTCAACAAATCAACAATTTTCAATCAATCATGACTGTTTACAAACAGCATCAGCCAGGAAAAAAAAGTTCCAGACCGAGTAGGTGCATTTGGCAAGTCGCTGATCTCCCTCACGACACATATCAGGTTGGACGGAAAGCAGGCCTCACCAACAAAGAGGAGGTTGTGGATAGTTGTCCAAAATAAGACAATGACCATAGGCCATTAACTATTAAACTAGGCAATCCACAGTTATCACCTTACATGGGTCATCTGAAACCTACTTGACCTGATTTTTTACCAATATCATGTTGGACGGAAAGTGGGCCTTACTAGCAAAGGATAAGTATGGATACTGGTTCGATATAAGAAAACGATAGTAAGGCAATGACTATTAAAGTTGACAGTCTACAGCTATCACCTTGCATCAGTAATCTGACATCCATTCATCCTATTTTTTACCAATTTGAACATCCACAGTCTCCTTGTCTTTTATTCCAGACTTCTCCATCAACATACAATGTGTAATAAGAATCCTGTAAGAACGCCACTTCCTACTGCTCCCTACAAAATGTTGTTCACTAAATCCGGACTCCCAAGGAAAACAACCAATTCACATCAAATAGATCACATCTAAAGTGCATTTGCATCAAAACAACCAATCGATGCCCAAACCAACTAAATGAAGTTCCCGAATGCTAAAGAACTGTAGTAGACAAAAAACCAAAATCTTTAAAGAAGAAGAAGAAGAAAAGGAAAGTTTCTAGGGTTGATTGATCTTACGAGAGGGGGGGTAGCTGGGAACTGTTTCGAACCAAAGCTCGGCAGCTCGAGCTTCGGAAGGAGATTCACTTCGAGTGAAATCGAAGAAACGTGAAGCGTCGAACTCATAGTCCGGATCTATTTCAAAGCAGTCAAATGTCAGCTCGAATGAGTCCTCCATGTCGTCGTCCATTTCTATTCTATCAGTGTTGTACAGGTTCTTTTAGGGTTTAGAGATTCCCGGACGAATGTTTTCCAAGATTTCTTGATTTTCCAAGAAATGCAGATTCAGATTCTGGTGATGGGAAAATCAGAAGCCCGAAATCCGGAAACGGGTGGAGCAAATGCTGGAGTCTGTTTGAATTCGAGACGACTAAGGTAAGGGCTGAGACAGAGAAGGGATGTTTCCCGTTTTGTAGGCTCGTAGCTCAGGGCCGCTGAATCCGAAATTTGAAATAGGCTTTTCAAAATACAGATTTACCCCTATAGTTTTCTTATGACAAGGGCCAGCTTTTGACCAGCAGAATTTATCCGTTGCGTTTAATTGGGCCAGCTTCTGGGCCGGGTTTTTATGCATCCAGGTAGGACTGAAACTTGGGTCGGATCGGGTCAGGTAGAACTTCAATAAATCTAATTAAATTCAATCCGACCCGACTCGAATTACTGTCCCGAGTTACTCACCCGACGTAATTCGGATTTTTGACCGAATTCAACTTAAGTGTTATGTTATAACTTGGTGCAGTCGGGTTGATTTTAAATTTTTCAATCCGACCTTGAATCGAATTTCATGCAGATTTTATTTTTTCCAATCCAACTCAAATCCATTGATTTCTTAAGTTGGGTTTGTGGGTCAGATTAAATCCCAACCCAAGTTTCACCCCTACATCCAGGCCTCAGTGGGCAGGTCTCAACACACATGAGTGGGACTCCATTATCCATATTAAGAAAAGGAATTTCTTATATAAATTAGAAATATCACATTAGTACATATTTTTACTAGTCGGATATCAAAAAGAGTCTTCTAATTATAAAAAAGTTTGGATGTTTGAATAGATCATAATAAGTCACTTAAATTATCAAAAATTGGATGCAATGAATCCTCTTGCCTTTGATTTTTCAAGATAAAAATAATTTATAAAAAATCACTTTACTAATAATTCTCAATTTAATGGAGAGGTTACATCAAACGAACACCAATTTAAATTAATTTTAATTTAGAAAAACAATTTCTTTATCAAATAGGCCAAGCATGGATGGAGCTCTTAAAACTAGACACACAAAACACTCAAGTTAATATTAGATACAACATATTTAATATTATATACAACGTATAACGAGTCAAATACTTTATTTTTTTAAAATTTTCAATGCAAGTTACTAATTCTATAGATGGTAAGGAGATGGAGTTGGGTCGAGCATCAAAAGTATCAAACCCTATTCATAATGGGCTTAGTAACTTTAAAGCTAAATTGTCATTTACGGTGAAGAGTTGACTTTTCTAATTAATTAATATTATAAAATAAGGAAACTTTAAATTTTCGTAGATATGAACCAATAACTGGGGCACAATTCCTACCTTGCTACAGTATTTTGTGTTTCTAATAAAATTTGATATTTGTAATATTTTAATATGATACGGATTCAATTTTATTTGACAAAAAAAAAAAAAAAAGAATTCTCGAAATGATGACTTAAAATAACACAATTTGAGACATTCAGTTCACATGTTAAAAATCTAAATTGTTTATTCATTTCTAAATTTTATATATATATATATATATATATATATATATATATATATATATATATATATATATATATATATATATATATATAAAAATAGAGATTTTGTAAATCTGATGGATCTATTATTGGATGGAACAAATGAAATAAGTGTAAGTAATTTTTAATTAATATTTTTCATTTAATCCAAGATACATATATATGTATTTTTGTATTTATAAATAATGAACAATTTAGATAAAAGATGGACTTAGATGTCCTAAATGTATAAGTCATCTTTACTATTAAGTTGACAGCATAGAATCATTCCTCTCGATAAAAATGACTAATCCTTTAATTTTTTTTAAGTTCAAAATCAATTCTTTGCATATAAAGCAATGAACTTTTATACATTTATACTTTGTCTCATATATTTATTTTAATAATGTATATAACTAATCAATTAATTAATTGATGCACTATGGATTAAACCTTTATTTCCTTTTTAAATGTGAATTTTTTCTATTTTTCAACTTTTAGAATTTATACGAACTAATTTTTAAGTGAATACTCCTGCCTTAATATAAACCCTTTTAAATTAATTCTCAAGTCAGATTTCAAAACACTGCCTTAAATCAAAATTTTGGACTAAAGGCAATTTTTAGCAATTAAAATTAGATCATTCAAAATAATGATGAGATAATTTATTAATTTTAATATATTTTGGTTAGTTGGCTAACATTTCATTACAATTTTAAATTTTAACTCTAAAATACTTTAGAATTACTTATTTAATATGATGAAGCTGATTGATCTATCACATGTCATGTGTTAGAAATATAATTTCTGTTACTAATAGGGGGTTGGGTTGATTTGAGCTCAAATTAAATTTAGTTGAAATGTTTATGATAATTTTAAAGTATTTCGTTAATAAAATTTATTTTTTCTTTTTGAGAAAGCCAATTTTTAGACTAGAATAAAAAGTTCACTTTTTAAAAAGAAATGCGCAGGGACGAAATCGTCTTTTCTCTGGCGACTTGGGGACCGTCGAAATTTGACGGTTGTTAATTTTCGTGAGATTGTGAGGACGTGAAGTTGATTTTTGTGTCATGTCTCAACTTTTTTAAAAACGACGTTTTTGTCTCATGTGTTTTACATTTAAAAAATAAATAAATAAATTGAATTGTATCCAACGGTTGGAAACAAGAACCTCTCCTTCCTCAAGGCTCATCTGGACCATTGGATGAGTGCATTACTATTCAAGCAGGTGGGCCATCATACAAGTAGTCAATCACCGAAACGTGTGGGATGATGAGACTTAACGACTTCTCACACTTCCTTCTCCTTCTCATGACAGTTTGAATCTGCTTCAAAGGAAGATGATTCCAAGCTTTGGTGGCGATACTTTAATATTTTTTGTAAAATTTTCCATGGAACAGCGGGAGTGAGGTAGTTTTAATTGGATCCATCCATTTCAACCTCGAAAGCTCCTCCATGAGCCATCAGTTTCTTATGGACCTTAATTTTGAGAAAATTCTTACTCAAAGACAATTTATACAAAAGATGTAGGGCTTCAATCACTATATACTTTCTGTGCCTTTTGCCTCACAAGATGTAGACCAATCTCTTCAACTAATTATCCCTTTCATCATTCATTTAGAGCGTCGTGGTTGATCATTTCAGAATTTAGTGATCTATACTTTCTACGAATTGCTTAGCTTTCATTTACGTGAAAGATTTTTAATATTTCATTTAGGTGTGTTATTTTATGGTATCTTTCCAATTTTATTACCCTTTAGAGCATATGGTGAGAGCAAAATAATAAAGTGTTCAAAAATAGTACAAAAATTTTCAAAGTGTTGGAAATCGAGTTATTGCCAAATGTGTTGCTTGAACTTCTTCCTTGTCCAATTTCCATCATTTTATTATATTTGACATTTTATGTGTTTGAAAAGAATTTATCGACCTTTTTTATTTTATATCTTCTATCTAAATTTAATCTTTCCAATTAATTTATCTTCATAATTTAAAACACAAACACCTTGTAACATTCCTCTACAGTTTTTGTGGCCCTTGAATTCACCTAAGCCAAAAAAACAAAAAATCAGACCCACAATCACCTCTGGCGCCACCACTTTCACACACATATTGCAAACCCTTTGCACCTATTTGTTGTCACTTTGTTGTTTTGTGGGCCCATCACTACCCTAAATCCTTAGGATCAAGACCCACTTACCTGTCTTCTTTTGTTTTACTCCCAAATACCAAAAGCAACCCAACTCTTCCATACCGCAAACATCCACATCTCTTTAACATGTTTATTTTATGGAATTGATCAATAGTCCAAACACTCTTATCTTCTTCTCAGCCTGTTCACAAATTTATTGATGTGATCGTCCAAGGTATTAAAATTTTCTGGTTGATGTTGTTCTTCTTCCTAATTGAAATTGTTTTTCAATTTTCAAGAAACCCATGTCTTAAATCTCCCTTCCACACCCTTTTCATTAAATGAAGGGTGTTCTTTTCAAGAGTTTAGCACCACTGACTTCCAACCTTCACAGGCTTCCACTCCATGGTTTTGGACAAATGAGGGGGTTTGTGGTGGATCCAGATGAGTTCCAGATATTTTTTTTCACAATTTTATGGAGAATGCACAGCTTCCCAAGCCATTCAGCAAGAAATATGTATGATCAACACAATTACAGTCCTATGTTATCAATCTTGAATAACTCTTACTTCTAAATTTGACAGTGTAGGAAAAACATATGATGCAACAAAGCATAACAAAACTCTTTCAAACAAAAAAATTTATGGAGCTTGAGAATTTACTTACATATATAATGAAACTGGAGTGATTTTACTATAATCAACAACAGATTATAATGGTTTATTCCTCACGTTTCTATCATACAGATGAATCTAGTGACCTCAGAAATCCATAAAAATATAATATATGGACAGTATTCGATACAAAACTACAAAAGAAAACACCTTTATATTTTGAGATCCTCTGATTGATTCGAGTGTCCATGCCTTTTCACAACATAAGAAGGCTCTCAGCTTTTACTTGGAACGATGGGATCCTTACTCGATTAGCGGGTAAAAAACATGATCTTCTTTTTATTAAAGTTTTCAAGTTTCTTAGAGCATTTGGCTATTACTCAGAACATGTTCGAGCCTCCCTACTCACATACTAAGACTATGGAGAGTAGTTATTTCAAATAAAGTAGAAATCAAACTCAAGACTCTCACTTTCTCTGACGGATTTTTAGCCATCACTTGAACTCTTTTTAAATACAAGTTCCATGTTTAATCAAAGAAAAACTGAGCTCTAATTTCAAATTTCAATTTTTTTACTTATTATCTCATTAAATATGTACGAAATTCATCTTTTATTAGGACAAGATTTAGACATGCGGAGAGATGCATCATCAACTCCGTTCACAATCTATTACATTTCTTGTATGTGTTTGGGTGTTAACATAGTTCAAATTTCAAAACCATCTAAAAGTTCACTCAAAAATTTATTAAATCGAATAATTTGATTAGAATTTTACTCTATTAAAGAAACTCAACAAACTCCGCTGTCTCATTTGGATCGAAATCTTATTAAGTCAAACCTACTCAAATAAACTCACTTAAGTGTTTTTGAGTTTTTAAATTATGGGTATTATAGAAATTATCCGGTGTAAACTGATTTACAAAAATTAATATAAACTTTTAAATATAATTTTATTGTGAACTGATTCACATGAATAATTTCTGTTGAGTACCATGAGAAACGTGAGAATGTGGACAATCTTCAGATTATAAAAATAAATTTAAAATAAAATAACAGTCGCTTAGATTTGATCATTATATTATATTCAGCATTCATTGCAGATCTAAATCCATGAAATCCAACCTTTTTATTTAATTCTCAGCTTAGCATGAACTGGCGATTTTGAATATGAGATGACTCACCGTCACTGCAAATCAAGGTTAAAAAGAATCAAAACTCAACTAAGAATTTTACCGCATCAAGAAATTCGACCATCTTTTTGAAAAGTTGAAAAAAAAAAAAATAAAACGAAAACCGTAATTTTCCAATTTGATTTTCAAAATATTAGCCGTTTTAATTTCTATAAATGTCAAGGTCTCATTAAGGTGAACATTGCACGCACTCTTTCTCCAACTTAATTTGTCTTTATCACATAAGTCACTTTAACGTAATTGGACAATTCCATTTAATAAATACTACAGGCAGAAGGAAATTTGTAAATTCAAATTCTACAATATTTGACCTATATCTTCATGAATCTTTGAATGACACTTGATTTTCATTATTATTTTTTTTTTAATTTATGTGTGAGAAACTGCAGGAGACTCAACTTAAAACTCCTACGGATAATACCCACTACATTTAAGACACACCAAGGAAGACCATAGGAACTCGAATCTGATACCTCCTGCTTCCTGAGATGGGAGATTATTAATTGAGCTATACCCATATAAGTTATTTTTCCATTATTTAGAGGCTTAAACTTGGTGAAAAAAATTAAATACTTAAAATAAAAATATAAAACTGCAAAATATTTGAGCATATAACTTTGTGTGGTTCATTGAATGGTTATTCTAAATCATTAAAATTGTTGGTTGTTTTTGCCCACATAAGGTGCAACTACGGGTAATCTCTCACCTCAAGAAATGGGAGATGTCAGGTTTTGAGGCTCCATGGTCTCACCTAGTATGTCCTAAAGACGTAGATATCACTCGTGAAAATTTTATACAGAATTTCTACCGTTTCTGAGACATAAATTTAAAAAAAAAAAAAAATACATTCTCTCTTTTATTCAGATTCAAATTTCTATCTATATTGTTTGATACATAGCAGTACTAAGAAAAAGTGGCAGTACTTAGCTGCTATTAAAAAAAATAGTTCATTCTTTCTTTTATTCAGATTCAAACTTTTATCTATGAAAAAGTGGCGGTACTTAGCTGCTATTAACTTGTGGTGCTATAAATGTATCTGCTATTTCAATGAAAGATTCATGGGTTACTCGAACTATTTTGAACGTAATGCTTCAATTGCTTATCAGTAGGTCACGTGAAGTCAGGTTGGATTTTTATAAATTTAACCCATGTTAAAATTTATTGAAATGAACCTGACTCTATCTGAATTATTAACTCGAATTACTCAACTCAACTTGACTTGAGTGTTATTTTATAACTTGCTACACTCAGGTCGAATCAGAATTATATCAGGTTGAATCAGTTTAATTTTAAATTTCTCAACCTAATCCAACTCAAATTTTATTTGAGTTTTTATTTTTCCAACCCAATCTGATTCGAATTATACAAATACATAACTGAAATCCACTGATTTCTCGAGTTGGATAATGCAGTTTCACACTTTCACCCTTACTTTTCTGATTTGATTTATCCTGTTTTATTTTGCATTTTGATATCTATTGCTCATTCTCTTGAAACTATTATTAGGGATGGCAATTTATGATTCAATCCGTGAACCTATCTGACCTGATTCAAAAAAAACTGAGTTTAATTATGCATTTTATTTATTTATTACTTATTAATTTTAATTTATATTGTATTAAATTAAATAATCTTAACCTATTATCTACAGTTACATCACAATATACATATAAAAATTAAATATCATTAACTTTGTTAACCTTGGTGTGCCTATGAGTCGTGTGCTCACCCATGGGGGTTTTATGCCGGGTATCTCACAGGTTTCCAACATGTAAATTAAAAAAAAAATAGGGGTAGGACAGCAACTCGGGTCGGGTTTTGGCCCGACTCGTATGACCTGACTTGAGAAATCATGCGAGTCGGGTCAAGAATTTCGGGCTGGGTTGGGTCGGTTTGAGAAGATAAAAACCCGCATGAAATTTGGGTCAGGCCGAGTTAAGGATTTTACAAGTTAATCCGACCCTACCCGACTCGGCTAAAATGGATTCAGAATGCGAGGGCGGGTCAGAATTCGGATTGATTCGGGTTAGATCGGGTTCTAGAGTTCTGGTTGAGTCGGGTTGGGCTCCATATATATCAACTCTAATCAGATTGGGTTTTAAGAATACCCGACTTGTCCGACCCGAATTGCAGCCCTACGGTTACAGGCATTTTGTATAACCCGACACGGATTTTACTGAATTGTCCATTTTCTTTTTTGAATCGACTCGCTGAAATCTTCGAATCACTTACAGCAAAGAGTTCATCAAGCCAATTTAAAGAGTAAAAAGAACAATATAATAAAACATGTATCAAATAGATTATTAAAAAAACCTACGAGAGGTTCGCCGTTCTTAATATTTACTGTTAAGAATTAAATTGTGATTTTTAAGAAAGTCTAGTGATGATACAGAAATGATTAACACGGATAAAGTGATAAAGTCTACTGGAATTATTATATTTTCTTTTTTTGATATCCATATTCCATAATAAGACATTCTTGAAATGAAGTAGGTATTGCTTAGGTGATTACAGTAATCATTTCTTTCAAGTTACAAATTGCTGGCATTTTGTCCCTTTCGTGGGGGAAAGCTAACTCTACAACACATAGTCGCCCAACACGTGTGACTGTAATACGTGTCAGATCTTCTTCTTTCCCTGTAGTACTGTACAATCATTGAAGTGCTCTGTTTCAAAACCTAAAGACATCTCAGCTCATTATTTTGACAAAAATATAAATAGAAATTATAGATAAGAAATGAAAAGAAAAACACCCAATTTTAGTATATGGTACACAGTACATACCACCCACTTGATGAGTGGCCAACAGGACTTCTACCTTTGTTTAGGTCATTGTTTTAAGAATTGAAGATCTAAATCGATTATCAAGTTGGTTTAGTTTTTTAATATTTCTTTTAAATTACTTTGAATTTTATTTATATTATTTAATTTAAACTTATTGAATGCCTTTTATCATTTTTTTTCTATTATAGTATGATTTTTCGATATTTTATAATAGTATATTATACTATTGTAATATTACTTTTTAAAATAGTTTAAAGCAAACTGATCTAACAACTTATTTAATTAAATCAAAATGTTACAAAAAATGATCTAATTAGTGATTCAATTTTTAAAACATTGATACTTGAGTGACTATTGATTAATCATTTTTAGATAAACTACTTAGATCTCATTAACATGCAAGCTGGTAAAAAATAGACCACCAATCACAAGTGAAGATTTTTATTATAAAAATAAAGGTAAAAAAAATTAATCATAATAAAAGACAAAAAATAAAAATAACCAAGTTAAATTTATAAAACCATCATCATTATCATTAAACCCACAATCTCATCTATTTGAAGTCCACTTTTTACATCCTAATTCTTCATGTAAACATATCAAAATATTGTATATTATCTCATCTAAAATAATAAGATTGACTCGTGATATGAATATAAATAAATGACTTACAAAAATTTGTTCGAGATTTTATTTAAATGGAGAGAAATGATAAAGACTTCTTTAAAAAATATGTAATATTATAAATTTTCTTGTTTAAATTACTTCTTTGATAAAAATAAATAGGATTCATAAGATGACAGAGTTCACTCTGTTTTAAAAAAGAGAGTATTTTTCACATGGTAATTTATTTTAAAATATAATTAATAAACAGGAGAACTCTTCATATAAATTTTGATAATAAAATTGTTTGGCTGTTGGTCTTTTCAAGCATGACAGGGGAGAGAAAAAATATCATGAAATGGTTTACTTTCAGTGGAGGATGTTTCTGACTTGTGGGGTGAGTGAGAGGGGATCTCAGGCGGGGATGGAGGCGGATCAAGTCCGCTGAACTCTCCGTGTTGTGTGTGTGGTGAGTGGAGAGAAGGACAAAAAAAGGAAAATTGGCGTCACGTGAGAAGGGAGAAGATTCTTCCTAGGCGGAGATTCCTCGGGATTTCAAACCCGACGGACGCCCCTACGTTCCACGTCACTGCTCGACTGGCCAATGGAAATTACAAGAATGCCCACGCATCTGGGAGTCACGTAGAAATGTTGTCTTTATGAAAAGTGATATAAATTCTTTCTCATTACTTACGTATTGGGCTCTTGTATACATGTACTCTTTGATTTGAAGATTTTTTCAATTTCTAATAATTTTTTATTGTTAAATAAATTAAATTTTAAAGATTTTGAAAATATAAATTTGCTTATCTTAAGGTGTAGATTAGATTGAATTATGCTAACACAATTCAAAATAATATTCTTAAATTTAAAATTTACCTAATTTAAGATATGCAAAATATTCATCATTTAAAATTTGATTTGGAGGAAGAAGCGAATTCTTAATTATCACTACCTTTGGATTTCTAAGATCTAATCCTTGACTTGAAACATAGCCTTCCCAATCATCCCAAACAACCTCAACAAAAAGTTTCGCTTCACTTTATTATTTATTCTATTTATGGGACTTGGAAACTCTAAACCCTAATATAACACTTAAAGAAATTCAAATTCAAACCTTAAGAGGGGTTTTTTTTTTTTTTTTTTGAGCAATGAGTAGATAAATAAAAATCAGATTTAAGAGGGTTTTATTGCCAAGGAGCAAAATGCAAAATATAGTATTGATTGATTAAGTGCACACTTCAATTACACATTTAGTTCTAATTGTGACTTAAAGGTTTATTGGCATCTGATGAGAAGATTTAAAGACAGAAGCTGTCTCCAAAGGCTTGATTTGTTATTTTTTTTTTTTTTTTTACACTAAAATACAGAGATTAGTTATATCTTAGATAAAAAGAAAACTATTCTAACCACTTTGAGTTCAATCAAACCAATAAGAATTTATTCATTCATTTTGAAGTAATTTATTATATATATTTATATTGTCTCTCCTCTTGCACATTATTATCTTATAATTTAGATTTAAATTCAATTTAAGTATATTTAAAAAAATGTACTAATGGTTAGATTCAGTTTAAATCTTGTGGCTGGTTAAAACTCTACAGCTCTTAAATCATACTTAAAGAAATTGATCTAAGTGCTTTCAATCAAACCCATTTTTAAGTTGTTTATGCAATATGTTATCTAATTTTAAATTAAATGACTCACAAAGATTTCATGAAAAATCTCTTCACTTCTCTACATCCAAACACAGAATACGGGTCACTTTTGTTGAGGAGGGACCAAGAAATTTCCTTATTTTCTCACATTTAGTATTTACTAAATAGAAAAAAAAGTGAGCTTCTCATTTTTCCTTTGAAACCAAAATTCGTGTGGAGAGGGAAGAGAGATTGCCTTATATATATATTATTCTTATATTTTTCTTTAAAATTATAAAAAATATACAAAAAAATTGTTTAGAGAAGAGTACTAAAGAAAATTATATATCAAAGAAAATAACTTGACAAACTTTTGCCTCGTTTAAATGCATCCATATATGTTTGACAGTAAGTATACTTTAAAAACTGGCAGGTTCAAATCGTGTCCGCAGGTTCAAATCATGAGTATTTGAAAAAATCAGAAAAATTAAAATATTGCAACAACTGGCTGATATTTTTATTTGAAAAAATCGACTGATTTTTTAGGTGATTTTTATTTTTATATTTTTTTTCTTAAAAAATCAGTATCATTTAGTTTGTAATAAAAGTAAAAGATTATATGAATGAATTTGAGACTAAACAGGTCTTCTTCTGTATGTCTCATTTTTCATTTTTCAAATAAATAAGATAAATAGGTTACATGTATATTTAGTTACTAACAAGATTTATAACTTAGACTTATGAAAATAATTTATTATATTATTTTTTAATTTTAATTTTATATTTTTACATATTTTGTTAATTTACAAAATGAATTATAATAGCTATTAAGTTTAAACCAGTTATAAGTCTCAGACATAGTTATTTATTATATGACTGCATATTGTACGTATTAAATACTTCAATATTCTTTGGTCTCTAACTTTTAATATCAGTCATCTTTGTTTATTGTTTGGTTAGTGATTATTATTTTTCATTACATGACAAATACATATTAAATTATTTAGAAATCAAAATTATTAAATTTATAAAAACATGATTAATTCAAGATCATACAGTAATGCAGGATCTATATACGTCACTTAAAGATGATAGATATTTTCTTATATGTTGAGTTAGAGTGAAGATAAACTTTACAATATAATATTTTTTAATATTAGATATTTTTTAGAATTTCTTATAGAGTTTTAAATTTTTGTATTGATTTAATCAATATTTAGAAATATCATTCAGTCTATATCATAAATTAATAAAAATAATACACTGATCGATTCCCATTTTTCGAACAATTACAGTGAGAGCTCGGGCACCAAAACATAAGCACGTTTTATTAAAAAAGAGAAAAAAAATATTAATAATATATAATATAGATGGACAATTTGGTCATTTGACGAAAAACGAGCAACTCTCATTTGCCCTCCAAAACCAAAAATATCCGCCCATCTTCCTACCCTTACAAGCAACTGCGCCTTCTTCTTTGCCCTTCTTGCGAGCTTTGGGAGCCATTGCTGCTCTCACCCTTTCCCTCTCAGCAGCAAACTGCTCCCTTTCTTCATTCCTTCCCCACCCAAAAGGGAGAAGGAGAAGAAGAAAGAAAGAAAGAAAGAAAAAGAAGAAAAAAGAAAAAGGAAGAAGAAACAATAAATACGAGAAAGGGGTGGTGGAGAATCCATGAGTACTCTCTGGATTCTATCCTAAATCCATTACCCTCTTCAATGACCCACTCCCGATTCCGACCCCTAAACCCCCAATCCCCTTTCAAAATCCAGGAAGATTTCGAACAAGCCTCCGACACCGGCACACGAAAGCGCAACAGCAGCGGCGGCCGCGGAAGCAACGGAAACGGAGCGGCCATGAGAATAATTGTGCCATTGCAAGGCGTGGTGCAGGGGCGGGGAGGACTCGTCTTGGGCTCCGTCATCCCTTGCGCTCTCTTCTACTTCTTGCAGCTCTATCTCAAGCGCAACCGCTCTCCGTCTCCGTCTCCTCCACCTACTCCATCTCCCTCTCCCTCTCCGTCTTCGTCTTCGGGCCAGCTTTCGGAACTCCCTGGAATCCCACGCTCCCAATCTCGCTCCCATCTCTCCCCCAGAGGCTCTGCCGGCCCTGCCCGCATCTCTGCCAGAGCGTCCTCCATCGCCAAATCCGCCGATTCCCCTTACTATGCTGGTCTCGCCAAGTACCTTTCTGACCCCTACGACCCAGTGCAGAATCCTGACGGCGTTATTCAGCTCGGCCTTGCTGAGAACAGGGTCCGTGTCACAATTTCATCTTTTTCTTCGCTTTTTTCTTAAATAAAAAAATTAGGTTTGTTGTTTCTGTTTGAGATTTTTTTTTGTTTCGTGGTTTTTGCCTTTTCTCTCTAGAGCAGTTGTCGATGGATCTGGTGAAGAATTGGATTATGGATCATCTGAAGGATTCATTACTGACACGGGATGGTGTGGATTTGGGTATTGCTGGGATTGCAGCCTATCAACCGTTTGATGGATTGATGGAGTTGAAGATGGTAAGATGATTTTTGTTGCTTGTTTTGTGACTTCCATTAAAAAAATGGTTAGTGAGCTTTTATAATTATGTCGAGTTTATAATTAATTCATTTATCTTTATTTCAGCAAAAAAATAATAATTTTATTTTTTTGTGGTTCAAATTTATTTATTAGATTCTCAGTGTTGTAATTCTATGGTTCTAGTATATTGTTTTAGAAATTAAATCGATTGTAATTGAATGAATTAGGTGTTGTAATCAATGCTTAGTGCACATATAAGAGAAAATAGTGATGAGTTTTATTGCAAATTTGTCAATTGCAAAGAGAGAAGCTAAAAGGAAAACACTAAGGAGAAAATTTTCTGCTCCAACTTGGGCTTGAAATTGGCTAGTCATCTCTGACTAATAGGTATAGTTAGTGAGAGCTAACTACTAACCGTATAGGTTGTAGATTCGAGTCACATGGCATTAAATAGGTAGTCAACTCATGGAAAATAACTCAGTAAATTCAATTATGAGTGCCAACCTAAATGGATTTGATAAAAGGCTTGACGACAAAAATGATGCTTTGAGTAATAGGAAGTTCGTGGATCCTCTTCATTTGTCTTCATTCTCCCTGGCTTCCTTAAATCAATTAACATTTTGACAAAGTGAATTCAATTAGCAAATTAAGGCAATATTCAAAGGTGAGAAAAGGTAATTCATCTTGATCAATGGAAACAATTGGAATTTTTGATCATTGTCCATTGCCCCTATGAACTTTAGGTTTTACTTGATGATAATCTATTGTTTATAGATAAGTTGCTAGGTTTCCATTTTTAATCCCTTAATTATCACATATCGCATTGAAATTGAAAATGACTTAGTTCCACGTTGTGATAAGTTTGTGTGCTTAGGTGTGACTGTGTAACCAAATGGTGGGCCCGATTTGGATATAACTAGTAGAACGGGTGTAAGGTGCACTAAAGTTTGTCATTCTTACATGTTATTTTTATTTTAAAATTAATATATTTTTATATTTATTCAAGTATTGTATTGGTTCCATGGATCCTATATTTGGGATGCATGTACTTGTACCCTTGCAACTTAGGTTGTACACATTCAAGAAAGATGAGAAACATCATTTTAGGATGGTTCTGGCACATACGAGAAGGCCAGAAACAAAACTGTCGTGAAAATTAAAGGGGTTCTAGTAAAAGGTACTAGGAAAAGAGAAGACTGTTAAAGACTTAGATTGGTGTGGTCAGAAAGGACATTATAAGTCGTGGAGTAATGAGTAGAAGACTTAGGGCTGTATGAAAAAGTAAAACTAAAAAAACTGGCCACATATATATAGGGTAAATAACTTTGATGATGATGATTAATCTCATTTACATTAAAACAAAGTAAGTTTGATAGCACCACAATGTATAATGTGGAATACTCGGTGAGAATCTAATGTTTAATACAATTAAAAAACCGGCCCGTAATTTTGAATATTGGCTTATACCTTTGTTGCAGGAGCCTTCTATACAAGGTGCTGCAGCCAATTTGGAATCTTTCCCCATTTCCCTAGTGTATGGACATTGAAAGTGAAAACATGATTTTGCCGTTTCTCATTCCCACTTTTGCATGTCCAAGCTGGTGCTTAAAACATTGTGTTTGTTCACCTTTTTTACATCACGGCTGTGCTGTAGGAACTCCAGTAAGGTCTGCTTTGCAGAATGAAAAAATACAGGGATCTCTTTCAAGAAAAGGTAAATTATAAGGATAATTTAAATAAGTGTTAATGTTGCTATTGTCTTGTGGCAGAATGTTCTCTCAAACTTGGTCGCTTGTGTCTAGTAATGAAGTCAGTCATTTAAAAAAAAATTGAATACTAAAAGTTTTTACATAAGAGTGGAAAGAAATCCTATCATTTGGTTACTATTGATGTTTATATTTTTTCTTGGACACCAACTGATGCAGTTTTGTCCATGGGGACATTAATGGCTGGGGATGAACTGAAAGAACAGTTTATTGAGATAGTGATGGGCGGCCAAGATGAGGAGTTTCCCCCAAGGATGCTAAATTTCATTTTGTCATTTTTTAACAGAGAAATGATCCTGCATAGTGTGTGTATAAGCCTTCACCTGAGATCTCCAAGAGGGAAGAGCATAAACCATGTCATAGAAATCTAGAGGGAGCTGTGACTTGATGTGGTGAGTGGAAAATAAATGGACAAAATCAAGAAGAATGAAACTGTCCACAGTCCACACTGCTATTACAAATTGTTTTACTTGGAAGTGAATCTGGTGCTGACCATTGGTTAAAGGAAACGGGTATGGTCCATGCCACTTTGTTTTGTAACAGTACGGCCCATGATTAAGGATCATCTTGATCAGGAGTATTGCCATTAACATTGTGGAACCAGTATGACCTTTATGTGCAGATCATCTTGTTCCGGAGCCTATGTTTTTCTTATAATTTTTTTTTTGTTAATGATGCTTGTAATGTTCAACTGCTACCAGAAGGTAAAGTCCATATGAACTAAGATGTCAGATAGCTGAAAATATTGCTGAATGCAAGTTGTTGCATATCTGGACCTTGTGACTCTATCCAGTTCTTCCATTGTTTGCATCAAGTTGTCATTATTGTGTAAGGAGTTCGGTGTATATTTTCTTCTTCTTATTTGTTCATCAATGAAGTTGATATTACGAGAAGCAGCATAAGACAGATGTATTTTTTTTTTTGAGTCAAACAGAATTTAAGTCTGCAAGCACAAAGAGCTACGAGAAGGGGATGGCTACCAAAACTTGGAATCAATGGTAAAAAGTGACGTTAGATTATAAGGTGACAGAATTTAGCTCTAATATGGGTGGGGAAGTAGGCCTCACTGAGAGTGATGATGGTGATAATGATGTTCATGACCTCATAAGGTCTTCTATTTTGGTTGGAACAATATTGGCCTAGAAATTACTGTTACCATGCATGTTCTTGATTGTCTTATGATGCTGCTGCTGTTAAACCATATTTACTGCAAAGAAGAAATTTGTACATGAGGAGAACAGACATAAGAAAGTAGAATCATCTACATGATAGCATCTGCTTTGCACAAACGACGTGATGAGATGCCTACCTAGATTTTCGTATGTTTCTGTTGATGAAATGTTAGGGCAATGCCTATTTGATCTGTAAAAGGTTTGTTACTGAGACCCTCAAAAAACTTTATATTAGATGTATCTTTGGAAATGGTGACTTTATATTAGAAGCATCCGTTGATCCTATCCAGGCTGAGCACAACCATTTGATTGGCTTTCTGGATTTTGTTTGCATCTCTGTTACGAACACTGCTATGTGTTGTTGGGACTTTGTAATGTAGTACCCATAATTACATTTAAAAATAATACCCATTATCTTGCTACCTTGGTATGCAATCAGGTGTGGATCTGTTCTTATCGGCCTTTAAGCAGATAATTGCACTACTTTTTAAGTTTTAACCAAACCATCCAATTCCCATATTGTGGGATGTGAAAAGATCAGTCACATTTATGTTTTCAAGTTATTATTTAGCTAAAATCCTGTCATGTGTTGTGCAAGAGTGGGGGTGTAGTGGATAGATACTTTGTTTTCCAACTATGTTCCTTTGTTGTCACTTTATGGGCGACCACCTATTGGATGAGTGCATCCTGAAGAATCATAAGTGGATGAAAGTTCATAACAATTCAATCTATTTCCCTTCTTTTGACAATCTACATGGTCCAGGAAAAGCAGGTATAAGATTGTTTGCTGCAATTTTACAACCATTGCTCCATTAATGATGTGACCATTCAGTTTGTATGATTGGTTGAATTATGATTATTAATGCTTTCCTACCTCTGTTTTTTTTTCCAAAAAAAAGAGGAAAAATTTCTTCTTGTAGACTTGTAATTCTAATGTTATGACTGTCAATGACCCTAAGAGCCTAGCTGACATTGAGGTGGTAAATGTCCATAAAATGACATTGTCTTGATTCTCACTCTGATATCATTTACATGTATTGATTTCTGATATGATTGAGTGGAAAAATAGAACGCGGAAAGACAATCCTAAATTTATAATGAGCTCACTGGATGAGTGATACAGCTTGCACTTCACCATCATCATGAATCCTTGTCTCTATAACTTTTGTCATGAAGAGAAATGAATCTCTAGATAAGGATGATTGAGGCTTTAATTTTTGTGCATAAGCGTATGTATGCCTTCTAGTTTGTTTTCTTCTTTTACTGAGTTGTATTTATTTTTTGGTTAATTGTTGTCCTCATAACTCACGGCAGCCATATGACTATAATAACTTGTTTCTTCAAGTATCTAGATTCATGAGCATCACTACATTGATATTTTATTTATTCTTTTGATTATGCAGGCTGTGGTTGGATTCATGTCCCAAGTTATGCGTACAACAGTTACATTTAACCCATCACAAATAGTATTAACAGCCGGTGCAACCCCTGCAATTGAGATACTAAGCTTCTGTCTCGCCGATCCTGGGAATGCATTTCTTGTTCCATCACCATATTACCCAGGGTGAGTTCTGTGCCCTCATTTTTAGGAATTCTCCAATCATGTGAAACTCTTTCTAATACTGAAGTATCTCCCGACTGCAGTTTTGACAGGGATATAAAATCACGGACTGGAGTGGAATTAGTACCAGTTCCATGTCGCAGCACTGATGGCTTTGGCTTAAGCATAGCTGCTCTTGACAGAGCATACAGCCAGACGAAGAAAAGGGGGATAAAAGTACATGCAATTCTCATTTCAAACCCCTCCAACCCTGTTGGCAATCTGCTGAGTCGTGAGACAATGTACAGCCTTGTAGATTTTGCTAGGGAGAAAAACATTCATATCATCTCTGACGAAATTTTTGCGGGGTCAACCTATGGTAGTGAAGAGTTTGTGAGCATGGCAGAGGTCATAGAGTCGGAGGATTTTGATCGGAGCAGGGTTCATATCATATATGGCCTTTCCAAAGATTTATCCATTCCAGGCTTTAGAGTGGGAGCTATTTATTCTTACAATGACAATGTCCTTGCCGCGGCTGCAAGGTTAGCTAGATTCTCATCGATTTCAGTTCCCACACAGCGTCTGCTTTTCTCCATGCTTTCAGATACAAACTTCATAGAGATTTTCATAGAGAAAACCAGGGAGAGGCTACAGAAAATGTATGTTGCTTTCGTTGACGGTTTGAAAGCTTTAGGCATCCCATGCATGAAGAGCAGTGGAGGATTTTACTGTTGGGCAGACATGAGCAAATTAATTCGCTCCTACAGTGAGAAAGGGGAGCTTGAGCTATGGGAAAAACTGCTGAATGTAGCTAAGATTAATGTATGTCCTGGGTCAGCTTGTCATTGCATTGAACCTGGATGGTTCCGTTGTTGTTTCACTACATTGACCGAAGATGATATTCCTGTAGTTATGGAACGGATTCGGAAAGTTTCTGAAAGCTGTAAACCTCAACATTGAAATGCAATTGGTTTTTTCAGGTTCCAACATTTGCAGATAACTTGGCATGTACGTTTGGACTTGGTAGTTTCAAGTCATGGGTGCAAAAGATGGTATTTTGGAGTAAAGACCATAAATTTATTGTTGGGGACATAAAGCAATGCCTACTAGACAAGAACAGAAGTTAAAAGAGTGCCTGAAATTCGTTGCCATTAAAAATTCATGTTCAGGAACTTGAAATTTAGGTAAATATGGTGCTGCTCACCCAGGAAAGATTCAAATGATTCAAGGCAATGCAATCTAACTGGTTTGTTGATGACCTTGAGCCAGCCTATCACAGGGCACAGGCCCAGTGCAATAGATATTACTCTGTTATTGCATGAATGATGTGTCCATGCAGTAAGATGCTGGCGGAGACCCCAGTTGCTGGTTGGTTCTGAAGATGAGGCCTTCAAATGCTCCTTTGTAATAAAAAGGGTCTCTTATGTATGCATTTCGACCAAGGCTGCAGTTAAGTGCCAGTCTGGGAATCGTGCAAAATTAGTAACAAGTGCGTTGTTTTTTTTTAAAAAAAATAATCATAATGTTAAGTCCACGAATTCTGTGGTTCCAGCAATGAGCACCTGCAGATCGTTCTACATGTTCTTGTCAACTACAGTGCAGTATAGCGATTTCTGAGCTGCCCTTTTTAATTCCATAATTTATGGGCAGTCAGTGTTTGGCAGCCAGTATCACCACCAAATCAAATCAAATCAAATTGTAAACAAATATCACAAGGTGCAATATCAATCCATTACACGGTATTAATTTTGCATGGTGCATTATTATTAGAATAAAATATGGCTCTTTACTTAAATGCAGAGAAAATGCTTCTCGTCCTTCAGAGAAACAATCAATAAATTATATTCTTCCAGAAGCAAGCATGTCCCTTATAAATTACCATTGAACAACTTACTGACTCTTGGCGAGGATCGCGGGCCTTCCTTATATACTACAATTCATCTGTCTCAACGAAAGGTTGAGATTTTTCACCATTTGATTGCAATAACTGTCAAACCTATTGTAAATCAATAAAAAGTAATAGAAGATGCACTAACAGAAAGCATGTCTCAAGAAAAAGACAAAAAGAAAAATCCAAGACTAATCGTTGAACTGCTGGGTGGCAGAAATGGGTGACGTCCATGCAAATTAAACAATTTTACTGGAAATGGAAATTGCTGTGGTGAACTTGTAAGAGTGCGATTCACTAGTTAATGGCCTATGCTCTTTAGTTTAGATGTTTTGTGGCGTCCACCTTAGACTAAGGGATAGGTTGGTTAGAAAAGCCTGCACTTGGATAAGGGCCCTATCAAAACTGAGCTTAGATTATCATTTTAAGCCCACTTTTGCAAGCCACAAACTTGTGCAGGAAAAGTTTAATCCAATAGTGGATCTGGTTCGTATAGGGCAAGTGGGCGTAATTTAGTAGAGAGGGAGATCTCCGTCCATGAAAAAGATCTCAACTGGATCGCATTTTAAGAGATCCCAATGGATGATTTTCAAAACTGATGACCAACTTGAGGAAAAACAATGAATCTGGCTTTAGAAGGCAGCTGCCTACGCCACAAGTTTGGCTGACGATGGTGAAATTAAATTAGTTGAACAGTACTGGCATCCTAGTGAACGCTTTCACTCAGTCTCAACTCATCGAGACCCTTTCGATCGCCCTTTGCTGAAGGGTTTGCCCATTGAGCTTTAGATTTGAGTTGCATGGCAGTCCACAACTTCTAGCGAGCCTCGTAAAATGTTCTGACTGTTGCTGTGTTTCCTTTTTTAACACCATTTATATGAGGTGGTTGGTCGAAGGGTTTTGAGTTTCGGATGGGTGAGAGTTGAGGAAATTTGGCCCACCAGATCAATGGTCGGGATAACAAACAGACCATGTTTTCCATGTGTACAAACTAGAAGCTTGAAGATAGCATGAGAAAGATCAGGTTGATGTTCATGTAATTCATCTAAAAATTCCATTGCCAGGTCTCAAGACCTATTCGGGCAAGTACAGTTTTTCATGATGATGACAATGATCAATCATGCTTCTTTTGGCTGAATCATTGGTGGTGGTGGAGAAATCAAGCTCAAAATTTTGTTCTCCAGCTCCATTTCATGATACAGCTTTAAACATACTAGAACTCAAAGCAGACAAGGGATAGTTTGAATAGGACCTGTGAGTTTTTGCAATAAATTGTTCTTTGAATCCAATGATTTTATTGCAGGATAATCTCAGTTTCGAATTACAAATGTCCAAAACAATTGGTAATGGTAACAAAAGAAAGAATGCAAAAGAATGGTTTAGTTTTATACCTTCTGGATCTTAATTCCCTCCATCACAGCCTAGTCACCAAATCTACAATCCAAATCCCTATCTATCTAAATTCCTTCTGCTTACCCTTTTTAATTGCTACTACTCGGAACTGGGTTTGATGGACTCAAGGACCTGGACCACCTCCGCCATGCTCGGTCTCCTTGGTGGAGCTTCAGAAGTACAGATCAGCCCCAACTTCATTACCTGAATCAATTCATTCTCTGCAAACCCACGTAAACTGTGATCAAAGCAATCAGAAGCTGTGCCTTTCTCCAACAATTCCCTTACAAGGTCACACAATACCACTACTTCAGTTGCTGTTGGACTCTCCACAGGCTTCCTTCCAGTTACCAATTCTAACAAAATCACTCCAAAGCTATAGACATCACATTTGTCACTAAATCTATAACTCTGTGTGGCTAACTCCGGAGCAACATATCCAACCGCTCTATGAAACTTGGTTGCATAGTTTGTCAACATAGGCAGCAACTTTCCTAGTCCGTAGTCGGATAACTTGGCTTCATACCCATCATCTAATAGAATATTAGTGGATTTGATGTTCAGATGCAGTACTTGGGGTTTACAGTCATGGTGCAGATAAGCAAGAGCTCTTGCCGTTCCAAGAGCAATCCCAAACCTCCTGGACCAATACAATTCGCTTCTGCTGCTGCTGCTGCTAGTTGCAGAGTAACCAAATCCATGGAGATGTTGGTAGAGATTACCATTCGGAACAAATTCAGAAAGAATCAACTGCATTGTGGATGACCAATAATATCCTTGAAATGTAACTAGGTTGGGGTGTTGCAGGTTACCCAGCCGACCAATCTCCTGCTCAAATTCATCTTGGTTCCTGATCCTTCCCAGAGTTTCAAGTTTCTTCGCTGCAATGGAAATTCCACCTTCGAAACTGGTTCTGTACACTGTTCCTATTGATCCACCACCAATCAAGCAGTCCTTATCAAGCAGGGCTTTGGTTCCTGCTTCCCAATCTTCATACTTCGAAGGCAAGCTCTTGCTGAAGAGAACTAACTTTCCAATAATAAGATTAGAATCTGATGAAACGGGTGGGGTACTCTCTACAACCATGATCTCCTCATCCCTCTTCCTACGGGCCCTTATGTTCATGATGGTGATAATACAGACACCAGTAAGGATCACAGCAGCTGCAACAATTGCTATGATTGCCGAAACACTCAGCAACATAGTTCTCCTAGTTTCTGATTTTGTGCCATTTCCAGAATTTGTTGAGCAAGGGGTGTCAAGAGGAGCTCCGCAAAGAAGGGGATTGTTGGCAAAAGCAGTGGCACCAAACTGCTGGATGGTATGAACAGCCGGAATGGCACCAGACAAGTTGTTGAAGGAGACATTAAAATGGGTTAATTGGGTTAAATTTCCAAGTGAGGAAGGAATTGGTCCAGTGAGAAGATTTTCTGATAGATCAAGGATTTCGATAGCAGATAGTTCTCCTAGACTAGCAGGAAAACTTCCATTCAGCTGGTTATGATGAAGGTCAAGGACTTTCAGGTATGTCGTGTTGTAAAGGGTCTGAGGAATTTCTCCCACCAAATTGTTACCAGAAAGATCCCTGCAACAAAAGCTTTTGTGGTTTAAGTTCAATTCAACCATGACATTGATAGGCAAATAACCATTTGGATGCTAAAAAATTGTAGAGATAAATAGGAGGATATAGAACTCACAGCTCAAGAAGAAACCTGCAGTTGCTCAGAACAGTGGGAATTTCTCCAGAAAGAAGAAGGTTTTTCAAATCCAGAATCAGAAGCAGATCAATGTTGCCAAGCTCTTCTGGTATTGTTCCTTCAATCGAATTATTGCCCAATTTGAGAACGGAAAGGGTTTTCAAACTCCCTATCTCTACTGGGATACTCCCATTCAGCTGATTGAACCCCAAATCCAAAAACCTAACATTTCTGCAATTTGCAATGCTTGGACGGATTTCACCATGTAAATCGTTCCCAGAAATGTCAAATGTTTCCATCCTATCACTGCATGCTCCAATGTCTGGTATCTCTCCCTGAAAGAAATTAGAAGATGCATTGAAAAAGCTGAGATTTTTCAGTTGGAGAAGATCAAAAGGAAGTGATCCGGTGAAAGAATTGCTTGCAACATCGAAAAATTCCAAGCTTTGGCAGGATGAAATCATCTCCGGAATGTCTCCTGCTAGAGAATTGCTTCTAAGAGAAATGTAGGCCATACTGGGGGAAATGCAGCTCTGTGAAGGAAAGCTTCCACTGAGGTTGTTGAAGGAGAAGTCGAAACCTTCAAGCCTCACGCAGTTTGCAAGTGATGGAGGGATTGGACCAGAGAGACTGTTGCGTGAAAGAGATACAAATCTAGTCTTGAAGCAGTTCTTGAACAAAGACGATGGAATTTCTCCAGTAAACGAGTTCTTTGACAAATCCAGTAATCGGAGGCTCTGCAGATCGCCAAGGAACTCAGGAATTGGTCCAGACAAAGAATTTTTGCTCAAATTGAGCTTCATTAAGGTACCAATCTCTGCAAACTCCTCTGGAATATTTCCGGTAAGCCTATTGCCAAAGAGTGACAAACTTACCAAAGATTTTAAGCCCGATAAGCTCGGCGACAGAACTCCTGCAAGGCTCGTGTTCTGCAGAATGATTTTCCGCACATTTCCGTCGGAATCACAGACAATGCCATTGAAATTCAGGCAAGGATTTTGATCAGGAGATGGACTCCACGAAGCCAAGCTGTTGAAAGGATCGTCAGAGATGTTCCCTTTGAATTCGAGCAAAATCTCCTTTTCGGACGCGGGAGAAACAGTAGATCGCAGCAATGGGAAGAAGAACAGCAGAAGGAGATGAGAAAATCTACCGATTTTTCTCATTTCGGACAATGAAGGCTAACATTCCGGCAAATCCCGCCGGAAATGCATCAAAATCACCAGATTCACCAAAGAAATCTCATTCTTTCACCTCTCTCTCGGAAAATGATCTCCATCGCAGCCTAACAACACTTTACCGTACTCGACTTCTCACCTTGAAAGCTTCAAACTTCAAGTAGAGAAAGTACTACAATGAGACGCGGAAAAACAAAAAATCAAATTCCACTATTTCTGCTATTTCTCCTTTACTAAGCTTAAATCAGCATCAAATTCAGCTCCGCAGAATCGAAATCTAATCAACATGCTAAAAAAATCCCATTTCAAGCATCAAAATCTTGAGATGAATTCTCCTTACAAAATGCAAAAGCACAACCACAACCGCATCCAGATATCTGAATTGAGAGCTCCAAATCGTCAGATCTCGATCAAAATTCTCCACATGCAACGGAAATTTCAGTAAAAACACCTCCTGCTTGTAGAAAGTACGCAGCGAACGTCAAGGGCCCTCTACAGAGAGAAAAGTACAAGAAAGAAGACGAAAAAAAAGAAGAAAGAATATGAGAGACAGAGAGAGGACTAGGAGGTGAGCATTTGCTGGAAAGAAAAAGGGAGCAGGTGAAGGAATTTATTAAGAGTTCTCTCTACGGTTATAAAATCTGGAATGGCACGTGCTTACGCCTGACATTTCTCTTTCTCTTTCCTTTTCTATCGCAGTCCTCGCCCGCAAGTAATAAAAACGAAGAGTCTTCATTCACAGTTCACCTTCCTGCATTCATTTCCCAACCACTCATACCGCTGGAATAATAAGTGAGGACAACTTCTCTCTCCACTTCCCGTACCATTCGTGAACGGTTTCAGAATCATCATTGTCGTCACCGTCCGCTTCCCTCTCTTCCTAAATTCTAAATATATTCCTCAATTAAGGTCGTATTACTCGTAGTCGTCGCGTTTTGTGGACTTTTTCAGGTGTCGTGGCAGAGGGAAGAGAATCAAGAGGAAAGTGGAAAATGTTGAAGGGAACGAAGACGAAGTGAGGGAGAGAGAGAGAGAGACAACACTGTTCTCATCTGGACAGGCGAACCCTTTGGCTGACTTGCTGTGGTGGAGATGTAGGGCCCACTCTCTCCCTGATATGAAAAAGATGAATGAACTAATGAAATATGATTTTTTTAGTATATAATTAACAAAATATGATCATTTATTCAATCATCCTGATTGTGAGATTAATTATGAAAGTAATTGAATTATGACCATTTTAATTGATTGTGAGAGTCATTATTAATCAAATTCAACTGGATGTAATTGTAAATATGGTTCTTATCTTTTGAAAAAAGTCACATGCTCCCAATTCAGTTGCAAAGTGAATGACACTTGCATTAAAATTATGTTATTATTGATTTTTGAGTCTTAAATTTAAATGTAACTATTTAATCAATTGAATTATGAGACACCGCTGCTTTCATAAAAAATATGTTTTAGCCAATGTATTCTCTTAAACTTCTAAAAAATATTAATCAAAATGTTAGTAAACCATTAAACTACACAAGCACAATCCATTTTAGTTTTTTTAATAAAAATAATAATTGTTAAAATTATTAATTTTTTACAAACTTAATGGTAATTTAAAAGAATTAAAATGTTAACTTATAAGTTTTTTTAATATACTACAAAATCCAGTGAGTGCGAGAAACCAAAGAGGTTGGAGTGATGGCCAAAAACCTATCTTAAAAAGCAAAAGTCCTTACTTTGATTCCCACTCCAAGTCAAAGGGTCACTCTTCATAGATTTACATGGTATGTATGTACCATTGAGATGGGTAGGGTTCGCATCTTCAACCCTGCGTGGAGGGAGAGAGTTGAATATTTTCAGCCTTAGCGCTGAGAGGAGAGTGTTAGCAAAGTCTCACATTGTCAGTGGACCTTTGGTCTTGAAGTATATAAATGCATGTGCACACTCTCTTTTTAATCTAATTTTTAAAGATAAGTTCTACTCATGTGTTTTATCGTAGTACTAGAGCATGGATATCACTGAAATGGGTTAGGTTTATATATCTAGCCCCGCAAGAATAGAGAAAGTTGAGTGTCTCCAACCTAACACTGAAGGAGAGTGTTAACAAAATCTAACATTGTCCATTGACCTTTTAAATCTTGAAGTTTATAAATGCATATGCTCTTTCTCTTTATAAATGGATTTTTAGAGATGAACTCTATTCGTCTAATTTATAAATACCTTAAAAATTAATCTGAGTGATAAAAAAAACACATCGACAGTATAATCTTGACATCTTTTATCAAGTGAAAGCGAGACACGAGATGGTGGGATGTGTTGGTCACAGAATCATTTTTGCTTTTTCAGAAATTTCCATTTCCATTTTTTGTCCATCGAATCTCGACAGATTGACCAAGAGCTTGAAGTGGAAATCGGCGTGGAAAATGCAGGTTTAGCAAGACTTTAGGGCCCCAAAAAGCAGCATAGAAGGATTAACTTTACTGGATTCTGTTCCTCTGCCGTACCTCTGTGACTGTGACAAAGGGATTTGCAAAAGAGATTAGAGACTGAGATGAGTTAAGATTTAAGAAATGTAAATGACCACAAAAAAGAAACCGAAAAAGAAAATCTGAAAGCTCTAAAGTTGCTTCAGAAAGATTTCTTTTGAGATTGTCTATTTAGTACATGATTAGTCCAAAGTCATTAGAGAAAATGTATAGTGGATACCATGTAAAATTTCATTTTATTTACTAATTTTATAAAATTAATTTATAAAAGTTTTTTTACCTATTGAAAAGAGCTTACTTAAAAATCTCCAGACTTCTTAAAGTACTTTATTAGTCTTTCATAATTTTCTTATCCACGTATATCAAGTAACACTATAAAAAACTTATTTAAAGAATTTATCAGAAGATTGTTTATCTATTGTAGATATTTTTTTTTAAACAAGATGAATATTCTTATTTTATATTGTAGGTAAGACTAATTTCATATACATACATAAATTTTTCAATCTATACATGGATTAATTTCACTAAATGTAACTAGTTGGAATTGAACATGAAATTCAGACACACCCATTAAATTTACATAACCCAGCATGAATCTCGAGATGCTGCTTCATCCACTAAATCAATTTCTGCATGTAAAGATGTCTCACACAATTGAGATGAGATCTAGACTGTTCATTTGATGGAACAAACGTCTTAGTCTCTTACTGTGCTTCTTTTGACCAATAAATATAGACGTTAGTTGGAACCATTCTTCTTTTTTTACCGTCCACGTGTTTCACGACTGATCAAGTTGGCTGTGAAGATTCCATTAGATGTTCGCTTGAGAATTAAGACTCTTGCAGGTGTTGTGTGCTGCTGTGGAAGTGTCCACGGTCAATAAACGGCGCGGCCGATCAAGATTCAAGAATAGGCCGCAAAGTTCACAGCATTGTTTGAAGTTTGAACTTTGAAGAGAGTACAACGATATTCATAATGAAGCATTATGGTTCTCACTATTGATAGCTACTGTACATACATGCATAGGTGTTCAGCTCATGCATATATTAATTATGATCAAGGGTTATAAAATTAGCAAATACATTGCATAGTGTTCATCTCATGTATATATTAACTATGATCAAGAATTACAAAATTAGAAAATACATTCTATATCAATTGATACATTATAACAACAATGTTCCACTAGTATGATATTATCCGTTTTAGGCCTCCCACACAGCCTGTACGACTTTCAACTAGTGAACTAACTCACTGTTGCTCCCAAAATGCCTCATGCTAGAAGGAAAAATGGTACCACTTATATACCAGTGAATTTCTAACGCAACTAGCAATGTGGGACTTTGGCATCCTCTGAGGTGGGGTATTACATACATATTAATATTCAGTTTGTTAATTTGAATCGACACATACATAGTATATTGTTCATATGATGCATGTAACGGTTAGTACAGTCGAAAATTCGATCATATCATCGCTAATAGTATCGGTCAATATTGCATAATGTATATCATATTCAATTTTTTATTTTTTTCAAAAAAAATATTTTAATTATGTTTTGAGTTAAGTCTTGTATTGGATATGATTTTAAGAAAATTTAAAAACAAATTCTTTAAGTGTGAATAGTATTTGTCGATTCCATTTTTTTCTCTTGAAATGTGACATTTTGATTTATTATCATTATTATTTTTTTGAATTTTTGTTATAAGAATTTCAACTTTGAAGTTTTTATGAAAATATTTTAAGAAAATAATATTGAATGCTTATAAAACTGAATGAAGATGTCTTAATGTAATTAAGATACTTTGTAGAATATTTGTGATTTTTTAATTAGTTGTATAAAAAAGGTTATTTAAGATTAAATGCTGTAAAGATAACATCACAGTAGATAAAAATAATGAGTATCTATATTTTTGCATGGAGAGACCATTAATAGTGAAAAAGGTCTATTTTGAATATTTAATTAGCTTTAAAATGATTTTGAATAGGTGAATCAATTCATTGTTATTAATATAAATAATTTTAGCTATATTAAATTAATATTTTAAATTTTAAATTTTAATCATCTTAAATTTATCCAATTTATTGAAAGGGAAAGAAAAGCGCGTGGAGATTTTCTTTGAATTAACAAAATAAGATGGTGATAGCTTGGTAAGTCCAATGACCCACTAACATGCCGGATAGTGCGCGCGAGTCTGTACGCATCTCTCTATATTTAATTTTTGTGGTAAGAGACGGATGCTTGTCAGAACTCTTCTTTATATGCAACTTGAAAATTATGAGTGGTCCATATAAAGTTTAGGTCATCCACGCTGTTATGATGATCTGTTTAACTGTTTCACACGTGGCATTAATTATAAAAGCCGTGGACCCACTCTAAAGAATGGATAGATATTTTAATTTTTTTAAAAAATTGAAAAATGTGATTTTGACATGAAAAATGGTATATTTTAAAAGAATTAAGAGATTTCTTGTCTCTAGGACTAATTTGAATCTCTACGGCTTATGATTTTTTATTTTTTATAATCTGCACACGTTAAATATAGAATTAAAGAAAAAACTCTTTTTGTATTGACGGATACTTAATCTCAAGACCTACCACAAATAATTATAAAAATCGACCATCACTTCTAACACTCTAAGTTGTTATCAACTATTTTCTTTTTACGATCAAAGTGTCTAGATATCTCATTTAACTAATCCTTAGAATATGTATAAACCTCTTAATCTACACACATCGAGTACATCTACGTATAGTGACAAAATGAGAATTGAACAGAAGACTCCCACGTGTTCTTGGCCTATACTCTAACAACACTCTTGGACTCTTATATTGTTCTCACCTATTTGATGGAAAATGACCAGTCTAAATGAAACTAAGATGTCTCATAAATTGTTAAAAGTCATCATATCCCGTGTTAGGTTAAAAATGGAATTCATAAATATAGCACATGCACATGAAATGACAATTTGACGCATTCCTAACCTGCCTTCTTAATTGCAAAAACATTTCCTGCACTCATACCTCCAGGGAAAAAAAAAATGTCAATTCACAACAATGATAACATGCATCCACCACATGGTGGGAAATCATAAATACAATGTTGGAGTCCTGTCCAAAATCCAACCACCATACAGCAAAGAACCTGAAATGCTCTTCCAACTCGCATGAAAAGGAACAAATGTCAGTCATTTTTCAAGTATTTGATCAAGTAAAATCAATGGACCACACAAGACAAACATATGGGGCATTTTGGCAGCATACAGAAACATCAATTGGGACACCGAATATTAAAACAATTTTTTAAGCCATTCATCTCTCATTTGCTGATTTCTTTAGTATGGCATTCAGTCCCAAGAGAATCAGTCTCTTGTTCACTTACCCTAGAGTGTTGAAACCTACCTGACATATGTTGTCCATCTTTTGATCTTCACACATAACACCACACCATTTACTGTATATTCTATACCATACCATACCATAATATATACACTTCTATTCCCTCCAATGAGGATGAAGCTGACATCTGTAAAATACTATATACTGTACACATGGGATCATTCGACCATCTTGAATATCTGTTGTCGTCGAAACCTTTTTTAAAAGTACTATAAATAATGGAGACATTCCAAAGCACTCGCTGAGATATAGTTTGCCTGATACCCTCCATCTTTTGAGAAAATACACTCCAATGGGAGAGATGGAGCTTCGTCATTGATAGGGAGGCTTGCACAGAATTAGTCGAGTACTCTAAGAGGCCTGGAAACCTTGGTCATAAAAAAAAAGAAAAGAGAAGCTGGTGACAACAAAGGTGATCATGATTCCAAATACTCCCTCACACAGTAGTTGGAGCTGGTTATTGCAGCTCTTCCTTGTTCTGGAGATTCTGAAGGGACCGTTTTGCATAGATGGTTATGGCAACTGTGGCTGCTACAGTAGCACCAAATCCAAGCGAGTTGTAGACAATCTGTTGTACTGATAGGTACTGGTGACCTTGAGTTGCATCTGCCAAGGTCCGTATCAGAATTCCACTGTAGAATTAGAGTTAAATAAGTTAAAATTCAGAAGAGTGGAACCACAAACAATATAAGCAACCATAGTATAAATATAGGCAAATGAATTACAAGCAAGCAATCACAGAGTGCAGCTCAGATGGTGGTGCGCTCAGTTAGAATGCAAAAGACATGAGCCAATGCCTTCCAACAAAATAGAAAGAAAAAGGAAAGGAAATAAAAAACGGTGGAAGCTAATGAACAACTTCAAGCATTTCTTTGTCTTTTCACAACTAAATTATGGATGCATTTCGTCAAGCTTAGAGGGCTTTTTATGATGATGATGATTATTCCACGATGAATTGTTTGGTCATTCTGCCCAGAGACCAGAATGATTTTAGTATTCTTGTATAACCTACCAGCTATAACTATTTAGAAGATTCTCCTGGTTTGTTCTTCAATGGCCACAAACCTACAACTGCCAATAATATACGTAGGGCCCAAAAGGCTCTGAGACATTATCTACCATAAGCAACTTGCTTTGGCATCTCTGGAGGTAATGCAGACACCTAAAAATGCTCGAAGAAGAGGAATGGAAGTTTCTATTACTCAAAGGTTCTCTTTTCATTTTGAAGTAACGTGACAATTCATCTACCCAAAACAGGAGTTTCAGGAGCAACGATAGAAACTATTTTCTTTATTTTTTTTTGAGAGAGAGAGCAAGAGAAAGATGACGTAGCAATTATCATCTGAGACACTCTCTCAGAGAAAAGCTAACACAATGCTCTTAAAGAATCCGAAAATATAAAAAAATATGCTTAATGATCCCAAAATATTCAAGGTGTTTCAGGGCCATTGGCAGTATCAAATTTCATGAAAACTTCTATAAAAGTTAAAAAATTATGCAGAAATAAAAAAGTGCTCTTATGCTGCCTGCGGACACTGCGTCATCATAAAAATTCACCATTTTTCTATCCACTTTTTAGTTTCATGTTTCCACTTGACCCTATTAAAAAACCATATCTTCATCACTACGCAGCCTAGCATATCTTTTGTTACCACCTCAATCCAAATCAATGAATATCACGAAATAAGTTTTTCTTCATCCAAATCTCACATCTTATTCTTCCACAAAATATTTGCAGGTTCAAGGGAAAAAAGTGACAAAAAGCTGAAGTCTAACTACCCATCTCCACTCTTCCATTCTAATGGTGAAATTTCTTGTTCCAATAAAAAAAGCTGGATGTTTCTTATATTCTAAAGTGGTCCTTTATAAATGTTCACTTTATCTAATCAGTGAAGCATGCACAATGTCAAAAGATGACAGCTAACTAGAGATCTAGACTAGAAGAGGAGAAACTAATCACCGAGGACCACAACTTTCAAAATTATTCCACCGACTTCTTATTTGTAAGTATTGTAGAGGTGTTGCTTGTCTGCTGGAGAGATTGTGCATCATACACCAAAGAAGAGCATCTGCAATTGAAGTGTCCCTCATAGAATGCATGCGTAAGTTAACCACCACCTCACTTAAAAGAAGTCCTCATCCTCCTGGGACCTAAAAGCACAGAGAAGAATGGCAAAAATAAAGGACCTATGGTAAGTTAACAACCACCTCTCTCTCTCTCTCTCTCTCTCACTTGCTCTCTTAACAACCACCATCTCTCTCTCTCTCTCTCTCAAAAACCACCATCTCTCTCGCTCTCTTCATCCTAAAAGAAACTTGAAATTAGGCTCTTTGAATTTTTGAATTTGCCAGTTGGTTGAGAATTAATTAAAGAGCAGTTCTTATTTGTGTTAGTGAACTTTCATTAGAACTAGCTACTTACATGCCAGTTGATGAGGACTTCGGTAAATCAAGAAGTAATCCATATGTGTGGTAGACAGGAATTTTAGAGTGTGGAACTGAAAGTACATATCGCATGATATCACCAGAACATTTCCTGATAAAGTCTGAAAATAGAAATGCACCTTTGGAGGTATAGGAAATTCAAGCATTTCCATATTCATTGGGCTTGCTCCACTCTGGTAGTAGCAACAGCTTGAATTATAACATTAATTCTCTTACATTTTCGATACATGTTTTCAGAGGCTAGATTTCTAGTGCAGTAGTAAACCCACAGCAACAATCTCACACTCCACTAAGACAACCATCTTTTGATCGATTCAATAGTGGGTCCAGTAGAAATTTCTTCACTTTCCCAACGCCCAAGGCAGCTTGAAGGGAAACTGCCTGTTCTACACCTGTATAGGTCTATATAATAAGCAAGGGCAGAACCAGGAATTTGTGTTGGGAGGCCAAGATAAAAGTTCTACATTTTCTAGTTCATCAAACCCAAGGTTGAGAAAACATAAAATTTAGATGGGCTTGGCCCAAAAGCCTGACCCAATGGCCCCTTTGTTTGACCACAAAGTAAATACATTGAAAATGTCCATGTCTGGATAAAGGGTCTACTAAATAAGCTTGAATGAATCACTCCATGATTGAATTTAAAGTTCATAATGATTAACTTTGCTATATGGCTTGGGTCTGTTAAATGAGTATAATTCAACATGGAACAAATTAGGTAGAAATTCAACTCATGATGATAGTAGGAGTGAGGGTTGAAAACTTTGCTAAAAATATTCAAGCAAATTTCAACTATGAAAGCGCCAATTGGATAATTTTCTAAAAGGTTAAATTGAAATTTTATGTTCATGCCAACTTTTTCTGTGATTGCAAATGAAATTAAAATTTGACCAATCATTATCCATTTACAACATATTGATTAATCACCCATATACTGTCATGATAAGTGACGGCTTCCATTCTCAAGCTGGAACCATTTGGCCTATAAATAAATGTAACCAAATAAGCCTTATGATAGAATCTTCTTGCACCATTGTTACTAAGAACTTGCTACTCTAATACTTGATGAGAAAAATGGAAGATTTCAAACTTAAAGTACCTCAAAAGGAATTGAATAGCATCTTTTGCTATTTAGACCAACCAAGCCTGTCCTCAAATTGATGTAACCATTAAATCTTCCATTTCTTCCATTTTTATTTTTGGAAGAGCAAAATGTCTACTTCCAAAATTTTAATCACCCCTTTCATTGTCATCCCCTTCGCTTGACTTCCCAACCCCTTGATTTTCTACTTCCATAATAGAACATCCACATACCCCTCCTTGGATAACACCCATGTTCTCATAGTAATTGACCAATGAGGTAATGGATGGTAATTCCTCTAACCCACTTTCATCGGGTACCAATCTTGCACAATTTGATGCCTTAGGTTGTTATATCAAAATGATGAAATCTACCTTTCTCCTTGGGAAGGAAATTTCTTTCTTCAAGAAAGTCACCAATGTCAAACATCTTTTGCTTTGGCCAATCTAGGAGTAGCAACTACTCTTGCAAAATCCACCAGTCAGTGGGTTCTCTTCCTCTTCTAAACAAACTAGGTCTGCCCATTTTTCTGACGTTGAAGGATGAGGGATGACTCTAGCATCTTAGTTCCCATATTCTTTTGGAAAACCCCTTTTCTGTATCTCTAATCTCAATCCAACCATCATCACTTTAGGAACTTACATACGAATCTAGGATTGATCCTAGTAATGGTTGGTCTTTTATATGGGTGGGTAGATCAGTATCTGGCTTATATTTGAGCCTGGCTTCCTTCAAATATTTTATGTGGGCTTGTGGATCGAAAATAGCAACAATTCCATGGACCAGAAAATGATCAAAGCCCATGGGATAAACATATTTGTAAATTAGATATAGTTGTTCTGATCAATGTTGTTGTACATCCCAAGGGACCTTTCTTCCAAGTTGCATGCTTATTCTGATATTTTTTAATTCCAGAAGTCCATGCTGAAGCCCTTCTAGGGACTACTCCTAACATTGTCATCTTAGCAGTCATCATTGTAGCCACTAATCCCATCTATCCTGGTGTTGGTTTTTTGGGTTCTACTTCTCTACTTTATACAAGACCATAAGTAAACTGCCTGCTTTATATCCTGCAACTCTGACAAACTCTTTTTATGGAAAGTGCACCCCTATCAACATTCTTTTTCCTAATGCATCCTCAATCTTGATATTTTGTAAAGAAAGTATGATGGCCCTCAAATTCTGTATTTCCTCCTCACGAGCACTGGTAAAATCCAAACTGTCATCTATAAACTAGAAATGGGAAATCCCCAGCCCTTATTTACCAACACCAAAACCATGTATAATTCAATACTTCTCTATGTAGAAATCATCCTTCCCAAGGTTCCATCCACAATGGAATGTGGTGTTAATGCCTCAAATCCCTTTAACTGCAGAAAATAATCATTGAAGAGCTATTAACAAGTACAAAGGACAATGTAGATGATAAACATTATCACATCAATCATCCTCTCCATTTTCACATTCATTCTCCCCTTCATGCAATCAACACTCTCATTTCTCCATGTAGAACTCCTGGACTTCAAGCCTTCTTTCTAGAATGAGCATATTCATTTACAATGAGAACACAATCTAAAATGTGACTTTCATGAAGGCTCCTTGACCTGGGCTTATTACAAATTGAAGCACCTCACGTAATCTATTAGAAAGTATTACACCACCACATTATAGACATATCCTAACAAATATGTTGGTCTATAATGTCGTAGCTCTTTTCGACCTTTCTTGTTATTAAACTGTAAAAATAACATGCCCATCTAATAATAATAATACTAAATAAACAACAACAATTAGCATTCAACTCTTTCATCATCAATGTATTAGAATTTAATAGCTCTTCACTCAACCCTCCCCTTTCATACAACTCATCAAGTTTTTTTTCTTAGGACCTACATTCTTTTATAATCTGAAACTTAAAACCATAGGAGCCTGGAACTTCAAAAAATGTCTTGTGCATATTCTAAGGATCCTTATTGGAGCAAGCCTGAGTTAATCAACTTGAGTCGACTTCATCCATGATTTTACTATCAAAACATTGGGTCCCATTATAGATGAAAAATGCTTTGAAATGATGCTAACCAGATGATCATAATTGACAACTTAATGGACGTCAAATAGACAATGAAGAAACTGCCTAGCAGTCCACATTCCATGGGCAAAATTAGATGGTCAGATGCTTTTTTACTTCCACTTTTGCAATGTATATCTTTTTTTGGAATTAACACAAATTTTATTAAGAAAGAAGAAAAATTACGAAGTACAATCCTATAGAAACAAAAAAGTCAGTGGCATAAAAGAACTATACTAACAATGTGGCAAACCATCACCAAATACACAAAAGCTATAAGAATTACAACAATCCAACAAAAAGGATTAGATCTATCTACTCCTACTTTGGCAAGAAAATCTGTCACCCCAATGCTTAACATGTCTAAAAACAAGCCCCCTCTCTAAATATAGCCCCCTAAACATCCTAGTCTCACATATCAACTACCAAGGTGGCTTTTTCTTACCTTTAGCCAGAGCTACCTGATGAGATCCTAAACAACATGGATCAAGAGGAAGAGAATTAATTGAAGACACGAGCTAGTTAAATAATGAAATTGTGGAAATGACACTTCTAGCACATGAGAAATTTGAGGGTGCTAAAAGGGGCTCACTAAAGGCTCATTTTGGGCCCAAAACTCAAAAAAAAATTGGATCATGGGTTGGGACGATGGCTTAGGCCCTTAACTACATATTTTGGGCTTGATTTGGTCCAAGGAAAAGACCCAAATTTTAAGCACAAGGAGTTGTTGCGAGATAGATCTTCACTCCACCTACTTAAAAATTCCCTTTCTTTTCTTTGGGACCACTCAATATTGGAAAAGCAACCAAATCTCTAGCTTTTAAGCAATCAAGGGATGCAACTACATTGCGATTTTTCAGTTTTTTAAATGATGTAATAATGGCACATGGTTATTGGTAGTTTGGGTTTACAAACTAGAAAATTGAGAAGGAGGTGGCATGAGCTGCTACTTCGGATTTTTTTCCCTCTCTTAATTGCATCGTAAACCTCTATTAAGAGAGGTATGGTCAACCATAGAGAGATTGTACTTGGGATTTATTAATTGAAGCTGGAAAGCTTGGGTTTCTCTCCAATTCTTTGGTGAGTTGAATTTAAGTTTGAATTTTCTTTAAAATTTTATTTTTTCTTTTAATTAATTTATTTATGCAATTTTCAAATTTAATTATTGCAAATTTAATTTTGAGGAAATTCAAATTGCTAAAGCCTTTTTCAATTTTTACTATAGAGTGAAATTCAACTTAGGTGAGTTTTAGGCCTTGAATTTTCTTTTGTGAACAAAATTTCTTGGTTCTCTAATCAATTTTGGATTCCTATACAGGAATTGGGCCGGTTTTAGATTGGTATTTTGGTGATCAAATTGTTGCTTTTCCATTCTCTCTAACATCGATTTCTTAGAGAGACAAAATTCGATTTTAATTGGGAATTTTAGCCTAGGAATTTCTCTTCATTTTTTCCTTGAAATTGGAGTCTTGGCTGAAACTTCCAACCCATATCTGTGGCTGATGACCATCATTGAATTCCTTGTTCATCAACCTTCTGGCGATAATGATCATCTCTCCACAGAGAGTCCTTTTACAATTCTTCCCCTTCAGACAAGGATACTATTAATGACTTAGGCCTTGTGAATTTCTTGTTCATCAACAACCACCCACAAAGTCTAAGTTAATCCCATTTGAACACCTCATCCACCCCCTTCACCCTACTATCGAAAAGCCTAGTGTTTCTCTCTTTCCACATTGACCAAAGAATGACCATTGGATTCGTACCTCAAAAAACTTTCTTTTTAATACTAAAGAGGTCGTCATCCCACCCTTCTATCAATTCTCCAATAGAATTATTACGAACCCACAAACAACCCATCAAATCTAAAAACCTCCCCCACAATTCGCTAGAGTAACTATACCTACTTAAAAGGTGATCCGTATGCTTATTCCTCCCCACACATAAAATAAGTAAGTTGAGCTTCCCCACACATATCACCTAGTCAAAATTCTACCCTTACTTGCTCTCCAATAGAAGACCGGAACCCAAGGTGGTTCCACGCCAAATCCCAAGGTGGTCCTACTTCTCCTAGTCAACAAAGTTGCCTCGAGGCAGGCCTTCAATGAAAAGTCAACCAAAGAATCACCCCCCAAACCCTAAAATCCTCCTCATTCCGACAAACTAAAATATCATTTAATAATGCTAAGAATTTTCATACTCCCCAAACTCCACATCTCTTAAAGCTCTTCCAAAAGCCATTGATCATACCACAGCAGCGCACCCCCCCCCCCCCCCCCCCCCCTCCCCCTCCTCTTCCTTCCCCAATTAACTATAACACTCTTTCATCATTACTTTCCTATCAACCAATAACCTATATAGGCGAGGGAAAACTTCAAGATTTCAATTTTTAGGTTCTCTTTTTTTTTTTTTTTTCCAAGTTATCACTATCCTTCTCCTTCTTTCCATATAATACTATATAATATCATATACTCACATGCATATGTGTGGTGAGTTGGACCGTAGAACTTAGAAAGCCAATCCACATAATGGGAAAAAATACCTATGATGAAGCATGCATGTGTGCCTTGTGCGTTGTATATGGTTTAACACTTAATAAAGATGCATTGTTAAACATAAGAGTTGACCTCATGGCATGCAGCTTTCATGGATCTGATGTAACAGAAATATCATTCTATTCTGAATTCTGAGATATATTAGTGTCCAACATAAATTAACAATTTATTTATCAGGAAGCAGCTGCAGTAGTGCAGTCATTACTGTATGCAGTAAAGTTCATTAAAGATATCCACTCTTTCAGTTCATTGCATGTGAAACCAGATAAACAGCATGGGACCATATATGTTAAAGTTGGGCATGTCAGAAAGAACATACAAAAATTAATTCTGCAATCTGAAGCATATCATATTATAGGCTAATTTTTTGTGGAAAGAGTAATACATGAAAGAGACAAACCTGTAGATTGTGATAAAAGTTTCAGGCACCATTCCTACTAATGATCCAAATATATAAGGACAATAACTAACATTTGTTGCAACAACTGCATAATTAAATATAATATATGGAAATGGAGAAATCCTTATTAATGTAACAGCTCTGAACTGATGGAACCAATTTCCTTCACCAGCTAATCTTATGATAACAGCGTTGTCAGGCCATCTCTCCAGCAACCGCTGCAGAAAAAAACATCCAAAGTCAGGTCATCAACATCCAATAAAAACTTGATCTGTTTTCTGATGAAAGTGAGACAAGAAACGAGAATGGCATCATGGACTAACATGTATTTTGTGACGAAAAAGAGAACCAATAAAATATGGCAATGACATGCCCAAACTTATCCCCGCCATAATTAGTAAAAAACCAAAGCCATAACCAAAAGTCATCCCAGCTATCCACATACAAGGTGCAGATGGTATCAATAATGCAGGAAAAACTGCAATACAGGCGAAGAGTAGAAGCCCAAGCATAGGGTTACTAAACGTTGCCTTCTCCCAATCCAATATTGGTACAACTACCTGCAAAGAACATACTGCAAATGTCACAGATCATGATGGAAATAAATCAATGCATATTGCTACCTTATAGCATGAACTGAGCAAAATGATCAAAGATTTCTCTCTTTCTAAATGAAGAAAATGAATCCAGTTAGTAACATTCTTTGCACAAGAACAAGCTCATAGCATCGTGTCTGAGAGTTTGGCATGGAAAAGAGATAGATCAAGGTGGAAATAAGATATTTTACATACGCATGGGATATCCTTTGGTATTAAAGAATTGTATGAGAGGCTAAAAATTGTGTATGTGAAACATTGGCTTGCTCGAACTTGCATAAGACACCATGATGCATCTCAAGAATTCAATGCAACATTTAACAAATGACAATCTTGTGGTGCTTGCTACCTTTTCCTTCTTTTAAATCCCCATTTTTTCTAGCAAACCAATATGCAATTTACATTGAAAGAGATTAATGGAAAGAGTAAACACATTAAAATTAAGAAAGAAAAAAACTCTATGCAATGTTGCACATAGAAACAGTGTGCAATCCAATAGAAAGGCCTCAATCAGGTTATTATCATCAGTTTATGGAGAAAAAACCTAAGAACTTTTGAAGAAAATGAAATAGTACCTCTAATTGAGGCTTCCCATCAGATTACACACAGTTTTCTGTGTATGATGTTGCAAAAGATTTTTTGTTTAATTATTTTGGCCCAGAGCTAAATGTATGGAAAACACAAGTATGCATTCTTCTCAGCCAGAACTAGCGAGGAACAAAGAGACTAGCATTTCAGACGAACAAGAACTAAGTCAATAATTGTTAGGATATCTATTATTTATATAATTTAGGATTATGATTATCTCCTATTTGGGTAGAGGTGAATGGCATGATCAAATGCAGGAGACCTTAACATAATAAGGTTGGGAATTGCAACTTCACCATCCATCTGAAAAGGCCTTATTTTTTAAAAACTTAAATTTCACCAATGAATGGAGAAGCTGTACCATTTATATAGTTGCAATACACGATATGAGTATGGATGTATTTCATCAGATGCTATCCAATCTTAATTTTTAACAGATAATCATATCAAATAAAAAGATAATCATAATTGTACAAATGCTATTGACTATATGCAAACACAGACAACAGAATTCAGTTCCAAATTAGAACAACTGACGAACCTTATCAATGAGGAAAGGTCCACCCCAAATGAAGAAAGAAACCACACCAGTCAATACAAAGAGGCTCAATACAATCCCCTTCAACCACCAACAAACAGAACAACGCCTTCCAAGAAACCAAGGCTTAGACCTCCCAAATCCATCCAAATCCGGATCATCAGAATCCTGCATCCTCACATAGTCCCCTTTCCTGTCACCATTTGTGGCCTTCACATCCATAACTGCCGACCCATCTTCGGCAACAATCTGATACGTCATTGCCGAGCCTAGAATCCACCAAATTCCTCAAAAGTATCAATTCACATTTAAAGGGGTAACAAATAAAATAAAAAGCTAGCGTGAGCTTAGCTTCTCCACAGAATAGTATCTGAAGCTGAAATTTAACTTAAAAAAGATGGACGTTAAACTAGTATTTGGTGCCAGCCAAAAGAAGAAGAGGTACAAAAAGTATACTATATTTCAGTTCCTGCAAATTGCTCTGGCGGAATCCTCAGAAATATCAAACGCCCCCAATAGAATCTGAAATGGGATGGAATAGAATTGCAGAGAGAGGCAAACGGATTCTTCTTCGACCCTAAAGAAGGACAGAAGTTGATTAGAGAAGGAAAAAAAATAAAGGAAAGTGGAAGGGAGAGATAGTAAGACGAAGGGCGAAATGAACAATAGACAGAATCAAAGAGGAATGTTCCAAAGAAGAGAGTATTTAAGAATTAAGACCAGAAGCTTGACTGGTAGATGGAGAAACAAAAAACAAAGAGACCTAAATGGGAAGGGCAAAACTAGATTAAAAAGGCTGGCTTTGGGAAAGAAACACGGCTCACTACAGATAGATGGCTTTCCCTTCACACCACTTCGCCGCCCAGGTTTAGGAAATTTCTGAAATATCTGCTACTCAGCCGACAACATTTGCTACTCAGACTTTTTTTTCTAAATATAAATTTTAGACACTGCATAATTGAATTTGGTGTAAAAAGTATCATATTGCTACGGGATGTATGAAGTTTTACTTTTATTTAATTATTTAATTTTAAAGTTTTTAAAATTAATTATATTTATTAAATTTTAAAAACAAAATTAAATAATTAAGATGAAACTCTATATAGGGTGGACTTCTTAAAACTGGTAAAGTTTTTTAAAATACACGGTTTTTTCTAAACTTTTCATTTTATTTCATCCTGTCGTACCAAAAGTATTTTTTAAAAAAATTGAAGGTCAGAAATCGGCTCACTTACCATTTCATTTACCGAATCATTTTTATTTTATCTACGTGAGACTATTTTTTTATAGAGAATAACAAATTGGTTGCTGATCGAGTTACTGATGTTCTTTTTTTAGCGACTGATTTACTGACATTCATTTTTTTTTAAATACTTTCGTACTGCAACGTAAATGATAAAGTGAAAAATCCATAAAAAAGATGTGTCTCTTAAAAGACTTTACCTTATCAGAACGTCCTTCATTTATATATTTCATATATATATATATATATATATATATATATATATAGTAGTGACTTGAGTAACTTAGCATATTTTATAATACTTTTAATTCATTTGACAGGAAGTCTTAATTAAAAGTGTTGCTAACTTTTTTTTTCTTAAATGCAAGTCCCTCGGGTCATTGTATTATGCCTTGGTCCATCAATTGAAAATTCTAAATCATTTTTTTAATATATGATCATAACAGATTTTTATTTTTTCTTAGTATTTTATTATTTTTCTTAAAAAATTACCGCATGATTGAGGCTATCTGACCTTTTTAAGTCTACGGTTCTACGATGAAAATGATCAATATTTTTTACCGCACGCGCCACGGCCCCGCTCGTGCTTTAAATACCAGACTCTTCGAGGGTCTAAGTCGTCAGTACGACTACACTGATTCATCCGTTGTCGGTTTCATCTGTAGTAAATCGCAAATCGTAAATCGTCTTCGAGGCATTTCATCAAATGGTTTGCGTTCAATTCTCAGAAGCTTCTAACTTCTTTTTTTTTTGTCTAAATTATTATCTTCTGTTTCTCCAGTTTTTTTTCTACCGCTAATCCCGAATGCGTTTCGTTTCTCCCTCTCTCTCTCTCTCTCTCTCTCGTTTATGTTTTTTGCAGTCGGTAACTCTACACACGAATTTGGGCGATATTAAGTGCGAAATTTCTTGCGACGAAGTACCCAAAACATCCGAGGTTCGAATTCCCTTCTCACTTCTCTTTAAAACCATTTTTTCATGTATTACTTTTTTTTTTTCGCATCTTAAATAAGAACAATGAAAAATATATGAATACTAATCTTCGTTCTAAATTATAAGTTGATTAAAGTCGATTTCGAATGTTAAAATTAGATCGATAAACCCGACTCTAAAGTGGGCATAATTGGATCAGTGGTGTATTGCCTAACATCGGAAGTTGGAAAAGAGATATCTTAGACTGGTTAAGATTCCAGGTGGTATCAGCATCTTAAATTATAAGGTGCTTAGGATATTTGGTGATTGTAAGGTCGATTATAGAGTTTATGTGTCATGCAGTCTTTGGCATTCAAGGCAGCAATACAATTTAGATATTCAACGAGTAGCAACTCTCTCTCTCTCTTCCTCCCTTTAGGTCTTCTTTCCAATGATGCATATGATGCTGTAGCAAGAGCAACTCTAAGGTGGTCTTGGACTTGATTTATGCCTGTCATGGAAGTGTAATGAAACAACAACTAGGGTTTTTGCATGGATTTGTGAAGTTGCTGCTGAATACCAGAAACATGGATCTACATGTTGTGGTGTGCCAAAGCGCATTTTTGAATCATGGGCAGAAATAATATGATA
This sequence comes from Chimonanthus salicifolius, assembly GCA_013350335.1. Taxonomy (NCBI): domain Eukaryota; kingdom Viridiplantae; phylum Streptophyta; class Magnoliopsida; order Laurales; family Calycanthaceae; genus Chimonanthus; species Chimonanthus salicifolius. The sequence continues at coordinate 62,270,515 of CM023539.1, forward strand.
AAAAAAATTCCAAAATTTGCGGAGAAGAATTTTGGTAACTGGTGCATTCAGGTGAGGGTGCTCTTTAGATCTCACGAATTATAGAATCTTGTGGAGAGCAACTATAATGAAGTTGCCATCCTGATGCAGGAATAAGGTCGTAACTACAGAAACTCGATCACCAACGAGTTGAAGGTGTTGAAATCCGGCACACTTCCTTAAACCTTGCAACTTAAGATAGAACTCACCTCACTAGGGAGACTCTAACCCAAAGTTTAAAGCTTCAAATAAACTCAAATCAAATTCTGGTATTCTCTTTACAATTTCTGACTAGATTTGAATTTATAGGCATTATTAGCTAAGAAAATTAAAGAAGAAAAAAATAAAACCAAATAAAGGTAAAGTTGTGTGTTCCTATAGCATACGGAATGGCTAAGACAAGTTGTCTTCTTCAGTTCTTACCTTCCTCTTATTGCTCTGAAACCCCTTCGATCCAGCAACCCCTTTCTCTCTGTTTCTTCAAACTCAGGTTCCTTCCTTGCAGAGAACTCGGTCAAAAAATCAAGTATGCGTCGTCCTTGTTCACTGCTGATCTTGTTGATTCTTGCTCGGTCATTTTGCATGGGCTTTCCCTTTTAAGTCCAGTTTTTCTGTTGTTGGGTTCGCCCAGTATCGTTCTGATCTCGACTTGGAAAGCCAGCCAAGACGATCTCCAGATGTTCAGAAAATTCTGCGTGAAATCTCATCTTTCAGTCGTCCTCTTTCCTCTCTAGCTTGGCCTCTTTGCAGTGCCGTTCCTAGCTGTTCTTCCTTCCTTTTCTTTCTCTCAGTCTCCAGTTCCCTTCCAATCTCGATTTGGACTAGATTTCCTTGCCGTCTTGAAACGGCACAACACTCGGTCCTTACATAGCAGGCAACGCCTGTGGAAGGTTTCCATTATGGGTTGTTTCCAAACTCGTTTTGAGTCGGCCTGTGCACACTCACATTTGAGTGGGACCTTTTGCCATGTTGGCACTCCATGTGGCAATTAGTTAATTGTTGAAGTGGTCTTTGCAATAGACCCGTTACTGCAGCAAACATGATGGGCCATCTGGGACCTGAGGCCCAAAAGTTGCCTAAACAAGCCCAAGTCTGAATTGATGTAAATGGACCCATATTTGGGTACAAATGGTTCCAATGGGTTGTGTTCGGGTTCTCTCTTTTCTCCATCGATCCACGCATAAATTTGGAGAGCCAATTTGTCAATTTGGGTCCGTTTGTCATCAATTGAGTTCGCGTCTGGTTTGGTGTCTGCATCATTTAAAAAAAACACCTATATCGTATAGCCTTTTCAATGGAGATTCATTTCAATGGATCTGGTCAACCAAAGCCTCAACCCAAATCAACCCAATTGACAAGGTTGAGTTTTCAATCCAAAACATGAGGAAACCTGACCCAGAACCAGGTTGGATTAGCCAACTTCAGGTTGAACCGAACCTGAATTCCACACAGGAGTATCTTCATGAAGCTTGGATGGACTGATCAACAAATATGTTTTTAGTGAATTATGTTCAAGTTCGATTCCATGTTCTTGTAAATACAAGTCACCATCAGTTCAAAGGGTGCGATGTTGATGTGCTGCATGAGAAAATCAATTTCCATGGCGAAGAAGTCCATCCTACAGCACATTCCAATTCATTTGGTCAATTGACAAATGCCTTATATGATGACTGGCACAAAATCCTCATTGAGAATTTACAATCTCACCCTATGTCAAGACGTTGCCCTATTTGAATTACCCCATGTTAATTGGTCTTGAGAATGTCATTGTCACCTTTTATCATTTCTTCCACTCACTCAATTCCTAAAGATTTAGGAACCAATTTCTCTGTGGAGCTCCAATCAATGTTTCTTCATTAAACAAACAGGAGGATGAAATGATGTTAGATAGGCTGGATTCAGAATGGCTGCTTGTTATCTCCTACTATGTGCTCTTTATCCACTCTTTATTATTGAGGTCATTAAGTTGAAAGCTGCATGGTGGATTTTGGGATCTAAGTCGAATCAGGGAATGCACGTTTTGGACATCTGTAGGGATTGAGCTTCGGTTGATTGGCATTTGAGGGATTAAATTAATCCTCTGCAGGCTCCCTAGAAGCCTCCTGAGCCGGGATATCCCAACCTAAACTTTGACAGTACCTGTGTGTGAGAACAGAGTATGGCTTGTTCTTTTTTTTCGGGGGGGGGGGGGGGGGGGTGTGTGTGGTTTGATTAGAGGCCATTCGGAGGTGTTGCTGTCTTGCCATTCGGAGGTGTTGCTGTCTTCTTTTGCTGGGCCTCTGTTAGATTGCTCAGCTATTGAAGCTGGGCTGCATGCCCTTTGCAAAGGAGCTATTGAGATGGAAGCCTTGAGAGCGGCAGGAGGCACTCTGGAAGGTGACTCCAAGGTCATCTTGAGCTGGGTCTTGGGCTCCTCTTGTCCATGGAAATTTCTCGATTAAGTTTAGAGGATTTGTCACTCAATCTCTGTGTGCCTTTGAGGTGTCCTCGGTTCCTAGAGCTGCGAACCGTGCAGCTGATGAGACAGCGAGGCAGGGTCTTTCTTTGTCGTCAGAAATTGTAAACAGTTTTTTGTAAATTTGGGGTTTGCGGGCTTTGCTGGCCCAGTTTTGTGGCTTTCCTCTTTGTAAAGCTTCTCTTCTCTTGTGAATAAAATAGTTACACTTAAAAAAAGAAAAAAAAACTTTTGTCATGGCAGTACATGGCTTGCACATTATCATTTTTCTTTTCTTTTTTCTTTAATCTTTTGAGAATGTCTATTTCCCTTATCTTGGTTCCAAGAAATGCTTGATGATTTGTAAAACAAGATATGCAACCATTTGTAACCTCTCTGTTTTTTCATTTCATCATGTCACATCTGCTTATGTACAGTCTCGTTTGCATCTTTTTGCCCCCTTGCCACTACATTTTAATCTCTTAACCTTTTTGTGTGTCAACCAATGACCACAAGAACTTTCAAATCATTTTTAATTAGCATAAACAGGTATGGAGCATTATTACTAAATTATGGAATAAAACTTCTATAATGATGATGATGATGATGTCTTTATGCCTTGATTTATGCAGAATTTCTTGGCTCTATGTGCTAGTGGTTATTATGATGGCACCATATTTCATCGAAATATTAAAGGTTTCATGATCCAAGGTGGGGATCCTACTGGCACAGGTAAAGGTGGGACCAGCATATGGGGGAAAAAATTTAATGATGAGATAAGGGAGTCACTGAAGGTATCCTATTATAGTCCTCTTTAAGCTCAACCTTGCGACTTTTTTAACTCTCTCTCTCTCTCAATTGCATTTACATGCCCACTATCAAACAAATATGATTGTGAGTGTGTGGGAGTTGTGTGTAGCATCACCCATCAGTGGTGCTTCCTTTCAGATGAATGACCGAATCACTTAATGATGAGCCCCATCTGCATGGAGCTATGGGTTAGATGAAAATGCTAACAATATGATTTTGTTGGCTTCATTAATGAAGTTTCTCTATTACTTCTCATCTGATCTTAGGTTTAAACACTCCAGCATTTGGTTAGGGAAGGTGGATTCTCTAAGTCCAGTCATCGAGTTTAAGTACCCGCTTGATTGGGTTCCTATTTTGGGATCTCCTGATTCCTATCTTTTGTTTTGTAGCATAACGCAAGAGGGATACTTTCAATGGCTAACAGTGGGCCCAACTCAAATGGAAGCCAATTTTTCATTGCTTACGCAAAGCAACCACATCTGAATGGGCTGTACACTGTGTTTGGAAGAGTGATTCATGGGTTTGAAGTACTGGATCTCATGGAAAAGGTACACAATCTTTTTTCTCTTGCCAGCACATTCATATCACTATGTTATGCTAAGAAAGATTGTTTGATCATTACATCTTCTGAAATGGATTGCCTGATTCATTTGCTTTTTTTTTTTTTATTATTATTATTATAGTTGCTCACTTTTTCTGCTGCATTGGGTTTGTGCAGACCCCGATTGGCCCTGGGGATCGACCCCTTGCAGAGATCAGATTGAATCGTGTGACTATTCATGCAAATCCACTTGCAGGCTAACTTCATTGACGACTATGGGAGAGCTTGATTTCACTGTAGTGGAGCTGACCATACCTATTACAAAATATTGAATGACGCAACTGTTACCCCATATAACTATGTATGAAAAAAAATCAGGGCAAAAATCTTCCATACAAATTAGGTGACTGATTGAAATTGCATTGTAGTCCTTTTATCAAGATTTTAGTCCAAGTGCGTCTTCTTTAATCAGGTGATATGCTTGCTTATGCTGGGTATTCCACATCCTAATGGTGTTTTGCTCATATGTTCTTCAAAATAATCACGGTTTTGTTCATGGAACTAGGAGGATGTGCACCAAAACATTGAGTTTGAAACTAGTGGATATTGAAAATGCTTTTGCTTTCTTTTCTTATGCTGTGTTCATGTAATCATTGTAAAAATAAAATAAAATTTGGGAAATTAATTATTAAAAATTGCTCATAATAGAATGCTGTCGATCTTTTTTGTTATACTTCAACACAACGATGACAATTCCCTGGACTCATTGTGCAGGATGATTAAAAATTTAATATGGCAGACCCGGAGTTTACCAAAACCTCAGGCTATTTGTTATCTTGACAACGGATCCGTATTGGTTTTTTTAGCATTTATTGGATTCTTCCTGTTCACAAGCAATGTTTGGAAGACTTTTGCTTTAAGCTCTGATCAAGAGGAAGAAAGAGTGGAATTACTGCAACTCTGCAAGTCCTTCAAGCAACTATGGCAGACTTATGAAGGAAAAGGGTTAGTATGTCATTTGGGGCAGTAACTGGACCTGGGTCTGGACTGGATCTGGCAGAATAAAAGTTGGGTTAGCATGTCCCTGGACCGGGGTCCAATCTCATCCGAACTCATTTCTCTCTTCAAATTTTTTAATCTCGGTGGTTTTTTTCTTTAAAAATCTAAATAAAATAAAAAAAATTGAAAAACAACCAATTTTTTTAAAAAATGAAAAAAGTAAATATCGGTCGAGCTATCGACTTGGACTTACAAAGGATATCATTTTTTTTAAAAAAAAAAATGAATTAATGAGATATCAGTCGATATTTGGCCGTATTATCTCGGTGAGATATTGGCTATATTGGTCGATTCAATGTGTATCCGTTGATATTTCAACCCTTGCCCTGGACCTACAATTAAGGGGCTGTTTACTAAATGGATTGGGCTCAGACTTGGGTCCATTAGACTCTAATAATATCATTGTTATCTATATAGAAAAGTATGCATAAGGTCATGTATACAACATTACAAGTGCAATTTATGTCTTTAAAATTCAATATGTCGTCATTTAAAGAGAAAATTGCGAAAATTGCGTAGACTCCTTAGAAGAAATTTTTGGTTCTGCCATTGAATTCTGTTACACAAAGGTACATAATTAATTTTACAATATACCATTTTACGTATAGGGAATTGTAAGGAGGCCTTTACCGCAGAGGAGAGGAGGCATGCAATGTGGCGGAAGAAGCTCTTTGTTGCAAATTTGAATTTTATTTGACGGCTAAGGTGGGTTAAACTTTTACAAAAGGTGAAATAATCTTATGCTTTTGTGGAAAAAATGAGAAATATATGCAGTTTATATATTAAAACTTTTAAATTCTTTATTAATTTTTATATAAATTTGAACATATGTAATCACTTTAGACTTTGTAAAATTATTTGATCCACTATTGAAAAATAATAAAAAATATTTAACTATAAAATTATAAAATTTATCAAATCTCATTCATTTTCAAAAGATATATATAATTAGAAATAATTATTTAAAAGACAATTTGACCTTTTGATGGATTTAAAAAAAATAAAAATGAAGTGGATCAGACACGAGAACCCGACCGAGAACTCAGAAGGAAGAGAAAGAGTAGGTTTCCCGTTCCGTCCGACTGTAGAGAGTGGAGATCGGAACGCCGTACTCTTAGATTCGAATAAAGAATAGGCAACTAAAAGGTTAAATCCTCTGTCCTTTTCCATCTCTCCTTCTTAAAAAGGCGAAGAAGAAGAAAATAGAAAATGGCGATGGATAATCCAGCGGATTACACTCCAAAGTCGGCTCCAAAACCTAAAGAGGAAGAAGAGGAGGTTCCCTTGATTTCTCCTTCTTCCCAGCAGGACAAAGCATCCAAGGACAAAGCTATTCTCCACATTCGCTTCTATCGCTGATAAAATCTCCTCCAATCCTCTCCAAAATTCCGAACCTACTGTCTGGGCCGTCCTCACCGCCGTCTCTGCTCGAGCTCGCAAGCGTCCGCAGGTGCCCCTTTCCTCTTCCTTAAAAATCCGACTCCAAATGGGTTTCATCACGCCAACTCTCGACGCATCATTCCATGCACATTTTTCATATCTTCATCTTCATTGTATTCGGAAAAGATATTTATCACATCTGTCTTGGATTGGCTTTTTGGCTGGAAAATTGGAATTATGTTTAGTGTGTTGCCATTTTTGATCTTTTTCGATTCTTCTTCCAAATTCTGAACTCACTATTGATGCAGAATGGTTATCCAAGGATGCTTTGCTTCGTCAATATAATTAACAGTCTAATACAGTCATACCTCCAATGCACTTCAGAATAGTTATTGGGGTTAATAATTGATGCTTATGAGGGGGCGGCAATGAGTAGAGTAATGGGTGTAGAGAGATGACCAAGTTCTTGTTGGACTGAGAGTTCAAAAACTCAGAACTCAGACTCGACTTGAAATTCAAATAAGTCGATTACCTTGGCTGAGTTTCTTCCGAGTTTCTTTTTCAGAAATTTGGTATAAAGTTGAGAACTTGGTTGTTTCAAAATCTAATCATGTTGAGTGACTCTCGCTGACTCACCTATGTTTTTTCAAGTTTATAAACTATGCCTGAAACCCTTATATATGTGTACATAATTACATATCCCTTGATATGCACACAAGAGCTTAACTTATGCCCATTGCGCCAATGGTCTGTCAAACAAATTGCAAAGCTGTGGTTGCAACTATGTGCACCACACAATATACACTACATGGTAAATTAGTGTTTCTTGTGAACCTAAGTTGATCAAAAGCTTGTTATTCAGGGCATAAATATTCTTTTAAATGCTGATGAGCATTTCCTTGGCCGATCACTAGAGGACCCTCATTTCCAGATTGAAGGAGCTGCTGTCAGTTCAAGGCATTGCAAAATTTACAGGAAGCAAGCTGAAGATACAGCGTTAACATCTGGTTCATCTACTTGTTTCTTTTTAAAAGATACCAGGTTATCCCATAACCTGCAAATTTAAAATGTGCAACTTTTTTCTCTTCCTTTTTGTTGGATGATTTGATGAGTTTTATTCAAGATTATCTGCCAGAGTTTACAGACATGGTTATCTTATGCTTTTGCAGCACAAATGGTACATATCTTAACAATGAAAAGCTGCGGAAGCAAGGCCCCGAAGTGAAAATCCAGCATGGAGACATCATTTCCTTCGCTACTCCCCCTCATTATGGTAATACACTGGTTTGGCCTTTATCGAACATTGGTAGTTTTGGCTCTGTTTGGTTGGCTGTGGAATATGCTGCTGTCACTTTTTTTAATTAACATTTAACTTCATTGATAATTTTTTCCTAGTGAAGCATCAACAGATTTTTTTGACGTTTTTTTTTTTGAAAAAAAAAAACTCTTAAGAGCTTTCTTAAGAGATCTGAGTGTAAGACCTTAGGGATTTTCTAAACATGGCAACATACCTTCTTCACTTCTAATCCAACAGTGGTATTCTGGCTCTGTTTGGTTGATCATGAGGTATATTGGTCACACAACATTTCTCAGGAGCAGTGTTAAGTTTATTGATTATTTTGTTTTTTTATTAGAGTATAAGGTGAGCTTTTGGAATTTTTTACAATATGGCTAGTCTTTTTTTTCTTTTCCAATTGACTGGATGCAAGTCAAATCATGGTTTAGAATTTGGTTGTCCAGTGATAATTGTTTTCAGTCTGGCTATAAATACACTGAAGGTACTTGTGCTGGATTTGGGTTGTCTGGAGCTAGGCCCGTTCATGGTCTGAGTTTTGCTCTATGCAGCCCAAGCCCGCCCGTAGCCCATCGGGCTATGAGGACAGAATTCCGAGCCCGACTGTTTAAAAATTCATGAAGCCCAAGCCCGCCCATTTATTTTTTAGATCTTTTTCTTCCTCGAAAATTTTCAAAACCCTAACTTAGGATACAACCACAACAGCCATGGCCACCGGAGATAGAGTGGACATATCTCAACAGAACAGGAAGAACCTCTGTTGCATCGCTGTAGCCACTGTTGAACTCAACTTAAACTTCTCCCTTTGAAATTGACTTTCGACTCTCTGAATGAAGGGATAAGAAAGGGGAAAGGAAAGGGAGAAAAGAAAGGAGAAAGGAGAGAGTTAGAGAGGGTTTGGCTCTTCTTGAAGATTAGGGTGTGGAAGGGTGTTACGGAAGATTTGGGTGTGGAATCTCCATTTATTTTTTTGAAAAACTTATATAGGGTATCTATCATGTATATAGTTAAATACTATTTAAATAATGAAATGGGCCACAATGCCCGACAGGTTTCGACAGGCTATTCTGTATGTTCAAACCCGTTCGTTTTAGTTGGATTCGGGGGGCTGCAGGCTAGGTTCAGGCAAATGAACAGCCCTACCTGTAGCTTCATTTCCAGTAATTGACCTGCAGTCCTGCATGTTTTGACTTGTTTCTTTTGTTATTTTGATTTGAAGATGTTATTTGTGCTTTAAATATAAACCCTTTCTTGTTGATTTATAATTTAAACTTCATCGAATTCTTTAGTTAGATAACTGATTTTCCACATCTGCCTTTTTGTGTGGTTTACAGAATCTTCTCTTGCATTTGTATTTAGAGAAGTTAACAACATCTGTGGAACTAAAAGGAAACAAGGTATGAGATTTATGATTTTGGATTTATAAGTTGTATTTTTCTTTCTTTTTTCCTTTACCCTTCATCTTGTTACCAATTAACACATTACAAATCGTGTGACTCTGGTCGCTTAACCCATTGAACATGAATTAAATCTGGCATTGAATTGTTTTGATATTTGAAAGGAGAGTTTCCTGCCAATTAAACATTTCACTCAACTTTGCAGTGAGCCAATCTTTCTGGGAAAAAAAAGTGGACTGAAGACTCCACTCTGCCAAATCGTTTTTATTTTATTGAAACCAACTTTCTATTAAATCTTAAAAATTCAGGTGTACAAAATCACTATATGAGAAATATACTGAAGGCCAGTAAAAAAAAGTTACAAAAAACCCATGAAAGAACTATGAAAAAATGAGCATAAGTTGCCTAAGGTGGTTTGGGCACATATGTTCGAGACCAGAAACTACCTTTATAAAAAAAAAAAAAATTGAAGGCATGCAAGTAGAAGGGACGGGAGGAGAGGTAGACCTTTAAAAACTTGATTGTAAGGGATGAAAAAGAATACGAGTGAATGTGGGGTAACAAATGATACGATTTTTTATAATATGGAGTGGAAGAAAAGAACTCAGAAAGCCAAATTTCCAAAGGAATTTTTTGTATCCTATTATGATCATGCATCACTTCACCTAGTCCTGCTAGACCTGATTTACCTCTAGCTGTACCATCCATGTTAAACTTTGCAAAACCTTCCTGCAGAGCCTCTCTGCTGAATCATGTTGAAAATTCATGCTTCTACTCCATTTGTTTCTTGTAAATGGTGTAAGATGGAGCAATAATGGGGATTGGGTGCTGCATGTATCTGTTGGGAGGATTTTCTTGTGAGAACCTGTTTTAATGCTGAAAGGGCCCCAATAATATTATACTCAAATTTTATGAGTACTAAATATCTGTTAGCTCTTCGTTCTGTTCAGTGTGTGCTTTGTGTGTTTGTGAAATGGTCATGTCATTTATCCTCGTACTATGGAATCTTTGTTGCTGCTGTTGTAGCTTAATCACACCAATTTTATGACTGGAAATGGTGCTTTTATGTTTGGCTACTTAACCTAAAGAAAATGAATTAAAAAAAAAACTTAAGGTAATTTGGCCCATGGAAGCTTCATTTGGAATATGCACTGTGCTGTAGTTTTCTTCTGGCTTTCTAAATGATTTCTGTAATATTTTGAAAACATTTTGTTTGTAATAAATCTGATCATCTCTTAAAGAAACTTCACAGATCTTGTTATGGCTTGGTATTTGGCTGAGTGACAAAGGTGGCCTTTTTCTGTTGCATATTAGTCTCCCCGATTTTAGGTGGATATACTAAGTGCTGAAGTTACTGTATGATTTTATCGTTTAGTTTTAAGTTTTATTTCAAGGCATTTGGTGCACATTATTTTTTTTAAAAAAAAGAGGTATTGGGTGCATATATGAATTTTTTTGAGGGCCCTGCTTAAAAGCAACTCCTACTCTGTTAGGAGAACTTTTATGAAAGGTAGTTCTCTTGCAGGTCATTGTATTTATTTATTTTTGCATGTGGTTGTAAGGTAGGAATGTAGAAATTGTTTGTTTACTGTAACTGTTGCTTGATCTGAGTGTATTTTTTTGCAAATTCTACCAATGGAAAAATGTTTGTCAACTTCTTCTTAAACTTACTGTTCGAGCACCTGTCATATCAGGAATTAAATCAAAACACACCAGGTCTCAGTGTAGTTTAATCTCAATAATCAATACACCTCTTCCAAATAACAGAGTTTGTATTTGGATAAGATTGAGTTTATCAGGACCTATTAGGGTGCATGGTTTTGTAGTTTCTGATGTTCCCAGATCTGCCAACTCCAAGGCAGATGAGAATGCAAAACAGGGGTTACTTATTCTTTATGAATCTATTGTAATAGAGTCCTGAGTGTGGTCTGTTCTGGATGTAAGTTTGGTGGGCAGGCCTTGAGCCTGGTTTTGTGGTCTGGTTCGAGTTTATTCTTTTTGCTCTTTTGAATTTGTTCTTCGCTTTTTCATTTTTCTGATCTTTTATGTTTTCTTCTACAAAGACGAATATGTTTCTGAAGGAAAGAGGATGAAAGGTCTAGGGATTGGTGCCCCCGAAGGCCCCATTTCTCTAGATGATATTCGAAGCCTTCAACGATCCAATACGGTATTGTTCCTTTTCTAGATTGTGATTGTCTGGCTGATATACTAAATTATTACCAGAAGAACTTCCCTTGAATTTTTCCCCAAAGAGTTTCTGTTCATTTACTATTTTACTAAATGCAGGAGTTGAGAAAGCAACTTGAATCTCATGTTCGCACCATTGAGACGATGCGAAATGAAGCTCGAGAAGCTGCACTCCGTCATGAAAATGTATGCTCTCTTGGTGCACTGTAATCTCAGAATCACTTTCTGCTTTATACTGGATTTTCTTTCATTGCTACCATTTGAAGATTGTTTGTTGTTCACTATTCTCACAATATACTTTCAATACCACAGTACTGCAAATTTGTCGGAAGTAGTATCTGTTTCCTTTCCCAATTTATGAGTAACCTCATTATAATGTTTTTTTTTTTTTTTGTTTTCTCTCAAAAAAAACTTTTATGTTTTGGTTTTGAAATTTTGATTATTTCTCATTGTAATGGACAAGTTTCAATATTCAAATGCCACTTAAAATAAAAAAAAAACAAGTTTTCAATTCTTAAATGTTTATCAAGTGAAAACAATTTACCTTCTTTTCTGATCTCCATAGTTATAAATGCCCAGACTCCAAATGAGTTTGCATGAAGTTTGGTGCAAATTTTGGATTGTGGGGCCAATAGTGAATCAAATGGATCTATTTCCTCCCACATCCACCTATATTATAAATTGCATTTGTGCCCAATTTGATACAAATTTGACTTTTAAAGCCTATTGATCTAACCCAATGAATTTCCACGAAATTTTGAGAGCCTTAAAAAAACGTGGCTTTTCTTATCCAATTAAGATGAAATTTTATAGGCATCATATACGAGCCAATGACTTTCAAACTCACTCATTCGTGTAGGTCCAAGTGTCCATCAAGGGGTTTGCATCAAACTTGTTGCAAACTTATTTGCCAGGGAACACTACTATATATAATTATATATATAATAAGGATCCCCTAAGAATAGTTCTCATGAGACTTTCGTGAAGACGGCCAATGGGCACCATCTGGGCCCACTTGGATGGGTGAGCTTGAACAACTTTGACTTATATATGATGCCTATAAAATCTCATCTTGATTGAATAAGAGAAATCATGAATTTTGAGGCTCTCAAAATTTCACATTTATCTAATGGTGGAAATTCATCGGGTTAGATCAATGGGCTTTAAAAATCAAATAGGTGTAAAATTGGGTATAGGTGCAATTCATGGGGAATAGGTAGGTGTGAGGGAGGAATTGATTCCCTTTGTAATCTACAAAATCAGCCAGCTCCCAGCTGCCCCCCAGCTGACCACTTTGCTCTCTAATTCTTGATTTCAGTCTCTTAAAGCATGGACGCTTTTACTATCAATGTTAATCAAACATTTTTCATAGTTTGACTATCTATTGATAATTTGCTGCTCATAGTTACATTAAGAATAGAATTTCCATTTTAAACCTCGACGCTTCTCTTTCCCATTGGCTAATAGTGTAATTTACTTTTGCAGTCATTGAAAGAGCTAAAAGAATCAGCTTCAAATTCTTATCTTGATCAAATCAAGGAACTGCATCATATGTTGGAAGTTAAACAGAAGGAACTAGTTGAGCTGACTTCCACTTCCTGTGAACGTGAACACACTATAAAGGATCTCAATGAGAGACTAAGTTCTTCCATTCAATCACGTGTAGACGCAGATGAAGTTATTCATAGGTGATGATGTGGAACTTAATTTATGCTTACAGATCTTTACATGTATTTGCATTTGTTAACTAGGATAACCCACAACATAGAAAAAGCATTATATCAGGGTGATTGTTGATGAAATGGGTCACTTGTGAAACCTAAGTATGCATCATGTCGTTGTAAGAAGTGAGAAAAGTACTCTCTTATGACATATCATTTGTCCTACAGCAGATACATGTTTCTGTACAATTACTACCAGTTTCAAAAGTAATGTTTGTCCATGAAAAAGGAGTGTTTTCCCGTTAAGAAGTTTATCTCCTTCGTATTGCTTTCTCAAATGATACCAAACATTATTTAAAAGTAATAGTGGTGAATCAGGCAATTCTCCGTCCAGGTTTCTCCTACTTTCTCCATTTAGTATAGGGTATCACCACTTTTTTGTTTCTCCACATTCAAACAAGAGCAAGAGTGCAGTGCATAGCATTCTCTAGCTGTGTTACAGGCTGAATCACATCTGAAGGTGACCTTCTGTGCTTTCTTTTATAGCATTACATGGTCACATTGTTTACCATTAAACTTATTTTGATTTTTCCTGCAGGTATCAGATCTTTCCTTTCGTAACTGATCTTAAAATTCATTGTTTTGTCTGTGAAACTTCTTCTACAACAATAGTCAGCTTTTGTTTTTTAGTGAAGGAAGTTGACAAAAAATATTACTCTTTAAATAATTTAGACTGTAATTGGCTTGTATCTTCCTATCCTAGACTGATGGTGGTTGATAAGTAAACCTGATAAGAGTTTGTGAGCTGTATTTTACTTTCGATATATATATATATATATATTGAGAAGGACTTTTGGCGTTTATTATTGCTGTCACCTTTTGTGAGAAAACTGGGACCTGAATGTGTTAGGAACCTGGTTTTTGCAGTCAAAAGGCAACTATATCTGAACTAGAAATACAGTTAAATGAGGAACGAAACTTGCGAAAAGAGGAACGTGAAAAAGCTTCTGTAGATCTAAAAGCAGCGTTGCAGAAAGCTTATTCAGAAGCTCAAGAGGAAATTAAACGCCAGGCTGATGCTGCCTTGATACAACAAAGAGAGCAGCAAGAAATTATTAATAAGCTTCAGGTATGAACATTCTAATTCTGAACTCCAAGAATGATTGGTTAAATATGAACTCATTTCTCTGGACAATGTCAGGAATCTGATAAAGAAAGCCGTGTACTAGTGGAAACTCTCAGATCTAAACTGGTATGTTAGGTTTGCATCACCTTCACTTTGTGAATAGGTGCTTGAATGAATATTTTTGGATTGCCTGTATCTATTTCCTAAATGGTCCTTTTATTTGCTTTCACTGCAACAGGAGTGCACTAGAGAAAGCTTGGTTATGTCTGAGAAGAAAGTCCGACAACTTGAAGCTCAGCTTCATGAAGAAGAAGTAGCTGCTGTAAATGGCAAAAAAGTATACCTATTTCGCACCTATGGATTTTTGCTTCATAGTTGTAATTTTGTTGTTAGTTTTGTAGTCTATGCTTTAACTGTTCTAAATTTTTTCTCGTATTCATTTGATACAAAGATGTCTCTCTGCTGTGGATGATGTCTTTTTTGCATTGGAGATAGTTTCCGTCACAATATCTTAATGACTTATGGCCAGAGTTTTAAAAATTGGCCACAAGTTGACTTGGACTCTGCTATGGTGACAAGCTAAGTTGATTTGGGAATTTGCTAGGACTCAGATATTTTTATCAAGTTTTGATATTTTCAGCCACTTTCTATCTGACCGGCCAAAAGAACACAGCCTCAAGTCTAATTTTGTTTCTTCTTATTCAGAGACTCGGTTTAATATTTTATACATTGCTCAGCTGTCCCAATGTATTTTTCCATGTCAGTTCAGATACTGAATTTCTTATGATTGTTGAAACAGAAAGCTGAAATGATGGAGTCAGAAGTAGAAAGACTGAAGAAGGAACTTGAAAATGAGAAGGTAGAAATGATGCTCCTCCTATTCAACTATCCTCTGTACGATGGTTGGTGTTTGTTGATAAGTTTCTGGCAATTTGCATGTGTGCATTAAGTTTATTGCATATGCATGGACACCAATTTATTCCACCAAGTGTTGTGACAGTTGTGTTTGTATAATTTCTGCTATTGTTATCCCAAAACAGCATTGAGTGAAACATTATTACATTTATTATGGGTCTGTTATCTTCCTGCGGGGGGGGGGGGGGGGGGGGGGGAGGAGTGGGGGAGAGAGAACAACAAAAGTTGGAATATGTACTGCTCCTATATCATTTTCTTTACATTACAATTTCCTGAAAGCTTATTACTCTATTTTTCTTTTTTGAATGCCTCTTGTCAAGCATGCACATATTAATGCTTAGTTTTAGATCTTAGTTTACTCATAGTTTTGACATATGATATTGCACCCGGTTTTTTTGTTGAAAATGACTCATTTATTTGCAGCATTGTGTTAGATGGGCTGATTTGAGATATTTAAACTACTCATGGTTGAGCATGTGAAATGATCTGTCTCCAAAATATAAGCACTCCCTCTGTATTCTAGTTTGATTTGGTTTTGTTTAGCTGAGAGTCCCTGTGCTGTTGTTAGCAGGTGGCCCGAGAAGAAGCATGGGCAAAGGTTTCAGCCCTGGAGCTTGAAATTGCTGCTGCAATTCGAGACCTTGCTATGGAGAAGCAAAGGTTTCAAGGTGCCCGGGAAAAAATAATTCTTCGGTAAGCATATTTAACTAATATTGAGGTATTGCATGCACATTATCGGTGAACTGCAATACACTATGCTATAAAGATGTTTCAATATGGGAATGCTTCCTTATCATGAAGAACTAATACTTCATTTATTATGTATAAAATCCCTTGAAATATTGTATTCATAGCATATCGACGAATAATAGCTGATTTAATGTCTCGAATAAGTACCTTGGTGCTCATTCAAGTTTTTCTGTCTGCAATTTTTATCTTGTGTACATGCTCAATATTCTAATTACCATGTAAGGATTCACAATCAAGGATTTATGGATGATCCATTCTTTTCTGGGCCATCCCTCTTCTCCACAGATGGGACTGGGGATCTGTTCTAAAATCATTTTGTCTAGAGGCTGCTCCCACAGAAGTAGCTTGGTTTCGGTGTCCAACTTGGTTTTAACCAGTTACCAAGTTGATCAGTCCAAGTCATGTGCACTCGACCAAATAAATCACTATTTAGTATGTTTCTTGCTATGGTTGTATCTATGTCATGGATTCTGTGAAACGGACATTGCACCTGTGTAAGACAAGCTTCCATGTCAGATTCTTCATCATTCTTCTCAAACTAGCTTGCCATCATTTTGCATGGTGAAAAATATTTTCACACTTCTGTTGAAATCAAACTAAATTATTGATATTTTTATTATTTGATTATTTTGAAAAAAAAATCTACTTCGTTATTTGTATTTTTGGATGTCATTTTCCTTTTAAGATAAACATCTACAAAAAAATATTCATGTTATTCTGAATCAGTGAATCCAGAACTGCAATGTTTTTAGATTTCAGTCTTACACTCCCCAGTCATTTCAGATTCCAGTACTAATCAAACTTAGGCTTGCACTGGGTTGTACACAACTTACTAGGGACTTAAAGCTGAGGTGACTTGGTTTCACCCAGGATTTGATTCCATGTCTGGTCCATTGGACTTTTAGGCCTGGCTTACAAGGTTTAGTAGGATTTGATTCACTTGGATTATCTTCAGACCACACTTTTTCCAACACTTAAGTTAAAGTCTGATCCAAGTGTAGGCCCAGCCTATGTATGGCCATCATGCAAGGCCCAGGCATATACTGAGGGCCATGTTAAATTGATAGTTCATGTCTGAATTTCAGGTCGATAATATATCAAGCAGATTGACAATGCTGTATGTTGGAACTCCATGCCACTGGTTGCATTCCCATATAAAACTGTAAAAGGGTGGTTGGTTCAATATTGCAGATGGTCACAAAACTTTCCATTCTCTTTAGAACAACTGTAACTGTGGATATGGTTATAATCAGAGCAGCCCTGACCCTGTTCATTGTTTTAGTTGCTACTTTTCTCTGATCTATTCTCTCGTCTCTCTCTCTCTCTCAAAGCATTTAAATGGTTACTTCTTTTGCACATATAAAGATTCTTTTATGGGTCAAAGATGCAAATTATCCGGATTTTGTTGCAGGGAAACACAATTGCGTGCTTTCTATTCCACAACAGAAGAGATTTCTGCTCTTTTTGTGAAGCAGCAGGAACAGTTGAAGGCAATGCAGAAGACCCTAGAGGATGAGGAAAACTATGAGAACACATCATTAGATATTGATCTCAATGTGTTAAAAGCCAGCTTAAATGGAGCCTTGGATATTGGAAGAGGACAAGCTAACCAGAGAAACGTCACTGTAAGAGAAGCTTCTGGCACTTCAACTCCAAAGAACACAAGAATTGCGACTGATAACAGCGGTGATGATGCCACTGCTACCGAAAAGCATGACTGTGACATGAGAAGCCAAGATGATGGTTGCACTCAGGATGTTGAATGCACAAGTGCAGATCCATCTGTCAAGGGCTTTGGCTCTTACATTGGTACTGCACCGGCTATGGATGATGCCTTTGACACTGAGCGAGTGCTTGGAACTGAGACTGAGGCTCTTGATGTTGGCTTCAGCCAAACTGTTGCTATTCAGAGATGCAGCAATATAGCTGGAGATACAATGCAGCTCGATGATGAAGTACAAGAAAATGGTGAACAGCATGAAAGAATTGATGATGAAGATACCCGTTGCTCCCAATCAAATAATGAGGTAGATGATGTGAAAGCCATGGAAGATACAGAAGTTGGCACGATTAGAACAGCAGACCTCTTGGCTTCTGAAGTTGCTGGGAGTTGGGCAGGCAGTACAGCACCTTCTGTCCATGGAGAGAATGAATCTCCAAGGAGTGGAGCCCATGGTGGTTCTAACAATGATAATAATGAAGCTGGTGGTGATGCACTATGTACATCCGATGGTCAAGCTGCTGGAAGCCAGAATGCTCCTACCAATGTTGCCACAGGACTCAGTCAAGAACGTCAAGCACTGAAGGCTATTATTGGAATTGTGGCTCCTGAGTTCAATACGAATTGTAGTGGAGGTGCAGATGAAAATATGTCGGATTCTGATACCAAGGAGGGGAGCGATGGAGATGATGATGAAGATGAAGATGCTATGATGAGAAAGGAGAAGGGCAAGGATGGGAGTGGCCATCTCAACGACAATAGCAATGAAGAAGATAATGAATATGAAGATGAAACAGAAGATGATTCTCTTGGATGAGGATAACAAGTTGTGTGACACTTAGTGATGGAATTGGAACAGATGACACCTTTTAAGAACTGGCAGTACAGGTGAGGTTTCCAAAAACTAAACGCACGCGGTTTAAGTACACCTTATTGAAGCTCTGTCATTCAACAAGACTTGGTACAGGTTCACCAAAGTAAATTGAAATGCAGCCCCCATGCTGTGTTCTTCCACTTTCGACCATGCGTATATTCTTTCAGGATGTTTGGGAAGATCTAACTGGACAAAAGGATGATTCAAACAATCTGCACGATTCACTTTGTGCCTGCATCAAGTCCTGCTGCCAACATCCCATTTGGTATTTAAACATGTAGAAATTCTGGAAATTCACTGAATTTTCCTCAAATATGTTGTCTTTTCTCAGAATTCAACTTCTGAATTTCCTGTTTGGCAATTTCAACTGCCACTGCTCTCTAGTAGCAGGATGCCGACGTGTATATCCCACGTGTACATTTTTATCAGCTAGTTCCATTTTTTACCCCTTCGTATTGTATGTAAAAAATTGTGCATTCATAGTTGGAGCGGATATTGCGCCTGTAAGGTTAGGTTTTAGAGTACATTTCAAAAGTCACAATTTTATAAGGTTTAAAATCAATGGTTAAAATGGGGGTATTTGGTATAGATTTCAATTGAACATCGAAATCAAGAAAAGGGATTCATTCAATGGTAGATATGGGTCTGAGAAGGGGGGAAGGGTTAGTAGATCCCATGGGGCCTCACTTGGGTAAAAAAAGGGAAAAATTTACCACCCATGGACGGCAGCACACGTGGACCCTTCGATATAAAATTATTTAAATTTTTGTATTGAATCTGACAACCAAATGTGCCAACAAGAGAGGGTGCTTTAAGATACTGTATAGAAGTTTACCTTTAGAGAATCTACATTTGCTTGAAATTTCATCAAAATAGACGTCTTATATGGACAGATGTCAAACTTTAGATACATCACCTGATATATTTTTTCTAGGTTAGGTTGTATAATGGTCACTAAGTATTCCATTCCAATAGGTTAGGCCAGTGAGACATGTCTATAACGAGATATACCATCGAATAGTTCTATATAATTGAGTTCATTTGATAGGTGATTGATTATTTGGATATGAAATATATAAAGTTTCTTTATCGATTGATAATTCAAACCATATAATCTTGATCTTTAAATTTTGATGAGCATAAATCATTAATTTTTAAAAGTTCAAATCAAGAGATAGAATGATTAGATGGAAGTGAAATTTTATGCACAACCGATTCATATGGTCCTCATTATATTACATCCAATTATGTGGGCCACAAGACCCATTAAATGATATGTCTTGTTAGAGAATCTTGGTAGACAAGTCTGGTAGAACTTTTCATTATATATATGCATTATCTATATACTTGAAATATTTGTGTTGTTCCCTGAGCTTTCAAATATTGTAGTTTTTTTAAAGATACGGCTCTAATATATTAACACATGAGTGGTATTTTATAATAGTGAAAAAGTGACATGTGGACCTAATTAAGCCAACATCAATAATACACAGAATGCATGGATCATATAAACGACTCTGTTAATAAGAGAGGTATGTTTGACCTTGTGCAGCCACCCTAGCGTTAACAGATCAGCCATGAGAATAAATAATTTACATGGTCTTGTTATTTTAGATGATAAGACATAAGAATAAATAATTTACATGGTGCTGTTATTTTAGATGGTAAGACATGATGGTTTCATTTGATGTGGTTTTTTTTTCACATCAGAATTTTGAGAAATGATCTGTCGTGAAAAAAAAAAAAAAAGTGTCTAACTTCGAATCAAAATCTTGAATACCTCATCTTTGAAGATACTGTGAACCAATTTGCAATGAATAATTTTTATGACAGAGAAGTTTATAGCTTTTTCTTGTTCGAATCAATCTGAAGGGGTTGATTTGAATGTCAAGACGCTCGTTTAATGAAGTGAGATTTTAAATTCAATTCAAATTCAATCTCTGGATTGGTTTTACTTCTAATATATGGTGAGGATACCCGACTCCATATTAAAAAAAAATGGTTCGAATTTCTGATCATGATATGAGACATCACCCAAACGAAAATTACATAGGCAGCACATAACCTTCAAATTTTCTACAAAGTTCTGATTTGAGTGGAGAAACCAAGTTGAGAGTTGAAAGTTGAAAACAGAGAAAGTATGAAAAGTAGTGAAAAGAAGAAAACAATGAAAGAGTAATGAAGTGGAACGGAAATTTGGTCGGAGCACCTTGTGATTTCGAATGGGTTTCAAGGAAAAATCCTTCTCGAAGCCGTGTCGGACCATTTTTGAAGTATCCATTAAGGAAGGGACCGACTTCACTTTTAGTATGCCTTCTTTTACAAGGTAAGCAACACTCAAACGGTCAAACTTTCTACTGAAATATTTATTTATACAAAGATTAGGAAAAAAAAAGGACGGGTGCTCTTTACCCATTTATCCCCTCTTTGTATTATGAAATTTTCAGTCAAAGAATTTTGAATTTCAAATCATTTCCATATTTGGTGATCTAGAATTTAAGAGTAATCCATTTTTGTGACTCGATTTCAATTTCAATAATATAATAATTTATAAAATTCCATAACCCTATTTATAACACATTTTATTTAAATATATTTATTTATATGATATCTGTTCAATGACGACACCGTCCAACACAACCCTTGAGAAGATACTGCCGCCAACAATTATATGATCTTATTTTAGTGATGATTACTTATTATCTTATTTTTGTACTATTTTATAATTTTACATCTTACGATGGCATCAAATTTACAATATCTCCTTCTCGCTCAAAGGTGGACCTCATTGAAAATTGCAATTTAGTCAAATTAATTTTAAATATAAAGCTCATTTTCATTTAAAAAATCATTAAATCTCAATACTACCTCATAATGTATAATAAATTGCAACATTAATTATTAAAAAATTACATTTCTACTAAAATAAATTACACAGTCTTTTCATTCTGTATATATTAAAATATTATGATGAATGTTAATATAGATAGTGGTGAATAACTAATGTCACACTGTAGAATTTATTTGATTGAAGACAAACATTTTCATAACTTAATACGTAGTGAACCTGATTTAATCAGTTAATTAATTGTTAGAAGGAGACGTGGCCTTCTCTCCTTCGGCAAAAGCGGGGCCCACGCTAAGCATGACCGGTTCGTTAAGCGAGCCACCGGCTGCCTCGGGAAGCGGCGTATTGGAGAACGTTGGGTGGGTCCGTTGGCGACTGGTGTGTTGTTGTTACTTGTTAGGAGGAATTTGTTAAGAAAATAAAACCATAAATTTCCCTTTTCTTCCTTTATTCACATTTCGTAATAATAATAATAATAATAATAACTCCGTCTTCTTTTCTTACCAATTTCCTCCTTTCCGGTTTTATCTGCCATTGATTCATTTCTAGCTAGGGTTAGCCTTTCTGCAACTTCCATTCCTACTTCAGTTCTCTTGATTCTTTTCCTTCTTACCTCCGATTTCTTTCGAAGCTCGATCCAGTTCTCACCTGAAACTCTGCAACGACGAGAGATTAAAATCTCAAGCTGTAATACTGGTACGCAGTCTCTGTTCTTTCTTTTCTCTAATTTCTGAATATTTTCTTCCTAGATTTTCGTGGTATGCTGTGCATTTGAACTTTCGAATCACCTTAGAAAACAATTATTTATCAATAATTAAACTTTGACATTGTAAATATCAAGAACTAAATTCATTTGATGAGTTCTGATTTTTCAATTTGACGTTCACGTCGACTCGTTGTGAAGCCACTGTTTTTTTCCGGATTTTTTCTGAAATTGAAAAATCCTCATAAATCATGCCCTTTCGCAGTATATCAAGTAACATGCCATACTCCGTTTACGCCACACCTTCATCATTTAAGTATTTTAAAACAAGAATCTAAAGACAGATGAGAGAATGTGAGACGGTTGTTGGAGAGGAATTTTTTATATATATAAAAAAATTAGTGGTGAAAAAGAAGGCTGTTTTTGGATGGACATGATTGTTTTTCATTTAGACAAAGCTTTTGTTCTCTTAGAACAGAGCCAACCAAGAAATCCATAACATTTTGGAACAAAATTAAAATCCAATTTGCCAAAATAACCCCAATGGATACTTGGCTCTGTTCTTCACCTTGTGCAAGTGGGGTTGATGATGACGATACAAATCACAGCCAGACAGGTTTATGGGGGATGGATCATTGTCTGAGTTTTAAAATTCGGTAGAAAATTTAAATATTAATAAACAATTATGAAATTTAAGGAGGATAAAATATATGGGTGTATTGAGATCGATTTCTATTCCACTGTAAAAGTCTACTCTTCGTATAATTATTTGGTGTGTGTGGGTTGAAAGACTTCAATTGTACATGTCTCCATTTGAACGGGGGATAAATTTTGGAACTTAAAAAGGGTTTTAAAAAATTGAGAGTGAGTTTTTCAAGAGGTAAAAAATTCACTTAGTTATCAAATAGGAGTAATGGGGGCTTATTCTCCATTACCTCCGTATCCCATTCAAATTCAGATATTAGAGGTCTGGACACTTTGATCGTAAAAAAAATTAATAAAATATAAATGCAAATATGGCATGGGTATGAGGAATTTTAAAAATGATGTCCAAAACTGATCTAATCAAATTTTGGGCTGACACTAACTAGTCAATTTTTCTGATCAGGCATGAGTATGAGTGGAAGACTTTATTTAGTAACTACGAAAGGAAATCATTTAAAAGGTTATTTTCAAGAAAACTATTCTAATTAAAAATATAAAAATATTATTTCTTCACCATTTTCATGTGTGGGTTGAGGAAAATTTTGAACACAGTAACCCAGTAGACTAGAAGATTCTTGACTCATAAACGAATTTCTATAAAGTTTTATTTTTTTTAAAGAATCTTTGTTAAACAGGGAAATTACCATGCAGAGTATGAGCTGTTTAATATTATGATTTAACTGATTGTGTATAACCAAATTGGACTATTGCTGAAAATTTGTGACATGAGATACAAAATCATATCTAAATGCTGATACCGCATCACATTTGAATTTGAGACTTGGTTTGGAGTTAGGATAAACACATTTAAGAGTATCACACATACACTAGTGTGCAATATATTACATCGAGCAGCATTTAAACGTAGAGTCCATCAAATAAAGTAGTAATCGGTGCATTGAAAATGTCAATTTTTAAATATTTAATCTACTAAAAATTATATTCATTTATTCAATAAAGTCATAGTTTTTTGTGAGCCTCTAATTCAACAAATGACTTTTTCAATAAACTAATAACCAATTAACCACTATTTATTGGGCCTTATACTTGGGTGTTTGCAGTAATACACTGTACGTCAATTTTTGAAAAAGATCATTTCTAAAGAAATTTTGCCCTTGTTTCCATGACGCTTTTTTTCCCAATTTTTTGTATTACATTTACTTTCTATTATTTCTATCATAGTAATGACATTGCCAATTTGCCATAGAGAATTTTATCTAGTAATGACATTTACCTTCTATTAATCTTAAAATTAAAATTAAAATTTATTTCAAAATTAAATGGATAAGATGTGCATCCAAATGGGCCACACGCTTTGATAATTAAATGTTGAACTGTTTACTTTTTATTTTACCCTAATTCTTTCATTTTATTAATCTTCTTTCATCAGTTGTCTGACTCATCATCGTCATCCAGTATTTAATGTGAGATACTGCTTTATCTCACGTATAGGACTTGAACTTGGAAACCTTACTATATGAACTTAGGTTAACATCGTATTATGTCGAATGCCCTGTATACATGCTCTGTTGAATAGAGATTATTACAAATATTTATTTTTTTTAAATGTATCCATCAAAAACTGAATTAATTATGTGAAAATTTTTAAGTTCTCTTAAATTTGTTTATATAATCTTTATAACTTTTTGTACATAATGATGTTATTGCATGAACTCATAAAATATCAATTTATCTAGTCAGTACTTCTTTAATTAATTTAAAATTAAATAAATAATAAAAACCTTTTTAGGTCCAATGATATTTTATTTTAAAATTATTATCAAATGCAAACTATTTGAACTTAATAACTAGACTGAGAGTAAGGTATGAAATATTGTTAAGAAAGAATTTTTTTGATGTATATTCTCAAATAAATTTAGTACTAAGTTTCAAAATTCTAAAATGATTAGAATTTAAAATTTTAATATCTAATTCTAAGACAAACTAAATAAAAATAATTTAACTGATAAAATTCTTTAAATTTCAGAACGTGTCAAAATTTTAAACAACATTATCTAAATTAGTATTTTTTTTATTTATATGTGAAAAATCAAAGAATACCGAGCATAAAATCCGAGGATCAGCCCAACATGCATAGAATAAATTAGCATTTTCCTCAATAGAATAAGTTACTAGATTTTTTTCCTTTCCCAAGAGAGAGGGAGAGGGTACACATCCGTGATTCATCCTTTCGCCAGCATAGCATCATGTGGAGTTTTCCACGGTGCATGAACCATGTGCATCTATTGTATAAATAAATCATAACTATAATTGGCCTACCACATTAAAATAAAATAAAAAATTTATTTGGACATTGGAAATTTGGGAAATAGGAGGGTTAGCTGAACCACACCCTAGTAAGTGCCCGTCCAGAGTAATCTAGAAAAATACCAACTTAAAATCTTTCCACATATTCAGAGACGCGTAAGGGAGAAAAGGGTGATATGGTCAAACCACATTCTAAAGATAAAATACAAATAAAGTCGGCACAAGGAACCTTCCTCTCTACTTCTTCTCTCCTTAAGGAGGTGGCTCCTTCCTCCTCCAAACTCTTTCCTTTTTTTTTTCTCTCAATAACTATATAAGAAGATCCTATCTCAACCACGCCTCTTACTGGAGAATTTCTCAATTTCACCAATCGTCGTCGTCGTCTAAAGAGAGAAAGAGAGACAGGGGAGAAAGGCAACAGCAGAGATGGCATCGGATAACGGAGTGAAGGAAGGAACAGGGTACCAGGCGCAGGACAACGACCGTCTCTGCGCAAACGGGTGTGGGTTCTTCGGCACGGCGGCGAACAGGAACCTCTGCTCCAAGTGTTACAGGGACTGGCGTATCAAAGAGGAGCAAGCGGCCTCTGCCAAAGCTGCTATCGACAAATCTTTCAAACCACCCACCTCCGATTCTGACCACCTCAACCCTTCTCCTCCTCCAAGGAGCGGACCCGTTATCTCACTTTCCCTTTCACCCCCATCGTCATCTTCTTCCTCTGATGCTTCAGTTGATGGGTCTGAGAAGAAGCAAGATCCTGCAACGAGCGGGAAGAACCGGTGCATGAACTGCAAGAGGAGGGTGGGGCTGACGGGATTCAAGTGCCGCTGCGGGAGCACCTTTTGCTCGGCGCACCGCTACCCGGAAGAGCACAGCTGCACCTTCGATTTCAAGACCACCGGCCGCGACGCCATCGCCCGTGCCAACCCCGTCGTCAAGGCCGACAAGGTGGAGAGGATCTGATCATCTGCCCCAAAAGGGGAAGAAGGGTATTTTCGTCATTTCGGAGGGAAGGGTGGGTGGGTGCGTTTGTAAATCAAGCGAATTTGTCTGGGTTGAAAGGGAAAGTTGGTGGTCCGACTTGGGGCTTTTTCCAAGAAAGGAAAGAAAGAAGGGGTTGCTTTGCAATTTACATAATCAGTTAATCACTACTGGGAAAGAACTTTTCATCTTTTTCTAATCCTTTTCTTGGAAATTGGAGTTGAATAATGATTTTGTGGAAAACCTTTACGGTTGCCTACAAATACTTTTCTTCAGCTTTCTTGCTTTGCATAATCACAAGGAAGGAACTTTTCTTCTTCTTTTCTTAATCCTTTTCTTGGAAATTGGAGTTGAATAGAGATATGGTGGAAAACCTGGACTCATGCAAATATTTTTATTCATCTCTTTGCTTTGCTTGGTGTACAAGATTAGGAGCATCTCGTGTAAAAGTCGTAGTTTGGTGTGTCTACTTTTACTCATGGACTTCCTCTTTTGTAATTTAATCACAAAGTATCAAGTATTCCTTCTTGAAAATTATAATTAATCCCATCCGATTAATCATGCTTACGGTTTATGTCATGCGTACTCTATTTCAATTTTCATCACGGAGCAAAGAAAGTAATATTTTATTGTAATTAAGTAAAAAGAAATAGAAGAATTCATTAATCTTTAAATATATGGAAAAATATCGTGATGGACAAAGAATGATCATTCCATCAAGTGACACGAGGAGGCCTTATTAAAATATAATTATATCTTTTCATAATTCAACATTATTCAAATTAACTACCATACTTTAGCATAGGATTTTCTATAAGACACAGTGAAATTTTTATTTTATCTCTAACAGTTATATTATTTATCAAATATCGGTGTAATAATATGTAGACGTGTTATCAAATGAGCGGTACCTGATAGAAGTAAAATAAAATTTTTACTACAACCCATGTCTTTTAATAAATTTTATCTGACATTTTCATATTTGTTAGTAAACAGTAGAATATATCAATTTTAAACAGAGATTGATAATGATGATCATTCCTTGGTTAAATTATATCTTTTTCTTAACTAAAGATTATTCACAACTTAACTTTATCCCATATGACGTACTTTAGCACGGTATCTTCCATAATTGTTTGTAACGTGATACAATGTGCACTACTGGTTGTCTAATTTTATTGAATAATATTATAACAAAAAATCTAAGAACTTTTTCTACCAACATTCAGTATTGAACAAGTAATTTCATATTTTTTATTGTGATTAACAAATTATGTGTTCAATTTCATCCTCATTTCATCATATTGTTCTTTAAATTATGTGTTCAATTTCATCCTCATTTCATCATATTATTCTTTTTCTTTTTCATAAAGCAATGGACTTGTATTTCTCAAAAGTCAAAACTCAAGAAATCAATATCATATAATTGAAGTCAATTGGTATTGAAATTATAGATATTTCATATCCATACCATTACGTTATGTATCAGTTGATACGTTGTAGGAAATTGGCCGCTATGGGCATATTGGCTGCATTATTTTTTTATGTGGGGCTTTCTGCCTTTTCTACGAAGTGGCCGACAGAAGAGAGTTTTGAGACATTGAACACCAATTTGAACGATTTTAAGCCATTTTTGGTCCATTTTTTGAGATTTCCACCGTCCAAAGTCAATTCAAACGTTGAATGTTTCATAAAAATCCAAAATGAAATGGGAGATCCAAATTATGTAATAGCCTGATCCACGGTCTTGGACTAAAGAAAAGATGCCTAGCCATTAACATTTGGAGAAAAAAAATGTTTTGGATAACTTATCATTGTACATTGCTTGTGACAAAATTACAGCAACTAATTATGCCTCGGGGGGAAAGAGCAAAGGAGAAAAAATTAAATAAAAAAATAAAAAACAGGGATCAAATGTTAAATATACAAACTCATCTTCAGACTGAAGATTGTAATGGCAAGCAAACCTGTTCCTGAGCCAGCAAAGATTTAGGAAGGGAACTGATATGGCCGCCCTTCAATTTTTTACCTGTGAGCCATTTCACACCTGTTCATGCTTGCAACTTGAGGAACATCTTAAACAGTAATTTTCCTCAAAATTCTATTCTCAGTCGTCGCAATTCAGTCTGGAAAGTAGGGCTAGATGTCAATGTCCGGCGGGCAAGAGTCCTTATATCTTCTCTGGAACAATCCTGTGAAATGCGTACCAGCTCCCACAAGGCACCTCCACTTATCATGTCCTTTGCATTTACCTCTGTAATTGCCAGCTCATTTCATCAAAACGATACAAGTTGAAAAAAATCTACATCTCTTGGTCAGCAATGGAAAAAAAACAATAAAAAAATCCTACTAACCATGCTGTGCTAAGTGGCAGAGAGCAAGCTCAATATGGCGCCTAATAGGTGCCACTTCATTGTTTGCATTTTGTACAATCCAGGGCAGGGCTCCATCATCAATCAGGAAAGATTTCCCAGTCCTAGTCCCTGAGCAATTTCCCATTAAGAAGGAATGTCATTCATCAGTCTAACCACCCAGGTGTATCTTATTTTAACATTTTGTAAGTGTGGAAAAATCAAATGATACCAATCCTGCAACCACTACCACAATTTTTCTCATAAATAAAAACAAAAGGTTATTTCAAAACATGGAAAAAAAATCTTTTAGCTTAATAAAATTAACACGGCCCCCAGCCAAGATTACTTTTGAAACAATTGAGCTAAATGTCAACGGCCTTGCAATTGAAGTTGCTTTGGAATTTAAGTATAGGAGCTAGAAATACAATCAAGAAACACTGTAACACAACAAATACCTTGACTTGATGCTCTAGATTCACATTTTGCAAAGTTTGCAATGCCACGTGCAACTTGGGCAAGAACATCTGGATGTCCACATCTAACCATTCCCAATAATGCCTTAATTCCACCTTCACCTCTTAGCTTTGACTGCAGCTTATCTGAAGAAGCAACATAAATGTCAATTTGATTAGGAGAGGCCTTATAAAGGCAGGAACTCTACTTAAGGAATACGGGAAAATAGACTTTCATAAGGCCAAGTCCAATATGACTAGAACACAGTCAATATGTAGTTGAACTGTTGGATAATCATAGTTAATGATGACATTACTCTTCCAAAACTGCACATGTGACCTCTGCTTCATATGGCTCCTCGACAGCTACAAATAAATCTAAGTACTGGTTCATTTCACCTCAACTTGGTTGTAGTTAATCCATTAAAACCAGTTGACAACCATCTTCAAAAGAAAAAGGGGGGAAAACAAAGGTTCACAGACCAACTATTCTCACTCATCTATGATCTCTCTAAAAGTATAGAAATAACATTTTAATTCTCTGGTAAAAATAGCCTACAAGGGGCCATAATATTCCAAAAACACCTCTACTTGCCAACAGGCCCATAATTATGTATGGGAACACACCTGATGTAAGACATGTGACGGTTTTCAAACCCACCAGCATTAGATGGTTAAAACAAGGAAAATGAAAGAATGAACAAACTTTGAAGAATGCAATAAAGGCAAGAAATGTTTCTGATGCTTCTGACTTTCAAAGCATAGGAAGTACTGTACCCTCTAGAGGAAAACTACACCCTATTTGAGTATGACATTTAGCATCCAAGTCCAACTAAACTGCCCACTCAATATGGAATCATGTCATATATTTAAATGAGATTATCAGTATTCAGCTTTAAGAATTCTTTGAGCAAGCTCCAGATTGCAGATGACAAAAAGGAGTTACCGCTGTCTGCAGTTGCCAGAAGCTCCCTGTCATCATCTGCTGGTATTCCCAATTGCAAGCATGTATAACTATCCCTGTACTGTTACATTCTCAGCACACTCCATTAATAAAAGCCAAGGAGAACAAAAAGAGTTTCTAGTATCCGGGAGTACATGAATCATGTCGAAGTCCAAGAATATGGACCATTTCCAGTCTATGTAATACATGAATCATTTTCAGAATTAAACAACGCACTAGATTCTAGGCTTAAAAATGAGGATTTGGATACATCATTGAGGATATTGAGATGTAATCCTTGGGCTTTTTTCAGTCTATTGAGATTGAGTTTAACTGTAATCACTGAAAAAAAAAAATTTATAAGATGTTGGAATTCAAGCAATGTCCTTCGGTGCGCAAATGGCAGAGAACCATGGAGG
Source organism: Chimonanthus salicifolius (assembly GCA_013350335.1). Taxonomy (NCBI): domain Eukaryota; kingdom Viridiplantae; phylum Streptophyta; class Magnoliopsida; order Laurales; family Calycanthaceae; genus Chimonanthus; species Chimonanthus salicifolius. The sequence goes on from CM023539.1 coordinate 62,300,354, forward strand.
CTACCCATCACATCACTAATTGGCAGATTGGAGGGTGTTGGTATCTTTGAGATGATGAAAGCTGCTAACTCAGATGCTGACTCTAGTAAAATTAGGGTGAACAGGGATATTTTGCATGCAGCAAAAGATATACCCTAATTTATTTATTTTTTTTGGATTTGTCATTATTTATTTTTCTTCTGGTTTCTTCTTGTCATTAACTATATCTCTTGTCTCATAGACTTGTAATTCTTTTTGGAGATACAATTATCATTACCTTTAAAAAAATGACATGACCTTGTGCATGTGACCTACTTAATAAATGGGAGATTGGAAGAGAAAAGAGACATTAAAAGAAGATTAAAAGAAAAAAAGGTTTTACCATTGCCACAAAGGTTAGCAATAGCTCCAGCAACCATTCGAAGCGTTTGAGGATCCTCAGCATCAGTTGCTGTCATGGACAATAAACTAATACCATCTTGAGCCATAATAAGCTCCTGGTTGGTTTCTGCAAAAAGATAAAATGGACAATATATGAGCCAGAAACCAAATAGCACTAAAGGTCAAAACAGAGCACAGCAACAGAGATGTTCTTTAGGTTTACAATATGCACTGAAAAAAGTAATCAGTGTACTAATTTACCATTCATTGCAAGGTTGGCAATTGCCCCTGCAGATATTCTACGTATTGTCTCATCTTCTGAACTTTTAAGAAGCATCAGCAAGGATGATAGACCACCAGCTTCTACAATCTTTTCTTGATTTGCTTCTGCACATGGAAGTAATTCTTGCAATGAGAGAGAGAGAGAGATCATAGGCAGCATGAAATTTTTTTATATATAGAGAATAAACTATGAGAAATGGTAAAATAATAGTGAAGATTTCTTATCATTTATGACTAATTTGAAGAAAACTTGACTAAAACAGTTATAAAATACCAATGTCAAAATAACAAGGCATGTAAAAGCAAAAAGAGCAGAACAGGTTAAAAGGAAATAGGTGAAACCTGCCGTTCCGGTCAAAACATGCCAAATGGGACCAAAAAGCGGCAGAAAGAAGAGCAGTTCCGAACATAGATGGATCCGTTCTAGCTTAACCATCGGAATGGAGTGTTTTGCCATTCTAACCAAAACATAATGAAATTGACAACTAAGATTTGATGTGTTTCTGCCGGCTTCGTTTTGGCCAGGTTTCACTTTCAACAATTATGAATTAACAAAGACTTCATTTGAATATTAAGATTCAATATGACTTGTACCGAAAAAGATTTGAATTTTATGCTTAAATCCTAATTTTAAAAACCTGTAATTTTATATTTTAAAATTTTATGTGAATTTTTACTAAAATCCGATTTCTCCTTTATGATCCAAAGTCAACTTTCAAAAAGATAAGCTGTAGATAATCACAAATAATTACAAGTCCATACACAGCTTTCTTATTATGATCTTGAACAATATTTATAAATATCACAATCAAGTTTTACACATGATACTATCACCATTTATTTGTCATTTACATCAATGGTCTGAATACAATATAAATGGATTATGAAAATTTCCTTTTTCTTTTTACTTTTTAAAAGTTTCTAAAACATTTTGCCTTTTTTAAAAATCTTAAAAAATCAGAAAATTTACAAAACAATTTATGATAGATGCAATTTGATGGCCAAAACGATTTACAATATGATTTTCATTTTCAAACATTGCTACAACCATCTGAGACCAATTCCAAACAAGATAAACCTAGGTGAAATTACTTGAAAGCCTGAAAGAGCAAAATTTTAAAAGGAAAGTACAAAGATCAGGTGGATGCCTCAATGTGTTAGACAGAGTTGCATCACTGGGTAGAGGCACAATTTGGATAGTTGTAACGACCTTGCCCTATCCAGCATAATATTGTCCGCTTCAGGCATTACACGCCCTCACAATTTGCTTTGGGATGTGCGCCCATATACACAGCCCAAAAGGCCTCATGCTAAGAAAAAGGAGAGTGCTACTTAAATCCTAAGGATCAGAATAACTCCCAGGCGATGTGGGATTGCTTCCCCACCCCATCAGCGCCAACTGGCAAATTTCTCTCCCCTACATAGTGGAGTTCTCCTCCTCTCCACTGGCGATAACCGTGTTCGAGAGCTTCCATCCCCAGCCACTGTCGCCGCCTCGGATTAGGGAACCAAGTACACCATCCAAGGTGGGCCATCACATTATCCCCACCCGATATTCGAGCCGTCCTATGCTTTGATACCATCTGTAACGACCCTGCCCAGCCAGCATGATATTGTCTACTTTGGGCATCACACGCCCTCATGGTCTTACTTTGGGATGTGCGCCCATACACACCCCAAAAAGGCCTAATGCTAAGAGAATGGAGAGTGCTACCTAAATCCCAAGGATCAGAACAGCTCCCAGGCGATGTGGAATTGCTTCCCCACCCCATCAGCGCAACTAGCGAATTTCTCTCTCCTACACAGTGGAGTTCTCCTCCTTCCACTGGCGATCACCGTGTTCGGGAGACTCCATCCCCAGCCGCTGCTGCCACCTCAGATTAGGGGCCCAGTGCACCATCCAGGTTGGGCCATCACAATAACACACATGCAGAGATATTCATTTTCCTAGTAGCAAAAGCTTTATAAATAATGAATACAGAATAACAAGTCAATGACAAGCCCACAATCACATAATGTTAGAAAATCTAGATGCACTTCAGGAAATAGATACCATAACTGTTTTAGAGGTAACAGACAGCAAACTCAAGAGAGAGTAATAGAGCATAAACCATATTTGATAATCATACTCATTTGAAGTTTAAGATGATACCTTCAGCTGCTAGGTTTGCTACCACTTTCACAGCATGAATTCGAACCTCAGCATCTTCTGATTCTAGCAACGACAAGATTTTTTGCAAACCCACTGGCACATGAAGTAAAATTATTAGAAAAAAAACTGAATTAAAATAAGCATGTATACAGAGTGAACATCAATTTTAAACAACACAGCTTCCTCACCACCTTGTTCAAAGAGAGTAGCAACTGAAGCCATTTGTCCATTTCCTGAATTCTGTTGTGGATGCCGAACTTCATTCATTAGAGCATCCAAACCAGTCAAGACTTTTCCTGATTCCCCTTTGTCTAATATCCTCCTTGTCTGGCAAAGGTGGAGACGTCATGTTAACATGCAGTTAAGGATTTTATAAGAAGACTTCTCCATTGACTATTAGAGTGAAATATGAACCAAGTAAAATAAGAATGTCAAACCCGCCTGAGATGCGGGAGGTCTTGGGTTCAAGTCAATCTCAACACAAAAGGGTCACTCTCCATAGTGTTACCCAGTGTATGTGCATAGGGAGGTTTGCACATGCCCCAAGGATTAGTCAGGTGCTATAAGAGCCTGGATGCCTTGGTCTTTAAAAAAAAAAATCTTAGTACATACCTTGTCAGCTTCAAAACCCAACTGCAACATTTGAGTTTTCAGTATTGTTATTTCTTCTTCAAGTTTAGCTTTCTGACGGGCTTCATCTTCCAGCATCTTCCGAAGCTGTATAATCTCAGTATTTCTGGCTGCCTAGATGCCCAAGAACCAAAACGCTTGTCTTATATATCATCATACAGAAGCCTACAAATTAAAAACAGTATAATAGAAAGGAAACTATACACATAAATCGATTGTTTATTGAACCTCCGATCTTCTCCATTGCACTAGTTGGCTTTTGAGATTGTTGACCTCCTCTTCAGCTACCTTTCTTAATTGTTTTTCATTCTGAAGCAATTTATTGAGCTCGGAAATCTCATCTGAGATGGATGACACTGGCCCCTGTGAAATATTTAAAAATTGACATGCAATTTTAAGAAATGTTTAGAAGACCAACAAATATAACTAAAAAATCGTTGCAAAATCAATGTAAACTGAGGAAACCAATAAATTAGGGGCAGAATGCTAACTTCCAAATTGAATAGAATAAAATCTATAGTAGAAGCATACCATGAGCCATCAATGACCTGGACCAGTTTGAGTATGTTGACAGATAATAACATCATGGGGAAAATAACAGACAAGTTTTTTTCTTTTCTTTTAAGAATAGAAAATAACAGATTAGTTGGTCAAGTCATCCTGATATTATTTTGGTAAGGTGTCAATCGGAATCAATTCTGCAGTTCCCTGGGATTAGTAGTAGTTGCATTTGCTTGATTACGAGCCATAATGGTTGCTTAAGGTCATCTTGCTTATGCGGAACTCACAATTAACAGACACTTACTGAGTCTTTAAGAAATGCTTTAATACCAGATGGGTTACAGAATGGGGAATCTGCATTTGGTACTCCAATTCTAATAAGAAAATCCAGAGAGGCTGTCGCAATATTTATGATGAAATGATCACCCACACACTATCCTCCACATCTAAGCATACGGGCTACCAAATGAGGTTATGGTAGGTCCATTGGAAAGGTCTTTCCTTGAATATATTACCCACCAAAAACCATCTCGATTGAATGAAATAAGCCACGTTTTTTAAGCTCTCCAAAATGTGATCACTGTGTACTATTTTTTCATCTTTAAACTTTACAACAATAAAAAAAACATGGCTTGATTAATCTGAATAAGGTGATTTTTGATGTGCCTTATACTAAAAAAAAGACCTTCCTAACAGACCCATCACCGCCCTATTTGGTGGGCTCTATGCCTAAGTGTGCATACTGCACACAACAGTTTGTGAGTGATCATCCTTTTTATTTAGAAGGCCAGTGACAAATTGAGGATTCATCAGAGACATACACCTCTCTTTTTAACTAAGACATACTTAAAACTCCATAATGTAGTATCAACAATAATAATTTTCAGCTGAGCTCCATTGCCCATTAAGCTACACTTTTCTGTAGCCCCACAAACACCCCCTTCCCCCACCCTTCACATGGACCAACCCCCATGAATTGGATCCCTACCTGCTTTGACCCATTTCAAGTTGATCTCACCATTGAGTTGAAATCCATCCAAAAGTGATTCCATTTTAACCATTTGATTTTTGTACCTTGAAAATCATGGCTTTTGAAATTAAATGGACCTGCTTTTTTTTTTTTTTTTTTATGGCTAGCATCATCCTGAAAAGACCTTTAAAATGCACCCATCCCCACATACTGATGCCAACCATGTGGGTCCCAGAGGACCCAAGGCACCTTGTTGCTCAGGGCTGATGTCACCCAGGTTAAACAGCTTCATACCAGAAACATCAGTTGATATGCTATTAAATCACACATCTTGAATCCAACCAGCCCAGAAACATGGTACCTGCACCTACTCATACATGAGCTTCAAGGTAACTGCTCAGCCAAGGGACAAAAGATCAAGAAGCAAGATTTCATGTGGACTGGACCAGTGATGCATGGCAGTCAAAGAGATTGACAGACCACCTCTCCATATCCTATCACGAACGCCCAGTACTGCCTTTCTTGGAAAAGGTGTATACTAGTGCCATATGGTATGACATTGTCCAAACTTGCAGCCAGATGTTGCGTTGTCAAACAACAAACAATTTATCAATTATAGTATCTTAGTACATCATAATCATGAAGAATAAAATAAGATGAACAAAGAACCACACAGACAAGCAAATACTCCGAAGAATTTAAATGTTAAATTTACAAAATCATTCTTAGGGGGAAGCAACTACAAACCTCTCTGTTACATGCCTTGTCAAGGCACTCGTTTTTGGGACGAGCTCTAGCACTATCACTGACATGTTTTTGCTGATCTGTCACCAACTTTTCCTCAAGCTTCTTGATAGATTCCATATAGTCTTTCTGGTACTTCAATCTTTCATTCTACAGAGAATTATGTCAGTGGAGGAGAGCAAAATAATTTAAAAATACAAACTGAATTGCCAAAAAAAAAAAGGATGTAATGCATCTTCAGTAACAAGAAATAAGCTAATCTAGCACTGCTCTTCACAGAACATGGACAAGTAGACCCTTGAATCAAATAATTTGATGTTCAAAATTGCAATATTATTCAATACACCGTAATGTACAAGAAAATACTTGTGCAGACATAACCTTCTTAGGAAGAAAGTACAAATATATCCACGATATTTTTGGACCATATGGAAAGAAAGGAACTCCAGAATTTTTGACGGAAAATCCACTGAGGTGAATGATCTCTTCCAAAAAGCCAAATGGAGACTAAGCATGTGGCTGCTATCAGGCAAGGAATTCAAAGGGCTCAAACCTTCTGACTTTATGGTATCTTGGGAGGGGTGCTTAAGTGGTGGAACTAGGAAAAGTAAACCCATAGTCTCATGGTGCCCACCTCAACATGAGGTCATGAAATTTAACATCAATGGAGCTTCAAGGGGTAAGCCAGGACCGGCAGGGATAAGTGGGATCCTTAGAAATCATAGCCGTGTCTTACTGTTGGTATTCATGGAATCGGTAGGGGTGAGGGATTCAAATGAGGTGGAACATCTTAGCATTAGGAGAGCTTTGTCACCCAATCTTAAGCTAGTGGGATCTTTTGACTGTTTAGGGATTAGAACAAACACTTACTGGACATTTGACAGAAGTTATAACAATTAGCAGTTAAGGATCCTATCACCCTGATCAAGTAGTCCTGAGTCATATTCCTTTCCAATCAATGACATTTCCACAGCTGTTGATAGATTCTCACCAATCGATGTTCAAAACCTAGTAGCACTGTCTCAGTTACTGTTAACTGACATAGCCAAAGCATCAAGTTTGCACCATATATCAAGCAGCAGGTCTTTACATATGGTACGCAAGGTGCACACCTGATTGACATTCCATACATATCAAGATGAATATATGTGTAGCTTTCGAAATCCAATCCATCCCAATCTACCAATGAGTTTTGGATCAGGTGACGTTGGGTTCTAGAAAATGTGTTTGGGTTGGGTTGGATTAAGGTTGAACCCAACCCAACCCACCCACATTCTGAGTTCTACCTCTACCTAAGAGTGATGCATATGCATTCCCAATTATACAGTCCCACCATAACGAGTTCATGATTATAAAGAAAGAATTGTTTTCTTGCAAACAAGACATTCAACATATTGCGGAAACAACCTCCAAAGCATTTGAAAAGTTGCTTTCTGCCTCAGAGATGCGATGCTGTGCTTCTTGACTTAGTCTCTGAATCTCATCCTCAAAAGCTTTTTGTTGTCTTTCATTTTCTGCAATTGTTTTATCCAACTGTATTTCAAGCCTTCTTGCCAAGCTTTTGTAATCAAATTCTTCCTTTAGTTTCAACATGTTCTCCACCTTCATTGCCTGAAAAAGAAGATGCATCTTCAATGATGAGAAGACACATATACATACAGGAATAGGAGTGAACTTAACTCCCATCAATATATGAACATTATTCTAGATCCAGTTAACCCCGAGAATAAAGAACCAATAATCATGTCAACTATCATATAGAGAAGGCCAAAAGATAATATGCTTATGGTTAAATTTGAAACAGCAAATTATGTTTCAAAAAATAGCATACAAAGTATATCGCAAAGACACTCTTTCAAGATAAGCTTAGGACAATTGCCTGATTTTATTACTTAATATGCCCAGGTGATGTCAGTATATGAAGTTTCAAAAAACATTTTTTTTTCCTTTTTTCTTTTCTGTGATTTGGTAATGAAAAATATTATTCAAGATATTAATAAACATGGAAAACTGTCCTAGTATCACTGTCAAAATAAGAAACATGATCACATAGACATGCTTACTCAATTGTATGATACAGTACTAAATGAGCTTAAGTGCTTAGCCTCCTTTTTGGCATTCAGTCATGTTTGGAGAGATTGTGGCAGGTGATGATTGAAAGGTAAGCTACTGTCGATGAACGGACTCAAGAATGGAAAGCTGTATTCATTGGATACAGCTTTCTCTACGAATAAGATATGGAAACTTATGCTCCAAGGATTTAGTTAGGTTCTCTATAAGAGGCCTGGATACCTCGGACTTCCAAAAAAAAAAAGATATGGAACTTTATGCCAGCCTCTTCAAGTTAATAAATTAAATACTGCTGCATTGATGTCATCGAATATTTTTTATTATGGCCATGCAAATGATTATGCAGATCATCTTTTTAAAAAATTGACCCATAAAGTTATTGGGGGGCTAAAATTCGTAGCAGTGTTGAAGATCTTTTTGTTTTATATTTAGTTTTGGACATGCTGATTTGTGTTGTTTGTATTGATTGAAAGTATTATTCTTACAAAAAGATAAAATATGCAGGTAAACAATCCAATAGATACAACAGAGCTAAGTAAAATATTCACTGGGGGGGCCACTTCCTGTAAATGCAGACTGATTTTCTAAGTATAACAACATGACTTGCAAAGTGGCTTAAATGCATGTCAGACATGTTTTTTGATGCATCACACTAAACCAATCTCACATCATTGGGATTCATTTGATTCGTGAGTGAAGGACTTCATAGAACACACATAAAGCAGAACGAAATGTCATTTCAAAAATTAATAACTAGATTAACTGGAAATGTAACTATCATTTTCTGTCACAAGTACTTCATATCAACAAAGATATGAATAGTAATAGTTAGGCATGGAACAAACAGAAGCAACATATGAAGATTTAAAAAGAAAAACGTAGATCTGACAATTTGAATCCTCTACCACTTCATATGGTAAACAGCAATTGGAAGAATATGAACAACACTACAAATAGGCATAACACAGCATGTTTACAATTTAGAACCTCACCCGTTGCCCAAACATTATAGTACTTGCAGTTTCTCCTCGATGGCGTGGTGATGGACCAATAGTTACAACCAATGAAGTCCTTGCTGTGCCTGGTACAATATAAGCAGGATTTCAGCCACTACATGCCAAATGGAGATAAAATATCAGGCATTGGTGGGAGTGTCATAGATATGTAAGAGTATTGATGAGAGTGTATTACATATACCAGACCAAACAACAATGATGACAACAACAACAACAATAGTAATACACCATCATTGAGTAAAAAATAAAACCATCTGTCACAGAACAAGTAGCCAGAACAGGAGTATAGAAATCACTAGTCAGAATTATACGGTGCATTATCAATTTAAACAGACGTCAGAAACTCATAAGAAATTCTCTGAAATAGGAAGATGCCTCACCTCCAAATGAATCTCGAAGCAACCTTGTGAGTTTTGAATCACGAACTGGCACATGTGCACTGTTCTCTGCTAATGCATTAATGCACTTTCCTAATGCACTGAGTGAGAGATTGATAGATTTGGCTTCCTCTAGTGTATGTCCCTCGCTTCCTATCAAAGAAAGCAAAATTGGAGTTTTCACCACCATACCAAGCTTTGCATCAAAGTGAATATAAAAACTATAACAGCAATTTTGTTCAAACCCTTGAGATTTGGCAGATCAAATGGGTACAAAGGACCCCAAAAAAGGAAAGAGGGATGTGGAGATGATGTAGTAGATGCATAATACACACATAACATCACACAATTAGGTTACACTGCAAGTTATGAATGTACCAAAGGCCACAAATATGGAGAAATACAAATGAGGAATGTTCCGTACATACTTGCAAGCAAATTATCAATGAGCAGTAGTAGCACAGATCGATGTACAGCCCAACATCAGTTCAACCAAATCAATCAAACTTATCCCACAGCCAAACCTGTGAATTCAGATATCCCCAACTTCACATAGATCCCCCCTGAGTCTAACCATTTAATAAAAGAGTAAAAAAATCCAAGACCTGTAACCCTTCTAAGATGGTCAAGTTCAGGTCGAGTCAAATTTTGCGAAGTCTAATTTTGAATTTAGGCTCAAAGCCTCCAAGCACTAGTTAGGCCAAGGTAGGCCCATAAAGTCATTTCCTGATCATAAATAATCCCAGAACACTTATCATATGGATTTCAACGGGTTACCTAAAAAACTAAAAACAACACTAATCAGCATAATGAAAACAAAATAGTTGACAAAGTCTTCAGGCTGATACCTGACTTATCAATTCTCTCAGAACCTGCAAGATCTACTACAACCAGCTTGCTTTTCCTAACAATGGTTGGCTTCAAAGGCTTGATCATGTGCGAGGTATTGCCATTCTCACTTGATACTGCTGCTACTTCCCTGTCATATCTTCCATTGACAGACCTCCTAACATGTACCTGCAACAATATGTCCACCAAACAGAAATAATTTAAATGTGAATTTTGAAGCATCAGCAGGGCATTGTTAATTTTGTAATTCTAGAGCACAATAGTGGTAGAGCAAGTAATTCACCATAAGAATAGCATGGCTACGTGAAGATTCAGTATTCAATTTTGTGTTTGCAGCAAACCGGTGGGCCTCCCCAACATGCAGTAGCTCTACAAAACTTTGTTGGTCTCTGATTTCTACCATAGCAGCCCCAGGTAGTGAAACATCTCCAGTTTTTGGGTCTTCCACAATGGAAATGTTATCATTTCCAGGATCAAGGAGGTCCTGGATAGTCTCCATATAAAGCTGCAAGTTGAGGTAAATCACAAGAACATTATACAAATGATGGGAGAGCTCGAAAACCTCATGGACTATAGCATAAGTGGAAACAGTAAGTTAAATGATATGGATTCATAAGTTCTGCATTCAGTAAACCAGTAGGGAAGAAGAAAAAAACCATTTTGAAGACCCAACAACCTGCAAGTAGGAGACTGACACAGAATCAGTCTCCAGAGAAATATCTGCAAAAACATCCTCCATCGAACGAACCATGATACCACGATCAGCCGTATCTCCCTCTCCAAGCCGTCCCATAGTGTAGGTCTTGCCAGTGCCAGTCTGTCCATAAGCCATCACTGTTCCATTGTAACCTTCCAAGACACTCTACCAAAAAAAAAAAAAAGAATGACCCGCACTGCCAAAATTAGGATCTTACTCATGCCGTGAAATGATAATTGCTAGGGATTTATGAAAGTGAGAGTTCTTTATTGGTTTTCTGGTTGACATAAAAGCAGTATCAGTGAAAAGTAAATGCAAGGGTCTGGTATAAGTTGAGAATAAGAAGGTAAAAGATGTTCCATGTAAAATATGTTTTGTTAAAATAATTTTTCTTCAGGTAATAAAGGAGAACAATAAGTTTGCAATAGGCTCACTAGTTTTCATGCAACAGTGATCTCCTTCCATCCTGCTACATGCTCTGATCGTAATTTAGTAATTTACATGAACTCCAGAAAAAATCAATGTAATGTTGAGAATATGGGCAATGATTGTAGTCCAGAAGGGCAAGATGAATCATGAACATATCCAATGAATTTCAAATGGTAAATGAACTCGATTTTATAATCTATATAGAAATGTTATAAATGTCACTCCAATATAAATTCATGGATGGGAAGCACAATTCAATTATACACAATTCCAAGCTTAAGAAGCAAGTGCTTTATTGATGATATTGAATAGACAATATTAACCTAAAGGATAAGAGTTTGCAAATGACTCGATACGATGCTAACCCAATGGCACTAGGGTCATACAACTCGACAATATAACAACAAAATGATAAATTGCGGCACAGGTGGCAAAAAGAAACAAACTCAAGCAAGTAATCTTTATACGATAGATACCTCCACAACAGGCTTTGCCACAACTTCATAGACACGTTTTTGTGATGCAAATTCAGTGAGTACTTCATCGAATTCGTACGTGTCTGAGTCCCAATTGTTTTTGCAAAGCTTCAACCTTTTAAGCTGAAGTAGAGCAGACAAATTAAGAATTACTGTGTTCAAGTACCAATGTTCCATCAAACAGACTCTATGTAGAACAAGTGTGATTAATAAATGCTAAGACAATAATTGGATATACCTCTGGCTGCAATTCTACACAATCAGCAAAATCAGCGTCTGCAACCAACTCCTCTGCATTCCGAGGTCGTAATCTTACAGCCACTCGAACTCTGCCAGGAACTGCCCCAGCCATTGATATCAATATTTTGGAATCAATGAGGAAAAAAAAACTTTTAAAAAATTTGAAACAGTACACAAGGGGGAGTCGTCTGCAAAGAATGACAATGTGAACCAAGGAGGTCAACAGAAATTAGAATACCGGTGTACATTTTAAGGACCATGATGCTGACTGGGAGTCAGCAAACTAGTTTTGATTGTATTTAACAGAAATATACAATTGCTTTGACATGGGACAGGCTCAAATATTGGAAACCCTAAATCTAAATGCTAGTGTTGAAGTTCTCCCTAAGTCTGAGATGAGTTCTTTGTTTGGTTCTTTGCATTTAATTTGGTTTGTGTTTGAATTAAATTTAATTATTTGGATTTAAATTTCTTCATGGTGAATTTCATTTCATGTCTTGCATTTTATTTCCCATGAGCAATTAAATTATAATTCTGCATCCAAATTGAATCTTAGAAGGTTCAGTGTTTGGTAATTTGAATTAGTGTTGTATTTAAGTTCCATGTATGCTAATGATTTGATCATTGCATTCGGAATACAATTCCATGTTCGTTTTGGCATTCGATTGAACACCTAATTTCATTGGTGAGTTGATTCCACTAACTATCCTAATGAAATTAGTGCCATCTTTCTTTTCTTGAAAGTGTCTAGGGAATCAAGAGAAGGCCCCTTCAAGGTTTGAATCTTGAAATCCTTGATTTGGATTACAAATCCAGATCTAAAATTTATCCCTTTTCAAAAACAAAAAAAAACCCAAAAAATATCCACGTTATTCCTACATCAGTTGGTAATCAGAGCCAGTAGATGTGGTTAAGAGTGCACTGCCATGGAGTGCCCTGGTACCCACAATCTTTACATATTATTTTTGAAATGGTTTACATATGTAATGAATGTATCAAACCAACAATTGTGGCATCCGTTAACTAATTGTTGTAACCATTACTTAGAATTGTGTAACTATGGATCCATATGCCCATTTAATAACAATCAAATGCTTTACACCACCAGCTATAGATATGTTTACATTTTCTTGATTCTTTGTTCTTTTGATATAGTCCAAGAAGATAGGAGCTTAACTGTACAGACATGAAGTGTGAGTGAGAGGGAATGTAAGTGCAAATGCTAACAAGTATAGGATTTCAAATATAAGCGAGTCAACAAATGTAAGTGCAGGGGAAGCTATAATGAGAATGAATATGAATTAAGATAGAGAATTTTTTTCAGGTACTTGTGGATATATAGACATCTTTCCCTTTTATTAGTTGCAAACATCAACAATAGATGTTGTTGTCATAAGACAGCTTCTCTCATGATTTCATATATACTGATATACATTCATCCACAAGTAATGACCCATTAAGATACGAAGCAGAAGGGGCCTTGGGTTTAATGGGTTTCAACACAATTTCCTAAATCATCTAAGACTTGAAACACAGTATACATTGTCTTCAATATATAAAGCACAAAACTTATTGCCATTATTGTCAGGAGATGAAAAATGAAGTTGTCGTTGATGTAATTTACTAAATTAGTTTCTAGCACAAATACTAATTTGAATGAGACATCTAAAAAACCAATAATAGCCAACTGTATCCTACCTAATGCGATGAGAAGTTTCAATTGCAACTCAGTGTAGGGGGACCAGCTGGAACCACACACAATCAAGAGTATAATGGTAACAGGCGGTGCTAATCTGGCACCAAAAATCAGCTTAGATCAAAGTCACATAAATCACTAGATTGGAACTTGATTTCTTTAACAGTTTCAAGCCATAAAGTTGATGGCATTGATCTTCTGATCTATCTGATTTCTGGAGTCAGAATAGTCCCCTAACTGATCTTCCTATCGCTCATACACTTGATCATCAGTGATCCCAGGTGGGACCGGCAGTTACAATTCTCCTGATGCAATATAAGTTTTTAACACGAGTGCCAACATTGATTCAGTCAAATAAAGCGGAGGAAGAGAAAAATGATATTCAATCTAATTTCGTTTCCTGGTCCACGGAATCTTAATGAGCAATCAAAAAATCAATTGCCTAAAATTTTGAAAAAAATTGACTGGCAATTTAGGAATCGATCCAAAGCCCAGACACAGATTGTCAGATCGGAATCAAATCCCTAGCCAATTAAATCCTAGACTGCACATATTACTTCAACCCTTGCATGTCCCACTCCAAAGGCAAAAATTTACAAAATGCGTAAAGGAATAGAAAATTCACAGTAAAGAAATGAGGAAAAAAAAACAGAGAGAGAAACTTGGAAAAGATGAAATAAAATGCTAACCTCCAGTATCGTCTTTGGCAGCAGGCGAAGCAGAGCCACTACGACGGACGGCGGAAGAAGGAGAGGGCTTGGGCTTGATGGAAGGCCTGGCGCTTGAACTGGAGGAAAAGGATCTGTCCAGCTTCAGAGCCCCACCTCTGGCCGTGCCGTTCCTGTAATGAGCCATTTCCTCTTCTTTATCTCGCCCGCACACTTTCTTTCGGTTCCCGTTCAGGGTATTGGAGCCATGTGGAGAAGATAAACCCTAGAAATAGTGAAGAGAAGCGACCAGTTCCAGGAGTAAAGGAAGAAAGAAGAGAAGGGAAGCCGGAGGAGAGAGAGAGAGAGTGAGAGAGAGGGAAATGGGAAGGGAACAAAGAAGGCGTGGCGTGGCGTGGCGTGGCGTGCAGTGCAGGATGAGAAATGGAGGAGTGGGGGGGTTTGGGGTTTTGTTCAAATAAAATGAAATGAATATTTTCAAATTTTTTTATTCATTTGATTAGAAGCACAACGTATGGCAGAGAGACACGTGTACACGTGGGCTCCACGACTGAAGGGGGTTAAGGGGACAGACTTCGGTTGCGTTTGACATTTTGACCTGGAGAAACTACGTGGAGAAAAAAAAAACACACGCGTGGCATCGAACATTTTAAACTTGCTCGTTCGACAAATGTGATCCTGTCATAAAATTTTGTGAGGAGAATTTTGAATAATGACATGTTTTACATCTATTTTAAATTCCATTTTTCTATAAATAGATAAGATTTGAGTCATATCTCTTATGATGAGATCTCCTGTGTCTTGTTATTTTTCATTTCATTATATAAGAATATTACTAAATTTCGGATTGATTTCCTATTTAAATTTTATTTTTTCATTAAGTTTTCAATATTCATTTGCATTTTTAAATTTAAATTCTCTAAAAAAGGGTGGTAGCATCTTCTTGATCTCCTCCTGATTTCATCAGATTGATTGAATATTACCAAATGTATCTGATACCTATTTGTATATTTTTTTTCTTTCCTTATTTGTAAATTCTGTTCTTTATTTGTAGCTTGTATCTTTCTTATTAATACAATACTAATATATTCTTTTCAAATTGAGAAAGTCAAGGCAAATCTTATATCTTAATTTAAAAAAAAAAAAAAAGGGTCTGTCCTGTATTAAGTCAAGGGGTCAAAATATAAAATATATATTATATATTATTTTTGTTTGATTTTAATCTTTTTATTAATAATTAGTTTCTATAATAATAGGGCTACTATATCAGCATTCGAAGTGTTCCGGCCGTTTTTTTTAAAAAAAACTTTGGACGTGAAGTGTTCCCGCAAGTGCTCGTGATTATCGGTGAATGGATGAGTGACGGTTGTCATCCTCGTCGCCGGCGCATGTTGCCCCTTTAGTATTTTACATCTAAAAGGACCTGAAAAGTAAAAATAAGATGGACGGCGTAGATTGAATACATGCTTGAGATACGCTTACATTTAAAAAAGGGCGCAGTCGAGTTTGATTTTGAGCTGAAAAGCAGCAGGCAGCAGTTGCTGTAAAAATGGTCAGCCAGTGCCTTTGTAAAAGTAAAGAGAGTCCATCAGAGGAGAAAGAGATTTGCTATTATTGAGTAGAGGAATCATATTCATGGGCTCGTGATGGTCTTTAATTAATTTAAAATACTAAAATAAAAAAAATAGCTAATTAATTATGTCTTTAACAAGAGCATCTTGTTGTAATTCTATAATATATGCTAGACATTTTATCCATAAACATATTGATAAAATAATAAATTAAATGACTAATGTTGATGATGATAATTAGAAAAGTCTTTAGAGTTTGGTGTGTACACTAAAAAGGAATAATCTACTAAAGGTGTTCGAACAATATAATATGAAGTAGATGATAGAAATGATAAAAGTATATATGTTTAATAAGATAAATTATACATTTATTATAGGTTGTAGTGTTGTACTTTATATGATTAATGAAATAGATAAAAGGTTTTATGGATAATAATATCTAATATAAATTCATCAAATTGATTATCGCAAGTATTTTTAATATAGGGATCGTTGTACTATCGGACCTTTATCATGAGTTGAGTCTTACATGGTTAGGATAAAATACTTCATGGATGAGAAACTCATTCAACCAATTATTAAAACTTTGTTAAATTAGTCATTAAAAGTTAATGGGTTAGAGAAGTCAAAATTTTAGAGTTCAAAATTACAAAGTCAAAAGAATGAGCTCAGGTTCAAATTTACTCACATATTGTCCTTTTCATTTTCTACCCAAAAAAATATCTGAACTATTTATACCGGAGGATCTACAAGTAAAGTAGTGATCACATTCGGCTTACCGAATATCAAAGAATTGATAAAACAGGGTGCATATAATAAAATTGCATAACTTTGTCACATAAACTCCGATTGAGACGATTCTAGAGACTGGGAGACTTTAGAGGCATTTTAGTGTCTTTTATTCCTTTGAAATCACAGTTAAAGCTCGACTAAGTGCAATTATATGATGGCCCACATAGATTTTGAAGATGTCTCATAAAAGACTTTTGAGAGAGAGAAAAAAATTCTTCCAAACATCTCTCCTTCGACTCTTGGATTGATTTTTTTTTTTATCAATTTCAAATTTTAATGAGCAATTTCCTTGAATAACGAGACTTAGAACTTGTTGTCTTATAATAGGATTAAAATCAGATCAAATTTTTCATTTGAAAACATAAAAAGGAGTCCACAATGTACAAAGTACAAACATAATTAACAAACGATATTTAAATAGTAAAAAGTTTACTTTTTAAAATTTTAAAACTTAAAATCAGCTCACTTCCTCCATTAAAAATATTTAGACTTTCAAATTAGAGTTTTTAATATGAATGTATTAAATGAAGACAACACTAAGTTGACATAATTGAGTCACAATATTTTCGGGACTCAAGAATATATGGTTTAAAAAGTAGAATTCAATGATCCTTCAAAAATTTTTTAAAAAAAGTTTGCTGATGTAAAAATTAAAAAATAGTCTCATCAAATAAGTATAATTTTTTCCATTTACATTAAATAAAATAGATAACTGAAGTAGAATTCTCTACCAACTAAAAGTTTTATTTATTTATATTAAATGGACATGAAGACTTTTCTTTTAAAATCATCATATTAGAATTTATAATTTATTTTGACAGGGTTATTATGTCTGATAATTTACTATGTTATGTCTTTCATTGAATAATACCAATTTTCATAAATGTGCTCATCTGAAATTAAATATGGACATTCAATTTATGCGGCAGACTTAATTATTAAATAAATGTCATTATTTGCAGTAGAGCAATTTCAGCTGAATAACGAGTGTTTTGCTTCGTTGAACAATCGTAGCTGTCGGATGGCTACAATTGTTTATTAAATAGTTAATTTTGCATCACTTCTCAAAAAAATTCATAATTTTTTTTTTATGACCAATTTATCGAGAGCTTTTAACTGTATTTGCACATGAATTATTTTAATTTGACTAGTCTTTGGAACACATACACTAGATAAAAATCATATTATAATGGAAACCTGTTCAAGTCCAACAAACTCAATTTTCTTAATAATTTCAAGTTTATTTTATAATTTAAATTAATTGAAAATAACAAAAAGGGCTACTTTAGAAGTTTAGATAGATTTTAAATTACCTTTTTTACTGAAAGGAGACACCTCCATTTTTTATTTTATTTTTAGGAATAATAAATTTGAGGGATAAAGATAGAATAAAAAGAGGGTAATTTTTTTTTTTTTTTGAATTTATGTATGAAAAACCCCAGGACAATTAAGTGATGATTTGGTAAAAATCTTTTACCCATCTAGACATTAAAAAACTTATTCACTCTATTATTGTTATTTATTTTTTATTCCAGACCATTCTTATCAATTTTAAATTTTAGTCGTCATGTCGTGAAAAAGACGGTTTGTGTCAGTCCACAAGTTTCAGTGATTGATACTAGATAATAGTATAATACTTAAGTGGCCGAGATGTCTAGATCATGGATTTATTGCCTTATCAACCACCCCAATAAATTTGCAGGAAAAATATAGTCATTTACAATAAAAAAATGTAGTAAATTTAAAAAAATCAATCATTACATCAAATCATTTTGGAAGAAGTTGTATAAGATAGAATTCATCAGTGGTTCAATTATAATCAAACTTAGTTAAATATATAAATTAATATAACATCACGAATAATATCAATTAATAAATGTGTTAAAATATAATAATATGTAAATAATTATAAAATGTATTAAATGTAAAACATAAAAGTTAATAATCATATTCTTTTAAAAAAATGATTCACACTAAATAAAATTATAAATGGCGTCTATCGCTCAAAGAGGTGGGGTTTTAATTTAAACCTAAGGCCATTTCAGCCCATTGGAGTTCCATATTTTTTTAAATTCAATTTCCATTAATATTCTAAAAATTGGACTCAAACATTGGATTATCAGTTTAATTTAAAGGGGTTGGAGTGATAGTCATAAACACGTTTTAGGGAGCCATAGAGTTACTTGGTGGTATTGGGTTATCAATTTTTTTTTTTTGTGATCTTAAATAAAACTAGAGATTTTGCAATATTTACAAATCACCCCCTTTCTAAATCTAAAAAATCATGACCAATTTCATATGCCAAATACAACCATGGATGAAATACATTTTTTCAGTTAAAAAATGTCCTTTTTTTGTAAAAAAAATAAGTGTTGCAATGAACTCCCCATCTGCACCAAAGGCATGACAGGTATCTTTTCTCAGAGACATTTCCTCAATCAAAATCTAAAAAGCGCAAATTGATGGGTTGATAAAAAATGCTGGCAGTTTTATCAAAGATGGGAAAAGAAGATTCCGATTCCTAATATTTTCTCAACTTTCTGTTTGGATGTTTGAATCATGGAATTTGCATGGGGGAGAGGGAAGGTGCGATCCATCACTGAATTAAACTATTTAGCTTGTCTTTTCTAGCTTCTCTTTTGTCTGAAGTTCAAACTTCAAAGTAAAATGGTACCTGGACTCAGTGCGCCTAACATGTTTTAACTTTAAGAATTTGAAACTGTTCCACTACAAAGTCATAATTAGTAATGATTAATGAATGTGGAAATTGCATTCGGGTCATCCGTAATGGATCTTGGGCATGGCCCGATATGGATCCCATTGGTCAGACCTACACCGGTGACCCGACTCAAAACTAACCCGCATCGATGATGTCAATAAAATGTAATATTTATTATTATTTTATATCATAAAATATGGATAATGGTGCTTTTGTGGTAAGACAACTAAACCTGGACCAAGATCTGGACACAGTTTAGATTTTAGAAAGGGCTCGAGTTTATAGGGCAATTGGGCTTGTGGATTCTCTTAAAATCTCTTTTTAGGGTAAAGTGTATATACCTGGGCCTGGTTATAAGCTGGATATGGGCTGGACTTTCCTTTGCTGAGGCCTAATTGTTATTGTATTCTCAAAGCCCAAGCTTTCTGCGGCCTGTAAGGTTTTTCAGACTAGAACAGAAGTCTTCCTGTTGGATGGCTTGTAAATTGACATATTTGGACAAAATGAGTCTAAATCATACCTTAATGCATCGTTTCTCATTTTAATTGGACAAAGTGTAAAGTACACTTCAAATCTAAAACTCAAATTTTAATTTGATGGTTTTATTTTCAGTAACCGAGGTGATTGCATTTATATAAGAGGGATAATGATATAATATAACATAAATAAAATAATAATAATCATAATTAAATATATTTATATAGAAGCATATATGATTGACTAAATGGGTCAGAAACTTGATTGGCTTCGTGTGCTCAAACCTATACATTTATTAAGTGGGCTCAAAAAATGAGTCCTATAAATGCAACGACTGACCCACTTCTAAGGCACAAATTGCCATAATTAAGGCTTAAAGGTGAATGGATGGGTAGGGTCCAAGTGATCCCAACTCATACAGAACTTTAATGGCTCAACCGATATGGGCTAAAGTCTTAGAATAACTCCATTCTTAAATCATAATAGGTAGACAGCACAAATACTACACATTTTATTACCCGGTTAATAACTAATAACTTCAACTTGGCTAAATTTCACAATTAGTTTGAGATTTTAATAACAACCGAAACTGATATTCTTATTTGTGTATATCGATTTAGTCTCTATAATATTTGCACAGTATATGTAGCAGCGGTATATATGTTTTAATACAGTTATACGTCATTTATTTTAGATCAAAATATTTAGACGTCTCATCTGACTTTGGACTTGTGTAAATATCCTAATCTACACATGTCAAATACAGAATAATGGAGAGTGTCTCTTTTTATATTAAGGGGGACTTAAATCCCAAGACTTTCCACGAATAAGGGCTGAGAATCCTGAGGTAGTCAAAACTTTTGACCATCAAACCAACTTCTTTGAGTTTACAGATAAATTTTATTTGAATGAGAAAACAGTCAAAAAGTTTCAAATGATATTTACATTTAACTTAAAAGACATGGCGGTGAGGCTTGGCCATTTTATGGTGAATTGGCTCTACAATGTATTAGCCTGAGTTCACCTTCTCTTTTTAATATATTTATTGATTTAAATGGGTTACAATTTTTTTTAGAATATTGGCAATTTTGACCTGTTATGGATAATTTTTTTTAAAAAAAAAAAAACTGATGTATCACAGAATGGAGGAAGAAATTTGGGCCCATTTTGGGTTTTCATTTTTCCTGACTGAAATTGCACAACACTTTGAAAATTAAAAAAAAAATGCATATATTATTCCTCATTTTTCTTGAGGTATCAAATAAATCCTGGTTCAGAATTCAGATAAGGATAAACGACATAAGCAAATCATTTTTATCAAATCTATAAAAAATATTATTCAATCCAATGTAAGTCCAATTTAGGTACAAAACTACTTGAGCACAGTAAGCCCGAAAATGAAATTGAGGCTCAATGTTACTTCCATAGCATTCCAATCTGATTCGATCTGGGATTGGGTTAAAAGAAATTACGCAACTGGACTCAGAACAGGGGTTGAAAATTCGGCTCAGTCGATATTTAATTTCAGCCTAGATTTTTTTCTCTCCTTATTTTTTAAAAAAAAATCTCGTTGGCTTTTTTTTTGAAAAAATTCATTTTAAAAAAATAAAAGGCTGTTTTTTTAAATAAATAAATAAATATCAGCCGATATTTCAAATATCGGGCGAGATATCGACCGGGCCCATGCCGATATTTGTTTTTATTTTTTTAAATAAAAAATAAAAATTGGCCGAATTTTATTATCTCTGGCCGATATTATGCGTATCGGCCGAGATATCTCGGTCGTGGAAATCCTGAGATATTTGGGCCGATATGCACAGTATCGACTGAGATTTCGACCCCTGGCTCAGAGTCTGACATGTCGTTGTAAATTGTAATCTCAAATTAGGTTTGGGCAGGCCCAAAAGCTAGCCCAGCCTGCCCAAGCTTAAGCCAAGTGCTAGCAAAGTTGGGTCAGAGGACTGGAACTGGTCTTCTGCTGAAGCATGGTGAGTGATCTGAGGATCCACTCGCTGGTTTAATCCTTGTCGTGAGCACTTTGAAGTTGAGACCCAACTTCCACCTGTTCTTGAATCAAGTTGAGAATGGAACTGATTCTAATGAGATTGCCAATGAATTCCGACGGCCTTGTTCAGGTTTGTTTCTACCAAATTTGTAAATGTTTGGTTTGGCCCATTTTTCGAACCGAAATGCTCACACAGTGTTATTTCTAACCCAAATTAGGTTAACCGGGATAAGGTTATACAATTTATGAAAGTATAAAATGTGTAATAAATAATCTAAAGTATATAAATAAATTTAGTTACAAGGTCGGGCTTTCAATGAACTGGGTTTAGCATGATTTTATTTCAAATTTGGGAGCCTATTGTTTTAGGCCTCTAAATGAATCCAGTCCAAATCCAGATTATCACAAGCCTTTTTTTTTATTTTTTTTCACTTTTTTCTCAATATACATTTTTAGTTCCCAGTCCTGTGTTTTGGATACAATGAAGTACACTGAAGATCCTCCTAAATCAAAATATGATTTCTTGCTAGTTCAAAGATATTCATTTATTTTTTACGACAAAAAATCTGAGGACCTCTACCTCTTTCTAAGTACGAAGACGTTAAATAAACCTTTAATTACATGCAACTTCCTACAAGGTAGGGACATCACGTAAAAACCAATTCCATCCATCATTTCCCTCGCTCACTTGAAGATCCTTCGCTCTCATCACCCATGAGTCCCACTATTTGAGATTGTTGGAGCCAATATTTTAAAAATCAAATAATTATTTTAAATACTGGCTTGATTTAATTAAGTTCAAATGCTGAGTCAAACCATTTGAACTATTTTATATTGTGATGTTCTTATAACATTATAATAATATAATACATTGTTATATTTTAAAAGAATATTATAAATAAAAAAGTTCAAAAATTCTGTCAATTAACTTTATGTTATTTTCTTCCATTTATATCAATTCAGAAATATTCCTTTCTCACACATTATTTTCTGCAACACAGACTTTTGAAGTTTACGGGTCATCATCAAATGATTGGATATATTCCCTTTACCACAAAGTTTATCAAAATGGTCTTGTCAGCAATATTAGTCAATGAATTTTTCCAACCTTGAATCTTTTCCAAAGAATTGTTATAGTCCCCATCTCTAAGTCTTCCAATGCCATTGGAATCTTTGATTAGATCGATCTTTATTTAAACCAATCTAATTTCGAGCTTTCCTCTTCATAATGCTAATGCGGAAGAATCTATTGCTTTAATTCCCAGATTAAACTAATTCATTCTTAATTTTTCATCACAAAACATTTTTAGCTGCTTTTGGGTATTACACGATTACCATAATCTTGAATTTTATTCAAATAATTTCTTAATTATCACTTGCACCCAATGGTAAAAAAATCAGTTCACTAATACATGCAACCGTTATGTCCGTTTCAACGAACCAACACGTATCAGCTGCTACGCATCAGTCTGCACCCATTGAGACTCCAGTTGCAATACACCGATGCATTGCGAACGATACATATTGGCCGTAAAAAATCCAATACAATTCTACCAAATTGGAAAACCTAGCCTGTCTACTTTTGGAGTTGGCAGCTAAGCTTGAGCTTAGTGTGAATATTTTGTAAATATCTAGACTCCAATTTTGTGAAAATAATTGATTCAATTTATACTCCACTTTAATCCAATGGGCCATCAAAGCTATCAATATGAACCAAAATTGATACCCCACATGAACCATCTAATTCGAAACGTACCTACGAATGATTCATTGAAATACAAACAGCCCAAAAAATTGTTGTGCCCCAAACTAATGGGCCTGCAGAGCTTATCCCTACTAATTGGACTGCCAAAATTTCAACTGATCAACTAAATAGTCTTACATAGATTTTAATGATTCACTAAATAATCCAAGTGAATAGATCACTAAATGGTCCACTCTAAATGTTCCACTAAACTTAAAGAAAACTCATAAAATAGTCTTTATATAAATCCAAAAAAAAATCACTAAAAGGATCCACTCAAATTTAAACCAATGGAGCAAATGGTTCACTTTACTCTTGATATATCTTGTCATCAATTTCAAATATATCACCTAATGGTCCATCCAAAATTGTGGACTAAAAGATTTGCTTTGATCCAAATGGACCTTTGTGAAGTGCCCACCCAAATATAAATGGATCCAACAAATTGCTTATTTAAATCCAAAGTGAATTCCACTATATTTTTCAACCAAAGTACAATCGATCCACCAAAATGAGTTGCCACACACCCACACAAAAATTTTCTTTTAGTCATTCATACACATGGCAAGGCTCAAGGAATTTATTTGTGGGTCTAACTATGGTCCACATAGATCTAAATAAGCATCCTAAATGGACCATCCAAATCTAAGTGGACATCAAATAATCCACTTAACTAGAAATGACCAACTAAATAAATTATTTGGTGTTCCATATAAAGTCTAAACAGATACAACAAATTTTGGACCAAGATCCAAATTGGAGCCACCTAAAGATCCTTTCGAACAAAAACAAAGGCACCAAATGTTCCAACCTTATCAAGATGAGCTACTTAACAGTCTACCATACGATCCATCTAAATGCAAATGGACAATAAAATAGTTTGACTGAATAAACCTACTAAATATTCAATTCAACTCACCAAATAATCAACTAAAGTCAAAGCAGATCCAAAACATCCGAAACCCACCGTATGTTAGTCGCGTATCTAAATACACCCATCAGATTGTTGCCTTAAAATCAAGTGTAAAAAATGTGGTCCATACGTTGTATATCGACAGTAACATTATGGGAAAATTCCGGTTGCAACCTATCAGCCTCAACACATCGGTGCGTTGCGGTTTGAGTCCAGATGGAGGTATATCGGCTAGTAACAGTCAATATGTTGTGTTGTGCTGATACAGACATATCAATACTTCGTATCGGCGCAACACATATTTTTTTCTCTACCTAAAATCCAAATAAGCGTAATAATGGGCCACGAAAATTCAAATAAACCCATCAAATATCTCACTCTAATGCAAATAGACTTATCAAATGTTCAGTCCATACTCATAATGTACATACTAAATGATTCAATCAAATGTTTCGCTAGATCAATGGTATAAAGTGCACCTAATATCCACAGGAATTGCATAAATCATCCACCCTAATTGAGATTATCAAAGAAAATCATAGGAAACTCTATTGACAGGAAAATATGTTAGAGAAATGGTTAGATGCAGGATAATTTACAATGTTAATGTCTAATCCTTTCATAACCACCACTTAATAATAAATTTTAAAAGATAAATGATTAAGTGCAGGACATTTAATCAAAATGAAATAAGATTTTGTATATTCACTTATAAAATTTGAAGTTTTATATACAAGGACTACTATTGTTATGATTAAATCATCTCGACATAATAGAGTTTTTTCTAATTTTATTAAGCTCAAAGTGTTTTATTAAAATATGTTATTGAGCTCGATCTCTGCTTAATTTTGTTATTTTTTCTGCTCTAAATACACCTGAAATAAGTTTTGAAGGGGAGAGAGATAGAGATAGAGGACAAGAGAGGAGAGTGCAGAGAAGTTGGGATAAGTTGAGAGTGCACGTTTTGGAACAGGTGGCCGTGGGCAGACAATGAGACAAAGAGAGAAAGCCTCGTTTCTCTTAGTTTCCTTTTTCTTACCCTACACACTTGTGACCTCCTCTCCTTTTATCCCTCCCTTATTTTTAGGGCAAGAGAAGGACTATAACGCAGGAGTGGATCCATTGTACTTGCTGATGTTGCCAGTGCTGCCTCGGTAAAGACCTTCTTCAGACAGTGCACGTGTATGATTGACTGCATTCATGTCTTTGTACGAAACCCATTTGGGAAAGCAACCCAAGCCCATACATTTGCATGGAATACTCATTACTCATCTCCCTCTCCTCCTTCTTGCCAATTTCAGGAAAGAAGGTTTATTTCATGCGAGTTTGTCGAACTAGCATGAGTAGACGATGAATTTGCTAATGGGTTGGAATGGATAATGCCCATGATAAATCCATGTAAAAAAAAAAGTTCTCTCTTGTTTTGCGAATTAATTTGATCTCTTCTTTTTGGGTTTGATAAGGTTATGCATAATGTAGATAAAACTTTAATGTGAAGATAAAAATGATAACAGTAGGCCTAGCTATTAAAGTAAATTATCAATGTCAAGAGAGCCGAAACAGAAGAAGAGACAGAAGTATCAAAAGAAAGGAAGGAAAATCCATAGTTTCACTCTTGTTCTTCTTCTAGTACTCCTCCATTTCCATAGTGATTCATGGCAGCTCGCATAATCTTCTCCCCACACGACTAAACTCACCAAGTACCATGAATTTGTACATGCTTTTTGGGTGTACGAATGTGTGGATCAATTGACAAAGGAACAAAAGAAGAATGAAAAATAGTAAGAAAACCCTAACCTCCAACAACTCAAATTCTTCTCATATTTCATTGTTAGAACGGAGGGCGGCCTCCGGTAGCCCAAAAAGCCTCAGGAGGTAAGGAGTTGAGAAGGTTGGGCGGCAGGCTATGAAAGAGAGGCGTGTTTGGATCGGGAAGAAGCTGATGTTGCTGCTGCTGCTGCTGCTGAGGCTGTTGACCGACCAATTCGGGCGAACCCAGATGGCCGCCACCTTGCATAGGCTCCTCTTCCTCGAGGGGGAGCCTCTCGTAGGCGGCGTTGCCGAACGATGCCGCCATTATTATGACGGGTCCCGAAGCAAGAAGTGCGCCCACGACGCTCCCTCCGACCACCTGACCTTGCCCTCCAGCCAAATATATGGTCAGCCCAGTGGCGGCAGGAGGCGCCGGTGGCGGTAGGAATGAGCCGGAGAGCGATAAGATTTCAAATCTTCCATGTAAGGTGACAATTGCACCCGGTGCGGTCGGCTGCCTGAGTGTGACGTTGGTCACGGTGCCACTGCCGCTCAGAATGCAGACACCTCGCTGTCGCCGCCTTGCAAAGGTGGAGAGGCTTTCGGTGATATCGCAACCGTTGGCGATCTCCATGACATGGGATCGGAGAGCGTTGGCGCTGTCGCGGGTGATGATGATGGGTGGCTTGGGCTTGTTCTTCGATCCCGCCGGTCGGCCTCTCGGTCTTCGCGAAATTTCACCTTCTCCACCACCACTCCCCACCATCTCTTTGTCATCTTCTTCATCGTTGCCGTTGATTCCTTCTCGATCTCGCTTCTTGCTGCTCCCACACTGTTCTTCTTCAGAATTTTGCTGCTGGGATTGATGCTGCTGGTGGAGCTGATGTAGATGGAGGTCTCTAGTATGAAAAGGAGGTGGTAGTGGCCGGCCATGAGCTGAGGCTGATAAAGGATCCATCTCCCAATTTCCTTTCAAAGTAGAAAAATAGAAAGTAAGGAGACAAAAGAAAGAAGAAAAAAGCAATAAAACCTCTTCTTCTCCTTCCCCTATTTTATCTTCTGTGATTGTATCCCTCTTTCGGCTCAGAATCTGTCAGGCCACTGCCCTTAACCAAGAGAAGACGAGGAGATCTGAAGCTTTTGGCATCACCCACCAATTTTCTATCGGAATCTGCCATCTTATCTCTCCCTAACCATCTAGTTTTTTCTTGGTATTTGGGTGCTAACTTTCGCTCTTGTTGAGAGGTAGAGTATTTCAGGAGAGGTGAAAGAAATGTATGAGAAGCGAATTGGGTCTGGTCCTTTTCTGGTTAGGGTTGAGTTAGGATTATGGTTAGGTCACAGTAGCGGATCGATGATGGGTTTGATTTTGGTAAGATAGCGTGCTCATATAGATGCGGTTGGGCCCCATCTCTCTCTCTCTCTCTTCTCTCTCTCTTCTCTTTCAGGTCCCAAGCGTTGGTCGTCGTCTATTCTCTCTATGGAACTTCTAGTCAATGGTCACATTTTAAACAACAAATCCTGCCACTCCTCCTCTCCTTCTGGGTTGAGTTGTGGCTGGGCTGCTTGGGACTCTCAAGATAACCATGAAGATTCTGCCTCATTTAATACAATAGAATTAAAAATTTAGAAAATTTCAGATGAGTTTTGATTTGATAATTTTAATTGATTCTAAATCAAGTAAATAAACAAAATTTACTAATTTTTTAATTATTTTAGAGAATTCTGAACTATAATTTAGACCCTTTTATCTTTTGCTTAGACCCTTAAAATTCTGAACGATAGTTCATCCATAGAGAAGCAAATTAAGTAGCAAAAGACCCTAGCACTGTTTAAAATTGTCAGGTGCAACTCTAGTTTTATGGGCTGAGTTCATCTCAACTCTTAACTTAATTCAACCATTCGAATTGAGCAACACAATTCAAATTCCTGCGTTGGATTCAAATAAATTAAATATATTTTGTTATAATAATTGAAAGCAATAATATATCTATTTAGGAAGATTACATGGATTTAGAGTTTTATCTAACCCTGTTGTACTTAGAGAGAAGTGGGGCTCTTGAGATTTTTTGTTGTAAAAAATAAATGCTACTTTAGAACTTCTCGTCAAAAGAATAAAATGTAAAAGCAAAATAAAAGTAAAACGGGTTGATTCAACTCAGACCTTCAACCATGACGAGTGCTATTTCAATTTCAATTGAAAATTCCAACTCTACCCCAATCATAACAACCCAGTTCAAATTCAGATATAAGTCATTCAAATTTAGGTAAATTTTACGCTTAACCTTTATGGCATGGCTGCAAATATCGGCAAACAGTATCTTGACAGATATTAGCAATATCGGATATCCGTCGATATCTTTATCTCTCTCTTTTTTTTTTTTAATCTCTGCTGATATCGGTCTTTTTTTCGATTTATTCAGTCAAACATTTTCTTATATTTGTGTCCTTGCAAGTGTTGGGGTTGATTAAGTGGTCAAAATCCGTTCTTGTTTTGTTGGCGTATGCGAATTGAGAAGTATGAGACACGTAGTTACCATCTTTGAATTTTACACCTAATCCTTTTTATCCTTTACTTTTACCACCAGAGAGAGAAAGTCTACTTAAAACTATTGTTCTAACAATTGGATTCAAACTTTTCTGTAATAAAAAACAAAACCTCGTGTCCCACTCTGGGTTGAATCCAGTTTTAATGCATTCCAACTGCCAGGTTTCTTTATTAAAACGACTTGTTAGAATTAATTTCGCTTGATAGATACTTGCCTCAACAAATCCTGATTTTGGTCTTCTGACTTAACCAAATCTGAAATAAATCAAAATTAAGGAACTAAAACATGTGATATTTCTATTTTTTATTCCCTGCAGTGACCGGGTAAATATTTCCAAAGCGTTAAATGCTTGATAAACACGAGATCTGTAGGAGTCGGATAAATCTTATCTCTAATGTGAAGAGAATATGTTCAACGTTAAATATTAAAAAATATTTTAATATATCTATTTAAAATGAAAGATCACAACCATTCATCGAGTGGTGTTTATCTTGTAATGGAAAATCAACCCTTTAATGTGAACTACAAGTACAAGATACTAATGAAACTTAATTTTTATAGAAGTGTAGATTAAAGTGGTAAAATATGATTTAAGTAGAAGGAGAGAAATGGATAATATGACTATTATTCAAAAATAGAATTTACAAAATGGGTCATAGGCGATTGGAGGAAAGGAAAAGGCTGAGTAAAAGGTAAATAATAAAATATAAAGATTTTTGCTCATTAAGTATAATGAGTTTTTCTTTTGTATGTGTGTTATTGTTTCAAAGATGAAAAGTTATACCGATGTCTTTAAAAAACAAAAATTCTGATATTCCTATTATTGCTCTAATTAAATGATTATAATTGCTCTTTGTTGAAAAAGACTTTAATAATGATGGTACGATCTTATGCTGTCACTTTAATAAGGATAACAACAAATGATATTATTTGAGATATATGGGGTTCATATATATTTTGATGTGTTGATATAGTTTGCTAAATATTTTTATTTATTTTTCTACTTTTTTAATATTTGCATATTTTTTTTTTTTAACAAATAACTCATGAAGTTAATAGAAGTTACATATTATTACGTGACAATAGAAAATATGAATCTCATATAAAATGTTTGTGATTTTTCATTTTTAATTTTTTAATTACTTTTACCACATATTTTATTTGTATCAAAATTTATACTTTAAAAAATCTTACAAAATACTATTTTTCTAACATATATATGCTTATAATATATTTTTCATTTGTCTAAATTTTCAATTTTTTGTATTTTCTGAAAAGTTAAAAGTTTCCAACATTATTATATATTGTTTTAAAAATTACGGATCTATCATCGGTTTTTAATTAATCCCTCGGTAGGCCAGGTGTCGAATTTTGTGGGACTTGAAAAGGAAACAGCATTGCGCACGGTGCATGCCGTGATAGATTAGATAGTGCTAACTGTTAAGAGATAATTTAAATAAATGGAGGCTTGATAAGGAATGTCGAACTCGTCAATTTCTTCAAGTCGTCTTGTTCTTGAACCTCATCTCTTTCATTTTCTAGTAGAGTACTAAGATATATTCATTATTAGATATACTATCAAAAGTAAAATATGGTCAAACTTTACATTTTTATTATACATTTTTTATTAAAGCATCAGGTCTCTCAGAGTTTTTGTTTAATTTTTAGAGTGTGTAAGTCTTTTTATTCATATACACCGAATAATTTTACTGAAAGTGGTTTTTTTTTTTTTCCTTTTGAAGACCAAGGTATCTAAATGTCCCATTTGTTTTTTTTAGGCATTCCACCTGACTAATCTTTAGGGCATGCGTAAACATCTCAATTCGTATACACTGGATATAGAACTAAGGGGAGTGACCCTTTTTCTGTTGAAGGGATTTGATCCGAAGACCTCCTATAAACAAGGGTGAGAATTGACAATCAAGTTAACCCCTGAGAGTTTACTGGGAGTAGTCATTTGAGTGGAATGAAAATCAAATTCAAAATTCTCACTTTATTATATATTGATAAAATTTGAAGAGAATTTATTTTTCCAAGATCTCATCTAAATACATTCTTGAATAATTGAAAGATATTATAAACTATGGTACATAATTTTTTTTTAAATTCTATTATAAGACATTTTAATATAAATGATAGAAGAAGCACAATCAAGCTTTATTCATTTATACCTTTGTGCACCTTACCATTTTTTCATGTTTCATCAATATTCTCTTCTATAAATTGGCGAGAGTGATCTTTTGTTGGTAACCGTAGGTCAAGCTAGATTGTCCTAGATGGGGGGTGAGGGAGTGAATAGGACAATTGCGGAATTTTAAATTTCTTTCAAACTTTGGTCAATTAAAATTGGGTCTTTACTAATTAATTAAATTGATCTTCCAAGATATTGAGATTTACAATAAATAATGAATGTGAAGTTAAATCTCAACAAACACAATTTCCCCACACTTAGAAATAAACACAAATGCACAAAGTAAGGTGGGAGGTGAGAAGAGATGGAAAATCTTGACACATGAATTTTTACGTGGTTTGGCAATCTTGCCTACATCTACGCCTCATGTACACCACTTAAGGATTCCACTAATTTCTCCTTCGATGGTGGAAAAGAAACCTATTACAACCTTGATCTCTTTCACGGGTAGAGATCGAACCTTTACAACGCTTGATCTTCTTCATGGGTGAAGATCGGACCGATAACGCTCAAGAGAGAAGACACTCTTCTCTCTTTACAAAGGTTACACCAACCCTATACAAATTACAAAATGATAGAAATAATTTGATTTTTAGAAAAATACCAAGAACGCTTGCCTCTTGATGCTCTAAGTGGCTTTGGCACTTTTTGAAGATCCTCTCCTTTTCTTGGCTTCTTTGATGAAATGTAGATGCTCCAATGATGCCCAACCAAGATGTAGGAGAAGAGAGTTAGGGATGGTGAAGGTTTACCTATAAATACAATCTATCCCTAAAGGTTCTCTCAAATACAAATCCAAGAATGAGCCTAAGATGCTCAAGATTTGCCTATGAGAGCTTTGAGTGTGAGTGAGATTGAGCTCAAGAACTTTGGTAATCTAACTATGGAGTTTTAGTGCTCTTAAATGATTGAGAGTCTTGGAGAATTTTAGAGAGGGTTTTGCTCATCAAGAACCAACCTTTGGAATGTCCTAAGGTTATACATTTAAATCCCTCTTGAAAATATGGCCGTTGGAAGTCGAAATCACAAGAATAGAGCCGTTAAAAACTTCCCATTGCGATTTCACTCGACTAAACTGAAGATTCAGTCGACTGAAATGTCAAGAAATGACCGTTGAAACATCTGGGCATAATTCAGCAGACTGAAATAAGGATTCAGCCGACTGAAACATAGATTCAGCCGACTGAAACTCGGCAGTTTTATACACTTCCACTAAAACAACCATAACTTGCGTTCCCGAACTCAGTTTTGGGAGTTCTTGGGCTTGTTGGAAAGATCACTGAGAGATCTATCTAATCAACAAATTTGGTATAATTTGAGGTCCATTTGATACCTCAAATAATCTCTCAAAATGAAGGTATATGACAAAACTGTTTTAATTTGTTTTGCACCCTTTCATTGAAATGCTCATAACTTGAGCTATACATTTCCAAATTGTGTGTTCTTGGACTTTTTGAAAAGCTCTTTTAGTGCTCCATCAAATCATTAAAATTTTACTAATACTTGGGAATATTTGATGGAAGAAAAACTTTCTCAAAATAGAGCAAAATTCACATAACCTAAGAAATCCAAATTAGTCCAACCAAATTCTAAGTTATGGATTCTAAGGTTTGTCTCAATGGTAATTCTAGGTCTTCTAAGTCATTTCTAAAGTCTAAATACCTGTGTTGGTTGATATTCATGAAGTTCTTCCGATTTCGGTGCAATACCTTCCAAATGACGTATCTTCTGGGGCTTCAAACTTGATTTGACTATATAGGTCTTCCAGAGGCACGATCTTGACACCCGAATAAGGTCACGACAAGTCACATAAATTGACAACTCATGACTCAGTCGGACACAGTCACGGAATTGACAAGTCAGTCTGACTCAGGGGAGGCATATTTAGCTTTTAAGCCAACAGTAGCGTTTTTATACTAATTCTTATGCACATGTCTTAAGAAATAGTAAGATACTCTAAGAAGTCTGAATACTTCCGTCTTTAAAAAAGACATTTAGTTATATACATTGACTCATCACAAGTTAGACTAACTTGGTGTTATTCTCATCATTATATCTATTGATTTAACTAGTGGATACTTTAGATGAAATTGAATTTTGACAATACCAAGTTATTACAACTCAGGCACATCGCACACTCTCACTCGCCACGTGATTTGCAAGGGATGTTGATTCTTTTGTTAATCTACCACTCCATCATATAATACAAACAATTTTTAAACTGTTAGCTTTAACTCTTATTTACTGTAGAGTTTCAGCCCCATAAATAAAAAAAAATCAATAATCTTTTATATCAAATTTAAAGTGAGCGATATTATTAGACAATTACAACAAACAAAGTTTTCTACTCCAAACGGCAACAAAAAGTATATAAATGATTTTTTTCTATTTTTTACTTTTAGCTATTTCTAAGCCTTTTTTTTTTTTTTTGTCATTTACAGAGATTTAATCTTTACTTAGAAGGCACATCTAAAGATACGTAATAGAACGATAAGGTTTAGTGGTTTATTTTTTGTTTTTTCAAAATACGTGTTGTGGCTTAAACTCACAATTATTATAATCTTATAGTTAAACACAAATAATATACCATGAGGCCAATGAATGAAATATATGAAAATGTTAAGGAAATGTATGCATGATCCAACTTCAGATCATCTATCTTGTTGCAACTCTTCCTTTTCTTTTATAAATTCAAATTTGATAAAAACTTTAAAATACTTTGTTAATTTTTATCATGTACTCTTTCAATTATAATTCATACATTTTTACTCTTTCTCAAAGGGCTATTCCAATAGAGTTATCTAATGTGTGAAAATAGAAGCTTACACATGCTCTAAAAATTACTGAAGTATTTTTAAAGACCTTGACATCGTGATCATAAAAAAATTCACCTTAACTTAAGAATGATGGAGGATGATTACAAAGGAAGTGATTGAAACTCTCGCAAACTGAAAGCAAGCATTTGGTAATAGATGATTAGATGAATCTAATAAATTAAAAAGGAAAGTTGATGATTCTCTCAAGACTTGTAAAGTTAGCTTAGCAGCTGAGGGGATTATGAAGAAACTTTTGATGAACAAGAGTCCAAATGTTAATCCAAATCATATGGGAGCCACATTGTCAGTATTAATCATAATAATTTGTCTTTATTCTTATGCATGGTTAGATTATGTTGTAATCTCATGATTGTATTAATCGAATATACTTAGCTTGTATGTATTGGAACTATCCACTATATGTATTTTATGAAAATGACCAGTGACTATCTACGGCATAGTGTGGAAATAATTTGGGCGTGAGTGCAATTTACGGCATGTTTAATTAGAACTCAATGAATTTAAATTTAAATTTAAATTTAAATTTTGAGTGTTAGAGTAGTTCAAATTTAAATCTCATTTTATACTCATAGTAATTTAAAATTTTGAACCCTTAATAAGCACGACTTCATTTGTCTGATTTATATGAGTTAAAAACTTCCAATCTCATTCATTCGTATAGGGATAAGTAGATTTTACCTAAGAGTAATAAAATTAAAATTTGAGTATTGGTGTCTGAACAATTCTTGTTTATTAAACTAATCAAAGCTCAAATAAAAAGCTAACTCGTAAATATAAATTAAAATATAAGAGAGTGAGGGACCAAAAAATTATTCATTTTGAACTCAGTTCACCAAAACTAACATGAACTTTTATTTAAAATTTTTGAAAAAAACTTCTGAACTTTTATTCGTTGAAATTAGACAACATTTTCATCCAAGTTGTGAGATAGATTTACACCATAATTTAGAGAGAGAGGGGGCTGGATGGAAATTAATCTGGAATTCAACTCTCAAAGGAAAGGGTAGCATGGATTGACCTTATGACCGTAGAATGGAGGAAGGAAGCGCAGAAGGCGCTGACAGCACCAGTACAGGAAGGCACGAGTGAAGGCACGTGCGTGCGTGCGTGAGTGGTGGTGGCAGTGGCGGAGGGAAGAGGGCTTTGGACTTCGGACTCACATGACTCGCCACCCGGTTTTCCGCAAACCCATGGAAACCCAGATGCTCTTTGTCGGGCGAGGGGCGCGTCTCTCCGCTGGTCCCCACCATGCCCAGAGGCCCCACTTCTTCATTGCCATCTTTCCTCTGCGAAGCCAGCAGTGCAGCTAACCCCCACCCAACTTTGCTAATCTAACGTAACTCTGTACCATTAGATTATTTTTATTTAATATTTCATATTTCATGTGACATGGCGGCTCCATCATCAAGGTTTAAATTACTTCAAAATTAATATTTATGAAGAAAAACATTTTTAATTATTAAATGTGTTAGTGAAATAGATATTCGTTTCAAAGTATTTAAGTTGAATAATTTAAATCACTTTAATCTCATTTTATTATAAAATATCCACAATTATATTTTAATATTATGAGACAGATTGGACCATAGTATGGCTCAGGATGCAATTAAGACCTTTTTTTAATATAATTTGACACGTATCCTCTCGTAAGCCTATTCAAAAAATATTTTTAAAATATATTCTATTTATATCATAAAAATTTATAAAAATGAATGATTTAATATAAAACATAATATATATATATATGTAATACCCTGCCCCAGATTAGGCAAGTTTTAGCTCGTTAATCTTGTTTAATCGGTTGATCTTGAAGTTTTCGGTCAAGGCTTTAAGGAAAGCCCAAGCGAGACCCAATCTGAGGCCGTAAGCTCGGTGATCCAGCCCGTCGAGCTGGAGGGGTATTTTGGTAATTTACCACTTGTTGTGCATATTTCTATAAATTGTGTGATTTCGTGTATATTATTGGTGAATAATGTTCTCCTTAATGAAGGATTTACATTTCTGATTTTAAAATGAAATTATTTTCTGAAAATGATATTTAAATATCGCCCGAAAGAGAGTTTTAATTATTTTAAATAATTTCGGGAAAGAGATAAATTTTGAAAATGGTATTGGGTGTTGGACCATTTTAAGATTGATCTAGATATTTCATTTCATTACAAAATAAGATTTACAAATTTGTTATTTTTACATTTGTTTAAATAAGTAATTATGGATAAAATGTGATTTTTGTTTAAATCAAGGGTTTTTAGTGAGAAATAAAATCTGAAATTTTTATGGTGACTAAGGTTTTCAAAACCTAACCCATCTGTAAGGTTGGATCAAAGTTTTGAGGTCTTAAATTAGTACTTTTAGTTTTAAAAATCAAAATTTCTTAAATTAGGCCTTTCTGCAAAATTGGAAGATGTGAGGGACTGATCTGCAAAACCAGAGCAGCCTGCACACGCCACTCAGCGTGCACTGGCCGCTCGGCCCTTTTCCCGGCGGTGATCATCACCTCCCGTCGTCATGTCCCATCGGTTTCAGCCGATTTTCCGGCTCAGAGCCTATAAATTCAGGCCCCCTTCTTCTGTTTCAACTCCCACCGATTCCTTCATCTCTCTCTCTCTGTAATTTCATTTTCGGCCGACCCTGTTAAGCTGTTGTTTTTCCAGTAACAGTAAGCTTAAGGAAAAATTTTCAAAACTCAGAATTTCAACCCAGGAATCGAAACCAAGGTATCCATTGCATTCCTTTTGAAATTCTAACCGATTTAGAATCAAGAAAATCAGTTTTTGACCATGTTTTCAATCAGAAAAACCAGTTTTAAGTTTTAAGGAAAACCATGGGTTTCATGTACCCGTGAGGATTTGACCTTAAAATCGGATGGCCCTTTGAGCTTCTGAGCTCCAAACCAATCCCTGTGGAAAGAGGGCTCCCAGAGGAGTCCATCAAACCAGACCGATGTGAAAAACGAATCAGGGAAGCCCTCCCTTTTTGGAATCGTATTTCACTGTTCATCCGCCGTCACTGTCTGCAGTTGCAGACAGCTGAGGAAGACGACTCTCGGAAGGTCCGAGAGCCGTTCTTCGGAAGGTCCGATCCTTCGGACGGTCCGACCCTCGGACGTTCCGAGCTTCGACTCGAAGCCCAGTCAACCCGAGGCGAGCCAGAACCCTTCGGATGGACCGAGCCCAGCTCGGAAGGACCGAGCCAGTTCGGAAGAACTGAGCCATTTCGGAAGGTCCGAACATCCTCGGAAGGTCTGATCCTGTCTTCGGACGTTCCGAGTTTGCAGACCCACCAGACTTCTGTTTTTCTGTTTTTCCTGTTCGGATGGACTTCGGACGGTCCGAGACCCAGTCTTCGGACGATCCGAAGTCAGGCCTCAAGTTCCGAGGCCAGTGACTCAGTTTAGAGTGGTTCGGATGATCCGAAG
Organism: Chimonanthus salicifolius; assembly: GCA_013350335.1. Taxonomy (NCBI): domain Eukaryota; kingdom Viridiplantae; phylum Streptophyta; class Magnoliopsida; order Laurales; family Calycanthaceae; genus Chimonanthus; species Chimonanthus salicifolius. Next base: position 62,337,479 of record CM023539.1, read on the forward strand.
CCACTGCACCCAGTTCCGAGGCAATGTTCCGAGGAATACTGTTTCAAAGGATAAAATATTGTTGGAGTATTGTTTTTGTCAAAATCTTGATTATTATTTGATGTGATTAATGATGTGATGATTTATACCCCCTTGTTAATTAAAAATGTACTAATCCTTTTTCCTCTTATTATTTATAGTGTAAATACTATTGTATACGCTTTCAGTCCGACACTAGTCGGGAACTGAGTGATTCACTTTCAGGACGACACTATAGTCGGGTACTGAGTGACCTCGAGGCCTACTCAAAATGTCAGCTCTGGTCCTATCCAGAAGACAACCGAGAAGTGACCCGAGGATCTAGACCTCACTCAATAAGTCAATCTGGTCAATGCCCAGAAGACAATATGAGTTTGGACTGAGCCCCTTATGTTATTATATTATTATCTTGTGGATAATTTAAAAAGGATAGAAACCAAGTAAGAGACTCATTTCCATGAACCCTGTATATTTTGTGGGAAAACGTGTGATTTCCAAAATACTACGTATAAGTACGTATCTGATATGTATATTGATTGTGCACTTGTATGTTGTTTGACAGAGACCGCGAAACCACACGATCAAGGTGAGGGAACTTAACTTTGCAGTTAAAATGTAAACAGGTTTGGTTATTGGATATGGATATCGAACAATGAATGGTTTCAGATTTGATGAACCCACTCATATGTCTGAATGTGACGCACTATGGTAAGAGTGCTTATGATGCTGGCCTAGACTTGACGCACTATGGTAAGAGTGCCGACGATGATTGTGATATTACGATGTTGATCGTATGAGTGTGTATTACTGCTTCCACGTGCCTGGACTATTGAATCAATATCGGCCATATGAGAGATGGTTTATGTCTACTGGACCACGGGTGGACTGTGGGGCGTCAGTTGCTGACTTGAGGGTGTCAGTACCGGCTACGTTTAAGAGCCGGAGATGTACTTGCAAGGATGTATTTTGACCGTGTCGGGACCTAATACTATTGTTGTCAATATGGTGCCAAGAGGTTACGGTGGATGACAGCAGTAATGGAAAGATGATGAAAGGATGAAAATGATGATGAGACTTTATATTGTGATTCTATTATCAAGCATGAGATGTTATATTACAACTGTTGATTATATATTCACCTGTTGTTTACTTAACTGCATTGTTATATTTCTTTCACTGGGCTAGTTAGCTCACCCCACTCACCTTTCAGGCATTGAACCAGAGGAGGAGGACCCTCCGTTTGAGGCTTAGTGTGGTTAAGCTGCGGCGTTGCTTTGGGATTCCCACTGAGGGGAATACCCTTGTGTTTATGCTTTCTGGTTCTTGGAACCATTTTCCTTTGTAAAGTACCGAGTGTGGTACTTGGCGTGCGTCAATGGGTTGAACTAGGACTGCTGCGTTTCTGTAGCTACTCTGATGTGATTTTGTAAACAATGTAATAGGCCATGTTGCCTTTTTGACAATGTTTGGAATGATTGAATTTCCTACGCCTTGTATTAATCAATGTTGGGTTTGATTTGAGCATGTTATGTTATTATTATGTTTTGGTTTTTTTGAGAAGCGTATGGTACATGTTTGAGTCCACTTAACGGGCAAATGTGTAACCACTGGGCCTAACTGTTGATCCGGCCCAGTAAGAATGTTTGTGGTTCAGTTTATCTTTCAAAAAAAAAAAAATCAGTCGCGTTCCGGGCCCACCGGTCGGGTCGGGGCGTGACAGCTTGGTATCAGAGCATAGGCTCAAACTCTAGGACTGTGATGGGTTACGACCTAGTTAGACTTGTCCCTATGTTGGAGGACCAGGGGACATACCCTGTTTGACCTATAGAGTGTTCAGATATAAGTCAGCGACTTATCCGGACGACCTCTATTACCTTGGTGTTGGTGTAGGATCTTCTTCGAAAGATTAGAGTGTGTCGGAATTTCGGGGAGATTTTGTTTTGTAAAGGTTGAGTCTTGTCATGTTGTTTTGTTGGGTTTTTCAAACCCTAATGTTTGTGATTGTAATGCTTTGAAATGTTTCCTAATGTATTGTACAACTTGTGTGATATTTGTCTTGAATCTCTGAAAATGGTTAAGTAATATTTATAATTGTAAATAACAGATGTCGGGACCCAACGCTAGTAGAACCGTTTACCGTGGGAGGAGGACTGGTCTTCCACCCCGTAACTTATCCAACGAGGCGATCAGAGCGGCGGTTGAAGCATTTCGACAGATAGCTGAAAATATGCGAGTTCCGCCAGTCCAAACGCCAGAGGAGAGAGCCACCTCGGCTCTGAAAGAGTTCAAGCGTATGAACCCGATGAGTTTTTCGGGAACAGAAGACCCTAGTGTTGCAAGGAACTGGCTGACTCAAATTAGCTGGATCCTTAATACCTTAGCAGTTGCCAACAACTTGCGAGTGACCTTGGCAGCATACCAGCTTGAAGGGAATGCCTACGAATGGTGGGAAGCGATGAACTTGGTTCGTAACCATGAGCCAATGACGTGGGAAGAATTCTCTGCAGCCTTTCTGGCACGTTATTTCCCAAAGAGAGTGCAGGAGACGAGAAAGAAGGAATTCCTCAACATCCAACAAGGTTCAGACTCTGTGGCACAATACGCCAGGCGCTTCACCGACTTGATGTCGTTTGCACCTTGGATCGTGGCAAACGAAGAGGAAAAGATTCAGCATGTTGGGAATGAACTTCGACCGTATCTACAGCAGCAAGTAGCCGGCCTAGTTTTCGACACTTTGAAAGAAATCTTCGATCGAGCTTCGAAGGAAGAGGCAGTAAACTCCATCAATCGGAGCATCAACAGCTCCCAGAGACCTTCTTCCAACAAGAAGACTAAGTGTAACCAGCAGAAGCCACTCCGTAAGAAAAGGCCCTTCTTTAAGAAGAGCAAGCCTAGCACAGGACAGTCGAGTCGGCCTGACTCCCGACGATTCGTGTGCTTCACCTGCAGCCAGCCTGGGCATACTTCAAAGTCTTGCCCATCAGGAGGAAAGAAGGCGTGTCATCGTTGCAAGAGAACCGGACACTTCCTTAGGGAGTGCCCCTTTATCGGTGGAGCTATACCGTCGCAAGGCGCACAAGTTTCTCTCTCGGTGGCGCGACCGTCCGTCGGTCAAGGTTCTCAGCAGACCATTCAAGAGAGAGTCTACACGATTGAGACTCAGAAGGAAAAGCCAGTGGAGAATACCGTGTTGGAAGGTACCCTTGATCTTTTTAGTCTTTTGACTCGAGTGTTGTTTGATACCGGTGTTTTGCTTTCCTTTATTTCCTAGAACTTGTTGTGATAGTTTGGGTTTGAAACCGGTAGAAGTAGTTAAACCACTAATGGTAGTTTCACCTTTGGGTAAGAAGGCTTTGGCAAACCAAGAGTGTAGATCTTGTGTTCTGAAGATTAGCGGAGTGGAGTTGTCCTATGATTTTCTGGTTCTGGAAATGACGGACTTTGGACATCATCCTTGGTATGGATCGGTTGTCTGTTTTTGAGATCTTGTTAGACTGTTCTCAAAGGAGGATCCGTGGGGTCTCCTCAACCGGTAAGAGGTTTATGGAGAAGTTAGTACCTTATGAAAGGATGAGAGTCACTTTCTCTAGCATTAGGGCGTATCCCGGTAGTGTGGTGGCAAGCATGGGTTGGGAAGATGTAGGTGGTGTAGGGTCTGTTGCTCCTCGGGTGGTGTGTGAGTTTATGGATGTTTTTCCTGACCAATTGGCTGGGCTACCTCCACGCCGAGAGATAGAGTTTGTTTTAGACCTACAGCCAAGAACATCTCCCATTTCCATAGCACCTTATCGGATAGCACCGGCAGAGACGATAGAGCAATCTATGTAGGTAGAATAGCTTCTTAGGCTTGGTTTTATCCGTCAGAGTAACTCGCCATGGGGCGCACCTGCTCTCTTTGTGAAAAAGAAGGATGGATCGATGATGATGTGTTTGGATTACCGACGGCTTGACCAGGTAACTATTGAGAATAAGTATCCGTTGCCTAGAATAGACGACCTCTTTGATCTTTTGGGGGGGAATCAAAGTGCTTTTCGAAAATCAATTTGAAGTCGAGTTATCATCAGTTGCGGATTTGAGAGGAAGACTGCTATTCGGACACAGTATGGCTTGTACGAGTTTGTTGTGATGCCTTTTGGTTTGACGAACGCGCCAGCCATGTTCATGGACTTAATGAATCGTGTGTTTCGACCGTATCTGCGAGAGTTCGTGATAGTCTTCATCGACGATATCTTGATCTTTTCGTCGTCAGAGGTAGGAGACAAAGCGCTGCTAGGACCTGATCTAGTGCGTGAGACGTCAGAGCAAGTTGAAGTGATCAGACAGCGTCTCAAAACAGCTCAGAGCAGACAGAAGAGTTATGCTGACAAAAGGCGACGACCTTTGGAGTTTGCAGTTGGCGACCAAGTTTTCTTACGTGTGGCACCACGTCATGGAGTGCAGCGGTTCGGGCGCAAGGGAAACCTATCACCTCGATGTGTTGGACCCTTTGAGATCTTGAAAAGGATAGGTGAAGTGGCCTATCAGTTGGATCTTCCTCAGGCTTTGGAGAAAGTACATAGTACGTTCCACGTGTCCATGCTAAGGAAGTACGAGCCTGACCCGTCGCATGTGATCAGTTTTGAAGAGATTAAGGTATCAGAGGACTTAACTTTTGAAGAAGCGCCAGTCAAGATTCTAGAACGTCGGACTCAAGAGCTCAGGAGGAAGTCTATACCTCTAGTGCGAGTGTTGTGGCAACATCGCGACGTGCAGCATGAGACGTGGGAACCTGAATCGTCGGTGATGAAGCTGTACCCTGGCTTGTTTACAGGCCAAGAAGGTAGAATTTGTTTTAAATTTCGGGACGAAATTTTCTTTTAGGGGGGTAGGATGTAATACCCTGCCCCAGATTAGGCAAGTTTTAGCTCGTTAATCTTGTTTAATCGGTTGATCTTGAAGTTTTCGGTCAAGGCTTTAAGGAAAGCCCAAGCGAGACCCAATCTGAGGTCGTAAGCTCGGTGATCCAGCCCGTCGAGCTGGAGGGGTATTTTGGTAATTTACCACTTGTTGTGCATATTTCTATAAATTGTGTGATTTCGTGTATATTATTGGTGAATAATGTTCTCCTTAATGAAGGATTTACATTTCTGATTTTAAAATGAAATTATTTTCTGAAAATGATATTTAAATATCGCCCGAAAGAGAGTTTTAATTATTTTAAATAATTTCGGGAAAGAGATAAATTTTGAAAATGGTATTGGGTGTTGGACCATTTTAAGATTGATCTAGATATTTCATTTCATTACAAAATAAGATTTACAAATTTGTTATTTTTACATTTGTTTAAATAAGTAATTATGGATAAAATGTGATTTTTGTTTAAATCAAGGGTTTTTAGTGAGAAATAAAATCTGAAATTTTTATGGTGACTAAGGTTTTCAAAACCTAACCCATCTGTAAGGTTGGATCAAAGTTTTGAGGTCTTAAATTAGTACTTTTAGTTTTAAAAATCAAAATTTCTTAAATTAGGCCTTTCTGCAAAATTGGAAGATGTGAGGGACTGATCTGCAAAACCAGAGCAGCCTGCACACGCCACTCAGCGTGCACTGGCCGCTCGGCCCTTTTCCCGGCGGTGATCATCACCTCCCGTCGTCATGTCCCATCGGTTTCAGCCGATTTTCCGGCTCAGAGCCTATAAATTCAGGCCCCCTTCTTCTGTTTCAACTCCCACCGATTCCTTCATCTCTCTCTCTCTGTAATTTCATTTTCGGCCGACCCTGTTAAGCTGCTGTTTTTCCAGTAACAGTAAGCTTAAGGAAAAATTTTCAAAACTCAGAATTTCAACCCAGGAATCGAAACCAAGGTATCCATTGCATTCCTTTTGAAATTCTAACCGATTTAGAATCAAGAAAATCAGTTTTTGACCATGTTTTCAATCAGAAAAACCAGTTTTAAGTTTTAAGGAAAACCATGGGTTTCATGTACCCGTGAGGATTTGACCTTAAAATCGGATGGCCCTTTGAGCTTCTGAGCTCCAAACCAATCCCTGTGGAAAGAGGGCTCCCAGAGGAGTCCATCAAACCAGACCGATGTGAAAAACGAATCAGGGAAGCCCTCCCTTTTTGGAATCGTATTTCACTGTTCATCCGCCGTCACTGTCTGCAGTTGCAGACAGCTGAGGAAGACGACTCTCGGAAGGTCCGAGAGCCGTTCTTCGGAAGGTCCGATCCTTCGGACGGTCCGACCCTCGGACGTTCCGAGCTTCGACCCGAAGCCCAGTCAACCCGAGGCGAGCCAGAACCCTTCGGATGGACCGAGCCCAGCTCGGAAGGACCGAGCCAGTTCGGAAGAACCGAGCCATTTCGGAAGGTCCGAACATCCTCGGAAGGTCTGATCCTGTCTTCGGACGTTCCGAGTTTGCAGACCCACCAGACTTCTGTTTTTCTGTTTTTCCTGTTCGGATGGACTTCGGACGGTCCGAGACCCAGTTTTCGGACGATCCGAAGTCAGGCCTCAAGTTCCGAGGCCAGTGACTCAGTTTAGAGTGGTTCGGATGATCCGAAGCCACTGCACCCAGTTCCGAGGCAATGTTCCGAGGAATACTGTTTCAAAGGATAAAATATTGTTGGAGTATTGTTTTTGTCAAAATCTTGATTATTATTTGATGTGATTAATGATGTGATGATTTATACCCCCTTGTTAATTAAAAATGTACTAATCCTTTTTCCTCTTATTATTTATAGTGTAAATACTATTGTATACGCTTTCAGTCCGACACTAGTCGGGAACTGAGTGATTCACTTTCAGGACGACACTATAGTCGGGTACTGAGTGACCTCGAGGCCTACTCAAAATGTCAGCTCTGGTCCTATCCAGAAGACAACCGAGAAGTGACCCGAGGATCTAGACCTCACTCAATAAGTCAATCTGGTCAATGCCCAGAAGACAATATGAGTTTGGACTGAGCCCCTTATGTTATTATATTATTATCTTGTGGATAATTTAAAAAGGATAGAAACCAAGTAAGAGACTCATTTCCATGAACCCTGTATATTTTGTGGGAAAACGTGTGATTTCCAAAATACTACGTATAAGTACGTATCTGATATGTATATTGATTGTGCACTTGTATGTTGTTTGACAGAGACCGCGAAACCACACGATCAAGGTGAGGGAACTTAACTTTGCAGTTAAAATGTAAACAGGTTTGGTTATTGGATATGGATATCGAACAATGAATGGTTTCAGATTTGATGAACCCACTCATATGTCTGAATGTGACGCACTATGGTAAGAGTGCTTATGATGCTGGCCTAGACTTGACGCACTATGGTAAGAGTGCCGACGATGATTGTGATATTACGATGTTGATCGTATGAGTGTGTATTACTGCTTCCACGTGCCTGGACTATTGAATCAATATCGGCCATATGAGAGATGGTTTATGTCTACTGGACCACGGGTGGACTGTGGGGCGTCAGTTGCTGACTTGAGGGTGTCAGTACCGGCTACGTTTAAGAGCCGGAGATGTACTTGCAAGGATGTATTTTGACCGTGTCGGGACCTAATACTATTGTTGTCAATATGGTGCCAAGAGGTTACGGTGGATGACAGCAGTAATGGAAAGATGATGAAAGGATGAAAATGATGATGAGACTTTATATTGTGATTCTATTATCAAGCATGAGATGTTATATTACAACTGTTGATTATATATTCACCTGTTGTTTACTTAACTGCATTGTTATATTTCTTTCACTGGGCTAGTTAGCTCACCCCACTCACCTTTCAGGCATTGAACCAGAGGAGGAGGACCCTCCGTTTGAGGCTTAGTGTGGTTAAGCTGCGGCGTTGCTTTGGGATTCCCACTGAGGGGAATACCCTTGTGTTTATGCTTTCTGGTTCTTGGAACCATTTTCCTTTGTAAAGTACCGAGTGTGGTACTTGGCGTGCGTCAATGGGTTGAACTAGGACTGCTGCGTTTCTGTAGCTACTCTGATGTGATTTTGTAAACAATGTAATAGGCCATGTTGCCTTTTTGACAATGTTTGGAATGATTGAATTTCCTACGCCTTGTATTAATCAATGTTGGGTTTGATTTGAGCATGTTATGTTATTATTATGTTTTGGTTTTTTTGAGAAGCGTATGGTACATGTTTGAGTCCACTTAACGGGCAAATGTGTAACCACTGGGCCTAACTGTTGATCCGGCCCAGTAAGAATGTTTGTGGTTCAGTTTATCTTTCAAAAAAAAAAAAATCAGTCGCGTTCCGGGCCCACCGGTCGGGTCGGGGCGTGACAATATATATATATATATATATATATATATATATATATATATATATTAAATATTCTCCTCGTTGCAAGCTCAATCATCCCTACGTTCAAGTGAAAATGGTCCTCAGGCAACAGGCATGTAGGGGTGAAACTTGGGTTGGGTTTTGGCCCGACCCGACTGACCCGACCCGAAAATAGCGTGGGCTGGGTTATAGAAATTGTAAACTCGGGTCGGGTTGGGTTAGGAAAAAAAAAACCCGACTGAAATTCAGGTCGGGTTGGGCTGAAGAATTTAAATTTCAACCCGACCCGACCCGAACCGACCCGAAAAAGCCCGACCTGGAAAAACACGACCCGAATTTATAACTTAAATAAAACCCTACGCCCTTTCCACTTCCATTCCCCTCTTTTGAAAATTGATATCTACCTCTTCCACTTCCTCTTCCTCTTCCCCTCTTTAAAAAATCGGGCTAACTTGGGCTAACTCGGGTCGGGTCAGGTCAACTCTCGGGTTGAGAGTATTAGCAATTCGGGTCGGGTTGGGTTGACATACTCGGGTTTGCAATTCGGGTCGGGTCGGGTCGGGTTCAAAATTTTTTGACATGGGTTAGGGCTGGGTTTGTCAAAACCCGGCCCGCCTGACCCGAGTTTCAGCCCTACAGGCATGTAATTCCTTATCGCGTCTACAGCCGCGTAGAAATGTATATTACGTGTAATAACTAGGTTGGAAAGTTTCATATTTTCATAAAAAAAATTCACAAAACTTTTCAATTTAATTTTAAATATTTTGAATTTTAAAATATGTAGAGTCCAACCCCCACTAAACGTGCAGCTTTCTCAGAGAAAATCAATGATCCGATCTCTTCGAAATTGCTGATATAATTTTGATTGAAAGATACAATATAGTTTGAAACTCTAATATGTAAATTCAAATTTTGAATTTAGACTTAGTTATCATTTTTTTTCTAAGAGATTTTTAAACTATAATTTTTTTTTTGAATTTATATATGAGAAACTGCCGGATACCCAGCGTAAAACCCTCATGAGAGAGCCCACTACTTGTAGGGCACACCGAGATTAGGCCATGGGGGCTCGAATCTACAACCTCTTGCTTCCTGAGACGATAGGCAACCAACTGAGCTACACATGTATGTGAAATATTTGAAGAGAAGAGGAAAGCTCATGGGACTTGGTGAATCATTCTTTGATTCAAGTCCGTTGGCTCTCACTCGATCAATCCATTATCAAGCGAGTAGCATTCTCATCAAGTTGGTCACTCTTTTGGACCAAAATGGTAGAGATCAAACCAAACCATACAACTTGAACACAAAGTGAGAGAGATGAAATTACCAAGAATAGAACAAGAATGTACTCATTTAAATTGAACACAGAGAGATTACAGAGACTTAAACTCTCACTTACACACTTAGAATACTTCACCAACTTCACAACACTTTGGGGAGTTCAACTTTTTCCATGCCATCACTTATGTTAGCCTTCCATGTCCACCAAACATCCAAACTGAGTGGGAAACTGAACCAGTAAAATCAAGACCATTATATGTAAATATTGATCGATATTTTTTGAATTTTTCATATGTTGATATGAAAAATTAAGTATATTTATTATTTTGTTTGCCCAGATTTTGGTATTAATCAGATGTCAGATTGTAGACAGCTTTGATTGAGGTGTTTTTGTGGTTGTTTACTTGGTTACAGTGACTGTAAAAATGAGAATAATGGGATGGCCATACACTGGCTTTTTTATAATTATAATGCATGGATTGGAAATTTGGAAGTTGGGAAGCAAAAACAAGATAAAGAAGGCCAGGTCATAAAGAGGGAAAGCAAGAGCAGCGCCAACATTGCTGATGGACGAACTGCTAATTGCTACTCTCCACGATTCTCCTAAAATTTCGCCAAGAGAATCTCTGATAATAAACTAAACTTACATGATGTAGTCACCTCTCTTCCTTCCATCAGTCCATTGACCAAAAATATCCATCCAACCAAAATGTTGGTCGTGTTAAAATCATGCTTATTATTATCATTTCATAGATTTTTGATAAAATATTTAGACAAAATTTAGTGAGGACGATGATTCAAATATTAATTTACTTATTAGATTTCACCTCCGATATGAAGTTATTGACTATGGCTGTGTGTACTTACTAATATTTTGTATTGGAGTGATCGCTAAGGATCTTTAGAAAGTATGAGTCCTTAGTTCGATTCATACTCTACATTAAAATGTCACTCTCTATAAATTTTCTCGGTGTGTAAGGGCAGGAAGACTTGCACATGCTTTGAAAATTAGTCGGGTGCTCCAAGAGACCTGACCATCTTAGATCCTAAAAAAAAATTCTTTCCATTAAAATCGAAAGCTACACCATTGGTATCATACTGTTATCAGAGGCATGGTAGCGTTACTCCCTTTTCTATCAGGGGTCATGTTTAAGCAAGCTGAAGGACATTTTCTCGGATATAAAAGAATGCTTACTTATATAAAAAAAAATGGGTGCTAAATCAAAATCCATTGTTTTTCTTTTTTATATATTTTTTGGATGCTTGTGATTGTGGTACAATTGCAGGTGTGTTGTATTTGTTTACAATTTTAAGTGAATCACGTCAAAGGAAAGGCTTCTACATCTAATCTAGATAGATTGGAAAATTAGCATTGGTGATAATAAATGGTGTACCGTATGGGCAATACATAGCTACTGTTTTTAGAAATGATACCAAATGTTTATATATATATATATATATATATATATATATATATATATTTAGGTTTCTCAATCATTTGTGTCACTTAAAAACAATTGTATACCTCAGTTTCGAATTTTTCTGATTTTCTATTTCTTAGATATTTTTATACCGATCTTTTTTCTCCAAACAATATTGTCCGATACATAAATATATTTGTTATTTCAAAAAATAGATATGTTATTAAGTGATAATATGAATCCAAGAGTTAATGAGGTTTAGTCTGGTACACAAGTTTTAGTCGGGTCTATGCCCATGATCTTAAATTAGGGTTCCTCATCATCAAAACTCGTTTATCAAAGACTAGCAAATTCACTGTATAATGCCCATATCCCTAGTGTTGGAACTAGGATTGATTAAATGGGCCATCCTATTTTGTCTAAACACTTGGTCAAATATTATGATCCAATCCAGCTATTGGTCATCAAGTTAAAGCCTTAATTCAGCCTGTTAACACTTGTTTAGATCCGTGGAACCATCCACAGAATGTACAACTGAAGGACTTTATATAAAGCTTTCATGTTCTAAAGTATGTTAACTCTATAGAGAATATGTGCAATTTATTCGTAGAACTGAGTGTTTCTATAAATTTATATAAATTAGCACTTCAAAATTCAAATAGAGCCAGAGACCATCTGAAGCTTGGCATGATCTGAGCCTCTTTGTTAAATGTGTCTGGTCTAGTTTACAAATCCAAGCTTGAGTTGCCGAACAAAAATGCCAATAAATGGGCTAATCACTGGCATGATTCAAGCTTATGACTGTCCGTGGAATTGCCAATATACTCCAACTTTGTTGCAAATATTATAGAAATGCCTAGATTTAGCAATCTCTTAAGTTTCAGAAACCCCTCTAGGCAACCAGTTCAAGCACATTGAGTTGCTAGATTTTTTTGGGTTGAAGATGTCTCTCATTCTTGTCTAATGTTAAGGATCCAAGGAGGTCCTAATTTTGGACCCTACAGTGTTGGGCAGGTTCAGTTAATCCGAATTCTGGACTTATTTGCTACAAGACTGAGCCTTGAAATTCAGGGTTTCATCTGACAGTAGACCGAAGCTGCCACAACCTAGTTGAAACTAGAAAACCTAATTTACTGATATCAGTGGAACCTGGGGTTCATGTTGAATGTTAGAACTTAGAAGTAAAGGGTTGGAAATATTTGTTCTAAAAAAATATTTGTTATAATTAATTCTGACTTTATTCAAAGGAGTTAGAGTGATGGTTAGGAATCCATCTCAAAAAACAGGAGTCCTGACTTCGATTTCCACTCAACCTCAAAGGAACACATTTCATAAAATTCAATAATGTTAGGCGAATTCACTTTTTTCTTAACAAGAGAATAACTTTTCCTCATAATTTTTTTTAAGAAAGAACTTCTTTTCAATCCAAATGTAACCTAATGCAGAGGGATAAAATAGAATCAAAAGCAAGGATTAGCAGACTAGTGTAGAGAGGGACCTCATCTCCACTACTTCTCCTTGAATTTGCTTGTCTCGAATTAACCTTGTACTTTAACTCATTGCTTCTCTATCCACACACACTGAGTAATTCTATAGGGAGTGACTCTATGAGGAATAGTTGAAATTGAACTCAGAACTTCCATTTTCTGAGACATATTCCTCACCCATGCTACAATCTATTATAAAACAAGAGCCCTCTGCATTTATTTTTATAGAAAACTAATTTTTGGTTTTTTATTTTTTATTTTTGATTTTATTCAAAAGCCCAGATTGTAGTTTGGACAATGGACTCCAAAAATCAACCTTGTGCAGTGAGTTACAGGCGTGTGTGATAGATCAATGATTAGAAGAACTCTTCATATTTCATGTCTAAGAACTTCTTGGAACAGGAATAACATTCCTACAATATCTTAATCATTTTGTAAATTGAAAAGGAGCAATCTTCCAATGATAAAAATTCACTTTTAGACGGTAAAAGAGGGCTTTCTCATTGAGATTTGTACTGAATACAAATTCAAAATCATATAGACCAATGCAAATAAAAGGATGAATTGATATTACCTCATGTATGAATCTAGATCATCTAATGCCTAGACACCAACAATTCCTTGGTGCATCCATCAAGATCTGCCACATTGATAAAGATTATTCTGTTCATCCAATCCTTATATAAAAAAAAAAATGGAAAAAAAAAAAAAAAACTATGGCACTAGGGTTATTTTCATCATTTCTATTTTGTTGAAGGATTATGAAATTTTAAATGACCACCTTTGTATTAGATTTTATTTAGATGCACCAGCTAGGTTCCTCATGCATGGAGGTTTTTTTTAAGACCAAGGTGTCCAGGCTTCTTAGCACTTGACTAATCCTTAGGACATGTGTAAAGCTCTCTATCCACACACACCGGATAACACTACGAGGAGTGATAATTTTATATTGAGAGAACTTGAACTCAAAACCTCCTTCATCTCAAGTGGGTGACCGTCAAACCAACCCTCACATGTTCATCTTACATATTCATCTTTCATCAACCATTAGAAATTTGGTTGAACGAAACCCACATGGGTGTAGTTCAACTGGTTGCCTCCCGTCTCAGGAAGCAGAAGGTTGCGGGTTCAAGCCCCCATGACCTAACCTTGGTGTGTCCTAAGGGTGATGTGTTCACCCATGAAGGTTTTAGTAGGACTCTGTCTAAGTTTCTCACAAGTAAATTTCAAAAAAAAAAAAATGGTTGAATTGACTTCCACAATGCTTCTCTGATCCCTAACACCAATCCCAGCTGTAGTTCACCAAGACAGCAAGATTTCTTTGTATTTTTTGGAGGATAGTCATCTTGATTCTTGATCTCCTCTTTCACAGCTACAATTATAGATCCTTGAATGCATTGAAGAACTTGTAGTTAATGAAGTTGACAGTTCCCAAGACCTTCAATTTGGGTTTCATACTCTCTTCACATTTCTACTCAGATGTGAGTGAAACATCCATTTGTTGTATGCATGGGAACTTGGGTCTTGAGGTCTTTGTTATCTTCCCATTAGAGAGGGAGGGAGAAGCAAACATAGAAACCCGTTGCAAGAAATTATTATCTTAATGATTATATTAATCAAGTCTATCTTATTTTAATCAAGAAACTAATCCACTACCCTCTACATAAACTAATCCATGGACCACTTGAAAAACAATTGCATCCATGTGACTGGCATCAGTTTGCCCCAAATATGCGTTCTATTTCATGTTTCCACCTACTCAGAAGTCTACTTTCTCTTCAAAGTGACCCACAAATTTCCATCCTTATCTGTTCATATTTGAAACCGGACCAATCCAAAGGTCATTACCAACTTAATTAATCTTATTTCATCGAGTTTTGGGATTACTTTTATATGCTAAGCAGCCGACCACTCCGAGGCTCCCATGTGAACGATGGCTGATCGATTTGGAATCTATTAAGTCTTCCTACACCCACCCGGTCGATGTCACTGTGAAACACCGGCACGGCAGGGAGAACCAGGTAGCCGCCTGTGTCAACGGTTTCTGTTCACAGTAATGAACTCCTAAACATTAAGATTTAAGACTAGGAGGGGCCCTGAACTTGATCACTTTCTACTGTCTCAGCTGGTTTTAACTTAATTAAGATCTTAATTCTTTGTTAAGCTTCAACTGCGGACAGTTTCCTACAGGCTGATTGGGTCTGTCATGTATTTTGATACAGAATCATATATAAAATTAAGGTTGATTTAGTAATTTATGTAGAGAACTGTTTCTCGTCTTTAACTTTTACCACCTTAGTTAAAATGTGGAATAGCACACGTTTCTCTGAAACTGTTTAAGAATAAAGGGACCAACGTGTTGATAATTCTATGGCCTAAGGAACAGCTAACACAACAATTTTTTTCTATCTAATTATATGTTGATGGAGATAAAAATATTCTATATTATTTTTTTTTTTTTTTTTTATGATCAAGTTGTCCATGTGTCTCACCTGTATAGGACAGAGAATAATTTTAACTTAACTAGTCCTTATAGCACGTCCAAGCCTTTCAATCTCACACACACCCAGTAAGCAATTACATGGAGTGATCCATTGAGGTTGAGTTTAAATCGAACTTAAAACCCTATTTTTTGAAGTGGATGTATTAACCAAAGAGTTAAATATTCTACCTTTATTCACGTGGGAGATTCTGCACAGGTGTAGGAACACACCATGGTTCAACCCTTAAAGTTAAGAACACCAATTAAACAAACATATTATTAGGTAGAAAGGATCTACATTCAGCAAAAGGGCAGTTAAAATTATCATTATCAAAAGATAGAATTAAAAAGAGTTTTTCACAGAAGTAGAAATTTTAGACTATTATAGTTTTTCTAACCTTCCTTGTTCGTGACTTGCCTTTTTTGTTATTGACTTCATTACTTGCAGTAAAAGAGTCCACATAAAGTTAGAACAAATTGCTGATTTCTAAATGGATTGATAGTTCTAACTAAGTACAGTCACCTTGTTAAAATAATAATACACTGAAAAATAAATGGCTTCTTTTTAATTCTACAAAACTCTTTGTTTATCGTGCCAGATAATAAAGAAATAGCAGTGGATATAATAATTAAGGAGATTATAGCTTCTTGTGTCAAACTACGAACAAGTATATCTAAAAGCCTTGCCTATAACAATAGTCTCTTGAATGCAGGAATTTGTACAATGTCATGTATAAGTATGTAATAATTTATATTAAATCAAAGTAATTTTTGATAAATTATATATTAAAATATTTTTTTAATAAATCCATCATCATCTCATTTGATAAGTTCAGTTTACATAATAATATTAAATGGAGATTGGAAATCTGTACTAGATCATAGTAATGGGTTCGTTGTTTTGTGCAATCAATTGGAATGACCAACTTGAAGTGTGAAGGTAACTTCAGATCTTGTATTTATGAAAAGAGGATAACAAGTCATGTAGAATTTTTTTTCTAAGAAAAACTCTACCGTGTCTCAGTTGTTAGGGAGATATTCAGTAAAATGGATTTTTGGGTCCACTTTTTTGGGTCTAATGTAAAAGGAATTATATCAATAATTCTTGTACAAAGTTTTACCTCCATATAATTTTATCCTTTGATTTTAAACCTTTAAAAATCAATGAACTATACTCATCAAAAATTAAAGATAGGCATTATATAATTTAGATCATCAATTAATAGTGATACTTTCTATATTCCATATCTATGTAAATCACCTGTCAAATGAATCTAAATTGTAGGACTTAACGATTGATCTAATGGCATATTTGGTTAGTATGTCTCACTAGGCTAATTCTTTTTGAAACACAACCTAAGTTGATGAAATGGCCCTACAAAATTAAATTTTGAATAAATTAATTTTAATTTTATTTACTCAAAATAAATGGAAAGGGTGTTTAAATGGGGTTTATTTTATTAATCGGCATCTCAACAATCTTTATTTTAGTTTAGTAAGATTGATATCTGCAACAAAATGGTCAATATTATTGGAATTAAAATAGGGTCACTATCACATGAATTAAAAGTGTCTTTGGTTAGGTTGCACAGTGGGCCATGAACCCTAGTTAAGTTAGGTTGACCATGAATCATGGATTGGGTTGGTTGAGTCATAAATTGGGAAATCACGATTTAAGTTTGGATAGACTCATCTCGGCGTTGGTCTTAGTTCCTGTTGGACTAAGGGTTTTCAGTTCCCACGTGATCCTCTCTGATCCACCCGTTCTTCTAGTGTTGGTGTCGGACCCTCCTGTAAGCCTCAGCTACCCCTCAGTCGTTTCCAACTCCAGTCCTTAAACTGGCCTATTCCCTTTCCTCAAGCTTTGCTGAAAGCCTATCCTATTTTCAGATGGCCTTTGCCTCTTCAATCTTTGCAGTTGGACGCGAGGGTGGCGATTGAGAACCCTAAGCCAGCATATCTTGATGACCTGCCTCAATCGAAATTTGAAATGGTGTTTGAAATTTCACAGCTACAATCAGAAGATGCCAATTTTTCTGCAATTAAAGGTTCAGCACATGATCTAGAGAATGACGATTTGAATTCTTTGAAGGCTAGGGGTTACTCTGAAGAAAACGGTAGATCAATCTTAGAGATTGACAAAAAGTTGGAGATCAATTTTGTTAATAGTGATCAAGCTATCTCTGACTTACAAGCGGCTGAAGATAGAGACAGATCATTGACTTCCTCAACTTTTAAAAGGAAAAGAACTGTTAGCCCGGTTCATTCTTGTGATACCCTGCCCTGTGTGGGCAATGGGCAGTCATACACCACCAATGTGGGAAAAAGTCCCACATCGGTGGTGAAGGAAAGGAGAGGGGTGTATATATAAAGCCACCCCATGTAACTCATGTGTGAGGCCTTTTTGGGCCTTGGCCATGTGGGCCAGGGCCCTAGGAACAAAACAGTGAGGGTTCGAGCTAGTGTACGAGGCCCATAATGGACAATATCACACTGAGTCAAGACCTAAGCCCTATATTCGGGTTGGGTCGTTACAATTCTATCCAACAAGTTAGAATTACGAAAGAGGCTGGGCTCGAAGAGTTTCCAAATGATAACTCTTCTTTAGAAATCTTGGTGTTTTTTTGGGAGTTTCAGTTGCCTAAGTAATATGAGAGGTTGTTGTTCTTCTTTGTGGTGCTTGGACGGCGTCCCATGAGTTGGTTTTTCTTTTTTATTTTCATTCAGGTACATTTGGAGTTGTTGGGCTATCTGCCCAGGGATGGTTTCTTGTTCTTTTATGGTGTATCTGGTTTTGGAGGGGTTCTTATTTCCTTTTTCTATTCTCCATCTTTGGTTTCTTTCGGGTCTTAGTCTTTTAGATCCATGAATGTCTTTTCTTGTATTATTCTTCTCTCTTAATATATTTATTCTTTGTTACCGCTCAAAAAAAAGTTTGGATAGACTCAAAGGCCATCTTTGGGTTGATTCTTGGGTCATGAGTTGGGCTAGGTTAAGGTTAGCACATGTGTTTTGCCCTTGATTTGTCGATAAATTTGGCAGTATTTCAGACATTTTGGGCCTAGATTTTTCAAAAAGAATAACCTTATTGCCAACATTACATACCCATTTACGTAGAACTCAATATTTCACGATATTTGCATATTACGCCGCCTAGATATTGAAATTTAGATCTGGTCACAACATCTCCAAATGGGCTTTGGCGACCGTGGATACCTACCGCTCCAAAATGAGGGCCCAATCCATGCTGTCAAACAAAAGTTCAACGGGCTGACCCAATTTAAAGATGGAGGTCTGAGTTGTGAAGAAATATGAGTCATGGTTCCAAAATTCAGATGCCATGCATCTTGGATGGTTCACTGTATCGGCCGATTTTTAGAACTGTTATGGATCACCAGATGTTAATACAAAGGATGTGATTCACTGGTTGAGCATTGAAAATTGAAAATGTGCTGCTGCTACCGATGGGTTTTTTGTTGGCTCGGGCCCATCTCATGGGCCCAAATGTCAGTAAGTGAAACTCATAGTGGCCAAGAATGAACTAAATAAAAGATATGGAAACCAACAGTGGTAAAGCCGGGCCAGAAGAATTAGACTCATTTACAGAACAGTATCAGACTACGACAGTCAGTGGACTCGGAAGCCCGGCCCACTACTTTTGTCCACTAAAAAACCTAGCACTTATGCTTGGTCCTTTTACTGTCCCATTGTGTATGAAGGATCCACCAAAAGTTGGAGTATTAAGAAAAAAAAAATTATGAATTGTAATTGAAGATATCTGTCATTATAAGATCTTGGAGAACATGAATTTTATATAAGTTATTTTCTCATATTCATTTTCTATTTTCTAAAATTTTAGATATTTGCTAAATTTTTAGGACAAACTTTATTCCTATCAAAATTTTGGCTCTCAAAGGTCTAGTACTCTATAACAGGTTTTCTATTTCCCAATTTTTTAATAATTTTTAATTTTTATGAATTTTTTTTTGAAGGAGAGGGAGAATGTATCGCCGGTAGGCCCGTAAGGACCCACTATTTTTTGAACCCATGTTGTTAACTACGTCGTAATCATTGATATTTTAAGCTTATTAAAACCATTAATTTTTCAAATAAATATAAATATATTTATTTAGAAAATATATCGAGTCAAACTCATCTTAACCGAGGTTAAATGAGCCACCAATTTTTAAACCCTATTCCCACACGGTGAAGGATCAGTGCCTTTAAATAGGGACCCCTATCCTATTCTTTGTACACGCTCACAATGATAAGCTGCATAGATGATAGATCCTTCTTTAACAAACAATGTGAAATTTTTATATTTTTATATCTAATAAATTACTAAAAGTTATGCCAGGACATGGGCAATCTATTAAAGGTTCAATGGTCTTAAAAAAATCTAAATTGAATTAAAAATACTCATGCTTGTCATGTTATTATAAAATGAAAGGAAATTTTTTTCAATAGAATTGGTGGGTCCGAAAAAGTGTAATCGAATTATTGATGCTTTTTTGTTCCATAAAAAATTAACAACCCATTCTCAAATCATGAGTTCATGGCCCATCCACTAGATGGATCATATAGGGACTTGTTTGGGCCTGAATTTCAATTACACTTCAGTTTATTCGAGACGAGCCCAGGCCCAGGCCCAATAATTTAGACAAGTTTCATCACTCTTCTTCAATGTAGATTATTGTATATTTTAACATATAGGCAGTTGTGAGTATGTCCAGGATTTAAATTCGGTGTCTCAGTTCATCTCAGTTTCATTTGTTAAGCGAAAAAACGAAAAACTATTTACGTTAAGAGTCCAAATGGTAAGAAGTTAATAATAATTATAGACTTCAGTATCCGAAAGATCACTGCTATAGAGAATAGATCCCTTGTTTAAACACTCTTAATTGTATCAATTTTTCATAAATTGGGTGTATTTTAGCTGAGATAACTGAGTTCTTGTCGGCGTTCGGCGTGCATTCTAGCGCGAGTCAGAGTATTTTTAAGCAAATTTGAAAATAATGGAGACTAATGGTTTGGAAGTTTCTTCTTTTTATTTAAAGATGCGGCCACTTAAGTTCTCAAGCGGCTGGCACCACCAATAGAAGGGACTTTTAGTGCTTAATGTGGTTTAGAAAGAAGGTTGAGATTCATAGTTTGAGAAATAAAGTTGTGAGACTATATAATTCAATAAAGACGAGAGAAAAAAAGGGGCTTAGTGGGCCTAAGCCTACATTGGTAGCTGCCCTAAAAGGGCTTTAAAACAAAAGTCCAACCCAGCCCTTTTCTTTAATGGCAATGATTTTTAGCTCTTATCAGGCCCTATTTCAATGGCCTCAATAGTAAATATATCTAGCCATTAACCACATTTAATTGGCAGGTCATGGAAGCTTTTTTTATGACTAAGGTTTCAAACCCTCTTAAAGTATTCGACTATTTTCTGAGCATGTGTAAACCTCTCTACCCACACATATCGGATAAATTTACGGGAAGTGAATGTTCGGTGTAGAAGGAAATTTGAAATCAAAACTCCTGATTCTTAGACAAATTTTTTACCATCACTCTTATCCCTTCGAATTTATCAAATCTCAGTACTCAGCAAACAATTTTCTTTCATTCTTTTTTTAATAAAAAAATATCATATAGAAATGACTTAAACACATATAAGGTTTCAAACCCTCTTAAAGTATTTGACTATTCTTTGAGTATGTGTAAATCTCTCTACCCACATATATCGGATAAATTTAAGAGAAGTGAATGTTCAGTGTAGAGTGAAATTCGATATCAAAACTCCTGCTTTTTTTACCATCACTCTTATTCCTTCGAGTTTATCAAATCTCAGTGCTCATCAAACAATTTTCTTTCATTCTTTTTTTAATAAAAAAATATCATATAGAAATGACTTAAAACACATATAAATGAATTTTTACTGCCAATTGACAATTGTCATTAGATGGCAGTCTCCCTTTGTCCATCTCCAAATTAAAAATCTTAAAGAGAGAGCAAAAGAGACTCTTTGATATTTATTATGTCTTTAACAAAAGAGACCTTTCTATTCTATTTTATTTTGTTCATCGATGGAAGGCATCTATCATCTGTGAACTAAAAAGGTCGCATCAATACAAAAGGTTGGTCAGCAAAGAAAAGTCATTGGGATTTGTTACAACGTTCAGTCACAGTAACCGACCGGCCCACTGCTGCTCCTAAGTCCTAAGCTAGAGGCAAAGATGAAATGTGTGATGATGAGTGTCTTCCTTCTCCCACCCCTTCAGTCAAATGCTGAAAACATTCATTATTCATGCGAGGTGAAATTTAAGTTACTTCCACCAACAAAGCAATCACCTCTCTCTGTTGCAACTCTTGAAAAATAAATGTGGTGGAACATGTGCAAGGATTTGAAAAACTCAAAAGACCATCTGAACCAAAATGATAGATATATATTGATTTTTTAGCTCCAGTCTAATGAATAGGAAATTTAGTTAATTTTCATTTATAATTGAAAATTATGTATTTTTCACTTTAGTGTAACTAAATCATTTTTATGGCTGGACATATAGACACCACGTTCTTCTGTTACCAGACACCTCTTTTCGAATTTTGGAAGTGAAATTATCATTTTGCCCTTCCGTATTTTGATAGTCCGATCGAATCTTCAAATGGAAGAATCAATTGAACGATTCCACGAATCGTCCAATCAAACTTCCAAATGAAAGAATCGATCGAACGATTTCAGGAATCGTCCAATCGAACCTCCAAATGGAGTGGAGATGGATTTTCAAAAGAGGTTATTTCTCTACCGACTTTAACAAACGAGGTATCAAAATTCATATACTCTAAATTTTATGAACTTCGAGACTGATTTTAAGTGAAAAGAGTATAGTTTTGGACTTAAAAAATCGTACACAAATAATTAAGAAAAAATGATCTTCCCTCTTAATTCTTTGGATACAATTTTTTTAGCCCTAAAACTATGCCATTTTCATTTAAAATTAATCCCGGGGTTCATAAAATTCAGAGTAGATGAATTTTGATACCTTATTTGTAAAAATCGATCGACAAGCGGCCTGCTTGCCAACTGTAACATTTGCGCGTTTGGCTCGAGTTTTCAAAAGAGGCGGTTTCTCAACGTATTTCTACAAACAATGTATCAAAATTCATCTACTTTGAATTTTATAAATTCCGGGATTAATTTTAAGTAAAAATGGTATAGTTTTGGACTTTAAAAATCATATCTAAAGAATTAAGAGGGGATGCGAGTTTTCCTTAATTTTTTGGGTATGATTTTTGAAATAAAGAATATACCTTTTTCACTTAAAATCAGTCCCGGG
Organism: Chimonanthus salicifolius; assembly: GCA_013350335.1. Lineage (NCBI taxonomy): Eukaryota > Viridiplantae > Streptophyta > Magnoliopsida > Laurales > Calycanthaceae > Chimonanthus > Chimonanthus salicifolius. The sequence goes on from CM023539.1 coordinate 62,359,769, forward strand.
GTTCATAAAATCAGAGTAGATGAATTTTGAAACCTTATTTGTAAAAATCGGTCGAGAAATGACATCTTTAGAAAATCCCTCTCTACTCCATTTGGAGGTTCGATTGGACGATTCCTGGAATAGTTCGATCGATTCTTCCATTTGAAGATTTGATCAGACTATCAAAATACGGAATGATAAAATAGTAATTTCACTCTAAAATTTGAAAAGAGATGTCTGATAACAGAAAAGTATGGTGTGTATATGTCCAGCCGTTTTTATTCTTCAAGAGATTAACATATTGTTATGTAACAAAATTGTTTTAGATATTCTGCAAAGATCCCTTATCTTTTGCCTAGATAGCATAAGTTACATTTGTAGTTTAACAATTGGAAAAACTTCTTCAATCTTTTACATTAATTGCGAATTAGACCCTCTTAAGGTGGAGTTTGAAGAGCCCGACAATATTTATGATATGTATTGCTTAGAGTTTGCAAGTTATCTAGCCCTAAAGTCATATTTTGCACTAATGCAAGGCATCCAATTCACACTAGCGCATGTAATTCAAGCATCTAAGTTTTAGAAAAATTTGGTTTGTACTAACCTAGTGAAGGACATTTTCATCTTAAATTTATCATGAGACAATCTAAGCTAAAAGAATTTTTGGAGGCACTGCCATCAAAATTCATGGATTTTAAGATATTTTCACAGAAAAATCTTTATCAAATAAATAAATAAGCATTATTTTTAATTTATGCCACAAGACCATATTTATTAGGCAAAAAATAGAGAACTTGAAGGTAAGTTTCCATTTCCTAATTTTTTATTGTGACTACATAAAGAAAGGTGATGACTAGCGTTGTAACTATGGTCCATGGTGACCTGTTCAATGCTCTCATTGAGTAGGTCCAGTCATCAACTATGTATTGGACACGCTGGAAAAGAATTTCGAATCCATCGATACTTTCAAATTGCTGACCCACATTGAAACTAGAAAGACCATCATAGTCATTCATTAGCATCACGCTACTAAGTAATTTTTTTTGACAATATTATAATTTTGAATTTTTAGTGAGTCAAAAAGTTTTGCACCGATATTTTGGCCTATTTTAAAAAAATTCCAATTTTTCAAGTCTCTAAAATTTAATTTTTTTTATCTAACCCAGAAAAAAAAAATTGGCTAATATTTTTTATATTACTCATCATCTGGTAGCCATAATCTCAGTAGGATTAGCTTTTCAAATTTTACTTATTCATATTATTACTGATCTACCCATTCTTATTGTACCTCTGACTTGTAAGATCTCTAATATATCAGTGTCCTACTAACATATACAAACTAGTTCAAACTTCAAACAAATTTCTCTCAATTTATCATTCAAAACTTTAAAACACAATCATAATTTGATATGTGATAATAGATATTAGATAGAGTACATCATCTTCTACCTGAAAAAAAAAAAATGCAAAGTATTACTTCCTGAAGGCATCTAATTTAAAAAAAAAAAATTCAGATAAAATTATTAATCAAGAGTTTGTGATAAGAAAGATGGTAAAACTCATAGATGATGACAAGTTGTCATAGTACTTAAAGATTTAGTGGAGTGAATCCTTAGCTATAAATTCTGCTGAGATTCAAAATATTGGGTTCAGATTTTTGTTAAACATGTTTTGATGAATTTAAAATTTGTCAAAATTTATAATATATTAATTTTGAGCCCATTTAAAGAAAAAAATCTTTTTTTTTTCATATTTGCATGTTACCTCTTAAAATTCCATTACTCTTTTTTTTTTTTTAAGACAGTATTCAAGCCTCACCTCATAGAGTACCTTACTAATCTTTGAAACATGTGTAAACTTCCCTATCCATATAGACAGGGTAAACACTATAGAGAGTGGTCCTTTTATTTTGAGAATGAATTGAACCTAAGACCTCTCCCATCTCAGGCTGTCTAAACCAACTCTCACAGTTTAAAAAAATTCTATTAGTTTGACAACAAAGTGATGTAGAATTTGAGTGTGGCGCATCAAATAAATATATCTCATCAAACTAATTATTTTTCACTAGAGGAAGCACATATTTTCTATGAGTAATATTGGTTAAAATTTTAGAAGGAATATTTTTTTTAGTTCATAAATTTTTATATAGATTCATTTATTTTTAGATACTAATATAGAAGAATGTCGGTCATATCCTTCAAAATTCCTAAATTTAATAAAATTAACTAAAATCTTTCTAACTCATCAAATTCTATCTTAAAATCTCTTTTTTTTAAGCTATTTTTTTTTAATAAATTTTACTTTGTTGTTTGTCAACATTAAAGTAAATCAGGCAGAAATCACAAATCAAATCAATTAAAATTCAAAATTCAAAACAAAAGCATGGATCATCTTGCAATCGGTTCTCAATTCCATTGAATTGCCTCTCATTTACATATATTTGTCTCTAGTTTACCATATACAAATTACAGATTACAGAGAAGGGTTAGCAGCAAATCAAACCCTCTCAAATCTCACCCAAAACACCTCATCCCAAAAAAAAATACAGACAGACAGAAAAAAGGACGAGAATTAGATGAAAGAAATAACCATATATTGATTCTTAATCTCAACGGTCCAGAAAAAAAAAAAAGTAAAACAACTTCTGTTCTAAGCATTACTGGGAAAATTCAAGCCGCCATTGAAATTGGAACACTCCAACAAGGCCTTAGCACTCATCTCCCTCTCAAATCTCCATATATAATTCAGACCCACCAAAAGCTCGGTAATGGCGGCCTCCGTCTTCGCCTTGTTTGCAAAATACAGAGTCTGGAGGAGCAAAACGCTCGTAGACTTCGTCGCCACCGTCTGCTGCTCGAAGCTCCGGTCGGCCTGCCATTTTATCATGTTATGCGCCAGTGGCGCCAGCCACTCGAGTATCCTCCACAGCGCCTCTCGCCACTCCGTCGCGAGCCCGGGATCGCTGGCCGAGTGCCCAACTCCTCTCAATCTAGTCCTCAACGACACCCGAATGCTCATCGGCAACATACCGTACAGATCATCTCTTGCGTCTATGCCGATCAGGTTCGGCGATCGGATCATCTTCTCTATGACAATGATCAAATTCGCGTAATGGATCGCAAGTGCCGCCTCCCCCAATGTCGAAGGTGGCGGTTTCAGCAACTTCGCGTTCAAATCGAAGAACCCCTTTGCATGATCTCTGCAGTCTTGGTGTTTGGATGTTAAGGGACCCGATACGAACTTGCATGAAGTCGGGTTTTCCGATGGGTGGACGGTGGCGGACACCGATAGGCTGCGTGGTAGAGAAGTGGCGATCAATGGCAATTCGTCTCCTACTCCGAAGACGAGCTTGATTCGGCTTAGAACGGTGAAAACAGAGCGAGCGAGCAATGCAGTCACGGCATCGAAGCTTCGGCTCCAGAGAGAATTCTCCTTCAATTGTTTCACCTCTTGTCTATGCCAGAAGATCTTCTGCTGGATTTCTGCACTTTTACCGATCTTTACTGGCGATTCTTGATCCTTGCAATGCAGCAGTTTCTTTAATCCATGCTCTGTTTCTGAAAGGGCGTCGATTTCTTTATGGAGTTTTGAAGTAGCAGCAATATAACGATTCATCTTCTTCACTTTCACTTCCATTTCCTTCCAATTCAGTGCCCAGCACTGAGTATCATGGCCCGAGTCGACGAATTCCTGGAGGAAGCGGTCGAATGACTCGAGACCCAGATCGCCGCAGCGCTTGCTGAGTCTAGAAACGGATTTTGCTATGAGCCTTAAGCTCTCCACCATCTCTGCACAGGCGAGGCTGAGAAGAAAGGTTTCGTCGTTGGACACGATCTTACGCACGCCTTCTAGTGCTATTGCTTCATGGCGGAGATGGTGGATTTGTTTGTCGGAGAGAGACTGCCATAGCTGTACGAGCTTAGACATTAATCCGGCGATCTCAAAGGCCAAGACGCCGACTTTTGGTCTCTTGTTGATCTTCGGTATCGTCTTGATGGACTCGATACCGCTCGATATCGCTGTTTTCACCTTGATTAGCCATGACTCAGGCGCCATGAAAGTGTGAAAGGAAACAAGAAGAAGAAGAATAAGAAGGTTTCTTTGAATTTTCTTATGTGGGTTCTGGGTATGGGAGGGAATAAGAAGAAACAGGTGATGATTTAACAGAAGAAGATGGAAGAGGAGGAGGTGTACTTAGGATTTTCTGATGTGGGTTAGGAAGGAGTGAAGGAAATGGAGAGGACAGACAGAAATAATTGGAGGAGTTGAAGCAGAGAGATAAGGATAAATAAGAAAAAGAGAGTAAGAAGATGAGGGCATTTGCTCGTGGGATGTTGATAGTTTTATGAGAAAATGAAAGAAAGCGATGATAGAACCTAGACGAAAAGGAGAGAGAGAGGCAGAGGAATTTTTTTGTTTTTAATTGTTATTATTTTTGTTAAGGATAGAATTTAACGATTTTGGGTATATAGAATATTGAATAACATTAGGATTGAAATTTAGATGGGTCGGGTTGGATTTTATAAATCTAACCTAATCAATACAAAAATTATTGAATTTGATCTGGATCTAACTTAGATTACTCATCTGCAACTATTCAATTCCAATTTGATCTAAATTGTTGACCCGACTCAATCAAAATGCTGAATTGAATTATAGTCTTACTCAACAGTGTATCAAATAAGATTAATTTAAAAAAAAAAAAACTTAACTCAACTTGATCTAAATTTAATTTTAATTTTATTCTTCAACCTAACTGAATCCTAATTTAAAAAATATAAAACCACTTTGATTTATCAGATCGGATAATACAATAGAATTAAAACCCAACCCCAAATTTTACCCCTAAATAATACACTTGCTTTAGATATTTCAAACCCCCTTTTGCTACCTTTATTTTTCTTTTTCCTTTTCTCTTTCGTTTTTGTTTAATGTTAGCACGTGTCCTGGACGACAAACATATGTCTATGGAGAACAGTAAAGAGGGAGGAGGCCAAATCCCGGAGCGAGTGGGAAAGGTTAGGGCAAAATCTCATGACCGTCTGATCAAGATCTGACCACGGTCGGTTTGGGTCCAGACCGCTCTGATTTTTAGCAGGTGATGGGATGTGTGGGACCCACATCCAGGGGTGCTGCTTCAATCAGGCTCCATTATTACGGAAACCCTAAAGAGACTTGTACAGTTGTCTGTTAAAAAGTAAAAATAAATAAATTAAAGTGTACTACTTATTTTTTAAATTAGATAATATAGAACATAACAAAAGTAAAGAACAAATAAAACTTAAAATTATTTAATTATTTTAATATTGGGTAATTTTAGATTTTAAATTTTAAATTTTTGTCAATTATTGATTTTAATAATTTATTGTCTACCTTACAACACTATAATGATAAAATTAAAGACTCTTAAATTTCATTATGATCAATTTTTTCTATCTACCCTGTCTAACCATGTGAGGTCCTGCATCTACTCATAAATATTCCACTCGCCCAATAGCAGCTCCGAAACAAATTGTCACACTAGATCACATGTTGCCTGAAATAATACAAAGGTAGTTCTGTTGTATTCATTATATTTAATTGTTTATAATGTTAGGATGATGTCAGTTCATAATTAAAGAAGAGACGATCTAAAGTATAGTTGGTGAACTTCTTTAATCATTTTCTTGAATATTAAATGATTGACTAGAAAATATATAATTAGTCTTATATCAATAAATTTAGATTTGATTCGGATGCTTGCTGTATTGAAAGTTGGTATAAAAATAAATTGCATCAATATCGGGTGTCAATATGTCTATATAGGTGCAATATAATGTATTGGTCATTACATGTCGATATAATTACATACCTGTCTCTCATTCGTTTAGACCCTTACGTTAATGGTCGATATAGAAAATGTTGATTGTATTTCTTACTCATGATTGAAAGTAAAAATATTTAAATTTTTAGACAAAGAGATTTTTAATAGAATGGTTTTAATTATCAACTTGTAGTGATCCTTTTATGATAATATAAATATATAATGATTTTATTTAACCATTCAAAACACTCACATAGAAAAGGTTTCAGAAAGTGAGTTTGACTTTAGCTATGTGAGTTTGATTTTAACTATTTTTTAATATAATTATTTTATTATTACATAATTTATTTTTATATTAGATATTTTTATCTTTTCAAACCAATATTTTTTTTTTTGAAAGACGATTATATATTAATATGTCTTAATTTTTTGCTCTTGTTAATTATACGAGACTCATAAAAATATATACATTAATTGAAAATGGCTAAACCTTGAGAGCTTAAAAAGTATTTTTGATTAATTTAATTAATGTGACTTTTAATAAGTATTATAGTCAAATATACACTTTTAGTTAATTTAATCATTCATTCTAATTTATATGAAAAAAAAAAAGTGTAGCATAACCTTGCAACAGGAGACCTAATCATATCGATCCCCTATTGCTTTAAAATTAAGCAAGTTGATGGGTAGATAGGCTCCTAATATCCAGGGACGTTCAGTACAAATATATAATACAGTCTATTTTCAAAAGTTTTAATTAGTGGACCCTACCCTACCATAAATTAAAAAATATATATATAATCGAAAAAAGTATTGGATGATGCTTTGGTTGCATGTTGACGTGTATTTTTTTCCCTCACAAACTGTCACATTTGGATTATATTTTTTTTGATCTATTTAAATATACATTTTATATTTTATTCATTTAATAAAAAGATAAAAAATGAATGATTGATTTCAGATTTTCTAAGTTAAAGACTTCAAAATCTATATAAAGCTTCAAACATTCACTTTTATAACTTTATATTAGACAAATAAAATATATTTTAAAAAATAATATTTATATTTAAATAGATATATCAAATATAATCTAAATGATAGAAATTAAATTAAGATAGTTATCAGTAAATTACAATTTTTTTTCCAGGACAAATTCTTTGACCTATAACAAACATTTGATGGCTCCCATATCTCCAATATAAGAATAAAGAATAAAAATACTTCTCATATATATATACAGAAATTTGGTGTATAATAACAAATTATCTCTGATAATGAAGAGATAAGACGATTTGGTGTGAAAAAGGCTTTACAACTCATATTCTTTGGCCCTTTACTTTGTGTGTGGTTGGAGTTGGTCAAAGCAACGTCCTCACAGGCATCATTCAGACATTGATTGATGAAATTCATTGCACTTGAAGTTGAAATTAGGCACCCCACTTACATACATGACTAGTGGAAGATTTATTGTCGGTCTGATGCAACCCAATATAAGTGGTCTGTGGCTTGTATCTTGTTACCAAATTTTTCAACAAAATTTATTTAATTTTTTTTAATTGACGACTTTAGTCTTGCCCTTAAACTTTTGGAGCGATCTAGTAAGTGGTGTCATAGATAAAGAGTTTTACTTATGATCACTACCAAGTGCAGTCGACGGCCTTCCAAGTATTTAAAAAAAAAAAGGAATTATTTCATATACAATGTGGAAGAGTAGTCATGATTTATTTAATTATAGGATTATTTAGGAATGTAAATGGAATATTAGTGGTTGATGTTGATGATGATAATGAGGATTATTTAAGGCCGCGGCTTCAAATTATATTAATGATAATTACATCACTTTTTTGCTCACACCTATGTAGTTTTTATAAATTATATTTGTACACAATTCAACTACAATTTAACATAAGAACTTCTACCTTTAAATAAAATATAAATTTTGAGAGTTTAAAAATGACTTTATTCATCTAATCAATATATTTTTTATAGATAACTTATTCATATAAAAATATTTTCAATCAACCCATCTGTACATGCTACGGTGAGTTTCACATAGCCCTCAAATTATAATTTCAAGATGCATTCATCTATTGTTCAGGTAAGAAAATTTTTACATACATTGAAAATTAATTGAATGTTCTAAAAGAACGAAGACCTCACTCATAAAAATATGAATCATATGTGAAATTGATTCATGAATACCGTGGCTACACCACTATGAAAATATCAAACAATCTTAATGTGGTCAACTCGAGATACGTGGCTCTTCAATAGGAGACGGGTCACATATTGCAATCCATCTCCAAAAATTTACATAATGCTTCTTCATGTATGGCTCCCATGTTTAAAATTAGATTTTCATTTTTTTTATCTCCTTTCATAGTGAGATTAGGTCTCTCTCCAGTACTCAGCTGTCATTTGACTTCGTTTTTACCACTAGAGAATTAGCTAAAAAAACAAGATTTATTTTTTTAAAATATGTTCTCTTGTATTTTTCAATAATTAACAACTCAAATAGATTTACAATATAAATATTTTTTTTTGAATTTATGTATGAAAATCGTATAATATTCAGTGCAAAACCTTCACGGATGAACACACTACTCTTAAGACATACGAAAGTTAAACCATGCGAACTTGAACCTACAATTTCCCACTTCTTAAGATAGGAGACAACCAGTTTCATTACATCTTTAATATTGGAAATTTGGAATCATCAAAAAATTGATGAAGATTGGTCAATGCTTGTTATATTCATTGATTTTTAGATGTCCAAATGCAATTAAGTATAGGGTTATCTAACCATTTCGGTAATAAATTATTATAATATGTATACATATATTGACAGGAAAGAAAATAAAAGAAGAAAAATAATGGTTTTCATTTGGGGATGCTGTGCTGCATAATGCGTGCAACGTTGGCTTTGTATTGCGTTGCGCACTTGCATTGAATTTTGAAGGTCGTCATGTGCTCGAGCTGCTGCCATTTCATGGTGCCAAGTGCCAACTCAAGTCAAAATGCCTTAAAAAAACAATTATTTTAGTCAAAGGGTTATTATTATTTCTACATGGTCAAACTCCAAAAAAATTATTATTTTAACTATTTTTAATTTTTAATTTTAAACTTTCAAATTAACATATGCGATCCTACAATATCATCATAATATAATAATGACACTTAAATCGTTTGTTAAGTTTTATACACATGCTCATGTATATATATCTTATAAATTTTATAAAATGTTCACCTTACTTAATTTATTTGGTCTATTTTGATAAAATTTGATGAGTGATATAAATATAAATGGTCAGTATTGGATATCCATCTCAAAAAACTAGCTCATTAGGTGGAGTGACCAAATTCTTTATAAATCCTTAGATCTCTCTATACACTTTTAACGTGTGACTCGTTCGCAACCCTAATAATTTCCACTCAAATGAGGCTAACCATCCGACCTACTTGGAGGATCTACTGAGTTTACATAAATAGCCTGAGACATGACTGAGTATCCATCCCAAAAACCTAGCTCATTAGATGGAGTGACCTAGGTCCTTTTATAAATCTCTAGATTATCTTCTACATTTTTAATGTGTGACTCGTTTGCAGGTCCACTATAAACGTAGTTATAAAAATTGATGACAAATTTAGATTTTGTGGCCGTGCACCCACTGTTGGAAAGAAACGTCTTTTCTACCTCCGAACGAATCCGCTAATACATCTCTAATGATTAAGCCCTGACACCCACAAGCCTCAGATGCTACCATTAGTTGCTTAATCTCAATTGACCATGGAAATTGAAGTCATTCTCGGATGGAGATTTGCCATTGGATGTTGATATCTAACCATGTAGAGTTTGCCAGGTGTGGAGAATGAATGGAATTTGCAGACTACAGATCCAAGGTTGCCCAATGAAAAAGACATCACAATCCCATTGTGTGGTATGTTAAGAGCCAAGTATGCCCTGACATAAATTACATTGAAAATTCTTAGACAAATTATTGGATAGGATCTACAGTTCCAATTGTACGGGTCAGTGGTCCAGTGTCCAGACCAATGGTCCAGTCTCCCAATAACTATCAGATTGTGGATCCTCACTCTTCAATGAATACAAACAAACCAGATAGAAGGGAAGAGTATATGGAAGGATCTTCTCATTAAAACGTTGGTTTGATTGTGTCTTAAATTTATATACTGTTAAAAATTAAAATACCAAAATTGGAATGAGATGAAATATTGTTTCCATATTTTTGGCTCATTTTAGACTGATTTTTCTTTATTTTTCAATACTTTTTACCAGAAAAATCCAATTTTTCAGGATAAATCAAAAAAAATTGTCTGATATTTTAATTTTTTTGTAATTTTTTTTGTGTAGGGACCAGTCTTTAAGACCGACTACCACTAAGTTTGGAAACCATATAAATCACACAATTATTAATATTGAGTCCCTTCATAGACTTACAGGCATGAGAAATATCATAATAAATGGATAGCTGTTAGATGAAGAGTGATTTTCTATTTTTGACTTTAGAGTGTTCTAAATGATTAGAAACTTCTGATAAAATTGAATGCCACGTCAGACGCCACAATCATTCAGCGTGACATATTCTCTAAGCCCTAAAAAACCACGGAAGTAAACCTTATTCCCTATATAATTAGTAATCTTCTTTAATATGATTTGGAGATTTTGCCACGTGGATAATATATAAAAAAATAGCTGTAAAATGAAAAAAAAAACAGAATAATTGTAAATATGAGATATTCGAAGAAGAGAGAGAATATGTTGAAGTGGCATTAAAAAATATATGATAACTTTAAGTTTGGATGAAAAATAAAAATTTGCTTTATACAAATAAAACATGTGATTAAATGACTAATGTATTTTATAATTTATTTTTAATAATATGGGTATCTCTACTTTACATTGGAAGTGAGATTAATTTAAAGTCGAACTTAAGATTTCTAATCTAATTTTAGAAGTTTAGACCAACGTGTGTGTGTGTGTTGGGTATCTCTACTTTACATTGGAAGTGAGATTAATTTAAAGTCGAACTTAAGATTTCTAATCTAATTTTAGAAGTTTAGACCAACGTGTGTGTGTGTGTGCGCGCGCGCGTGCATGTGTGCACGTGTGTGCGTGCGCGTGTGTGTGCGCGTGTGCGCGTACGTGCGTGCTTGTGCGTGTGTGTGTGCGTGTGTGCGTGCGTGCGTGCGTGTGTGTGTGCGCGCGCGCACGTGAGTGTGTCTGTGCGTGTGCGTGTGCGTGTGTGCATGTGTGTGTGTGTTTTATAATTTAATAATATAAACTGAGATTTTTTATCTTAAAAGTAAAAAAAAATCTCATACTTACATCTTCAAAACAATATAGATTAGGTACGCATCAAATCATATTTGTGAGAAAAGATTGAATATATCACTTGAACTGGTACAATACCATTTGCTACCATAATAAAGTCAATATATTGAAAGGTCAATGTAACAAACATGGCATTCCTTACGTATAAAAGAAGGAAAATATGATTCATGTCTCACATTCAAACGCCTCTCCTTCCTTACAAAGTGCCCGTGAGAAGTAAAGTCGAATTGGAGGATTCCTCATCCCTAAGTGGGCCCTGACTAGAGTTGTAGTTGAAGGGCTAAACATAACTATTTTTTAAAAGGGTGTCTATCTCAAGATGGGAATAGTCTTTTAGGAGATACGGATTTTTCAGATTTTCCACTTTGCTCCCATCCGTCGGTACAATTTTTTTAAAAATCAGACATTGACTGAATCTTTTTCCAGTGAATCAGTGCACTGATTTGGACTCTAAGAAATCAATGCACCGACTGGATCACTTTACTCAAATTTCTATTTTTTCAGTGATTCGGTCTGGTGCACCTGTACAATGTACTGATTCACTGAAAAGTGAACGGATAGATGGTGGTAAAATGAAAAGTTCACTAAATCTCATATATGCTAAAAGAGTTTTTCCGTGTTAAGATGGCCATCCTTTTAAAATTTTAGAGTTTTATTCAATTCTTTATGAAGAAATTGCTCTTTAAACATTGTAGCAGGCTATATAATTTTTTATGAAATATGTGTAAAATAGCTAAAATATTGGTTGTGTAAAATTTGAGCCTCATTTGATTGTATTGACTTTGTGATTTTAGATTTTGAAAATTTAACTACTATAAACAGATGATTTTCATGACATCCAAAAAATTGTGATGATCGAATTGAAGAGTCTCCATTGATCTATATTACTAATGATGCCCTTTGTCTATCTTACCCGAACATGTGAGATGCATTCGAAGATAAATATGTAGTCTTCCCACTTAAGATAGGTACTACAGGCTCCTTGGAGGCTGCCCAATCATTTTTAGTTCCATTAATCTCTTGTAAAGTTGTTTCTTAATTTAAGCTGTGTTTTTTTCTCGAGATGGTTTACATGAGGACTATAAATAGTAACAATAATAAATTTATTGAAAAAGTCTAAATTTTTTAAAACGTGAAAATCCGCCGACTACACTATGTGGTGATCAGGTTAGGCGTCCAAAAGGTTTGAGGACTAAACCTCCCACAGAAGATGAGAATACCCTAACCACTCAAACAAATAAAATGATAAACAATTTTTTTTTAATTTAAGACTCATCAAAAATTATTTTGACTTAAATTAATAAAATCATGGTTTTAGAATCACAAGAAGACATAGATTAAAGAACTGATAAAATTTTGAATCGATTAAGAATAAAAAGTGGATTATCTAATCAAATTAATTTTGAAAAAATGATGAATTCAAACTTAAACATTCCCAATGACATCGTCACCATAATCGTGAACAAATCACAAGAAATATTATTTGAAGGTGCTCTACATGAGATGATCACATTGATTCACAAATATCTATATTTGACCAAAATAAATAGAGTGCACTAGGAGCCACTAAATACATGCGATGTGACATGCCATCTACATTTGTTAGCCATGATTGGAACAAACATTCGTAACATTGGATCATTTAGATTGTAATTCTTTCTAATAATGTAGTCAAGTTAGAGTTATCTGTTCTAATAATTTGTTAGGTTTTGATTTTTAATTACTATATTTGATTATTGATTGTTGATGGGCTCAACCCATTAAAGAAAGCCTGCAAATTCCAACGGCTAGGATCCTGAGGTTGACTGTTGGAGATCCCTACCAACTTGAATTGAATTGGTGGGACTTAAACCTAATACTTTACTAAAATCTAAAACTAAATTTCCCACTTCCTCTTTCAATTTTTGACATACACTTAGCCCATTTCCTTAGGCAGATGTGGGTACCCATTTCCTTAAGAATTCATCAGATTCTTTATACCCATACATATAAACATGTAAAGAGGGAGAGAGCGTTAGTGGTGGGACTAGTACAATCACTGTCCTAAAAATTGAACTGAATAAGATGGTTCAATTAAGATACACTTGAACCAAAACTACTCCGATTTTCATTATTTATTATCATAGTATCATGATTGTAATATTATTTTAATTATTTTATATTTTTTAGTAACTTATTTTTAAATTTATCATATTGCCATTAGGTTTTAAAGTAATTTGATCGAGCATTTGAACTTCGACTCTATGAGGTTTTTTTTTTTATACAAGGAAATCCACCACCCTCACTTTGTGTGATCCTTGGATACATGACACCACCCACCAGCACCTATGTATTGGATTAGTCACTCATAAGGACTCAAAGTCTTGATCTCCAGCATAAATAGGAGATACCTAACCACTCAAACAATATAAGCGATGGATAATGGCATATTGACTCTATAAAGATCTTCACTTATTACTTGGATTCCATTAGATGGATCAGAAATTAGGAATTAGGGTTCTTATGGTTGGGATGACAGGAATAATGAGAGATGGTAGGGGCCATGAAAGAGCCGACACCCATGGCTCTCAATCCCCTCACCCATGCTATCTAGAATCTAGATGCTTCATCTCTTCTTGCTAACAAAGGAAGCTGTCCTTCTTTATGTGGACAAAACACTGAAGGCATGGTCCCAATGAACACTTAGGTCCCAATGAACACTTAATTCCTCTTCTAAAATTCTCCCCTCTTCTCTTCTTTCTTTCTTTCTTTCTTTGTTGGTGATGGACAATATGCACGTTCAAATCATCATTCTTTATACGTGGAAGACCTCATCATTCAACTCCACACACACGTGCGCACATGCAAACTCTGACGCATGCGGCTTCTTACTTAAAAAACAATAATTTCTCTAAACCATGCAATGCATTCACAACCCTCAATCCGTCTGCGGTCCATGACTTCCTGTTATTGCTAAAATATAAAAAAAATGCAATAAGTAAGAAATTATTAATTTTTTTTTTTTTTACACAGAGTAGCTTAACTGACAGTCATTTTGGCTGAAGAATTAAAAGTTTCGATTCGAAGTCCCATAGTCACACAATTTCCATAGTTTTTTTTTTTTAATTTACATATGGGAAATCGCTAGAACACCCAGTGTAAAACTCCCACGGGTGAGTCCACTACCCATAAGACATACCAAAGTTATGCCAGGGGGGCTCGAACTCGCAACTTCTCACTTCCTGAAGTGAGAGGCAACTAGTTGAGCTACAGCCATGTAGGTACAATGTCTATAGTTTATGGAGGTTGCAGACATTCAGAGCTTTACTCAGTGCCCTCGTACTAAGAGAGAGGTGGAGATCTTGAATTTCTTTGTCATAAAAAAATATCAACTTTAGATGAGAAGATAGTAAATAATGGCAAGTATAATTTTTTTTATGAGTATATGGAAGTTCTAACTAGTTTGAAATAATCAGGCAATGAAGCCATTTTCTTTCATTATTAAGTAAAAAATGGGCAATTATATCTTTGATTTCAGTCCTAGTCCTTGCAAATGACTTTCTCAATCAGCTCTATTATAAATCTATAACAAGTAAAAAAAAAAAGTCTATAACAAGTCACAAGCAAAATAACACAAGACTCTTTGGGATTTTCTTCTCAGAAGTTTGGGTTATTGGCAGACATTGATGGGTCAATCTTTGGCCACTTAATGTGTAAATGCTTCTCAAACGACAAAATCATAATAACTGCAAACAAAAAGGGATAAATTATATCAAATCCATGAATCCAACTCTTTGCGGTTCATTGCATCGACTAACTTTGGTGTCAAATTCTATCACTCTATCCCATCTCATGCAATTTAGCTAATAATTCAAGTTTAGAGATAAGATTATCGTTAATTGACGTCGATTAGATATGCAATGCAATGTAATATTTGAACCTCTTATCCACTTTATATGCCATGAGTTGTACTCCTTCTGTTCCAATTTAGTTATCTGATACGAATTTTGAAATTGTCTCAAAATAGTTGTCACATTCATATTGAAGTAGTATAAAATGTGTTGAAAATGGATGAGATCACATGGAGTGCTAGTCTTATATAAAGAGTTTCTTAAAAAATACAAATGTTGCAAATGAGACAGCTAAAATAGGATAGAGAGAGTATTATTGAATAGAGTGCACTGATATCAATTAGCGAATTTCCATCATTAAGATCTATAATATAGAGAGATTTATAAATTTTTGAAATTTTCAAAATCAAATTTCCATCTCTGCCATTGATAAAACCTAAAGCATGATATTAAATAGGGTGCCAATGGGTTAAGTCAAGTGAATGAATGAAAAATTAAAAAAAAAAATAATCAATTTACTTAACATGATCTAACTCAGATTTTTATAAAAATAAAATTAAAAATTAAGAAAAAATAAATTTTACAGAAATAAAAGATAATTCAACTTTCCTATGGAAGCATTTAGCTATGAGAATTGGAAGAAATGGACTAAGATCTTCGTAGATTAATATGAAATTGAATGAGCTTGAGTTTAGTCATGGGCTTAAGATATATTTAATCTCGAGTTGATCCAAAGCTAGCAAATTTGATTCATTTTTTTGGTAATTTAGAATTTAGATTAACCACTCGCTTATGCTTTTTAAGAACGAATTATTCTTTAATTAAATGCATTGTTAACTGGTAGTTTATAAGAAAAGATCTAACTATAATATCGTCAATAATTTACTTTCTGATCATTCTTTAGATCTAACAATGGTAATAGAAAAAACAGAGATTTTGAGTTTGAAAAATATAGCATTTACAAAATTTGTGAATCGAAAAAAATAATTATTCACCTTAATTTTTTGGAAAATTTCTAAAAAAAAAAATCTTAAATTTTCTCATAATTCCTTAAAATATTTAGACCCTTAAGTTTCATGAATATCTTAAAAACCCCCTTAACAAAAGGTCAAACTTAAATTTATCATTACTTGTCATATAAAAAATTCAAAATGACAAAATTACCCCTATAGAGAAAAAGAAAAAGAAAACATACGCGTATTTAGAAAAAACAGTTCTTCACTTACCCTTACGTCTTGGTCTCAATACTAATTTATTATTGAACAGGCAGCACCCCATTTTTTTATTTTTTTTATTTTGTTTTGTATTAGAATTTTCATGATTTTTTATATTCTCCTAAGTACTCATGAGATTTTTTTAATATTTTATGACCATCTTTCAATTTTTTATATTCTCATAAGAAAGCTTATGGCCCATGTAAGTTCAATGAGAGAAATGCAGGCTCAGGATCTGTTTGCTGAACGCCTGAAAAAGAGGCTCAAGAGGCATCTTTGAGATATTATCCTGACGCTGGGTATATTGGCTGGGCTCAGAAAGTATTTGGGGAGATCCGGAGATCCCATTTGCAGACATTCTCCCTGATGCCGGGCCCAGGCCCACAAATGGATCTCATGAAGGGATGGGCTACGCATTTCAGCGGTTTAGGCTTTCAGTCCAAATTTCCACCAAATTTTAACAGACTATGTGTAGTCCATGTGTCAGGTTCGTGTCGGGTTATCCTCTCTAAGTTCATTTCTATATAGAGAAGACTAATTTCGCCATTGATTGAAAATAATATAATGACATACAAGTGGATCAAATTTGAGCTTAGACTCAATTTATATCCACACGATCTTAGAGGTCAAAGTCTCCAACTATCTATATCTTGGTATTTTTGAGGACCCTATCTGGTGACTTTGATCACTGAGATCAAGTGGCAAAAAAATTATTTTTAAACTCAAATTTGATCTCCTTATAGATTGCACTGTTTAGTTGTAATTTGAATGATCAATTTTATAATTAATTTCAAATAACATTTTTTTAGAAAGGAAAATTGTCAGATGTACATATATATAATGGCCTAAACGGGCCTAAAATCCCAATGAGATTTTATGGGCTTCATTCAAAAGTCCAAGACCAACCAGTTAATTGAAGGAGTCCAAGAATTTATCCCGAGCCTGACCCGTCAAAATCGTTTGTTCGTAACAAGTTCGGGTGGCCGAGTTCGGGCTTAGGAAGAGCCTATCTAGAACTAGAAGTATGTGGTTTGTGAATCTTACGTATTCCCAGGTGACTGAGAACTCAAAAGGATTAATGTCAATATATATCCAACTTACTGGACTCATAATATGGGTGAGCTAAGTCAACCCAACTCATTTAAAGTACGGGTTTCCCATTTGGAAAAAGAAGAGCTGACACATTCCTCATTTTTTTATATTACTATTTGATATCTTTTAGAATTAACTTTTCAGGGTAATTATGTTTTACTGTTGGAGACTTATTTTTATGGATGTCTCGTTGTTTAATATATAGAAATGCAACTTATTTAATTACATAGGTTAAAAATGATTGGGGCTTTAAAAATGAGTTTGATGGGCCACTTAATGGAACTTATTTGTTGATGACTGGCTCATATATTTGAGTCATTTGGACTTGGAGGACTCTACTAATTAGCTTTGATCTAGAACTGACAAAATCTAACATGATCTAATTACTCAACCTATCTCAAATTGTGATACCCCTGCCCTTGGCAATAAACACACCACCAATGTGGGGAGTCTCACATCAGTAGTGAAGGGAGTGAGATGATGGGTTTATTTGAGGCCACCCCCCACAACTCTTGTGTTACGCGTTTTGGGTCGGATCATGTAGGGCCCGGGCCCAAGAGCAAATCCGTGCTGGCCCACTTGTGTGAAAGACCCAGAGCGGACAATATCACACTGAATTGGATCCCTAAGCCCTGTGTTAGGGTCGAGTCGTTACAAATTGATATGAGAGCCGAGTTCAACATTATCATTACTCTAAATATGAGGATTGATGGACCACCCATGAATGCAACAGTCAGCAACAGCAAAGGGCTTATCTATTTCTTAAATAAATATGGACTATTCCAGCTTGTTTTGTAAGTTGGACCAAAAAAAAAGCTAAGAAGAAACAGATATCATATCAATTAAAAATACTACTTTTTAGCTGATTTTTGATAGCTTTACTTCCTACAAGCTTTGCCAACTTCAGTGATGTTACTGTCATGGACAAAGCATTTGATTTCTCAGACTCATTTGGAGAGGGGAGGCTCTGGAGAAGGAACCAAAGGATTAGACCTATGTCTGTCGAGGAGTTCTCGTGCCAACGATTGAAGATCGCCACCTCCGACCGAGTTGTCAACTGGGATTCGGCCACTTACAAGCTGCGGCCGAGGCTCCATCGGCCGCTGCTGGACCGACCATAGAGGCTGCTGCACTAGTGGGTCAAAGAGCGTCGATAGATCGAAGGTGGTCGGCAATGTAGACGAAGATGGAAGGTCCGATATCGTAAGAGGCGGTGGCGATAGTAGTGGGGGCTGAGGCAATTGAGGTGGCGATGGAAGCTCTAATGTAGCTAGGTGTGCTTGCATGTAGGCTAACTCAGCTTGTAAATTCACCACCTACAAGTTTGCATGAAGTTGTCCTTAGAATCAGTTAATGTTTATTACAAATGCATAATTGATGCTGATTTTACAAAACCCTATTTTGATATTCAGATTATATGAAGATACACGACAGACCATTACATTTAATAACATGTGCTATACATTTAGAGCCACATTTAAATTTATGAAATCAAGCATGGGCCGATTATTTTCTTTGGTCAGAAAGTAGAATATTAGTAGAAGCCCCAATGGTCTAACCGGTTAGTGGACTCACCCGTGGGAGTTTTACGCTGGGTATCCCGAAGTTTCCCACATGTAAATTTAAAAAAAAAAATAGAATATTAGTTATTTTAAAGTTTTTTTACAATTTAAAGTGTTCGAAAACACTAAAATATATAAAGGATGGTAATAGAAGCCTATAGAGTTGAGATGAGTTCACCAGAGGTGTTAAGGATGGGTCTATTAGAAAAGTATTTATTTTAATATGAGCACACTAAAAATCATCTTGATAAGAATAGTCAGAATCATGCTTTTAAGAGTGCAAAGTTTAAAGAATTTATAAAAATTAAATTAGAAAAGTATTTATTTGAATACAAGCACGCTAAAAATCATCTTGATAAAAATAGTCAAAATCATGCTTTTAAGAGTACAAAATTTAAAGAATTTATAAAAATTAAATTAATTAACTATTAAAAAACTTAAAAAAACATGACTTAGATAAATTTAGTCAACATGATTTTCAGTAGGTTCATATATCATAGAACAAAATAACTTTTTTACAAACTAATGAATACTCCATTTAGTGAACCTCATGCCTAAATATGCATGATAATTTTTCACAGACAGACACTTTGGTTAAGGAATCAGATGTTCCGTGTTCGAGTCCCATAATCACCCAATGACTATGAACTATGGCTTACGGATAGCTGTGTGCATCTAGAAATTTACTCAATGCCTTCAAACTCAAAAAAAAGTGAGAGTGGTGATGTTCTGAATACTCTCACTTAGAAAGTACTTAGAAAACCTATTGTTTTTATCGCTTTTCTCTATTTTTTAAACCTAAATGATGTAAAAAGAAGTACAAAATCTATCAGAAAAGCAAGTGCTTGATTCACCGTATCGCAGTGGACATCATGGACCATCGACTCCACCTTGTGGACCATATCTAGGGCATACAATGCTCTAAACTTTTAATCCAAACAGTTGATGCACTGTTTCTTTTAAATGCATGACATATTTTCTGTATTAAAACATGTCTCCAAAAACATTCTTCGTACATTCTTCATAAACTATCCAAACATTGTTTTAAGATGATAAAATATTATCATGGTTTTTTATTTAAATAATTAGATGAAATGTATATTATTTTATTATATTTTGTCAGATGCAGAACTTGAAGTGGAATGAGCACAAGATGATCATGGACTATA
The DNA here is from genome assembly GCA_013350335.1 of Chimonanthus salicifolius. Taxonomy (NCBI): domain Eukaryota; kingdom Viridiplantae; phylum Streptophyta; class Magnoliopsida; order Laurales; family Calycanthaceae; genus Chimonanthus; species Chimonanthus salicifolius. The sequence goes on from CM023539.1 coordinate 62,379,771, forward strand.
CTTATTGAGTGAGACTTGTAAATGCCCCAAAAACTAGTATTTTGGATACACTTTTGTTTCATCCAATCTCATTAAAGGAATCATGAAATATCAAACGCATACAGTACTTAAATTATCAACGATCAAAATCAAAAGGCTAGAACTGATCAAATATGAATAAAAGTTGGCACACATTTTTGTTTTGTTTTGGAGAACATAGATATCCTTATCTTACATCAGAGATGAGACTAATTTCACGGGTATGTATAAACCTCTTAATTCACACGCATTAGTTAAGTCTACAGAATCGAACTTAAGATCCTGCTTCATAAGACAGACTTCTTGACTCCACACATCTTTTCATTTGGTCCTATATATATTTCGTTCAATCGTTTAATCTCTTAGTCATTTTCCAAGACCACTCCCCCTATCTCACTCTCTTGTGATTCTCCTTAAGAGTTTTTCAATATAGACAACACCAGAGAATGGTGAGGATCATTCATCAAAACAATTAATTGATTATTTCAATCATAGGTTGGCCAAATGAGAGCCAACTCCCAACTGAGGCATGGTTCAATCAACCAAAACTGGTCTCCTTTTATTAAGCTTAGGCTGTAATTTTATGAGGTAAAAACCTTTCAGTAGAAACAAGGTTTTGCACATTCATTAAAGGTGATTTTAATGGGTGAAAATCCTCTTCACACACCACACGTGTGATTCTAATCTTGCACCAGGCAAAATAATGACAGAGAGAAGAGAATAAACAGTCCACCTCAAGCGTATGTCAGTGCAACTCCATTTCTTTAAGAAGAAAACCCTTCACAGTAAATCTAAACTTTTCACGAAATAATAACCAAAAGTCTTACGTAGAAAAAAAAACACAAACAAAACAATCGATTATTGGTAACAGAACCGTTCAAAAAGGCAATCCACAGTCACATGAAGAACGCAACCAGGGCAGATTAAAGCAACTGAGCTCCCACGGCGCACGTTAGCCAGCATGAGAAGAATGATGCAAGAATAGATTCTGCTCGAAAAGCAAATTTAGGTTTCAAATCCTTACACTTAAACTGATCATTTATTTTTCTGTTTGTATGAGTCATTATTATTAAAGAGGAAGAGTTCATTAAACTTATTAGATTCATTCATTAACTGCTAATATATTAAAGATAATTAGATAAGTTCAAACTTTATCAAAGTTTCTCTGTATCGAACAAGAATTAGCATAATTTTTAACTTCTTTCCTGACTAGACTTTATAAATATCTTGTCATCTTACATGTTAAACAAATGTAAATCATATTTATTGTCATCGTCATCTTCATTAATGTTTTCATGTAATCTCTTTAATTTTGTCTATTTCAAAAAAAAAAAAATCAAAATATGTTTAGCAATGTTAAACTATTATTAAGCATGTACTCTAATTAGAGCTTTGAAATTTATTTGCATTTTGAGAAGATGATGATCACCTGCTGCTGGAGGGCGAAGATGTGAGCCACGCAACCGTAGACGGGATCGCGAAGGCGGGCTTGGGCCTCGTAGCAGATGGTGACGACGGCGTCGAGGCGCTTGTGAGCCGGTATATGTAGGAGGAGCTTAGACACGTTGCTGGCCCCAAACACCTTGTGCACCGCCGCGAAGTGGGCCGCTCCCTGCTCAGAATCGAAGTACGGGGCGAAGATGCAACCGCTCACGCACTTCCTCCTCAGGAACTTACAGGCCCCACACGGCCCACTTCCTCCAGTCGTATTGCTGCTGTTGCCGCCGTTCATCTCTCTCTGCGTCAAATTCTTCTGGACTCTTCCCCTTCCCTTTACACCATAACTCTACTGTTGAAAAAGGGGAAAATCTTTGGTGGTGGGTCTCGTTGTTATCTTGGGTTCTTTTCTTGTTTTGTTTTATGGGTGCTTGGGTTGAATCTTTAAAGCCACGTCAGTGCAGCTCATCTCCTGTAGCAGTTTGCGTGAAGCAAACTTGGAATAGCCCTAGCGACTCTCAACCGCCACTTCTCCTCCCTTTCTCTCCTTCTTTGTTGCTAGCTAGCAATCTCCATCTACTGCTGTATGAATAACATTTACAGTAGTGGAAACGTGGAGAAGAATACAAGTATTTATATATATTTTCTATATATATGTATATGTTTGAGCGTGTATTGGCGTGCGTGGAGGAGGATGCAAGACGCCAACTATCTCATTCTTTTTTTTTGGGGGTGGCCTTCTATCTTCTATAGAAAGAAAATGGGAAGAGTTTTGATAATATTGTTTAAGGGCACTGAACCTCTCTTAATCTCGTTTTAATTAGGTTGTATGTCTTAAAAAAGACAGGAGTGATTCTCAGGTGGATTCCTTGGTTGGGGCTTGACAGACCACTCTCCTCTTCTGGGTCATTTATAGTCGTATCACATTAGATTAATAGTTCAAACTCAATTTGATCAAATTCATGGCATATATATGATGGTTATGATCAGGTAGCAATTAGGGTGAAATTTGGATTGGGTTTTAATCTGACCCACATGACCAAATTGGAGAAATCAGTGGGTTTTATGTATTTATATATTTCAGGTTGATTTTGGTTGGGAAAAAAACTTATATAAAATTCGAGCCGAGTTGAGTTGAAAATTTTTAAATCAATTTAACCCAACTCAATATAATTTGACCCGACTCGAGTGCACTAAAGTTAAATACTTCAAGTCAGCAATTCGAATCGAGTCGAATCGAAATCAATAAATTTTAACATGAGTTGGCACAAGTGTCAACCCTACATTTAACAAATAAAATGGTGGACAAATATAGATCTCTTATAAATTCAAACCTTTCACCAATTAAATACTCTTTGAATTAGCACGTGCCGTATACATAGATTTCATTCAACTTCAAATCTCTCTATTAAGTAAATTAGTTGTAGGAAAGCAGTAGTTAGATTATAATAGTATCAACTTAAAGCCAATATTGCAAGTAACTTACTTGCAACTCCCTTCAAATGGAGTCACTTCAACCTCAATTATCTCTCACATGGACTGGAACATTTATTGTTAGATTAAATATGTTTAATCATTAAATTAAAAAAATGAAAAAAAATTGTAAATTTAATTACACTAATTTTTCAACCTCTATAAACAAACAAATGTCTTTCTAACGTATTAGCATCCCATGGTGGTGGCCCCTATTAAAAAATAAAATTTACTAAAAATAGAATATAAATGACCTTACAATTGAAGACCCACTCTCTGATCATTCCCCTCTACATACAGCCGCATGTATGCCACGTGTACAGTGCAGGAGTCATCAAAAAGTCCAGCAAAAACGCTTATAATAACTACAGATGACTCCAAGTGACACACATTTATACAACATTTACACAACTGAGATTTATTAGAAAACAATTACGAGAGATATCAGTCGAGATCCGGTATCGATGAATTTTTTATCCCTGACTCCAATCATTGCTTAAAAACTTAAAAAAATACACAATTTAGTCTAAATTAACTTAATTTAATAAATTTTTAAATTTATACAAATCTGCAAATTTTACTAAATTTTTAATAAATTCTAAAATGAATCAAATTTATTTGAATTAAGTTTGCATTTATGCCAACTTTCAATGGCACCAACATTAAATCACAAGAGAGGAATGATAGTTATGAAACAAGTATGTTAATAGCAGAAAGGTGGAGACATGAAGTTCACGCTCCACTTGCACACAATATTAAAGAGTTGATAAGACGTTTGTAATTTGTGTACTGAAATACATGCAATGTTAGAGAAATAGTACAAATAAAAAATAGAAAAATAAAGGGAGAGTTGCATGTTTGTAGCCGTTATATTTGACCCGGGCACGTGTGTTGTGCATAGTTTGTTGAAAGAGAATGCACTAAAGTCTAAAATAAGTTAAACGTCCAAGTTAGATATTAATTTGAATTTTTTGCGTTCAAACAGTGGAACTGATTCGAAGGGGTCCAACAGCTATGAAGCTTTTTAGGAAAAATATTAGTATTTTTAATTAACTAAAGTCGGCTACTTTCACTTCAATATTAAGATCAGATATCTCAAGAGTTTGTCTGATGGTTAAGACGTTCATTTCAACAAACTTTAATATATGTTCACTTCAACAAATCACTCTATGTAATTGTAAATCCATCATATGTTGAATTGAGAGGGCTACACGTATCCCAATAAACAGCCGTATAAAATTCTCAACAAAAAGATATAAGAGGGAGAGATTTCCTTAAATATTTTAATTGCAAATCAAAATATTTAATGTGATATTACATGTTAAGGCGCCATATAAAGGAAGTATTTCAGAGTCGTTTTGCTAAAAGTTGTATTTATAGTTTTTTATAAATACCAAGGCCAAATATGTTGGAAGCCGCAAATAAAATGAAAAAAAAAAATACTTTTCTACCTTATAAAGGAAAGTTAGAAAAATGAAAGAGGATATTTATATCAATTTGTGCACAAACATATAAAGATGTAAATACATTCATTGTATATCAAAAGATATTTAGTCACATTTGAAACATTTCTTGCAGACCACTAAAAGAGGGTGGCTTGATTTTACTAATTTATTTATTACATGCAAGGGAATTTTGTGGCTTGCACTTTTAGAATTCAAAAATTAATTATATGCTTCAGAAAACAATGTTACTTGCTTATTATTAGGATTCGATTTCAAATACGGAATGCTATTTAAGCCTGCGGTGTGCAATGCATGTAGAACTTGTAGGGGTGGATTTAATGAGGATGTGTATATTTGAAAGGCAAGGCTAGCTCTGAGCATAGACGACGTAAACCGCCTTCTAGAGCTCATACACACTTAAACTCCTTAATATATCAGGCACAAAGTGACCTCTGAAATCTCGTTCGTCCTAAGGCCCCTGAGATTTTAGGAGATCTCAGAGCCCGCTCTTTGTGAAAGATATCCTTAAATGAATTTTTTTATTGAAAATGAATTATCTGTGTAACAGTAAAATCACAAGATCAATCACAATATAAGATTTGTTTTGAATGAATTACTTATGTAACAGTAAAATCAACTTAAAATAGATCTAAATTATCGATATAATTTATAAGAGGTCAATAAGTGTAAGAAGTAGAGTGTGATTTTATACTATGCGAGACCCTACATGCAAGCTCAAATAAAGATATGATATCTAGTTAAAATTGTTTTTTTTATAAAAAATTAATTAACAATACTCTGTGTCCATGTAAAATTAAATTTGAAAATTTCTTAAAATTGTAGTGATGTCGTTTTCTTTTTCTAGGTTTAGTAATTAAAAATACTCAGATGAAAAATAAACTAAAGTCCTTAAATAGTTGAGACTTGAGAGAGGCAATAGAGACGAGTCAAACGTGTATCGGCGTTCAAAGTCGTACCATGCGCCTGCGAATAGGGAGGGGACACGTGGCAGTGATGAGGGCGGACGTAACGGCCATGACGGGATGACGTCAGGGAAGCGGGCCCACGCGCCGTTTGTTTCGAAGGAGACGTTCGTTTCTCTCTTTTTTAAAGAGATTTTGTGGTGGCATTTCGTAACGGCGCATTGCCGCGCCGTCCGGCTTCTGTCCACGGACTCATCTGTTGGGGAACAGGTTGCGGGACGTAACTCTTTTACGGACACCTGTCATCTCCCTCTTTCCAATCCACCTGATACGACATATTTCGCCCGACACACAGTGACACCAGGCATGCCCGGTACCGTCACACTTCTCAGTCCACAGGCCTCCTGGGAAAATCAACTGCTTTTTAGGGGCGTTCAGGTCCACGTTCGGGTCGGGTAAGTTCTGTAGTAGCCCCAGTTCGCTCCAAGTCCGTAGGGCTTGCATTTTAAAGCTCAATCTAGAGATGGCTTTTACCTTAGATGTAACTTTTTTGCGTTTGATTTTAGTTTTTAAATGAGAGGGTGAAAATTTATTTATTCTGAATTTTGAACTCCATGACTATTTTTAAGTGAAAATGATATAGTTTTGAATTTAAAAAATCGTACCAAAAGAATTAAGAGGGAATGTCATTTTTCATTAATTCTTTTAATACAGTTTTTTAAGTCCAAAACTATACCATTTTCACTTAAAATCAGTCTCGGAGTTCATAAAATTCAGAGTAGATGAATTTTGATATCTTATTTATAAAAATCGATCGAGAAATGATCTCTTCTTTGCAAAATTGACTGTCAGTTCGTTCGGACGAAAAAAATGGAAGGTTAAAATGGTAATTTACTACAAAAAATGAAAATCGAATGTTTAGAGAAAGAAAAGTAGAGTGTCTATATGGTCAGCCTTTGATAAAATGGTAAGTTTAAAATCATTTATTGAAGATTATTAAAAGTCAAAAGTATTTAGATTGAAAAAAAATGTGAGCTTACCTTTAAAAAAAATATGAGCTCAATATTCAATTCTTAACTACTTGCTCTTAATGGTCAAATTCACTAGATGTCTCTGTCTTTGTGTTTCTTAAGGGCATCCAATAATATTTACTGTGAAGATCATCAATTTTAAGCTCAAGGTTAGTCCACTTGTATTTCATCATGTTTATTTTCAATCTAAATAGTAAGTCTTTTAATTAACTTTAAAAAAAAAAAAACATGAAAAATAACCCTAGTGCATACATACACATATAAGGGTAAATGGGGCAAAAGCCCTATGGATTTTACATACTTATTGCAAAAGCTTGAGATTAATCATTTATATAAACAGGCTCAAGAATTAGCTCAATCGATTGACAAATGTGTTCAAACGTTCTCTTTATGAGAGATTGGGGCTGAGGAACAGTTGTAAATGCTTTCAAATTTTACTTCTTCACTTAGCTCACAAGTTTGTATCTCGGCAAGTATATAAGACTAAGCTTTGTATAGGATTATTTACATTTTGATTAATTTAAATCATTCAATTTATTTATTTACTTTTATATTTATATTTAACTTTGTTGATATATATTTGGTGAATTCTCTCCATTATAACGATCTTAAAAGTAAAATATTTTATTTTGTTCTTAAAAATTAAAAGATAAGTTTATTTTTAGTACAATAATTCAATTTCTTTATATATATTTAATTCATAGTTATAACATAAATAAACTTACCTTGAACTAAAAAAGTTCTAAGACTAGATAAGTCTGCATACACATTTTAAATTGAAAACCGGAATCCAACCTTACAAATACTTGCTCCGGGCTCGAGTTTTAACAATTCAGGTCAACTCAAATCCGTCCACAGACTTGGGCCCTTAATTTATAAATTAGGCCCAAGCTTGGGTTGGCCCAACCGGTCGAAGTTGTACCCCTAGTCCCCTACCAAACGAACGAAATATTGATGATATATCAGCCCTTCAATGAACAGATGTTTCGGCCAAGAAACGGTTCAGGAACATTATAACAAAATCTTGATTCAAACTATTTAGTTGGAAGTGGGACCCACTTACATCCACCGCTCGTGCGGTCAGAGCATGGAAATCATGAACTATTAAGGTTTTATTAATTAGGGTTTGCGGATTTCCCGTTGATGGAAATGGGTTTTCAATTACAGGATGCCTCCCCAAGTTGAGGCAAAGTAGCTGTTGAGTGTCATTACTACTATGATAATTAAGAAAAACAAGGTCACCAAAACATTAAGGGAACTACTATAGTAATTAATTAATTAATTATTAATTAATTAAGGAGTCAAAGGGTACTTTCTTCCTTTTCTAACTTTGAATAAAACCTAACCTTCCTGTGCATGAAATCAATGAATGACTCGTCTCAAAGTCATCTCCGCGTCTTTGAAAAATTTGCCATTGAGTATCGAAATCAGTAATGTAAGTAATTAGGGTCATTATCATTCTCTTAAAAAATGCTTTTAGAATCGCCTATTTATTTATTATATATATGATATGATTGACATGGGTGTACGTTTAGGCTCTTAGACCAATAGGATCTGGATTGAAAGTTTATTTATTTTTACTTGCATGAGTTAGGAATCAAAGTGAATTAATTCAAAGAGGTTGGAAATTGCAACGATGATCAGAATTTGTCTCAAAAAGTAGGAGTTTTAAAATCAATTTTCACTCCATTCAAAAGAATAACTCTCTATAGAGTTACCCGATGACTGTAAGGTAGAGAGGTTTCCACATGTCATAAGGATTGCTAGACACAAATAAGTAAGTTAACCTTAAAATTGACTTATAAAGAGAGGGTGTCCATGCATTTATAAACTCCAAGATCCCTAAATGCACAGGTGATATGAGACATGCTAACATTCGCCCTTAGTATCATGGATGGAGACACTTGGCTATCTCCCCACACGTAGAGTTGGAGAAAAGAACCGGATCTATCCCTATGGTACCTTGCTCTGATACTATGTTAAACAAATGAGTAGAATTTATCTTTAAAAGCCAACTTGTAAGGAAAGAATGCCCCATGTGCTTGTAAACCCCAATACCTAAAAGTCCACTTGATATGTTAAACACATGAGTAGAAGTCATCCTTAAAAATCGGCTTGAAAGGAAAAGTTGCACATGTGCTTATAAATCCCAAGACCAAAGGTCTACTGGCAATTTGGGACTTTGCTAACAAATAAATCCCAAAACCAAAGGTCTACTGGCAATTTGAGACTTTGCTAACACTTCCCCTCAGCGTCAGGGCTAAAAACACTAGGTTCCCCCTCTCCACACAGGACAGGAGATATGAACTCAAACCATCCTTATGGTACCTCTACTCTAATACCATATTAGACATATGAGTAGAACTCATCCTTTAAACCGATTTATAAAGAGAGAGTGCCCATGCATTTATACACCCCAAGATCCCAAAGCCCACAGGCGATGCGGTACCTGCTAACAAGAATTAGTCGATTGCTCTAAGAGGCCTGGACACTTTGTTTATAAAAAAGATAGAAATCAAAATGAATTAGAAAATGTTCAATTTTCCTTATTCATTTCAAAATTCTAAGATCCCCAACACAAACTTAAATAAAATTGAATTGTTGAACCTAGTCTAAGCTCGATTTGACTGAGTCTTTTGAGTCTTGACTCGATATCCTATATAAATTGAGTTTGAGTTCTTTAAACAATATTTTTTATATGAATTGCCTGAAGAATTGATGAAGCAGGAAGAAAGAGCCACGAGTGCAGTAGTTATTTATCAATAGTCAAATAATAAAGTGGCTGGTTGAAGTTTTTATTGGAAAAAATGGTTTTCTCCTCATACTGTGTTGCTCCATTTACTCTCCTTTTTTTATTTTTCATGAATTCAACATTCAAGCTTCAACTTAGTGAGAAAGCACAGATTCACAAGTCATGTGATTATGCCATGATGGGTAGAGAGATTATTGGTGGACAAACATGTGAGAAGCTAAAATATTAGTTGGTCAGCATTATGAGGCTTTTGTCCTTACCTTCCTATTTGCAGGGTCATCAGCCAACCCATATAAGAGGGAAATTGCTAGTGAAGGTTACTATTACATGCTCAAAAACCCATATGAGCAAGGGTTTTTTTTTTTTTCAATTTTTAACAAATATTTCTAATGCAAGAAAAAGATGTGCAACAGAAAAATAAAGCAATTTTGGTTGTAATAAAGTGTAAAAATCCATTTCTGAATTGAGAGGATCTAACTTGAATCAACCAAGACAGTCCATTGAGCACTGGGGTACAGAAAGCAAATTTCAGTGGCGAAGAAAAACAATGTCCATTGGCTCCACACTTGCATGCATCGACCAATAGAGGTCAGTATTGGCCGTATTCAATAGTCGGTTCTCTAAATGAAGCCCTCTTGTACTTTTTAACAATTAATGACACGTATTGGCTTTACTCGAAAAGGTTTTTTTTTTTAAAGACGCCCTCTTGAATTGTTAACAATTAATGGCAAACTAGACTCTCGTCGTTATCTGAGTGATTACATCTCCTCGACTCTGCCCGGATAGTGATTTTTGCACCACCATTTTCTCTCATATAATAACTTCTTTGTGATGCCAAAATTGCTACTATCCGGGTGATATTACAGTTTTCAAATAAGATCACCACTCTCATGATCCTGCATTTTTAGTTCCAAGCAGCGAAGGCAAAATCACTATCCCAAGAATTTTCAACGAAATGGTCGAAGCGATTATTTTAATGAAGTGTAATTGAGACTCCAAATAGTGAAGACCCCAACACTCCTTATTTTTTACCAAATTATTAAGCAAATAGCCAAATCTTTTCTGCATGTGGTAGGTTTGGGCTTTTGAAAACAAATGTCAAAAGTTGGCAGAGATACAACCCCCCAAACATCCCCTCTCCCAACCAATCATTCTAAAAATAAAAGGAAAAAGAAAAACTAGAACAAATTCTTACCAGCTAACCCATTCTTTTAAGCAAACAGTGATATCTTTTTTGGCAAGCAAACCATGGTTAAAGACTTGATTGGAGACTATTCAGAGGATGCATGATTTAATAGCGGTACAAAAATTATTCAGCAAGGAATTAGATGTTACCATCACAAGTTCAACCATTTTTGTTCTCTCACATGACTTTATAACAAAGATGAACATCATTTAAAGTCTCCAGTTTCAATGCAACATCCTCTGAGTATCTGCAGAGAAAATGCGCACTGCATGTGCTTTGCTTCGAAAACTTTTTGATCTATCTGGATGTCATAACTGCATCTTCATTCATCTTTTTTTCAAATGGAGCACCTTCATTCATCTGGTGAATAAAGGAAGGAAATTTGAATACAAGGGGAATTATAATCAACATAATGTAAAGAAGAAATCAGACTCGTAACTTACAAAACCAGCCAGCTCTTTAGCTTTTTCATCATCAAAGCCTAAAGTAGCCATTATCTTGTGACCAGCTGAATCTTTCTCAGACCAAATTCCCAGGAGTATATGGGTTGTAGTTACTTCGCCACCTTCACCTGAAATTTTGAAACTACCTAGTTGAAAAATTATTGATAACAGCAGCAACATAAATAATCCGCCTTCACATGCATGTTGAAGCTAACTAGTTGGGGAAAAAAGTTGGGTGGGTGGCATAACCACAACAATAACAAAAAGGGGGTTGACAGGGAGATATCCATCTTCTATAAGGAGATACACCCTGTCACGTTATTATGCTTTAAATGACAAAAATACCTTCATGAAATGGCAATTATCAATGATGTCTAAATTTAAACAAGGGCATTTGTTTCCCTATCAAAATGGTAATGTCATCACCAATCCCTGAATAAACAACTTGTAATTTCTTTTTGAAAGGTTATAAACAACTTGTAATTGTAAGAGGAAATGCAAAATTTGCAAGAGAAACCAGTCTTCATTAATGGAAGCTATTATAGTGTGCACATGCCCTAAGGATTAGTCGGGTGCTCTAAGAGCTTGGACACCTTGGTCATAAAAAGAAAAAAAAAAAACTAGTCTTCATCAGCAAAATAAGGACCAACATGTGGGGCCCACCAAAACCTAAATGCAAACCCTTCATACGTGCAACCAAGAGGATCAGTAATCCATTCCCCTTACATACTGTTGGATTTTTCATTGAAAACCGTTTATCTAGATTTTATAGAAACATTAAACTTTCAACCCTTATCTATGATCAAGACGAATGTGACAGATATTTTACCCACCAAAAACATTTCCAGTAGGGAATTGCTAACAATTAGTTAATATTATTATGAAAATTGCGTGCCTGCAAGCCAATTCCTTCTCCCTCACTTTTTCCCTCTTTGTTGTTGTTGTGTATGTGTGTGTTGGGAAGGGGTGGTTTGGTCTTTAAAGTGGGCATTAGCTCAAGGAACATCACCATTATCATCATCATGAATGTCATTTATCACATCTAGATCCAGCATTGGCTTTTGTTATACATTTCCACATCAAGCAAGAGCTCAAGGGTACAGTTTTTGAGAGAAATTATCCATTGTGAAATGGTTCACAAAAGTTGGTGTGAACTTTCAATATGGACCCTTGGATGAAGAAAAAGTTGTCAACTTTCACTTTTTTGAGTTCAACCAATACGCTCATCTAAAGGCTTTGATCATGAGTTCATAACATATCGTTGTGAACCAGTTCACAACAAATAATTTCTCTGGTTTCTGATGGAATAGAATGGAAAAGAACTCCTCAGAAAGCCAACCCCAGCTATCCCCCTCTCTCTTTCACATAAGCATCTAATGTAACAACCACAATTACTTTAAACTGCAATGATCATAACAATATTTTTAAGTGAAGCTCACATTTGATAGAATCTTTAGCCATTTCTTCTAATGTTTGCAGCACAGAAACCACATTTCCTGAAATCCATTGAAGCTAAAATCTAAAAGAAAGAGAAAAAGATACATAATATAAGAAGTTACCTGATTTCATTTTCTCATCAATAGCCCAATCAAGTGCTCTTTGAGCTGGCTCAGTCAAGGGTGGATGTTCCGGACTGAAAAAGTACATGTCAGATTTTCCAAGTAATTTTACAGTTTCCTCTCGTACTTTGGAAAGCGTAATTCCATTTGCTCGTAAGAACTTCACTGCAGGACTGGTTCCTGCTATCCAAAAAATATATAAAAGAAAATATGTCAGGTTTGGTGAAGATGAGAATGCAGAATGGTTTCTAAAAAATTTGGAAGCCCCTCAACATCAAATGCAGGATGACAATGCCCTAATATCTGTTTATGCTTTAAGTTATGTTGGACAACATTTAGATTCATGGCAATTTTTCATTCAAACCTAGTTATCAAAGGTTTCTCAATTAGTATAGCTCAATGAGTTAGAAAGTGACAAGTCAAGCATTTGTTTTAAGCACTCTATATTAATTAGATTAACAGTTAGGAAATAAAAGTGCTAGCGGTATGAGAATACCTTAGTTTCTAATTCTTATTTTAAGTCTTATATGATTTTGTGGGTGATGTCAAGCATTTGTTTTAAGCACTCTATCTTAATTAGGATTAACAGTTAGGAAATAAGAGTGCTAGCAATATCCGAATAACTTTTCTAATTTTTATTTTAAGTCTCACATGATTTTGTGAGGGATGATTACTTTTTTATTCCTATTTGAAATAATATATGTATATATTTCAAAAAAAAACATTTAAACAATAAAAGTTGTCCACATACTTTAGCATGAAGCTATTTCCCCAAGTTTTCTTCAACCCACTTTTCATTGAGTGGGATTTTGACCCGTAGCCTTTTCTTAACTTGTGATCTAGTAGACATGTTGGTTCGCACCTAGTTTTCCTTCCATTGTAGCATGAGGCTGTACGATAGAGTTGTATCAAGTTTACAAGAAGAAGGCATGTAGATTATCACAGTTCTCTTTTGCTAATAATCAATAGCAACAATTGGGATTGGGAAATAATGTTACTCCTCTCGACAATGGTGAATTAACTTTATTCCCAATATCTTAATTGATTCCTCATATCTTGGTGGTAGTTTTGGCGGATTTTTTTTTTTTTTGAAAAAATGACCAAGCCCCATCCAACCATAAAGAGTGTAATTCACCCCTACTTTGAATCAGGTGATATGGTTAAGAAATTAGTTTTTTTATAAGACCAAGGTGTCCAGACCTCCTTAGAGCACCTGACTAATCCTTAGGGGCATGTGCAAACCTCCATATCCACACACACCGAGTAACACTATTGAGAGTGGCCCTTTTGTGTTGAGAGTGACTTGAACCCAAGACCTCTCGCCTCTCAAGTGGAAGAAATTAGTATATTTTTCAGAGATAATTTTGACATTGGTTAAGAAATTAGTATATTCTTAACAAGTTGAGATCAAGCTTACGGCTGAACCAAGCCGAGCAAATTCATGAGCCAACCTCAAGCTGCATCTAGTTAAGCAACACCTTACAGCAAAACTCATTATGGAAAAGAACATGTCAAATAACTTGCTCAGCTCATCTAGCTGGAAAAGATAAAATAAAATAAACTCAAGCTAGAAATCAGCCGAATGAGCCCACAAAGCTCATAAGTCAACCTCACTTGTTGAAAGTCATACGACTAGAGAGAGAGAGAGAGAGAGAGAGAGAAGTCAAGAACCAAACCGAGCTGAGCTGATAAAGCTCATAACCCAACTCAACTTGTTCATAACCTTGCAACCATACAGTACACATCCTCAACTTGTTGACAGCCTTGCCAACACAAAGGATACATGGATCCCAGCATAATATCTCCAGAAGAGGGAGGGGGAGTTCAGGTCCAATCCATTTGGTTGCACCATTAATGCATCATAAGATTCAACCACCATCAAGAAAGCATCAACCAATCAAAGTTTTGACAATGTTAGTGCCCATTGATATCAACAAGGATGTCCCACTAACCAAATGTTGCAACTTGAAACCAATCAAATGCACGTGAACCAAATTAAGGTGCCAGACTGTCATCAGCACCCACATTTGTAATCATCTCAGTATGTTATAAAATTCAAAACAAAAGGTCCCTCAACCAACCTGGATAAGAACATGAATCAATTGATTATAGCTTTAGATTTTAAATGATGTTGACCAACTCATGAGTGGAGACTAAAGGCATGCCTCACAAGTGATTTTTGGTTCAGGATCTGACACTTGTTCACTGTGGGTTGAGCCCCTACGTCCGTAATATAGTTGAAGGTGTTCTACCATATTCTCTTATTTAAACAAAGGAAGAAGTTCAAGGTGTTCATCATGACAGCCGCATTGCATCTTTCTCCACATCTTACATATCAAATAAGAACTACAGAAATAATCCTACTGATGCCATGCACCCATCCTGATTCTATCTTTCTAGCTGTGCAATGGAAGTGTGGTGGGCCCATGACCCACGGTTCCAGGATCAAAACCTATCTCTGATACCTTGTGAAATTGAAAATAGAAGAAAAGAAAGAAATTTGTAAATTGAAAGGTAGGAGGGGGGAGGGGGGAGAGAGAGAGACTCAGGTGGTTTCAAACAATGTAGCTGAACCCCAATGACCTCCATAGATGCTTTAATCACCCACTAAGCCATTCATGATGATTCTGTGCATTTAGCCACATTCCATGGATTTCAAATGCCATGTCAAGCTCTCTTATGAAACTGAACAACCTCATCATCACCATTTAATTCTCATCAAAATTCAAGATACAAAAAATATGTTCAACCTTCCAGTTTGTGTTCCTCTCAGTGCCACTTTGAACCAGAACCATTATACTTTTTTTGAAAAACAAAGGCCATGAAATGGCTAAAAGTAATAGTTCAATAAAAAAAAGATAATTTGCAACATATCATCGTCATCATCTTCATCAAAGCCATGTATCCAATCTATCTGGAGGCAGTATTCACGATTGGACTACCATCATATGCAGTTCCTATATACAAGAATATTTCAATATTATTTATGGTGTCCAACAGGTCCAAAATCAAAGGTGTATATATTGCAAGATGCAACATTAGATTTTTGCAAAAGATCAGTACTTAAAACCTATCAGCTTGGAGTAAATTTTCTAAAAATTAGAATATTCGATTAAACTTGTAACATGGAAACCTTGCAATATTCCGTTTTCCATCTAAATAGCGCCGAAACC
This sequence comes from Chimonanthus salicifolius, assembly GCA_013350335.1. Lineage (NCBI taxonomy): Eukaryota > Viridiplantae > Streptophyta > Magnoliopsida > Laurales > Calycanthaceae > Chimonanthus > Chimonanthus salicifolius. The sequence goes on from CM023539.1 coordinate 62,395,211, forward strand.
AGATGAAAAAAAAAAAAATACATAGAACCTAAACCAGCACTAGAAAATGTCACCTTCCCATGGTTACCAAACTGTAAGCCATATTAAAGAAATGCAACAGAATCTGAATATATGAACCAATCCATTTTGCAAAATTTTGAATAATATTTATGCAGAAGCATGGAAAAAATGCAGGAAAAAGAAAGAACGAATACATGCATATAAATGAGAGTTATCTGTGGATACTCCAACACACTATGACAGGTACATATCTTGAGCATGAATTCAACCTCAGATAAGTGTAAGCAATTCTTAAATGGCAAGATGACTCAAATTCACTTCTTCAATAGTTGCAACCATGAGCAGTTGCCAACTGACCTGCAGGCTCTTGACATAGATCTAAGCATTTTAATTAGAAAGCATAGACTCAAATCAAGTAGTTCTAATGGCCTGCAATCCATCAAGCTCAATGACCCTACATAACTTCTCAAAAACAAGATAAAAACATCTACAGACATTTATTTCCTTTTTTGAAAAATGGAAACTTAAAATATTAGTTAAACTAAGAGAAAAGTGAGAAGCTGTGAATAGTATGTAAAGAATTTTCTTTTAATTGGTGACCGAAATCTATCTTATGAATTTGACAGAATCACTTACCCTCAACTAATATCCCCATGAGAAGAGCTTCAGTCCCTGTCGTTGGATACTTCAATTTCCTTGCCTCCAACTCACCCATACCAAAAGCCTTTATGGACCTCGCAGACCATCTGCAACATTAGTCAAATTTAACAAACATTAGTTTATATATATACATGATAAATTGGATGTAGTCTAAATTCAGACAGTTTAATATTTAAACAGAAAGATCATAACAACACAAGCACTCTTCTGTGCATTTATATTTTGTAGAAACTATGGGACCCAATACTGATTGTGTGACAAAATGCTTTTCTATTTTTCCCATATCATCATCATTACCATCACAACCACTGGTCCAATTTATCTAACATCAGCTATTTGACTTCTACTCTGAAATTGCAAAAGTGGTGCAACACAAGGACTTAACTCAAGGTCAACCATCCTAGCACTACTCTCACCATAGTGAGGTAGATGTCAGAGTACTAGTGGAATTCGAGGCATTAGTGCTAGCATAGTCACAGCCAAACCATAATTGGCAACAGTAACACAATTTAGGGCAAAAATATCTACAAGACAACTAGCACCTGCTACAATGTGCATTTGTGATTTCTGCGTGCCATAGACATCATCGATATCATAAAAAATATTTTTCCTACCTTTTTATGAAGCAATAATAAGAAACCATTTTTCCCTATTTATTTGAGGTCCACTCCATCTTATCGAAATTCATATCATCTATCACTCTACAATTTAACATGTCCTTTTTTATTACTTCATCCAAACCCCTAAAGATATCTCCTTTCTCCTATTACCTTCTAATTATAATGTTTAGAACAGTTTATGATCTTCTGCGTACATGCTGTAGCCATCCTAAACAGCATTCCATTAGGCCATAAACACAAGGTGGAAACGTTGACCCTGAATTCCATTATTGGGAATATATCCAAAGTCACCATATATCTCAATATATAATATCGATTCTTGATTTAAGGAAGATAATGACCATAAAACATTTGTATGGTTGTTTCATTAGATAACAGTAGCTTATATATAGTGCAATAAGGATCATCACAAATCTTGAGAAATAACATGTGACATTATCTACCAAATAAGAGAATAATTAGAATCCTAACAACCATAATCATAGCAATTATACTCTTGATACAAGTCAAAATATATCCTTAACATCTTGAACTTACTTCGGAATCTTATCAGCAGGTGCCCTATCAGGTTTTCTGCAGAAACAAGAAAGACAATAGTAAATTTAGGCAGTTTCCATCTGAAAATTTTGAGAATCTTTCAATCATTAAAAAGGGCTCACCCAGTAGGAAGCGAGAAGAAAACCGTGGTTGTAACCGATGGGCTACGATGTGTTCCAACGAGCGGTATCATCAAATTCGTGGGGCGGAGCACGGAAACGTTTCCAAGCATCGAACTAAAGAATTCATCAGGGTTCAAGTTCCGTTGCAGAGAAACAGAAGATCTTTTGATTCTTGAAGAATGGGAATGAGAAAAGACGGGTAAAATGGGGAAGGCAGAGACCGCTCGAGCTGCCATTCACAACGCTTAGTGAGTCTTCGATAGAGGGGCTAGAGTTCTCACAAAGCCTGCAATGATTTGTATCAATTTCTTGGTTCTTTTGTTTCTTTCAAGTGAGATTTATAAAAAAAGGGGGTTATTTTGCAAATTTCTACTTGCCTGGTGTGTGGGGTATGAAGCTTTCGAGGGTTGCTTGCTCTGCATTCTCATTTCTCTATCTTTGGACCTTTCTCAGTTGCTCTGGTTCGCAGAAGAAGTGCGAAGTGGGGAGAAATGGATAGCTGTCTTTTTTCCTCTTTGGAGTGCCCCGTACGATGTGAAATCGCTCAAAGGGATTAAATGGGATACCTAATTTTTATCCGGTAACTGAAAAATATATATTTTTTAAAATAAGAGAATTAATTTGGTCACTGTATTTTTATAAAAATTTGATATATAGTATATTTTTATTTTAAGTAAATGGCTTCATTTATTGATTTTCCAAAAAAAAATAAAAACGTATAAAAAGTTTGAGAGGTAATTTTCACAAAAACCATCTGATTAAAATTGAAAATAATTTGAATTTAATGCTCTCTTTCATTTAATGAATTGAATTATAATTTAAGAGTTCTATTAATGACCAAGAATATTTCCCATAAGAGTTATTCGATGATATATCTCGATAATTAGTCAAGTGCTCTAAGAAATGTGGACATCTTAATCATCAAAAAATTATGTCTAATTCAAATAAGAAAATCAAAATATAATACAATAAAAAGTAAAAAAAAAAAAAAATTGAAAACTTGTATTTGACTGACTCTCCCACTCTGAAATAGTAGAGGAGAGCTGAATGCTCCTCCTATTTTCTCATGTTTCCTTTTTATTCTCACGTGCCTTTTTGTAAGGGCTAGCGATCTTTCCACAGATATTTTCTTTATATAGACACGGGTTTTACCATGATGCCCAATTTGCCTTCCACCTGTCTTACCGAAAAAAAAAAAAAGAATACTAGAAATTCATAAATAGTGTAAATCGACTCAGCAAAATTCATCAATAGTGTAAATTGATTCACCAATATTCATGAAGAGTGTAAATCAACTCTCCAAAATTCATGAACAGTACAAATTGGCTTGTCGAAATTGCAAATCGACTCTCTAAAATTCATAAATAGTGCAAATCGGCTCGCCGAAATTCACATGAACCGTAAAAATCAGTCTCTCGGAATTTTACCGTTCATGCGAAGGGTAAAATCGAGAATATATTAAAACCCATGTCACTAAATACAAAATAACCGTGGGATAATCGCTCGCAGTTTGTAAGGGATTATTTAAAATATACAAATAAGGCCATTTACATGCAGAAGTTATCTAAATACTATAATTATTATGTATTACTGTTATTATTATTATCTGAATTGTTTTTTTCATCAAATTATTATTTACTTTTTGTATTTAAATTTGACAAATAATTTTCATTGACCAACTGTTTATCTAATGTACATATAACTTGAACTCACTATCTTCTACATCATAACCTTTGTACTCAAGTAACCTTTGTAAGTTTGTACTGTCATTATCATGTATTATTGTTATTAGTATTATGATTAAATTTGGTTAATTTTAAGGATTTGACTTACAATTTTACATTAATATTTAAAAATAAAAATTTTGTGAAATAGACAAAGAATTAGAAGGTAAAAATTGATAATATATGATTTTTTATCTACTTCACAAATATGTGGATAATTTTTTTAAATATTAACATAAAAATATGAGTCAAATCCTTAAAACTCACCAAATTAAATCATAATACTTGTCTTCTATTGATAGAATGAAACTAACTGATTTTATTTATAGATTTATCCAAAATTTCAATTCAAGAATTTTATTCACCCCAATCACAGTAAACCAGTTCACAACTGATAATTTCTTCCTCGGATGTCTCAGGCTCCCGACACCAACACCAGCGGCCGAATCAGAAACGGAGGACGCTCTCTTCCCTTACCTACCGGAAATCGCCCTGTTCCGCCACTCCCATTCGGAACTCAGAAAACTCCGACGCATTACCAGGCAATAACAACGACCCAGCCAGCAAACTCTCCGACTCGTCTTTCTTCCGCTCATTCCCTACATCAACCCGGAGCCACACATTTCCTCTCAATTTTACACCTTCAACCTCGATTTCCACTCCGTCACAGTCCGCTGCATCCTCGAGCCGTGCCACCCTGTGCTCGTCCTCCGCTCCTGACGCTCCGTATGGAAGGACTGCAGTGAGGATACTGCCTACTTCACTGCTTGGAAGCACCTTCAAGAACAGCTCTGCCTGCACCTTGAACCGAGCTCCCCCCCTTCCGCCGACGGTCAGGTAACCGCATTTTCTTCTTCAAGATCAATTCCCATCAATTTCTCTTCCACATCAATCAATGGCACGACATTGTTATGCATTCCCATGCCAACGCCGGCCTTAAACACCTGGCCTGAAAGAAACCATTGAAAATCAAGTAGGTGTGGACTGTCGACACCAGATTTTATGTCATTCCAGAGTCCGTCATCCGGTCCTCTGTTGCCTCCTGCCCTGTTTGTCCCGACAATGCTTCCGGCTCTGGTTCCTCCTCCGTGGCAAACCGTGGCAATTGGAACTGGTTTCAGTACACTGAGTCATTTGATGTTCCTTCCAAAAGATATCCCCACCGTCTTCTGCAGCTTGCTGCCAAGTACAAGGTTGTGCTTGGCATCTGCCAGAAGTACATATGATCTGGGCTATAGTCTCGATTATGAATTACAATGAGAAAGACAGGGGTTTTTGTCTACCAGGAGGAGGGATTGGTGGGGTTCAAGCTATATGCCATGCATTGCACCAACGAGCCGGTCTGCTTGATGGAAGTGCCAGGATATTTCACAGGGTCTTGGGTCAAAAAGGTGTGTTCTTGGATGATCAGGATAGTGTCCATGGAGTGAGTGGGGATGCAGAGTTGAACAAGTTTGCTCTAATGGAAAGGATGAGGATAATTCTTGGCTGGCGGTTCTACAACAAGGTACAAGAGATCTCAGAGCTGACATTGAAGTCGTGGAAGGGAGACTTTTGAAAATTCCACTGGCGCTATTAGTCTGCTGTCACAGGAACCGTCAGATGTTGCCAAGAGGGTTAGAAGTCTAGGGGAAAATGCATTCGACCCTTCATGACAACTGCTGGATAAGCAGCATTCGGATGAGGTTTTGATTGATGGTACTGAGCTTGAGCATTGGGGCAACTCCCACCATAATCGGATTCATGGTGATGGTAACAATTCTGAACTGATTGAGGAAGAGGAAGACACCTTCGAGCAGACACATGGAGGGGTCCCATCATGGGAGAGAATGCAGACAGAATGAAGGGATGGAAAAGTCCTTATTAGAGACAACTGTAAATCTGATAATTTGTTTAAGGATTTTGATAAGAAAAGCATCCTTGATTGCGATCAGTCAAAACTAAGCCCTTAAGGCATGATGGTACAGTGGTATCTGATGTGAATCTTGTAGGGATAATGGAAGATGGTTTCTATCAAGAGAACGCGAGGTGGTATAATTCACCTTGTGGTTTCGATCCCAGTGCAGACTGCAGTGACAGTGGATAGGATTTTTGTACACATTGGGGAACTGTAGAGTTATGGTTGGTGTAACCACACTAGTGTGTTTACAAGAGATACCATGGGCCCTTTCTCAAAGGTGGAAGTGGTTTGTAAATTGTGTAGACATAGCGTCAGAATCTACTTCATATGCTTAGGATAATCTTTTGTTGATGATTCATTAATCTATCCCTGTTATGTTTTTTATTCACCAATATCTTTAATGACATTTAATCCAGTTTCCACCCAAAAAAAAAATAAAAACTTGTTCGTCTGTTATCATTGAGTTTGGTTTTTTGTTTCCTCGTACTTTATCTTGTTTTTGTTTCTGTATGATTCACTTCTTTTGATGTCCCTTCCTGTTGGCTTGCTTGCTTTTCTGCCTCTTTTGTTTGGTGGATACAATTTTGATTTGTTGCCTAGTATTATAACTTGGTATCATCTCTTCTTATGATGCTAGCTATTTTTTTTCTCATTCTACATTTCTATATCTAGATGATAGATGTTTATATACTCATGATGTGCTTCATATGCTTGGTGCTAGTATTTATGGAATCAATGGTGTTTATGTTTAATTTAACATGAAAGATATCCCCCTTTTTCTGTAATATGAATGGCATCATTTGGTTACAGATGATGAGAGTTATGCTATTGGTTGACCAATAATTTATATTATTCTTCTTCTATGGATAACGTCTGGCTCAGATATTTATTACATGTGTTTCCTTAATATTGCAGTGGCATATCTACCATTGTCTCTTCATATTACAATTAGGTCAAAACCTACACTATATGCATTCTTGAACACTACTATTGGCAATAATTCTCAAATTCACCTAATTTCTTAGACAAGAGTCTATAGAACTCTGTTGGCTACATTTGTAATATGGTGAGGTGGGAAGAGTGTCTTCAAATGTGTCATATACTGTTAGGTTATGTGTCAAACCCAAAGAATTAGGAAACCACCCCTTGATACATTGTTATTTGTCATGGTCAATTTGGCATACCTTCCTCTATACAATTTGACAGGATATCAGGCTCTTTTTAGAGGAGAGGTTAAATCTTTTGAGAATTACTTACCACAGCAATTTAAGGTTAATGTGGAAAGAGTGAAACAGTGTAATTTTTACAACCAAGGAAGCTTCTGAATCCAAGTTCATAGTTAAGTTGATAGATGATTAGATAGCTACAGAATTCTTTCCCAAAATTTTTTAAAGCCTCACCAATGGCTCTCACTTCTGCCTTATTCAAATCTGCAATTCATCTGGCACTTCTTCTTTGAAAGATCATAATTCCTGTGGAACTTGAGAAAACTTTCAAGACTGGATCAGCACTATTGCAATGTGTTCTACCAATATCCGTTGCACGAGATTTACCTTTTGTTAAGCCACATCGTTTAATTTGAGAAGACCTGTTGATGGTGGGTTCTAGCATTTATGCTGATTTTCTTGAGTTTCCTCTAGGCGTAACTTTCCAATTTGTCATGAAGTCCTGAAATAAAAAATCTGAGAATTTCCCATAATATTAGTTTGTTTTTGCCAATTGGAAGATGTCCTCATCAGATGACGGCTGATTATTGAAAACCCTTTTTGCTTCTGTCTTTGAAACTGAACAAAGGATAGAACCCAGAATTGTTTGCAACAACATGTTGCCCCTTTTGTTGAAATTGCCAGCTCTCTGTTGATGAAATAAATCTTCTACTCTGTTTGGAAGATCTCCCAACACATTGAATAGTTTGAGAAATTGGCACCTTAACCATCTAGTGTCATTGCAATGACGAAAAAAGTGGTGTTGGTAAAAAACCAAGGATCATCATCAAGTCATTTATCCCATTAATCTGGGGTTGGCATTTATAGTTGGATTTGGCTAATTGTTTTGCATGGGCCAACTACCTATCTGACACCTATGGGACTTAAACCCACAACCTTTAGGCTACAATTATAAACCCTAACTAGTTGTGCTATAAGTTCTTGTCCATGTATTAAAAAATTCAAAGGATAATGAGACATATCCCATATATTTCTAAACATGGTAACAGATTCTTGGCAAAGCTAGGCTCGTCACTTTTGGACATGTCCATTTTACTGCAAGCAATTTTATTCTTCATTGTGTTGATTGATCGTCAAATTGTTTCTTCCCCATTTCTTTAATAAAACTTCAGTAGGAAATCCAAGACCAACCCTCTTTTAGCGACTTAGATTATCTCAAGGCTTGATATGGGATGCTATTAAACCTTTCTTGGCCAACCCTCTTTACCAATTGAAGTTCAACATTCCACTCATTTATTAATCAGGTCTATAATAAGTTCAGAGATAATGATTCCCTCTCCTGGTGTCTCCTACTATATGCCCTATGTGTTGGGGTTTTAGTGGTTTGAAACCTTGTCCTTATATTATTACTCCTTGGTGTCCATTTCCCTTTCTTTTTCTTTCTTTCTTTTTTTTTTTTAAAAAAAAGGGAGGGAACTGAATTTTTATTGCCAACAAAAAAGAAAATTGCACAGATTGAAGTTGCTAATCAGGATCATGGACCCGTGTGGTTCAACTTACAAAAGATAAGGACATATTTGTATTGATATACAAATATAGAGGAGATACTCTTCTGGTCACTAGATGGGATCGATGGCAGATGAAGAAATGATGATGATACTCTTCATGTCACTTCATTTGTAAACCCATCTCCTCAACCTTCTCTTTGAACTCATTTGATGCACCTTCCAAACTCAAGGCATTTTTCTGAACAGTTTATCTCAAGAAGATTTTGACTGTAGATAACTTGGGAGCCAGGAATATATCCACTCCCAAAATTTGTTACCGTTGTTTGCTGACCTAGAGCTAGTTGATCATCATTTTCTTCATTCCCCTTTTATGTCTCCCATTTGGCATTTCTATTTTTGCATCCTTTTCCATTCTTCTCGTTCTTCTAGATTCTTTTAAGGTTCTCATTTAGGCATATGGTGATCTGGTCCTTCCTCAGAAAGGTCAAATTTCTGGCTACCCTTTGACAATTGGATGGATTGTTTGGAAGGAGCGGATAGGCACGTCTTTGAGAATAAAGCTATGGATAGAATAGCAGTATTTGAACAATGCAAATCATATATGTTTCAATAGGCACTCTTGTCAAAGGATTTTACCGGCCAGTTGGAGATGGACTTCATTGAAGGATAGATTTCTAGGCTATGAATTCAATTGGCACTCTTGTCAAAGGATTTTACTGGCCAATTGGAGTTGGACAAGGCTGGGGTCAAGCCTGGTCCATTCTCTGTTTGGGCTTTGTTTTGTATCCTTTACGTTACATTCTTCTCTTTCTTGATAAATTTCTATTGTTGCCTCAAAAAAAAGGCACCATGCACTCCATGAATTTTCCTGTCACACTGATCTAATTCAATATCATCAACTTTCCTTCCTCATGTATTTACGTTTACAGGAAGACTGTCAGCTTTTTTGCCACTAGACTCCAATGAATTAAGAACGACCTTTTTTTTTGGAGAGTTGCTTATATCTTGGTCAACAACGAAGCTCTCGATGGAACTTTGTCCTGAAGTACATACGAAGATACACACAATAGATATGAACTTTCAGGGGAGTCACCCCTATTTTTTATAAGTGGACACCCATATTACTTTATTTTAATTTAAATGACAAAAATATTTTCTTAGAATGATAATTATCTCTTGCACTAAAAATCCTTTGTTGTAATTCCACCAGATGGAAAAGTTCTATCTCTAGGAGGATTGTGATACACAATAGGTTTGCCAAAACATTTATATCTTTGGGTCCACCAATTTAGCATTTGAAAATGACAGCACTATGAAGTGTCCACTTACTGCAGTCATGCCGGTCCTGCTTCCTTCAATGAGTCGTCTTGTGTTTCAAATCGTGATGGGATGGTTCAAAGGGTGGATTCGATCCATCCAGTTTAAGTAGTTTTGCAATCACCTTAACCATGGTTTAAACTATGAACCCCTTTTTTTTTTGGTATTTGAAAATAATTTGTACATGCAAGCAATGGTATCATGTCTGTTTTTTTTTTTTTCTTTTTGGCTAAACCCTTGTGCATACATCAGCAAAGCAGAAATTTGTTGAACTCATCGATTGTATCATGGCGTGCCTACACAGTGTTACTTATTTGGCTTGAGTTCTCTCCTCGGAGTTACCCGATATGTGAAGCTTGCAGGCAGTTTTGTGTATTCATAGGATTGGTCTCACCTCCAATATGGGGTGGGGATACCCATGGCAATAAATTTATTAATTAGCAATTGTATCATGGCATGCATGCACTGCACCATGCATTAGAATCCAGGCCATCGATGGAAAATTATCATAAATCATAAAATCCTTCTAGTGAATTATTTACACTGTGGAGAAGGTTCAGCCAGTTCCAATAGTTTTTGGTTCAAACAGGCCATGAAAACCCAACCTCCCTGGAGCCAACTCTCTCTCTCTCGTGCATGTGCAGCACATGCGTACACAAAAAATTGGAAAAACTGCAGTATTGGTTCAACCTGGTTTTATAATGTGTGCAATCCAGTTTTTGAATCACTTATTGGTCACCAAATTGTTGGTCGTGATGTAAAGAACCCATCATTGTCTTTGCCATCATCATCGTTATCATCTAAGCCATTTACCCATCAATCGGGGGTTGGCCTTTAATTTGTATTTGGTAAGTTATTTCTATAGACCAACTGCCCTATCTGACCCCCCTCCCCCCCACCATCTTCAAGGCTTATCCCAACTATGTGGGGCAGAATGTTGGCTCAAATTTAAACATGCGAAATTAGATGTTTAGGGTTGTGTCATCATTTTCTATTTTTGGAAGTTGGTTGTTCAAATGGTTTGATTTGTGTTTTGCTGTTGGTGGGAAAGGCGAGGTAAGATAGGATAAGGCTTTGGTGATGGTCATGATGGTGATGATTTCATTTCCTGCAATGGACAAGATTTGGACAGTCTGGATTGATGTGTGTCCCACATTTGTGCAGTGTGTGAGTCGTTATTTCTTTATGAATGGCATGCAAGTATAGACCATCTATATTAGTATTATTGATTGATAATACTTTTTTTATGGCAACTTCTTGTTCTTTATAATTGCAAGAAGGTGGTGGTTGTGCTTTCTGCTCTTCAGGTTTTGCTGCATAACTGAAATTGACTTACTTGTTCCACGCAGATTGACTGATCATGTGAGGCATGGAGGCATATGGCTGTTTGCTGTAGCAAATAGTATTGGTTTGGATTTTTCTCCATTTGGAGCAGTGTGGGAACCATTGTTATGTGGTTGTTCCCCCTGCCTCATGGGCACTTCCTTCTTCTTTAATATGATACTACTAAGAACTTTCCAAATGTGAAAGGCAAGCCAAATGTCAAATTCTATAATTCAAGCAGGCTGAGTTGACTTTGGAGACGGGGAGGAGTTAATTCCTAGGATTTGACCAGTATCTGAATGATAATAGAAAGTTATTAAAATTAAAGTCAATAACATAGAGTGCAATGAAATGGGGAAATAAGTACTGCATGAGTAAATATTGCCTTCTAAATAGCCGATAAAAATATTATGCCATTAAACAAAAATACACATGAATCTGTCTCCCTCTATCTTGAAGGAACCTATCCCTTGAATACCATCTTCAGGGTATACCTTTTTTTCCTGTTTGCATCAGACTGAGGCTACAAAGTGATTGAAATGTGTAATGCATTGATCTAGAACTAAGCTTATCCTATGGTTTGTATTATTGAGTCATCATTCTTTTGTTACTGCTGCCACCTTCAATGTGAAATGTTGCTATTTTATGCTTTGCAAGAATGGGAAAATTATGCCAAGATTCTTCTTTCAGATATTGTCGTCTCAGAGGCCAAGGAGAAAATGTTGAGTAGAAGTGGGTGCAGGTAATCTTCTTCACTGATTCAACTCTGTTTCTTATGTCATTTCTCTATCCTTTCAGTTGGATAATAAATGGTTGGTAAAATGAGTATGTGCAGGATCCCCAAAAGAGAAGAACATCACAGATGATATTGTATCCGGAGGGGAACCAGTTGCACACTTGGTCCATGGTAAATAATTCATGAGAACAATAACAGCAGAAAGAGAGAGAGAGAGAGAGAGAGGAAATGAACGTCTCCTGTTACATCGTTATTCTTTCCATTGAGAGTTTTGTTTAGAATTCATCAAGTGTATGGGCATTCACTATGTTGAGTGTTACCTGCTACAGACTACTGTAGCTGATAGACTTTGGTTCTGAGTGCATGCCACTACAACTGTGGTATTGGTTAATCGAGAGATTACGAGCTCGTTTTCCATTTATTGGTATCTTAATTGTTGTCAATTTTTTGGAGTGTGCTTCTAAACGATGTCTTTATCTAGTGGGACAGCCATGCTTGCAGCTGTCAGCATGTACAATTTTTTACTCCTCATTTTACAGCACAGCTTCCATGGCCCATTCATGTTTTCTTCAGCCATGCGCTACTGGGTTGACTCTAGCATTTCTTATGTTTTTAGCTGTATTGATGACCAGATTGTTGAAGCCGTCCACATCGACAGGGAAGAGCCTGCCAATCACCCGCTGCTGGATGGGAAAAGAGACAAACAAGGTTATACTTGTTCAAGCATCTCTTGGAAGATGGTTCGTCGAGTGAAGTCCTTTTTCCATAATTGGTTGTGGCACCCAACAGGCAATTGTTTCTTTTAACTGGTTGTGATGGATTTGCTATCTTAAGTCTTCCTCAATTAGTCAATTGTCTCATACTTGTCCATTACGCTATGGATTTCTCACCATAGAAGGAACCATGACAGTGGATAGGGACCTCTTTCAACGTTTTCATATTACCATGAACCATGATTGGTGGGATTTATTGGACAAATCCAAGTATAGCAAAGGTGGTGAAAGTGGCAAATGTGAAATATTATCTTTCACAGTTATACCCTAAGTAATTAATCTCATTTCTTTGATAGCTGTAATATTATTACTGTTAGGAGCCACTTTGGCTCCTCAAAGAGACATTAGGAGAAGTTTAGCATATTCTACAATGTCTCAACCGGGTTATATTATGTTAACCCGATTTTTATCGAGCTGTTTTGTTCCATTTGATTACTCACGCCTATTCAAAAGCATCGGAACATGGTTCTTATGGGTGGCTTAATAGGTATTTATGACCATCCCGATAATACAACGCAAAGTGAAACGGATGGTTAAATTTGGCATTTCAATAGTCCATTTTATTTGCTTGGGTTTTTTTTGGTTTTTTTGAAGATTAAGGTGTCCAAACCTCTTAGAACACTTAACTAATCCTTAGAATATGTGCAAACCTCTCTATCCACAGACACCAGGTAATACTATGGGGAGTAACCCTTTTGTATTGACTGTGACTTGAACTCAAGACCTCCTGCATCTCAGATGGGTTCTTCACCATAAAGCTAACATTCGCATGTTATTTGCGTGGATTGGGTCATTAGAATATTATATTAAGCTCTCTTTCTCTCATTAAAAATCTTTGTTTTACTAGAGGATCTGAGTCACGAAGGACCACCATGTTATTGTGGTAATGAAAAGAAATGTGGGTGGAGGTCCCACCTTTGATCCGAGTAGAGGTTTTTGTTACAGGAGCATGATAATTTATGTAATCATGTTTGAGAAACTTGACCCGACCGTGTGGCTCTACTGAATTGGAACAGAACCACTGAACCACATGGTAGTGATGATCTGATTGAACAGCAAAACCTCTCTTGGAACCAAACCATGTGAACTGTCTGCTCAGATCGTTGAACAGGTGCATAGGTCCTGACTGGATGAGCTTCTTTTCAACACTGCATATAAAAATGGAAGTTGGTTTTGCAAAAAATCATTTAAAAAATGATATTTTAAACTTTATTAATGCATTTAATATAAATATGTCATTGTGCTGTTGTCATGGTTTGACTGGCAGGTTGGATATACATATGGTGACCCAGGCAACATATAGTTTTCTAGGCTTGGTGTATCACACCTTGACCTGATTCAAGTCGATACGGTGCGTATCAATCGATATGCTATTGTATCAATTCAACATTGGACTGACTCGACGTGTATAAGATCCTCTGATCTACTCCCCCCAAAAAAAGGGGAAAATTTTAATGGAAAACTGATCTTGATGGTAGAAAGTTTTTACTAATATGAAAATGAATGAATTTTTTAAGTTCAATCAAGCTTTACTTCAAAATAATAAATACAAAGAAGAAGTCTTAGGACCTGAGCCAGAATTGTACTGACCCAATTTGCAAATGGGTCCAAAATAGGTTGAAACCCATGCCCATAGTCCAATTGGACAAGAACATCTAGCACTGTTAATGCTCAAGGTTGCACAACCTCAAGACTGTGGATTCAAGTCCTATGGACACCAGGTTAGCAGTTTGGAGGGCCAAAAGAAGAACAAATATATTAAATCTAATTACGAGTATCAACTCTAAATTTATTAGATAAATAGCTCGTATGAAAAAATATTTTTTTTATTTTTCAATTTTATCTTTTTTACAATGACATCTTTTCAAAAGAAAAAGATTGTTGTAGTATAATTGTAAAAAAGTAAATTATAAAAAAAAAAAAAAACCATTCTCTTGCAAGTCAATGTCCATTGTTAGTAGAAATACAGTGTCAGAATCAAAATCTATCTGAAGTCGAACGTACACCGAAGAATTTTTTATCTCACATGGGAATTCTTTTTTTTTTTTAAATTTCCATTTTACCCTTCCACTTTCTGTGTTGGTTGGAAGGAAGTTATATTTACTAAAATGACAAGTGATTTTAAAAATATTTAAAAATTTAAAATGAGTGCATGATACAAATAATTCTATAAAATAATTAACTATCAAAATGACAATGAAATAAAATATTTTTAAAAAAAAGTAGATGACCCAAGCCATCTACAATTTTGCATGCGACCCTCGTTGTTGGTACCTTTTGGATCATTAATGTAAAATAATTCCCACGTTGCTAATGCGTCGTCCTCATTCTTCGTCTGCCTTTTCCTTTTCTTTATAATTATAATCTCGTTGCTTTTAAGTTACGACAGGAAATGTGTTTAATGAATTAATGTTACTTAAATTTGTTAGAGGGGAGAGAGGGAGAGATATTATCGAAGGGATGTACAGTTGTTTGATAGGGTGGGGTCCAAATCTCCAATCTCACTTGTAATTGGTGACAATTACATCCAGCCAAACTGTACTATCTCTTGTCGCCAATCTATCATTTTGATCCAAGACACCTTACCATTCTCTCAACAATCAAATCTTTTTTCTCTTTTTTTTTTTCTTCTTCAAAATAGAAATTAATTTAAGTTATCTATTGGTTGTGATCAATTTAGATCTACAATGCTTTACATCGTTAGACAATAAAGATAAAAAAAAATAAAAATAGATTAAGAGTAATGGAGATGTGCAGATTGTATTAGATGAGTAGATTAACTCTAAATATAATATTAGAAACAACTAGGGCTGAAATTCAGGTGGATTGAGGTGGATTTTAATAAATCCAACCAAATTCATATAAAAAATAAGGAGTCCGACCTGACCTGACCCGATCATAGTTGCTAGACCGACCTAACCCAAGTTACTGGCCCAACCTGACCCGACTTGCTAACCCGACAGCCCGACCTGTTTTTATTCTAAATTTGGGGGAAAAAATTAGTTGCCCGTTTTTTATATTTCTTTAAACTCGGGTCGGATCGGGTCAATTTGGGTCAGATAAGGTTGATTTTAAATTTCTAAGTCCAACTCGACCTGAATTCTATACGGATTTTTTTCCCAACTCTAAATTTACAAATACATAAATTAGCCCACTGATTTCTCGGGTTGGATCTTAATGAGGTTTATGAGAGCTAAGATTTTTGAGATCTTCTTTCTCAATCGTGATTTTTCATTTGGGTAATAAATGGAATTAAGTTTCTGTCTCCAAATTCCATTTGATTTTTTATTCATGCAATAGCTCATAATATTATTTTCGTTTGTGTTTTTTATTCTTCCATATTTCATTCATGACCTAAATACCAAAAAAAAAATACACCCTTAGATGCCCGAACTCAATTTTTTCAGTAGACTCCTGTAGAGCAGTTAAGAGTCACTCAACCTTTTTTATTTAAATACCTCTAACTAAAAAAAAAAAAAATCCACTTTGAATATCATTTCTTCACCTTCATCTAACATTGTAATTTTCTCTTTTTTTAAAAAAAAAAAAATATATTTACATTCACATCTCTTATACAAATTTTAAACCTTTCGTGGGCCACAATGGTGTATTAAATTTGAGCAATTGTGTTTCTGAACTGTCCTTCCCCTTACCATAAATCAAGTAATCAACTTTCCAAGCCAAATTGCTGGTTCTTAATGGTATTGAAGCATGATACGTAGTCATCTTATTTATTTATTAAGTCAAAGCAGGTGCTAATTAAGAGTAGGTGCTAATTACAATTTTTTCCCTAGGGGCTCATATAGTCCAGTGTTAATAAACAGGGATTTTTGTACAAAAATGTCTCGATTTTGTGTTAGTATCTCTTTAAAAAAATTATTAAATAAGAATGCCCCGTATATTTAATTTTCTCAATTGCTTCCATGAGACAAAGAACAGCTACTTACTTTTCAGAATCATAAATATAGCCACGCAAATTACACTTGCGACCTTCTTTTTATGAGTACAACCATGTACCGAGCAACGTACACTACTTTTTCCGGACCGTGCTTTAATTTTACCTAAAACATTTTATATAAACAATTGTCATTTAACGAAATGAACCAATTATTAGAAAATATACAATTACTAAATAGAACTCACCAATCTTATGATTATATGTTTGGATTCACCAATATGTACTCTATATGGCTCTTATTTAATAGAAAACATATGATATTTATGCTAAGTATAATATAGATCTTAAGATAACATAAGTTATTCCCACTTATCTAGGTATATAATAGTGAATCATTAGTTCTAGCATATCTTAATTGGTGGAATACAAATATTTGACTCGTTAAAGATTTCACCACATGAACTGTGAGACATCTTTACCATCAAACAGTCCTACCATCTCTGTTTTATCAAGAGACAGTCAGATTCCACCAATATGCTAGTGATTACCACCAAAAGGATTGTGGTGAAAGACAATCTCATTTTTTTATATGAGATTATGCTATTTTTCATCACTTAAATGACAATATGTGTGTAAAAAATGTTTTAGAAGTTGTTTGCTATTTTTGAGTTGATGGAAATTGAATAGAGCAGAAAATGAGACTTATTAGTCACTCATTCGTCTTCTTTTATGAAATAAAGACTTTTTTGTATGAGCATAAATAATGACATGTATTCTTATAAAAAAGAATAAAAAACTAAATAAAGAAAAAGGCGCTTTCTAGTTTCTATATTCATCAAGACAATAAAAATAAAACAACTCGGGAGGATTGACTTAATGGTTAAAAACCCATTTAAGCTATGGGAGATTATGGGTTCAAGTCACTCTTAACATATGAGGGTAATCCCCATAGTTTTACTCAATGTGTGTGGATAGAAAAGCTTTCACATGACTCAAGAATTAAATAGGTATTTTAAGAGATCTGAATACCTTAATCAATTAAAATAAGGTTTTTGACACAAATAATCAAAAATAGTTTTCTACCTGTCAACAAAACGCCAAATTTTATCCGTGCATAATTCTTTTATAAAGTTAAGCTCCTCGAAAAAAAAATTAAAATTCAACCCTCTTGATCACTTTTCACTAACTTTAAGACAACTCCTTTGAACCCCTAAATTTAGAAATTAAAATTTATAAAAATATCTCAAAATTCAGTGCCCCTAAAGGAAAGTGCCACCCACTCTTGAGCCTTTCTTCATTTGGTCCATGTTCGATCTTGGTTTGCCAGAAATACAAATGAGAGAATCAGATTCAGACCCTTTATAGATTTTGTTTGCCTATAAATGAGCAACATTGAATATCTCCATCTGCTCAAACTCACCCAACTTTGCTGATGCTTTTAATAATTTTGCTTTTGTAGGTTTTTCGAAGTAATGAAGGCAATTTGCTGCTGAATTTAGTACAATTGGAGAGCAACCCTTCCTCTGTCAACTCACCAGTTCTTTCAACTTAGAAAGCCAACAGTGAAGGAATGGCCAAGTCTCTTTCCACTTTCCACCACCAAAGCTTTCTTCTTCACAATAAATTTTTTTTATTTAATGGACGTGGCTCTTTTCCCTTCACTCGCCACTCCCACTTTCTTCCATGTTCTCTTCGTCCTTCTTTGTCCATGAAATAAAGTGGCAAAGTAAGGTAATAAATAGCTGCTTCTATTCAACACTGCAATAAAATATCATAAATATGCCAACACAAACCTTACTAATTCACCATTGCTATTCAATATTCAATTTCAAAGTTGGGAAAGAATAGATGTACAGTATAGAATGGATAGAATATAGACAGAGGGATCAAAAATATATCCAGAAGGTCAGGAATCTATTTCAGAAAGTGGAAATTCTGAAATCGATTCTCACTCCACCTCAAAAGACCACTCTCCATAGAGTTATCTGATATTTATAGGAAGGGAGGCTTGCATATCATGATAATTAGTCAGATAGTCTAAAAGACCTGAACATCTTGATCAATTTAAAGAAGAATAATAATAATAATAATACAGATTTTCTTTAAAAAATAACGAGGGTATATAAAAGTATTAAAGATTACAAAGTAAATAATGATACAATGAGCTTGACAAATAATAGAAGAATTTGACAAAAATGGACAATCTAAAACGTGAATTTGTACTTTTTGCTATTTCTAGAAAGAATTTAATTCCATTGAAATTGAAATTTTCAAAGTTTTATTTATAAATATTGAATCCTTATGCAAAGATTTCCTAGAAAATAATTGAAAAAGTTTTCAAAAGACTCTCGACAGTTTCTTTTCTATAATAATTGATGCATTAAACCTTCTGTCTCAATATTAAAAAAAAGCCCATTCGGACACCCCCTTTTTCTGCGAGGGGACACCCCTTTTCAAAATTTAGGTGCAAATTACCATTTTACCCTCCCGCTCAAAATCCTTCGAACGATTTTATAGACAAATTTTCACATCCTTCGAACGGTACGATCCTTCGAAGGATGGTTAAGATCCTTCGAAGGATCATGATTAGGATCCTTCGAAGGATCATCAACATCCTTCGAAGGAATGGATGCTACAGTAACAGTAAATTTTTATTTTTTTTAAATTTTAAAGTTATTTTTTAAGCACTGTGTATTTTCAAAATTTCTCAAATTAACAGTATTTTACAAATAAGGGTATCCCTAGGGTCTCTCGAAAACATATTTAGGAGTGTCAAAAGACCTTGAAATCTTAAAGTATTTTTATCAGGTTATCGTAATTAGTCCGGATATTCAATTTGAGAAATTTTGGAAATACACAGTGCTTAAAAAATAATTTTAAAGTTTTAAAGGAGATATCGACAATATAGACAGTTATCTTTTAATTACTGTGTATTTCCAAAATTTCTCAAATTGAATATCCGGACTAATTACGATAGCCTGATAAAAATACTTTAAGAATTTAAGGTCTTTTGACACTCTCAAATTATTAAAACCCAGTGTTTTACAAATAAGGGTATCCCTTGACTGTGTGGAAAATATATTTGGGAGTGTCAAAAGACCTTGAATTCTTAAAGTATTTTTATCAGACTATCGTAATTAGTCTAGATATTCAAGTTGAGAAATTTTGGAAATACACAGTGATTAAAAAATAACTGTCTATATTGTCGATATCTCCTTTAAAACTTTAAAATTATTTTTTAAGCACTGTGTATTTCCAAAATTTCTCAAATTGAATGTCCGAACTAATTACGATAACATGATAAAAATACTTTAAGACTTTAAGGTCTTTTGACACTCCTAAATATATTTTCGACACACCCTAGGGATACTCTTATTTGTAAAATACTGTGTTTTAAATATTTAAGAGTGTCAAAAGACCTTTAAGTCTTAAAGTATTTTTATCACGCTATCGAAATTAGTCCGGATATTTCATTTGAGAAATTTTGAAAATACACAGTGCTTAAAAAATAACTTTAAAATTTAAAAAAAATAAAAATTTACTGTTACTGTAGCATCCATTCCTTCGAAGGATGTTGATGATCCTACGAAGGATCATATTCAACATCCTTCGAATGATCCTACCGTTCGAAGGATGTGAAAATTTGTCTATAAAATCGTTCGAAGGATTTTGAGTGGGAGGATAAAACGGTAATTTACACCTAAATTTTGAAAAGGGGTGTCCTCTGGAAGAAAAAAGGGGTGTCCGAATGGGCTGTCATTTATTAAAGGTAACTTTTACTAGTAATGACTATAGAAATTGAAGAAAGAGACCAGAACTATGAATGAAATGTGTAAGAATTGGAATCCATAATGGCAAGGGCTCCATTAAATTGGCCACCGTGGGCTTCAAATTCACACTCTCTGTCTCTCATGTCCATCTATTCAATTCGAACCTACACACTTTTGAATTAAAAATCTATCTAAAAGTTGCCTCATTTAAACTGTCGTCGTGTGATCTCCATAGGGTTTAAGGCAAATTGCCGTCTAGGTAAAAATAGAGTTGAAACTCGAGTTGAGTTGAGTCGGATTTTAATAAATTTAATTTAATCCATGTTAAAAATTATTGAATTTGACTTGATCTGAATTACTAACTCAAGTTACTAAATCTGATCTGACTTGAATTTCTGACCGGACTCAACTCGAATCTTATTTTATAACTTGGTACATTTGGGTCGGATCAGATCGTATCGAGTTGCTTTTAAATTTCTTAATCCGACCGACCCAAATTTCAAGTAGGTTTATTTTTTCCAACACGATCCGACTTACGATAAACAAAAATATAATCCAAACCCATTAATTTCTTGAGTCTCGTTATGCAGATCAGGTTTTAGGTAAAAATAATTTTATCTTAATTGATCTATTTTGACTAATAAGAAAACATACACAACCTAATTTATAAAGAAGTTAACCTGACTCCACTGATCTCAACCATGTTCTGCTTGACCTGTTCAGTGAACGAATTTTTTTAGGTGCAGTACGAAACAAATGCAGAAAATTATTTTTATTTGAAAATAAATTCTACCCGATTGTTTTTCTTAAAATATTTTTCACAAAAAATATTTTTCTAAGAATGTTTTTAAAAGTGTTCTCAGAGACTAAAATCAATAGCAAGTTCTTCGGATGAGTAAATCATAAAGCATAACGAAGTATGGTTAAAATTAAAAGTTTGAAATTTCAAAATTAATTAAGTAAGAGTTTGGTTGAATTTATTTGAGGTTTTAATATCTCGTCTTGTCATTCAGTTAAATACTATTTTTTTTTCTTTTGAGTTTCTAAAACTTATTATGAATAATTGAATATCAAAAGACTGAGATAATTCATACACTATTCATACTGAATATAAAAATGAAATTGAATTTAAAAAAAAAAAATATGCATGTTAGAGTTATAAGTTTTTTTTATTAAAAGAGTATTTTGGTCTAACGGAAATTTTCGAATTTAATTTGACAACTAGATATAATGTCTTGATTGTAAATGTGATAATTAATATAATATTAATTAATCAATCAACATAGTAGTTGCTCATGTTAAGCAGTCCACCTTTCTTTGATAGCAAAATAATGGGCGATCTCATGAATGAGGCAATGTTGGAAAAAGTTGAAGCAAGAGAACGTGCTTTACTTGTCAGCCATTTAATAGATCTATATAGTTTTAAAAATTGAACGAACTGGATGTTTTTGGGCGTTGGCTGATCGAAGAGGTGGCCCAGTGATTGAACGGCTGAGATTGACTTTTCACATGCACATATCGTACGTTGCTAGAATGTACATCAAATTTGCGACACACCACCAAAATATTTGACATTTCATTATCAGGACAAATATGTATAATATTTCAACATCAACACACTCTAGAAGAAACCAATATTGAAATCTTCAACTCTGCAATTTTTCTCAATGGGAAAGATTCAAATTCCACCATTTTAACTTTTAGTGCCAAGTCGCCAACTCTTAAATGGAATCAGTCTGGATTCTCGAATCTTCTGGATAAAGACCCGTGGTGTAGATGTCGGATGCCGATACTTTTGTATGGACGCAACGCAATATATCAGTCATTACAGACTCATTTGTATTGACTCAATGCAAAATATCAGTCATTACAGGCCCATATTCACTCATCCGTCACTCATCTATCCATCAACAGTTTGGATCTCAGTTATGCTGCATTGATATGTTAGCATGCAAAATTTTCGCGCTACGTTGCGATCGATATAAGACGTATCGACTATGGACTACATTTTTTTTGTCGTGGGTCAAGTGAGAATATTACAATAGAAAAAAAGTAGGATTCTTTTTAAAAAAAATATATAACATTTGTTAAAGATAATTACTTTAAATATTAATAGCTCTTAGAATGAATATAAAATGATGATTGTAAAACATATTCCAAATTATCCCTTGTGTTGCACAATTATTAATCTATATATTGAGCATCCACAACTTTCTCTTTTAATTATTCGCACTATCAATTACCATATGTTATTTGATAATTAAAGCTTAAAATCATTCAGATTATGTATAATTTTTTTATAAAAAATGAATTATATTAGAAGAATGATTAGGTTTCAAAGTTATAACATAGTTCATCTGATATTGGTGTTTTTTATGGGCTTTTCTACATTTATTAATTACACTTATCTATAACTTAAATTGCCCTAATTTAAAGAAATCTGTGAAATGATTGATGCAAAATAATAGATATTACTACAGATTAAAATTTATTATGAAACATATTATTTATTAAAAATTTATATTTAACCGTTAATTCAGAAAACATAAAAGTTAAAATTACAAGTTACTACTACAGCACATTCATGTACCAATTACAACTTAATCAAATAATTTGTTACCTTAATATAGATGTAAAAATGAGAAATTGAGAACTCCTTATTCAAATTCCTGAATGTGGATTCCAGTAAAACACGAGGTTGGAACTTGGAATTTGGAAAAAAGAGTAAAGTGGGAGTCCATGCCCTACTTCTTCACCACGTGTCATGGACCTCCTTTCCAGGACGAGTGTCCGGTCGAACGTTGATGCGTCGCTTCCGGGCCTTAAAAAGCCATTTGTCTCGAACCTCTGCCCCCGCTCTACAAGACACGTCAGCCCTTGCTTATTTCACTTGCCGATGTGGACATTCCTTACTGACGTGGCACCGTCCCCTCCAACTCAACATCGAATAAAAGAAGCATACACCGCGGGAGCACTTACTATGTGGGAACTGCAGTACTAAAGTGTACCTGATGGAACCGCTACTTAGATCAAATTTTGACAGTTTGATTTAATTAAGTTTCGCTGTTCTATCGAGGTATAAAATCGTAATAAAATAGCATATTGTAATATTTAAAAATAAAATATTAAAAATTATGTTCTCAATATAATATGGTAGTGAAAAAATAAAGAATGCTATTTTTACTGAAAAATAAAATAAATAATAACGATAGTGCTTTTTAGGCAAATTGAACTATCATAAAGACTACACTGCATTTGGATGGTGGGTAATTTTTGAAGGTATACATTAAGGAGGTGTATTCAGGAGTAACGGTATTCATTTGCATGAAAAAGATATTCAAAAAGTGAGAAAATGAGGGATGTGATATCACACAGTTTTCTATACGTAAATTAAAAAAAAAAGTGAGAAAATGAGGGATATTATTCTATGACCCTCAATTACCAAACAAGGGTGATGGGCAGTTGCCCTCCATTACCCCTCTTTGCCCCCAATCCAATCGCAACCTTGACCACCTCAGGGACCAATTCATGTCCAACTAAAGCGAATTAGTTGTATGAATGTAGTAATTAGTGGTTATCTTTAGAACAATCTGAATTAATAGATTAATATGACATTGACGTGGTAAGGAAACTGATGTGAATAATAATGTTTTTATTAATTAAAATGATTGATTTAAAGTAAAAAAGGGAAAAAAAAAAAGAATAATTTATTTATTTTGAATCAGAGTCTATTACTGAAACACCTGTGTCTAAATTAATTTTCTACTTTAGTTAATAGTTTTTGAATTGTAGGTGCATTTTTTACAATTTTAAAATTTTATTAGAACATATGTTGTGCACGTATTTGTAGGTTCTTTTCTACATAGAGTTGTAACTTACCTAAAATATTCTTTTTAATATCTACACAGTTCCACTAAGGGTTTCACAAGGGCAACTTAATAAGGTATGATAATGTTTTGTACCCAGTTTGTGAATTCACACCTTTCACTTACATTTCAGATCTTCACGATTCGTAATTCCATCATGTTAATTAATAAAAGAAGAATGGTACAATTTCAATCATATAAAAAGAAGGTGTTGCTATCTTATACTTCCAAAATTCTTTCAGACAACATTATAATTATAAAAATAATAATGTAAAGTTCACATATGAGACACATTTTCAAAAGAAAACCTTAATTAGGGGGAAAATTAATTAAATTCGAGTTGAACAAAGAAAATTTGTTTCGTTTTATTTATTTAACCTAGTAGAACTCAAATAGAGCACTTAAATTGGAATTCAAAGACAACATTTAAATCTAAATGTGGTCATGAAATAATCCAAAGGTGTTAGAGTAATGATCAGGAAGTTTGAATTTGATTCCCACTTCACTCCAAAAGACCGTTTTCCTTTGAGTTATCGAAAGTGTGTAGATAGAAAGACTTATACATGTCCCTAATAATTTGTTGGGTACTCTAAGAGACTTCAAGACTTTGATCATAAAAAATATATAGTCACAAAGTCAAATATATTTAGAAAATAATTTGATCAAAATTTAAGTTTGCTATATTTTATCTGATGCTACTTTTTTCTAACATTTTATTGTCATTTGAAAAAAAATATATATGAGTCTAACTCCTAAGTGAAAAAAAATTCAAATATTATTTTGTCTAAATTCAAACATTAATGAAAATTAATATAATGAAAAAGAATCTAACTCTCATTTTTCTTAAATTAATTGCACCGACATAAACAATGAAACATCTCTATCCAAAAGCTTCTTATTAAATTTTAGTACTCTTTGTTTTCTGACAATTTACATAATATAATATTAACTCACATGTAAAATAAACTTATCTAATTTCATACGAAAATAACTCAACATGCCAAATATTATTCTCCAACCGTCCTTGCCGTGCTTCATGATAAGGTCAGAATGACACTTTTACCCCCTGGCCATGGGAGACACTTAGGAGAAAACTAGGGCTAATCTAGTCATTTTAAGTATAAGGACCCGTACGAAAGTTAGTTATTTGATGGCCGCAAACTCCACTGGCTTTACTCTACTACCCGCTACAGAGCGAGAGCAAAAAAGGAAAATTTCCGACACATACGGTGTGACACCATTATTTCGGTCGGCAGATCAACTTAACGGACAAGCCACGCCACCTGTGTCGCTACACGTGCTACACCTACTTTTCCCACTCCGTTTAAAAAATAAGAAATAAACGTACTGTAGCATTAGTTGTGAAGTTTACTACCTTCACTAAAATTAAAGTAAAAACCCTAAAAAGTTGTCCAAAACTTCTTAATTAATGGATTATTCCATTCTATTGTTCTAGCTTTCACAAATTCGGCATACACTTAGACACTTAGTATATCTATCCATAAAGATTAGAGTTAGAATTTTAAGAATGATAGTGTTTAGAGATATTTTAACCATAGTTTTGAAAAAAAATAAGTTGAGAGAAAATTCGTTTCAAGTGATTTGGATGTATAAATAGGAGATTGGAGATGGTTCAAATATATATAGTTGAAGAATTGTAAATTGCATGTATAAAGAGGAGGGATAGAAGAGTGAAAATACAAAGAGAATGGATAAATAAATACATATTAAATAGTAGAGTGACAGATCATTTTATTTATAATAACATCAACTGAAAAAGTATATGTCAAAAAGTCGATTGTAAATAGATGTATTTATAGCTAAGATGATGGCGATGATGATACATGTCTCATATGGAATTTATAAAATGATAAATTTATTGTTTTCTTTTTAATTTTTAATTTGATATTTTTTATGTTAATTTTGATAAATTCTCACTATTAAACTCAGCACTCGAGCATCTATCAAACCTCTACTCCTAACCTTATGATCTTGATGATATAGTTCACTAATTTTTCACAAAAATTACAATATAATATTAGAGCCGAAGATGTTCTTTCCATAATATTTGAATCAATTATGCACGATTGGGGTTTTGGCTGTTGATTTGTTCAGGAAAAAAAAAAAATGTGTAGTATGAGCTACAGAAAGGAATATGAAGGGACCGACTTCAGTGCCACGTCGGCAGAGAGGAGGGGAATCTCTCAACCACCCCATAACCCCAACCCTTGAGTCGTCCGCACGCAAAGGGGTCGAAGACCCCTCACACGTGGCTTCCTAGGTGGACGGCTGAAACCGTCGTGGAGGGGTGTTAGAAGGACACGTGTCGGTGGAGAAGGTACTGCCCCCTGCCCGCGGTGGTTGACTCGGGTTGTAAAATAGCTGGCGGGTAGGTCAGCAGTTGGGTCAGCCGGTCAGTAGCCCCCACTCCTCCCTCTCACCTCACCTCATGTGACCATCGATTGCCCTTTGCGTATGGGCGTGGCTTTGAACTTTAAATAACAACGCGTGCGTATGGAAGAGGGCGGTAACACTGAGACTCAAAGGCCAATTTAGAAAGAGAGAGAGAGAGTGAAAGGGGGGAAAATCGGGCGATTTTTGCGGAGATTTGGAAAGGACTGGCGATTCCCCAACGGGCGATTTCGACGATGGCGATGGGAGTTTGAGACAAACAAAGCCTTTTCGCATTGGTTTTTCTGAGTGATAATCTTGGGTTTCTCTTCATCTTTGTCTTTTGGATTCTGGAGATTTGAATTTAAACCCATACGAAACGAAACAGAGATTTCAGAGGGAGGAAATTAGTTGCAGTAGAAGAAGAAGAAAAGGAGAAGAGGAAGAAGAGAAGATGGAATGGCCATCGTCTTTGAATGAGTATGAGAAGCTCGTCATTCGTATGAACACTCCAAGGTTCGTTTTCTACTCTCTTCTGTAATTATATTCTCTCCTTTCTCGATTTATCTCGCAATTATAATTGAATTGGGTAAATTACCCGTCGACTGCCTATCTGCAAACTCAAACTTGTAATTTTCATGGTTGAAATAGTATTTTCAACTGTGGTAGATAGAGGGTCTTCCAAATCTTTAGTTTGTGTGAGAGATCTGAATGGATTTTATCTGTTTTCTTCGGATTTTAGAGCCTTGATTTTATTTTATTTTTTTGGAAAAAAAAATTAGAGGTGTTAAGGACTGATAGTCGATTTAACTTGGTTTTCTTTGAATTACTTACATGGGAAATTTATTTTGTAATTTTTTAGTTTATTTTCCATGGATTCGAGATTCCAGGCTTTGCCCTTTTGAGTTTCTTCGACCATTTCAACGGGAGTCGCTGATTTTCTCCATTTTTACGGTTTTCTTGACTTTTCTTCCAAACGCTTCTGATTTTTCTCCAAACAAGTTCCGATTTCGGTCTACACGTCAGAAGACTTTTCAAAGGGCTCTGATTTGTTCCCATCTTCGTCGCTTTCGTCAGTTCTATGGCCCTTCTCCTTCCTTTCGTTTCTGGCTTTTGATTTTCTTCTTGATTCCATAATCTTTTCACTTTCTCTGTTTTTTGGTGTCTCTCTCTCACTTTCTCCATTTTGGCTGTTTCTCAGGGTCGTCATCGACAATGCCGTGTGCGCAAACTCAACTCTAGTTAAGGTAAGAATCTCACCTTTGTGGCACTCAAAATGCAGAAAATGTGATATGTTTCTTGGAAATTACTTGGAAATGAGGAAACTGAATTCCCTGTTTATGGTTTCTCGTTTCAGGTGGACAGTGCGAGGAAACACGAGATCCTCCTCCAGGCCATCCAGGTGCTGGCCGACCTCAATCTCTTCATTAACAAGGCGTACATCTCCTCCGATGGGAGGTGGTTCATGGATGGTAAGGACTTCTTGCGCTGCTCCGGTGCTTACCCCTCCCTATTTTATGCAATTGGGAATTCACTTCTTTGTCCTTGTTTGGATGCATGGATTTTGAATTCTAGATTTTAAATTTTCTTGCTATTTGATTGTTGACATTCTAGAACTAGGAATATACCCAACCGAAGCAAACGACCCCCTTCCCCTTTATTTTTTCAGATAGTTTTAAACAAGGGTAGCAGTTAATTTCTTTAGATCTTGCATCCAGCTTACCACAAAGCACAAGAAGTATTTTTCAGTAATGTATTTCTGAGAAAATCTGCATTTAGGTATCTGTTAAATTTTCTCTTGCGTGTATCCATGTAACCAATATGCCTTTTCTCTTTTTCTCTGCAGTCTTCCACGTAACAGATCAGAATGGTGGCAAACTTACAGATGAGAGTGTTCTCAAATACATTGAGCAGGTAATTTAATTTAAAGCAACTGGAATCGTTCGCTTCAAGTTGTGTTTTCCCTGAGCTAAAGTATGGTTTAAATGTTCTGAATGACTGTCAAATTTCATACTAACACTTGTAATTTTCCTCTTTTAATTCCTCAGTCATTGGCAACCAATAGCACCACGGGATCAAATGTTTTCATTGGCCTAACAGCGTTAGAATTGACGGGAACGGATCGGCCAGGGCTCCTATCAGAGGTGTTTGCGGTCCTTGCAGACCTCCAATGCAATGTGGTAGAGGCAAAGGTGTGGACGCATAATGGTAGAATCGCTTCCTTGATCTATGTCAAGGACGAGGATTCCGGTTCTGCAATTGAAGATGCTCACAAGATCAAACGGATTGAAGGGCGCCTAAGGAATGTGCTCAAGGGGGACAATGATATCCGGAGCGCCAAGACTGCTGTCTCCATGGCAGTTACCCACACAGAGCGACGGCTCCACCAGATGATGTTTACTGACCGTGACTACGAGCGGATCCCCAAAGTAGAGGCATCTAAGGTGCCATCTGTATCAGTTCAAAACTGGTCCGAGAGGGGATATTCTGTGGTTAATATACAGAGTAGAGATCGGCCCAAGCTACTATTCGACATTGTCTGCACGCTGACGGACATGGAATACGTGGTCTTCCACGCCACCATTGATACGGATTTTGCACAAGCTTATCAGGTTTTAAACTTATTCTTTTCCCGCTTTAGTTTTTAAATAGCTCCCAAATTCCCTGCCTCTAAATTGATTGTGATGGTTGTATGAATTGGGATTCTACTGTTTGATTTGATTGTTCTGCTTTTTAAATTCGGATTCTTAGGATTGAATGAATGAATGCAGGAATTTTACATCAGGCATAGAGACGGTAGTCCCATTAGTTCAGAAGCTGAGAGGCAGCGTGTGATTCAATGTTTGCAAGCTGCTATCGAAAGAAGGGAATCCGAGGTATTTACTGTTCATTCAGTGCAGTATCACGGCTTTCATTTTTATTCTCTGGAGGAAATGGAAAAAAAAAAAGAGTTGCATCTGATTCTAAACCTTAAACTATAGGGGCTTTCATATTCATATTCAGCTAAAAGGAAATTTTACTCTAGTGTGTTTATATTTCATTTTCTACAGAGAACGTGCCAACCATTTCTAGATCTTTTGGTGGCTTGTAGATTTTGACACTTGATCCTTTAAGCTTCACCATTTTTTATTTATTTCTATTGTAGAAAATCATTTTCTTTTGCATTGCCTCAGTGGGCTTTTAGTAGTTTGTTCATTCAGTTCTGTATTGAACATTTTTCCATTTGATTGACAGGGGGTGAGGCTAGAGCTATGCATGCCCGATCGCCGGGGTCTATTATCCGACGTCACACGTACATTCAGAGAGAATGGGCTATCTGTAACAAGAGCAGAGGTCTCAACATCAGGTAAGATGGCTGAAAATGTGTTCTACGTGACGGATGCGGCCGGTAACCCAGTAGAGCCCAAGATCATTGAGGCTGTCCGGCAGAAGATTGGGTTAAGCAACCTGAGAGTAAAGGAGCCGCCGATCACCCGCAAGGCATCTTCCACGAGGGATGAGGCGAGCAGCAGCGCGGGTTTTTTCTCCATTGGAAGCCTTGTTAGAAGGAACCTTTACAATTTGGGGCTGATCAGATCCTGTTCTTAGGAATGAATGTGAACAACAAGAATCCATGGCTCTGTAGCATATACCTTGCTTCCTTTGCTGAAAGTTTGTACATAGGAAAAAAGGGAGGAATATCTGATAGTTGCCATATACATACATGTAGATGGTTATGGTTGGATAGTGAAGGAGGGCCCCTTGATATGATGTTTAAAGAAAGAAGAAAATAGAGTAGACACAGAAAAATATGAAAAGAAAAAAGATGTAATAGTATTATGGCATTTGGGGCACTTCTACTGTAGCAAAGGTGGTAGGGAAGGGTGTTGGGAGTCGGAAGGTGGGTGGTGGTTGTAGTTGCCATTCTATTTGGACACACTTGTACATAAACGAATTTGATTCTCTCTACTTCCTCATATCTTTGATCCACTTCATTTGCATTCGTCACTCTCTCTTCTACTTCCTCCTTTACATACATTTGCTTTTAGTTTATTATTTGTGTATTTATTTAACAACCTTAAACCCTAAATCCTGAATTGAGTTTGATTCATTTTACATGTTTGAGATGTGAAAATTTTAATGAAGAGGAGTTTTGAATTTGATTCACATTCAATTTCAACAAGTTACTTCTCGTAGACTTAACTATATATAGATTAAGATGTTTATATATGTCCGAGAGGAATAAACTTACTTTAAATGTGGGATGGAGATATTGGTTAGATATTTTAATAACGGACATTTATGAAATGGGTTTGGTGATTTAGTGGTGATGGATTTTTGTTTGAAATTTGAATGAGAAAGGGGAAGGGGAAGATCACATGCTAGCATCATTGCCAGATCTACAATAGTAGAAGAAGAGACGGGTTTTGTTGGGAGAAAAAGAACGTTTAATGAAGTTGAAACTTGAAAGGGTCGGGGGGCCCAAGTAATTAAATAGCAGTTGGTCAGTCACAACAAGGGACACGTTGTCTATAATTCAAAGTTTCAAACCGTGACTGCCTCCAACTTTTTCCTGTTCCCCAAACATTTCTTTGTCTGCAAAATTCCTGTATGTCTTTCAACGTCACGGGAAAAGGAGAGTACTCTCCTATTTTCCCAACCTTTTTTATGTACTTCGTACTTACGTTAAAAATAAGTTGGTCTGAGAGATTTACATTTCATTCATACAATAGAATTTAATTTATAAAATTATTTTAGTATAATTTTTAAGAATTTTTTTAACTATCTAAAAGATTACAGCTTAATTCAACAACACGAGTATATGTTAGAACAAGTTCAAATTTAATAGAAATTTAACTTATACATTTTCCATCCTATTTTAATTATATCATTTGAAATATTTATATTTTTTAAAGAACTTTGTATATAAGACTAACACTCCTTATGATCTCATTCATTCTCAATATATTTTATGCTACTCTAATACAAATGAAACAACTATTTTGAGACAATTGTAAAATTCATATAGGACAAATAATTTAAGACGGAAGTATAATATTTATAAACAAGAAAAAAAATAACAATTTCAAAAATATATAATTCACTTTAATCCAGAGCAACTTTTTAAAAAACATTAATCAGTCTCTCCAAATTTTTTATATTAAAAACTTTGTGTAACATTGACCACCCGTCCATTGTATTCCAAAATAAGAAGGTTTTCGCGTCAGCACCGGCACCGTGTCTGCCTAAATAAGTAAAGAAACAGTAGGAAGGAAGAGTGGAGTTGAGCAGAGCAGATAGCGGCAAGTGGGTGGGGGCACGGCGAACGTGGCAGGAGGTGCGGCGGATTAGGTGGGGGCGGCTGAGGCTGGTAATCTTCTTCACCTCCCCGTCTTGGAAACAGCATCACGTGACAAAGGGGTGGAAAGTTAGAAATAGTTTCCTTTCCCAATACCATCTTTCTTTTTTTTATTTTTTATTACCACTTGTAAACTAGTCTTTTCTTTCTTTGTAGAGTAGATAGAGTAGAGTAGTCTTTCTGTCTGAATGAAGTTTGAATTCTAACGTAGCGGCACATAGAATCCATCTCTGTTCTCCACTCTTCTCCTCACTTCTCTCTCTGCTTTTTAGAGAAATTCTCTGCCGCTCTTGTTTTCGACTTGGGTGCACAACCATCGAGGAAGGCCGCTGCTTTCAGAAAGAGAGACACAGAGAGAGAGGGGTAATCAACGGCTGAGAGTCGACATGAAGCGTAGAGTTGTAGCCCACCAGACCTGATTGTGGGCTAACATTTCTGAATATAAGGTCAAGAGGATTTCCACTTGTGAACCGCACCATGTTTGGCTTTGGCAAGAGTTGCAGGAGCTGGTTTTATTATTATATCCACCGATCACGTGATTAGCCCTGCTGCAGTGGAAGACAGTAATGCAAGTTACAAAAATACCTACATATGAAATTTGTAATATTTGAAGATATTAAAAATAATTAATAATCTCATAACACTATTACTATAGAATATTTTTTTTATAATCAAATTGTTGAAGTTTTTTAGAACACCTGATTAATTCTGAAAATATATGAAAACTTTGTAATAATAGATCTTCAGCTACAAAATTATGAACATGACCAATCTCTTCTCATTTAAATAACAATTAAAAACAAAATGTTAATCAAAACTCATTTTAATCTAGAGTCATTTGGATGGAAAATGTAGCAGATTCTTTTCCTTTCCCTATTTTGATATTTACTATATTATGAAGAAGAAACTATGATTTTCACTTCTCTTTCCTTGCCTTCATTTTCTATTTTTTATCTTTATACATTTTTAATTGTGATTACCAGGTATGATATAGGATTTATTAAGAAAAATCTTTTGAAATATTTTATTAGTCTAAAAATACTTAAAAAGGCTCTTTCTTTTTTTTTCTTTTTTCTAAGCAGAGAAGATGCTCTGGATCAGGGGTCAAAAAATCGGCTCGGCCGATATATCGGCCGATATGTAAATATCGGCCGATATCCGATACGGACGATATATCGGCCGATAATTTTATCTCTCATACCGATATCGACATTTTCTCTCTCCTCCGATATCGGAACCGTGAAAAAATCCGTAAAAAACCGTGATGAATAGTGGTGAACCGTGACAAAACCGCAAAAAACCGCAAAAAACCGTGGACACCCTGAGAACCGTAAACCCTGAACCGCAGAAAACCGTGGAAAACCGCGAAAAACCGCGAATACCCCTGAGAACCGTAAACCGTGGAAAACCGCGGAAAACCGCGAAAAACCGTGTAAAAACCGCGAAAAAACCGTATCGGTGTTTTAAATTTTTTTTTTTTTAAAAATACCGATATTTTCGAATATCGGCCGATATTAGGGCCGATATTGGGGACCGTTTATCTCCCATATCGGCCGATATTCCAACTGTACGGCCGATACTTATCGTATCGGCCGATATTTCAAGGTTTCAAAAAACCGATATATATCGGCCGATACGATATGTATCGGCCGATATTTAAACCTTAGCTCTGGATGACCAACATTTTTAGTAAAAATAATATTGGCGATGCATGGAAGAGAATCAAAAGGCCTCTCGAGAGACGAAAAGTAGCATGTTCTGATGATTCTTTTCTGACAGAATTGTGAGAGTCGGCACACATACGCAAAAAGGTTGAAACTTATCATAAAAAAAAAAAAACCCTCTGTTCATATTTTTATCCATGGGAAAACTTTCCAAATTAAGTTCTTAGTAACATTTTTTTCTTTGGTAGAAAGAAATTTTTTTTTTCTAAGCTTACATCTTAAGCGTCTAATGTAATTTTTTTTTTCCAATTTATGTGTGGAAAATTATGGGATATTGAGTGTAAAATTTCTGCAGGTGAACCCACTACTTCTATGACACACTAAGATTACATCATGGAAGCTCGAACTCACAACTTCTCATTTTCTAAGACGGGAGTCAACTGATTGATCTACATCTATGTAGGTAATAAATACCCTATTTTGGACTAATTGAAAATGGAAATGGTAAGTGCCAATCTAAATTCAGACCCAACAAACTTCAGTAGTTCAAGCCACCCCCCTTTATTCAAATCTTACAAGAGTATGCAAATTCAATGAAGTATTAATACATTTTAATATTTAAGCTGATGTGTCATAAAGAAACAATCCAGAGGCGTTGTGTGAATCTTAAAAATCAAAAAAGATTAAATTTGAATAAATGAGTTAACACTTCCATCATTAATGTCAAATACATGATAAGCCCATATTATTAAATTATTCTGAGTAGAAATCATACACGACAAGATTTTACATGTGAGGTGCAAATTTAAAATCCCTTTATAAATGGCAAGTCCTGTAAATTTCTGTCTCTTATTGTGATTGTTTTATGAGTTTGAGTTTATTATTTTCTACAAGATGAACAAATTATTACGAGAGTTGTCAAAATGTTGAAAATGAGACCTATTGGGTCATCACAGCTCAAAATTATAGATAAATATTTTTAAATCTAATAGTAAAAAATTATCACATGAACAATGAGCTTTACATAATGTCTATAGACCCAATAGTTAACCCTTTAAAAATAAGTTCTAACATGTAGATACATACCTATTCCGGGCTTTTGGGTGTATCTATTGAACCCTAATTTTAATAAGGAGACCTAAATGTTGAATGGATCACATTCTACCCTAATTGAATTCCATGGCCTTGCTAGATACCATAATGGACTCTGGAAGGAACTTGATACCCAACAAGCCAAACTGTAGATGTTTTCATGTGGAAGGAGTAAAAAAATTATTTAAAATTTTTGGTTTGACATCATTGATTGTCTCATACAATAGTCCATCATGCAGACTTTCTATTGAGTAGATCACAATCCAAAACTAAGACTAAGATTGTTTATAATAAAACAAAATCAATCTCCTTAAACAAATCTAATTTGAAGGAAAGCTTGGCATAAAAAAATAATGGTCAACAAGACTTTGGTTCATTTGCCATTTGGTGTTATTTTTGGGCTCATAACAATATCAAAAGTAGAGTCCACAGACATTGTTGAATAAACATCACCATTGACACAAGTTCTGCTTCAATTAATCTAAGGTAATAAATTAATAAACTACAAATATAGTTGACCAAGTACACAACTATAATAAAAGAACTGTGTTCTTGATTGGTCAAATTATCAAATTGCATGAAACATATCGCCTGCTCCAAAAAATGATTTTTCTAAACTTGGTTTCAAACATCATGCATGTGATGTTCACAAAAAAAAAATATTGCAAATATCAACTGATTATTATTTTATATGAAATGATCACTTGTGTATTTGTGCGCACCAAGTTAAGGGTCTACCAAATAAGGTGATGATGAATTTATAAGATTGGCTTATTAATTGATTTAATCAAGTCATGTTTTTAAAAGTTTAAAATTATAAAGTTCATCTAAAGTGATAAAACTTTGAGTTGCTTAAAAATCAGTAATTTTTTTTCGTGGGTCATGTGATCAAGTAAAAATACTTTTCATAAATCAATCAAATAGTATGTTCGACGAACCCCATGTGCCTAAATATGCATGGAATGTTGTGTGACTTAATGTGCGAGTGCTAATTACATATTTTAGAGTATTAGTGTATTGACAAAGAGAATTAATGTTTTAATAATTGATTTGGAAAGTGATTCCCCAAAGGTCAAGGCATCTATGCTATATCCCAAACAAACCAAAGGCTCATGAACACACGCATGAAACAAACAGAAGAGGACAAAAGAGAAGCAGGCTCTTAACCTAATTGAATTATAGAGGATAATCTCATGCAAGTGCATGATCAGATGCAAGATTCAAGCAAACAAAAGGAATTCTAAGTTACAACTCACAAGGAATCCAATTCCATTTATTGGTTTCATTCTTGCTTAGCTTTACACAAAGGTTTCTAAATTCTAATCCACCTTAGCATAAGAATAATAATCCTACCCAACTTGGGTCTTTAGATATTATAATAATAACATAAAGAGTAGAATCAAGTTGGTGTGGCATTTCTTCCCTAAGCTGTCATTTCTCTTTTCTCTCAAAAATAAGATCTTCCAAGTCAACTCATTCCTCGAAACGTCATTAGTTGTCTGCCCCTTTTTATTACAATATTCTTTGGTGTAAGACAAATTGGTTTTTCTTGTTTTCAAGTTTTTTTATTCTTTTTAAATTTGTGTGAATATTCAATTCTTTTCATGCACGGCTTCATTGATAAGGGAATCGAACCTTACCCCATTCCTAAAAGAAAGGAGAGAGAAAAAGAGAGAGAGCGCGCTTAAAAACTTATAGAGAGTGAGAGTGTGTTTTCGATGGTTGATAGAGATTTTGAATTTAGGAGATTTGACAAAAATCTTCTAAAATCTCATTGTTTGGTTGTTATTGAAGGATGGCGATTCATTGTCGTTAAAGCACAAAAGGTTTATAAATGTAAAGCGACAAAAGTCTCACAGTTAGTTAATTTGAGAAATTAATGAGTCCATATAGTCCGTGTCAGAAAGCAGATTCAGCTGACTCCTCCACATATAGCACTTGAGACACCCTCATCTCAACAACATGGTTATGAGAGTGAATTTTAATTTAAAGAATTTTATCATGTAATTATTTTCTAACCGTGAAAAATAAAAGGAGTTTTCACATCAACAAGCACAAAGGAGAGATCCATTTCATATAAAGTACCCTTTATATCTTAGAATCTCTTAATTCTCTATTTATCTAAATTTCTATCTTTTTACAGATAAAAAATCCATATATAGTCGAGCAAACATTTCTGAATGCATATTTGTAGTATATTAAATTCAATAGTCAGCATTGGTCAGAAAATAAATGAACCACTTATGATAATAATACATATTTAATAATAGCAAAGCCACTTTGTCACTTTTCATTTGCAGTATTAATTTATATTTTAATATATGATTAGTCAATCATATCCTTATAAGACATTAATTTACACAATTCATTTGCAGTTTCCTTTTGTCAGCAGAATCCCCTGCAAACATCAGTGATGCCAATATTTCCCTTTCTTCACTTAAATGTTTCATTTGTGTTAGATAAAGAGGAAATGTTTGAAATTTGAATACATTTTACAACCTGACAAACAATTTTTTTTATATGAAAGATTCCAAAATTTGAAACTTGTATAAGGAATCCATCACGGGTTTTGGATAGATCTGTCCTGTTATTGTCTGGAGCACTTGTTTAAAATATCTTGTGCCAACTGTACTTATCCCATTTAGAACTCTTGTTTGGATTGTATTAACTATTAAGTATCAGTCGAAACCAAATTCCTTGGAAAATTATTATCGACCGGCAAACATTTCACATACTCTAAATTTTGCATGAGATCAGTGTTGCTAACAACTTTCCATGAAAGTGAAAACGAGAGACAATGGAAGGGGGATTCCTCCTGTTTAACAATTGTCGTCAACTATTTTTTTTTCTTTTTTACACATTGAGAGCGAGATGTGCCACCATGTCATATTGTGAAATGATGAAAGTCTCTTATTGATTAATTTGAGAAAGCAATGACTTTATATACCATTTGATTTACACTCCTCTCAACGGTTAGCTTTTGAGAATGAGTTCTATTTCAAGAATATTATCATGTTATAGTTTTCTAACATGGTATCCGTGTGCAGCTATTGAGTCCAATTGCACGAAAGGGTGAGCCTAAAGTTTCCACATGCAGTCATAGGATTTTAATTTGAGAAATCAAAAACTCCATATAACACTTGATGCACTCTCCTCTCCACGACTAGCTTTTGAGAGTGAGTTCTATCTTAAGAATATTATCATGTCATGATTTCCTAAGCCACATTCTTCCCTTATTATATAAGGGAAAACTAAGAAAAGCTGGCATATAGCCGGCGCTGCACTCCTATGTGAGACCCACAAAAGGAAGAACTTGTGCTTTTAAGAATGTCAACTCTTATTTAAAATTTAGATCCCAATGAAAATGATATCCATTTAATGTATTCTCACTGTTGAATTTCTCGCAATAAGCAAAAATATTTACTTAAGGATTTGTTTTTATCTTAAAAAAATCAAAAGCTTGGATGATTCAATTGGTCTCATTTTGAAAAATTTAGTAGTCTTCATAGTAATCTATCTATCCATCCAATTTTTTATCAAAATCCAGGACCACCTTCTAGCATCGGATTCATAACATGTCTTCCCTTACTTTTTCAGCATCTGAGTTTCAAATATCTCTGATATCAACAAACTCAGATATCTCTGATGTTCAACATTTTGGGGGCCGATAATTCAACCATTTTAAGTCCAGATTTTCTAATTTTCGAATCAATTCTTGTTTGGACCAAAATTTCAGCCTAGCCCAGAATATTGTTCTTTCTAATATTTGCCAACAAACCTAATATACCCATATTGGACCTTTAAGTATCCAACAAATATCATTCAAAATTCTTATATTTCTGCCAATACTTTAAAACGAGAGCAGTGTAGATTGATTCATATTGCAGCACTGAGGACGTTTCTAGTCATTGTCGAATCGACAAGTCATTTAATGTATCCTTTTTTTTAACAACCAAGGTGTCCAGGGCCTCTTAGATCATCCGATTAGTCCTCAAGACATGTACAAGCCTTCCTACTTATACACACCGAGTAAAACTATAGAGAGTGGCCACTTACGACCTTCTGCTCGTGTAAGTTGTCACATAACGTCGTATATCATTTGATAAGTGGCCCAGTAATGACTTCATCCCCGACTCAGGTTACATACTTGGCCAAAATCCGAAAATTAGCGGACTGGGTCTGGGCCAAAATATGTATATTTTTTGGAAATAGCTACCACAATTTTCAAATATTGGCTGTAATCTCCAAATATTGACCAAAACTTTTTGGTCCTGTTCTTGTAGCTAAAATTTATAACTCAGGCCCAACTGAGCCTTCAAAGTGGGATGATTTCTCACCTGAACCTCAAATACATGCCTCATATACATTTTGGTTTTAGAATTTCATCAGGACCAATCACTTCACAAACTAATAATTAAAATCTATGTTTAGTGGTGCTTTGTTTTACCAAGGGGGGAGGGACTCTTAATTAAAATTCATTACTTTCATGCTTATAGAATAGCAAATCATATTATTATGGGCCTAGAATGAGTCAAGCTGAGCTGAGCAGAGCTTGAGCCAGGCTTGGCCAACAACTTGGCCCTTGTCGAATAAAGTTGAGCATTGTGCCTTGGTGAGTCCTAGCCCAGTGGATTGATCCAGGCCTATGTGGATGGGCTTCGTGGGCGGGGCCATGATATTATTTTTCTACCATTTTGTTTTGACTCACAGATAATGACCTTATTTTACAGTTGGACTTTTATTGTGGTTATGTAGATCAAATTAGCCGTTAATGTTCTCTATTCATCTATAAACATTTGAAATCATCTGGGCTGTTATGAGTACAGAAGAACCTGCAAACTGAGTATAAAATTTTGAGCAATACTGATATATTTTCAGGCGCTAAATGGGCCTAAAGGTTTTCAGGCCCATTTTCAAAATAAATGAATAAAACCTAATTATTTTCAAATTTTCATCCTATTTCAGGGCTTTCTTTATAATTTTTCTGATAAACCAGCAACAAACTCAAAATTCTAATATCAGTCCATTTTGAAATCTGAAACATATAATTCAACATTTTAGGTATTGGCTTAAATCTTTTTCTTTTTTAAAGGATACTACGATACGGGGAAGAATGCATTTTCTTAAGTTCCTTGTAACAAATCCTCAGTTAGATGGGATTGAATACGACCAGGGTTAAATCATGGTCAACACTCTATCTAATCACTGCCATAAACTTCAACAATTATTATGATTATATTCTGCAAATATGGACTAGATAAAATCCAATTTAGATGCATGGATGAACACACCTCTACCGCATTCACAAGGTCTCAGTTTGATTGCAAAAATTAAAATTTAATATTTGTGCAAATAAAAATAGTTCAAGAACTTAGAATGCATTTACACAAGATTAATGTCACCAACTTAAAATTATTTTTAATTTTCATATAAAAGTATTCATCTCCAAATCCTATATAACCGAATAAGGCCCCTTTCGGTTTCGCGAAAAAGTATCCATGTCCTAGTTCATCCATTCCATTTCATTCTTATCCGTGAAACTAGACATAGTTTGGAGTTACAGACAATTAAACCGAGTTTAAGTTAGGCCCTGTTCATCTGGGCCTGCTTAAACCCAACATGACGCATATATTTTGTAGTTGTAGAGTAGATGTTTAAAAAGACACATAGAATTGATATTAAAGTCTTACTTATCATCAATCCCAAGTTGGGCCTGGTGGAGCTGGTCAAAGAGGGCATTTTTGTTACGACCCATCTCTACTCAGCACAATGCATTTTGGGCCTGAAGTGAGCTGGGCCCAACGCAAAGCCGTGCGTGTCTTTTTGACCCAAAACAGTCAATATTGTGTTGGGACAAGACGGATCGTGACAATTTTTAATGTAGTTATTGTATTATGTTGAGATTTTCTCTGTTGAGCCTGATTTAGTCTGGGCTTGGGCTCGGCTTGACATACATTAGAGCCACAATTCAATTGGGCCAAGCCCAGACTGGTTTGTTGTCATCCCAAAACTACATCACTCACTGACATGATGTGCTAAGATGAGCGAAAGAGAATGACAACAACAATAAAAAGCATTTATGTAGATCTACATTGTGAGATCTATGACTTTATTCGTGTAGCTTTCAATGGATATTGAAGCCGACATAAATTGACCGATACATATCATATCGTTAGCGACTAATATAATTTATAATTCGACAATATTATCTCGAGATACTTTATAATATTGGATTATACTTCATACTATCGGCCTATTTAATTTTTATTAATTTTTTAAAAAAATATATCGGTTATTCTTCTAGTTGCATCTTACATCGGGCATGACTTTGAAATGGTTTAGATGCAAATTCTTCAGGTATGAAATGCAGGGCTAGCCCTGGCTTTAGGCCAACTGGGTCGCTTCCTAGGGACCCCCAATGTGACCAATGAGCTGTAGGATTTCCACTTGCACTGCTCTCAGGGCCTAGGGCTTCTACTAATGCACTGCGCATAGGGCCCCTGATATTTCAGGGCCGGTACTAGTAAAATGTATTTCTCAATTTTAATTTTTCCTCTTAAAATTTGAACATTTTGAGTTATTTTCATCATTTTTTTGAATTTTTGCTCTAAGATAATCCCGATTTTGGGGTTACTTGTGAAAATAATTAATGAAATAATGTCAAGTGCTTATGGAATAGAATGAAGATGTGTTAATGTGATTGATATAGTTTGTGTTTGTGTGATTTCTCAACTTTTCTTTTTTAATAAAAATATGTTTACACTAGGTTGCCCATTTTTTCTATTTTCTCATATTTTTCTGTAATTTTCAAAAAAAAAAATCTTTGAAAAATGACAGAATGCATTATGGCAATAAATCACGGTAACGATATGTATTGGGGCAACAATATTTTAACATTTGCTTCCAAGACTACAACTCAAAAATTTAAGCTTCCTCTAAAAAACCTAAGCAACCAATAAATATAAAGAATCAAGAAAATTATAAGAAACGTGTGATAAATCCTACCTTCAAATAGATCTATATAGAATTGGAGCCGAATGCCTAAATTTCTACTGCAAAAACTTTCAAGCTACAAACAAAAAAAAAATTTATCATCATGCTTTCATTCATATTTATACAATTTCATACAAAATAAAACTTTATATGTGATCTCAACCATTAAGCCAATATAAAAATATTTTACATAAATAAAATTTAAACATGACTAAATTATTCTAAACTCACAATCCTAACAAACCCATTCATTAAATAGATCATAACTTTATTAAATTGTGCCACAGTTACACAAACTTAGACTTGTTAGATAGATAATTAAATAAGCCATCCAATCAATCCAATTTCATATTTTTTAAACATTGTATTATATTCAAAATTTTACCAAAATTTAAAATTATAAAAATGCACTTAAGTTTAGTCTAAGTGTAAATAATTTAAAAACTGATCAATTAATAAGCCATGGACCTCATGTTTGTAATCAATCCATAGTGGCATTTATATTAGAGTATTAGACATGATATACTGTCTCATAGTAATCCTTGAATAGGCAAGTTTGGTTCTTTTATACTAAAAAAGTTTCAAGGTTTAAACCGTCTCTATCTTAAGGAATCACTTGAATTTCAAGAAACTTTGCCCAGGTACTGCATATGTGGGGCATCATTAGAAGTGGTGCATGCTTCTACTATCTTTATCAATTAACTATGGTCACACATGTGGGTCCCACTTGTAAGGATTATATAAGAAATTGATATTATTGTGAATCTGAAAGAGTTGAAGTAATGGTCGGGAACTCATTTGAAAAAGAGAGAGTTCTGAATTCGATTTTCATTCTATTCAAAAGGGTTATTTTCCCTAAATTTATTTAATGTGTGGATAGAGAGACTTACACATACTCCGAAGATTTATTCAGATATTATAAGAGAATTGATAACAAAATTAGTATTATCATCATTTTGGGAAAATCCATTAGGAGAAAAGAGAATTTCTGTTTGGCAAGATGTCACTCTATCCAATCCTATGCTGTAATGCTTTAATGACATCGCCCACAATAGAATTAGAAAGAGCAAAGAAGTAGGGCTTAAGGGAGCCTATGTCATTATTCTCATACTGAATACAAAATGTTAGCTGAAGAAAAGGGCAAAGAAGAAGAAGAAGTCCGAGACCAAGATTATTTTTCAAGAAATATGAATTTTGATACCTAACATATAAATAATTCATATTCACAACTGCTCAATTAAATAAATAAAAAATCATTGAAAAAGAAACCCTTAGAAAAGGATTTATGTTGATGGGCAAAATCATATTTTCGCATGTATAAGCTTAAAATACTTCGTTTGAGTGAAATAATTTTTATTTATTTGTCTATTTAGAGTAGGCAAAAGTAGGTGATTTTCTTGTTTATATCATTTCCTTATATTACTACAAGATGAGATTTAAACAATTAGGTGGCCACATATAAGAAGTAGAGAGTGAACTGAGTTGGATTAAGCTTTTAATATTGAGCTAAAGGTCTTGAATTTAACTTCTCACGAATTGACTTAATAAAAGAGACATGTGGATGATTTCATGAGAAAACTAAAACTCCTCCCGAATTGACTCGATACAAGAGGCTTGTGGTTGATTTTGTGAAAAATTACTCTGGCCTCTAATGTGGTGTGAAAATATCTATATTATTCAAAAAGAAAAAGTTAAAGATTTTGGGTAATTCAATTATTATGTAAATCCAAAAAAAAAAATTAATTATTATTTTATACATTCCATTGATGCTTTTTTCAATTCTCCAACATGTGGATTATGTCTTGGTTTGTATATTTTGTATTTATTTTTGTCTTCAATTCTTCCTCTTTCTTAGGTTTTTATTTTCTTTAAAATCACGAATTAGATCAAAAGGCTTGTTTTGTTCGCGATCTCAGCTTTTTCTTTAGAATTATAATTAAGTTAATCTTTTGATTAAATTATTAATTTTATGGTTGTTTTTCACTGTCATTTTGTCACATTTAATAGAACCAATTCCTTGTATAAATTCAAAATTTCACCACATGAAAAAAAAATCACATGAGTCCCCTTTTTACATACAGAGATTTGCATATTAACCCTCCCCCTAATTACAATTAATGTATTCAATGACTTTCATTCCTAAAATAAATCATTGTCTACCACATTGAGTCCAACCATAAAATTATATAATATGGTGTAATGATATTCTAAATTTTCTAATAATTCTTTCCTAGAGAGGTGTAAGTTTGAAGCATGGAACTACAATATGCATCATGCAGCTTTTATTATCAAAAGCAAGAATATTCATATTTTTTTATAAAATATATTCTACAGTTGGATATATATTATATTCTAAAGTTGCTTTAGAAAAAGTAAAGGTGGAATTCTCAAAGACTGTTTTCTTTTCTTCTAAGAGTATAATTCATTATTTTCTTTTATTCTAATTTTATAATCTATTTTTCTATTCTATTGTTTCCATGTTTCAAATTGCAATCTTTTTCCTTGCCTTACAATACAAGAAATTATATTGGGTCATTTGAAAAGTTTTGCTTAAAAATAATAGCAAGTGGTGGTTTGCAGATCCACTTTAAAGCAGGATGTTGGGATCCTATGTGTTTGGTATGAACTATGAACAACTATACCACACTT
The DNA here is from genome assembly GCA_013350335.1 of Chimonanthus salicifolius. Taxonomy (NCBI): domain Eukaryota; kingdom Viridiplantae; phylum Streptophyta; class Magnoliopsida; order Laurales; family Calycanthaceae; genus Chimonanthus; species Chimonanthus salicifolius. The sequence continues at coordinate 62,439,258 of CM023539.1, forward strand.
TACAAGAAAACTACAAAGAATTGTCCCAAATCTCAATCCAATATGGCATGGACCACAAGATTGCAATAAGGCATTCCAAAATCAAAAACTTTATTAAGATTTTTTTTTTTCGAAATTTTATATGAAGACGGTATCTTAAATGGGATTAAGCTCAACGTAAAAAGGGTCACTCTTCTTAATTCTGTACTTGACGTATGTGGATTTGAAAGGTTTAAACATGTCCCAAAGATTAGTCAAGTGGGACGGGACGTTTGGATACCTTGGTCCTCAAATAAAAAAAAAAATGTCTCTTAAATGAGTCTTAAGCTCAATATAATTGAATGTAATGTAAGAGAATTATACAAGTAAGATGTGTCTGAGGTTTTACCTCCATTTGATGTTTGAGTCTATGATTTAATTTTTTTAAATATCAATTGCTTGTATTTATTGAAACTTAAAAGACCAAGATTCTACCGTTAGAATGATCAATCAGTAGTAAAACTTTACACACTTAATATTTATAATATACAACCCGTTTGATAGGAAGTCTTGGAGAGTCTTACTAGCAAAGTCTGATTTGATAAAAGTCATCTCTATTGATTTTTTTTTTTTTTTGATATTAAATCATATGATAAATAATTGAAATGGTGTTATTCTTATTCAAAAAATATTAGTTTCATAATTTTGAAAAACAATTTTAGCTTACACGAGTTCTAATATATGACTAATCTAAGGCATTTTCTTCAATTAACAAGGCAAAAACTCTCACAAACATGGAAAGTTTTCTATTTTACAAAATATCATATGTGGATGTAACTTATAATACCCACATAAGATTCAAACTTCAAAATCCAAATGTAGATGTCATTCCTACATCGTCAACATCATTATTAATCATTGTCTCATGCGTTTCCTTAATAAATAAATATAAAAATAATTACTTTCAAGGTTAGAAGTTCATTATCTATACCTCTCTAAATACATTTTTATCAATGTATTGTTTTTCCTCATTCATAGGTATAATTTCATCTATAGTGGCAAATTTAAGCAACTCATTAAAAAATTAGTTAGTAGATTAGACTTATAATAAGTCTAGAATCATCTTAGGATGATCGTTACTTGTGGGTAGCTTTACAGATTTAGCAGTTAAAAGTGTTGGCCACTGTCCATAGATTAATCAAGTGTGTATAAAGAGGTTTGCACATATTTCGAAAATTAGTTTGATGCTCTAGAAGGCTTAGACACTTTAATCATAAAAAAATAAATACAATTTTATATTTTTGAACAATTTAAACTCATTCTCATTTTTTAACATTGAAGAATATTCAACAAAACTATTTTTTATAGATGCTCCACGTTAAATCTATTTAATTAGTAGAAATTTTGCTATATATTGCACTTTAATTAATCCAATGTATTACAATTTTGTTAAAATAATAGCAGTGATGGCACTTTCCTCACCTCTCATCGTCTAAGATGAGTCAAGACTGAGATATAAATTTTTCTTGTTAGAAAATTTTCAATCTCTATCTAAATTGAAATTTTATAATGAGTATAAGGGCAGGGCCGGTAATGAGATCCCTAAAATCTTAGTGGCCCTAAGCAGATTGTGATTTCAGGAGTTCTTTGTGACAGATATTATTAAGGAGTTTAAGTGTGTGAAGGTCTTTTTTGTCTGGGGACCTTAGACGGTGGCCTACGCCACTATACCCAGGGCTGGCCCTGTTTAAGGGGCATAGTTACTAGGTAACATACCAAAAGAGAACTATTAGTAATTAATGTTGAACATTTGATTATTTACGAAGATAATGTTGTTGTGGGTAAGTGTGTTCCACTTTGTTCAATTATAAGTCACTTAAGTTTTAAGTGCTACCGCCACAACATCTTTAAAGCTTTAATAAATATCATGAAATTAGTTTATTTTTTAGTTAAAAATATTAGTACTGGAACAAAAATTTATTTTTATGACAGTATACCAATAACGTTAAGATATTATTCTAATATTTAATCAAAATATTATTTTAATATAAATTTTGAGAATTTCTTATATGCATTAAAAACATCACATTGGCATGTACTTTTTTGTAAAAAAGGGACATGAAGAGAAACTGAAGTGTGTTTTGACCCGGATTGGAGAATGCCTTTAGTATTTCCATATTTAGATATATTTTGAATATTCAAAACTATCATTATTATCATCTAAATTATTTATTTCATTGATTTGAATTTGACCTTCTTATTTAAATTTGACAAATTGTTTTCATAGACCGATTGTAATACTCATGAAACTTAAACTTACAATCTTTAAAAGATAACAACAAACTTTATCAAGAACAATTAAGTATATAAATATAAAGGATCACTGATGCTAAAAGCTTCAAAAATTATTCAAGTAAAGAAAATTGAGAAAACTTTCTCCCTCTGAATCGAATACCATGAGTAGTTCCATGTTTTCATCAAGTTAATCTACACTATAATTAAATACAAATAAAACTTGGATTTGATGACAACACATTTGAAGTCCATAAATTCTCTTTTTTTTGCATAGATTGATTCAATATTTTATTTTTATGAGATATCCTATACAACTTTATGAAAATGATTTTATTTTAAACAAGTAGAAAAGGCAGAGAAACAAATCTCGACCTATACATTTCGAGCTATCGGTCAATATCCGATATCTATTGTCAATATCGGTCGATAAAAGTGATTTAAAAAAACAAATGAGAGAAATTTTTCAGATGAGATATCTCGATATCTGAATATCGGCCGATATCGAAATCCAAATCCCTGATAAATGATGTAGAAATGATTTAAATCCCTGTTAAATCTTATCTGATATTAAAACTTTTGATATCGAGATGTAAATCCCTGATAAATGATGTTGGTTTAAATCCCTGTTAAATTTTATCTGATATTAAAGCTGTAATTTAAAATAAATATCAAAAAGCTTGAGTGATATGGACTGAACTCACTTTGTAGTCAACTGATTTTGATTCAACCATCATTTACGCTATGATTTGAGTCTTGTCAGGGTTTTGTGGATCAAATCATCCTTTAGACCTTGATTGTAGATTCAACGGCTATGATCATCTGGGTGCTGTACCCTTTTGTTCTCTACTAAAATGGGGCCCATTATTTAAAAGTTAGCTGCTATTTGCTGTTGGTTTTGTGCGTCAGGGTAGAATAGCGACGAATCTTAAGCCAATCATTTCTCTTCCATCCGAAAGGGTCGCACGCACGAGTCACTCGACTGACGACTCCTCAAGTGTCAGCTCAGAATGCCACGTGGCGTGCTAGATATGATCCCCGTACGAAAAATCAGAATACGACCACGTTGGGAACGGAATGTTCGCACTCATTGGCTCATTGCGGACGATCATTAGAAGAAATCTGCAATTTTGGGCCCACAGGTGGGGCATAAAGGTCAATTTGGACGCACGTGCCACGTCATTCCTGTCACGTACAAACACGACCCGGCAAACACGAGGCTTTTGCTCATCCGAGTCAAACGGTCAAAGGCATCCTTCGCTTTCCACAACCCTACTGTCTGAAACCCAAGGGCCGGAAAAACCTCTACCTTTCAACGAAACCACGGATATGCCATTATTGGCTTGTCCCTAGTTGTTTTTGTTAATCGAGTGTTCTTGAATTTTGACCGTCGTAGTGCCTCAGCGTTTGGGCGTGGGGAAGGATTTTTAAATAAGTCGTTTTTTGACAGATTTATGAAAATAAAGTATTTAAATTTATTTAGTCTGAATTCTATGAAATTTAAGATTGATTTTAAGTGAAAAAGGTATAATTTTGAATTTAAAAATTTGTAGTTAAAGAATTAAATAAAAATTACATTCTCTCTTAATTATCTGAGTACGATTTTTTAAATCTAAAACTATACATTTTTCATTTAAAATCAGTATAGGAGTTTATAAAATTCAGAGTAAATATTTAGAAATTGGTCGAGAAACCGTCTCCTTACATTTGCGCGTTTAGCTCGGATTTTCAAAAGATTCAGTTTCTCAACCGATTTCTACAAATAATGTATAAAAATTTATCTACTCTGAATTTTATGAACTTCGGAACTAATCTTAAATGAAAAAAGTATAGTTTTGGACTTAAAAAATCGTACTAAAAAAATTAACAGAGAAGACAATTTTTACTTAATTCTTTGGATACGATTTTTTAAGTCTAAAACTATACCCTTTTCATTTAAAATCAATTTTGAAGTTCATAAAATTCAGATTCGATGAATTTTGATATATTATTTGTAGAAATTAGTCGAGAAACACTCTCATTTGAAAATCCTTCTCCACATCCCAAAATGATGTAGAAAAGAGAAATGGCCAAATGGTAATTTCAAATTTGATGTCTCCTAGTAGAAAAATAAAGTGTATAAATGACAACCCTTCATTATTATAAAATAAAATACAAACTAATTTGTAAACTATTCCTCATTTGCGTTGAATGAACATTAATAAAGATGTAAAGCAAATACTTTAATTGACATGGCATATTAATGTGCGATATTTTTTTTGAATTTACATGTAAGAAACGGCGAAGAGATATCTTGTTGTTTCTTTCTTGCACCTTACATTGATGGTATTGTTGAATTCTATTATAGATTCTACTTAAAAAATATTAAAAAATGGATACTATAAAAATAAAAAATCTTCTTGACGAGAAAGGCGGTAATTGGCGATGGATGTTTGATGGATAAAATAGACAGCTTGAAAAGTTCAATTGGACATTGAGATCCTTGTTGTAACCTACTCCATTCCTTCAAAAAGGGAATAGGACAATTTTGAATCACTAGTGGTTACTCAAAGTTTTTAATGCAAATAAGTTTTGAACCACGGGTCCAAAAAACGTTTTAAATCTCTCTTCTAGTTTTTTTTTAACAAAAACCACCGATATATCGACCGATATTTAGACCCTTGTTTTGAACATTGAAATGAAGTAAGGGGTGAAACTTGGGTTGGGTTTTAATCCAACCCGTATGACCAAACCCGAGAAATCAATGAGTTTCGGTTATGTGTGTTTGTATATTTCGAGTTGAAAAAATAAAAATCCATATGAAATTTGGGTCTGATTGAATTGAGAAATTTAAAATTATCTCAACTCGATCCGACGTAACTCGACTCGACCTTCATGCACCAAGTTATAAAATACTACTTGGGTTGGCTCAGATGAGGTTGAGTCGGATTCAATAATTTTTTGACATGAATTGAGTTGGGTTTATTAAAACGGTAAATCTTAAGATCTAATTTGACCTAAATTACAAAATGAAAAGAATAAATTGGAATTAGAATCCGACATTTCCAACCTTGCCAAAATTGAACCTTTTTTAAGAGAATTTGACCCCACTCCATTCTATTCAAGATGACTCTCATTTTCTCCAGCTATGAAATGGCCGCTAAAGCTGACTAAATGAATGGTCGATATCTCTTCCATGTTGGGCAATTGGCAATATAGAAGGGGTGGAAATTTAGAACTTTGCTTTCTAATATCTTATATTATATGATGAGAGATATTATATTTAAGTGTCACTGAATTGTATACAGTAGACACCTCGTCAATCACTCAAAAGACGAGCAAGAGCCAGAAAATCAAAGTTGTTGGACGCTCTTATTCATTTTTTATTTTGTTAGGACTTTTGGAAACATGTAATAGAAATAGAGTTGAAATTTTTAAAAGAAAAAAGTCAACCAAAATGAATTGGGTTGGCTATTTTTCTTGTAAACAATTATAAAAATCAAGTGTAAGAAATGTATTAAAACTTGTTATTTGGATAATAATGCAATTCACTTATATTTTTATTAAAATCAATATAAGATCTATCAAGTGATGCAGATATTGAGTTCAGTAGATCCAATTATGAACTGATCGAAATTTGATTGGACGAAATTGATGAATTTACTCTTCGAATTCATGCTTTGAATTAAAATTGAAAGTACCTTAAGGAGAAAAAAAACTGTAAAATATAAAAAATATTTAAAGACTTTCTGTATGTTGTTAGTTATGAAAAGGCTTGTCATTTATTCAAAGAAATGAGACAACATGGCCAACAAAGTGGGTGAGGAAAACAATAAGGCGTGACCAAGACTAGAAAGAGAATATTTTTTATCAAAACATGATTTTTTTTTTTCTAAAAAAAATTCACACTGTGGACCCATGTTTGGTGCTTCATTGTCCACTACTCTCTAATTGAAATTGGATTTTGGTGCACAAGTCTAAAATACAAAGACCTTCAATATTTGACAAAGTCCACTAAATGTTTTTGATATATTTCACAAAATATCAGTCAATATAGTGCCTGTATATTGGAAATCATTTTATTTTTTTTGTAGGTATTTTTTTTTATGATTAAAGTGTTTAAGTCTCTTAGTATATTTCTACTTACATAGCACATAACTCTACGGTCCTTTACGTTTTTTTCCTTTAATACATATATTAGAAGTTGGGCCCAAAAAATAAGCACATCCACTTCATTTGTTGAATTTTCTAGGTTTTTAGTTTTAAAACTTGAAAATTTTCACTCAACTCAAATCAGTATTTTAAAATTCTACCGCATTTTATTTTTTCTTGACAAAATTAATTTCTTTTAATTGGGTTATACTCCATCCTCATCTTATCATTTTCTCTCTTACTCTACAATCCTTTTATCTAACTTTTAAAAATCCAAACTTAAGTTATAATAATCATTTTTATAGCCTTTAATGAAAATAATGGTTTAACAATGGTGATTTTTTTTTGTTATTTTATAATAATTATATTATTTAAATTAATTAATATTTCAAAGCTTTGATAAATCTAGATTCTTTGTTTTAACTTTTAGGCAAAGATTTAAATCTTTAACTTTAAAGTTACAACGGATAATGTCTTCTAATGTATTATATGCTTTAGTTGTAAAAATGTTGTCAATTTGATTTTGTCATTTTAAGCAAAGTGCTTTGAATATATTAACAAAAATAAAAGGGTTTCTATTATTAATTTTAAATAATTAAAGATCATAAGATTTTATGAACTATAATGAGACATTATATTCATGGGCCCAAATCCAACTGGGGCCAATTCATTCGACCTAATCCATATAGTAGGGCCAACATAAAATAGGTGGGTAAAGTCCATATGGACCAATAGAAAATTTGTTTTCAAGGAATGAGAGGAGGGGTGTGTAGCATTGTTTTTTTTACAATTAGTTTTATTGATATTATTAATTTTTCATTCTTTAGAATTCTGAAATTTTTAAACCTTTTTTAAATATTTTATTCATATTGAAAGTTTTAATTTTTGAGAGTCTGATATTATATGAAAATGTCTATTTTTAAACCATATTTTGATTAGGACAGGTTTTTCATTTTTCAATTTTTCTACAATTTGCATTTTTAAAACTTAATTCTACAGTATTTATGCCTTAAATGGTACACAGTTTTTAAGTGTAAATCTTTCACACAATTATAGTGTGTATAAATATAAACTCCATCTTCACTTGGTTGAATGGAAGAAAATTATTTATTTTATTTTTAAAAGGAATGATTTCAACTTTTGAAGTATACAAGGTTAGCGAGAATGGTGTTTCACAGCATTGCATTAAAACAAATTAATAATCTCTTCATATTCTATAATATTTTATTTTTATTTTTTTATGAAAGTGTGTCTCTTAGAGCACTCAACTAATTCTCGAGACATGTGCAACCTTCCTTATCCACACACTAAATAAATCTGGGCTGAAATCGGGTCGGGATTACTAAAATCCAACTCGATCCAAGTCAATATTTATAGAACTCGACTCGAGCAATTGACCCGACCGAACCCGATTCAACCCGAATTCTAGGGCTGCAACTTGGGTCGGGGGGGTCGGGTTCCTTAAAACCCAACTCGGCCCGAGTTAATATATATGAAACCCGACCCGAATTCTAACCCAAATCAATCCGAATTCTGACCCGACCCGCATTTTGAACCCATTTTAAACTAATTTTACTGGGTCGAGTCGGGTCGGGTTAACTTATAAAATCCTCAACCCGACCCGACCCAACCCTAATTTCTTGCGGGCTTTTTATCTTCTCAACCCGACCTGACCCGTTGATGTGAAATTCTCGACCCAACCCGCATGATTTATCGGGTCGGCTCATGCTGGTCGGGCCAAAACCCAACCTGAGTTGCAGCCCTACCGAATTCTGACCCGACCCGTATTCTGAATTCAGTTTAGCCGAATCGGGTCAGGTCGGGTCGGGTTAACTCGAAAATTCCTCAACCCGGCTCGACTTGAATTCTATACAGATTTTTGTCTTCTCAATCCGACCCGAGTTTCACTCATAAAATCTACTGAAAGTGACTTTTTGGAGTGAAATGGAGTGAGAATCGAACTCAAATTCCTAATTCTTGAATTAGATTCTGAGTCATCAGTCCAAACCTTTCAAATTAATTACAAAAGATGTATGTTTTCATGAAAAATTATGAAGAAAAAATTTGATTGAATCACTTTTATAAATCAAAAAATATTTAGCTAGAATTTTTTAAATGAATTAGTGAATTAAATTGGATGATGCCAGTTTCTCACTTTCTCCTCGTTAAGAGATAAAAAAGTATAAATACGAAACAATCCACAAAATGGTCTTCGGCGTGTCTCATTCTAAAAGATCTTCATCATCTACTTCTTATATTTGGACTCATGTTCATAAATTAAATTAACAAATTATTTTACTGACTAATTGCTTATCTTATATCTAAAATTGTATTTTAAAATATAAAGATAGGATTTCCAAAAAATAAAAATTCAAGACAATAGATATGAATTATGGATTGAAAATGTATAATCACATCCCGTGCAAAACTGTAGAATGCTCGATTGTTTTGATGCCTTGAGCCTCTTAGATTAGAGTCCTATATGGGACTCACTCAATATCAAATTTATTTGTTTTTAATTATTATTTTCTTTCTAAAACTTAGATCTAATAATAATTATTATTTAATACATATTTTTAATAGATTAAAATATTTATTTAATATTGAAATAAAAAAACTAAATCTCATTTTTTACAATATATAATAAAATTTATAATAATCTATCAATTTATATAATTTTTACCATTATCTAAACTTTAGATAAAAATTCACTTCCTCACACACAATGTAACAAATGTCACCGATATTTTCATTTTAATCACGAAAATATTGACAAAATAACATTTGTACGTTAAAAACACGAATTTATCTCGTCTACTGTTTTTAACCGTAAATTTTTGTAAAAAATACATTTTTATTATGAGAAACAATAAATTCCCATTAAAATCAGCGAGATTTTACCGTTACATTCTCATTAAAAACGCTTGGGCCAAATATATATTTTACCTGTATGTCCAATTTGCCCTCTACCTACCGTACCGAAGAAAAAAAAATGTATGAACAGTGCAAATCGGCTCGCCAAAATTCATGAATAGTGCAATTCGGCTCTCCGAAATTGTAAGTCGGCTCTCCAAAATTCATGAACAGGCAATCCGGCTCTCCGAAATTGCAAGTTGGCTAGCTAAAATTCATGAACAGTGCAATTTGGCTTTCTGAAATTTCAAATCGGTTGTAATGACCTGACCCGAATACAGGGCTTAGGGCTTGACTCAATGTGATATTGTCCACTTTGGGCCTCGCACACAGCTCAAACCCACACAGTTTTGCATTTGGGCCGGGCCCACATGGCCCTGTCCAAAAGGCCTCACACATGAGTTACATAGGTGGCTTCTTAATAAACCACGCCCCCCCCCCCCCCCCCCCTTTCTTTCCCACTGATGTGGGACTCTTAAGGGAGGGGTAGGGTATCACAATTACCCCCCCTAAAGTCTCGAGCCGTCCCCAGCTCGATCCGGTCCAGCTCAGCAACTACAGGGGAAGGAGGAAAGCCCACACAGTCCAAATGTAGAACCTTGGCTCTGATACCATATTTGTAACGATCCGACCCGAATACAGGGCTTAGGACTTGACTCAATGTGATATTATCCGCTTTGGGCCTCACACACAACTCAAACCTGCACGATTTTGCATTTGGGCCTGGGCCCATATAGCCCGGCGCAAAAGGCCTCACACATGAGTTACATAGGTGGCTTCTTAATAAACCCACCCCCCATTTTCTTTCCCAGTGATGTGGGACTCTTAAGGGAGGGGTAGGGTATCACATCGGTTCGCCGAAATTCATGAACAGTACAATTCGGCTCTCCGAAATTTCAAATCGGCTCGCCTAAATTCACATAAACAGAAAAAAACAACACATTGAAATTTTGGACATTCCTGTATTCGGCTCGCCTAGGGCCATTAAGGGATCTGATTGGTGATCCAATTTTTGACATTCTTGTATTCGGCTTGTCGATGGCCATTAAGGAATCTGGTTGGTGATCCGATTTTAGATATTCCTGTATTCGGAGAATTCGGCTCGCCGTGGGCCATTAAAGAATCCAGTTGGTGATCTGATTCTCGACATTCTTCTCTTCCTTTTGGTACGGTAGGTGAACGGTAGAATAGAGATCTATGAAAATCTGTATCTCTATATACAAAATACCTATGAGAGAATTGCTCGCCTTTAAAAATATCTTATTATTAACGATTGCCGTCGATATCTCAAAAACGAGATTTGTGACGATGGCGAATAGAAGATTTGGGCTTTTCAGCCGGGCCCAGACCTGCCCAAATAAAACATAAGAGGCTTTCACTGCTTGTGAAGTTTCCCGGAGAATGAATGGCACTTTGGCAGAACACTTTTTCGCATAGCTTTTAATGGGATGAAAAGGACAATCTAACACGCCAGTGGGAGCAAAAAGGCAGGCCTGCAGCGTTCGTTTGGCAGCTTTAAACAAAGAAAAAGGAAAATACCAAAAGCCATTTCCTTTCTCTCTGCCTCTAATTTTTTTCTTATTTTTATTTTCCACCTAAATCAAAACAAATATTTAACAAAAAAATAATAGTAGTAATGATCAGTATTATCGTGAATCCATTTATCTAATTGATAAGAAGTTGGTCTTTCAAAGTTTACATTTTATAATTAAGTATAAATTAAAAAGCCATTTTCATGAGTTAATTGGTTATTAAATGTACATAATTCAAACTTGCAAGCTATGTAATTAAGTTCATATTAAATATATTATAGGTTTATTATCATAATTTTTTATTTAAGATCAATCTTTCAAATTTTACATCTTTACTCTTTTATATCGAGATTTTTATTTTTAGTCACTTCATAGTTTAATATATCTAGTTTTTGTCTCCAAATATTTATTTATAAGATACATAATTAAATATTTTATCTATCGGCATGTGCTTAAATCATATTAAATTTATTTATTTTTTGTTTTTCAACAGTGATAAATGATTACATATAAGAGACCTGCAGAAACAATGTTTCATCCATTTATTTTAAAAACCTATTTTAAAATTTCAAATTTCACCCTTGAATTATAAGATGTAAGTTTCAACAATATTATTATTAATTGTTTTATAATTAAGGTCCAAATGTCTCACTTGAAGAAGATTTTATCTTACTAATATTTGAGACACATCAAGTAAACAATTATGGGAAGTGATGAAGTTGATGTAAATTAAACTCAAGACCCTACTGAGATAGACGTCTTGATCAGTCAAGCCTAATACCTTTGGATTTGTTCCAACTTTATTACCATTAGAATCATTTTAGTTTTTCTTCTTTAGGTTACTCTAGAGTGGGTATATGTTACAATTGATAATATTTTATTTTTAAAAGTTTTACAATTTTTTTACATAAAATAATATTTTATTACTTACCTTCATTATAAGAGAAATAGATTTTTATTTTAATTCTTAAAATATTATTTTCATAAAATGCTCAAAACTTCCAATTCTAATGTTTCAATAAATTTATTCTTAAAATCTGCACCTTTTAAAAAACTTTGAAACTAATAACTTTTTTTAATTCAATATTACTCCACAAATTCATAATTACATCATCTACTTCATCACCTAACATTCTTAATAAAAAATTAAAAGTATTAATTATCTAAGATTGGCCGTATATTTTGAATATCATGGCCTGTTTCATTAAAATATTATTTAATTTCTCCGTATATCCCATTATTATTATTTATTATTATTTTTTACTTTTTTCCTTTTCCTACCCTCTTCTTCTGTGCGACAAGCATTTCACAGCTCGCAAACCGGTCTGCAACGGATCCGGTGGCGGTTTTCAGACAAGAAAACCAGATTTCAGTTAACAAAATCCTTGGGAAAAAATCGCGAGACGAGAGGAGAAACAGAGACGAAAAGAGAGGAGAAGATTGAAAAAAAAATCAATTGTGTCTGAAAGACGTAGAACGGAGTCTCTCGAGAAAATGACGGAAGATCGAGATTTTCTTTTTCTTGTTTCGAGAAGGATCGGATGATGGATGCTGAAGATTGCGATCACTGAAGCTCGAAACAGCTCTGGTTTTTTCTGGAGCAGTTTTGGGTTTCTGGTTTGAATTCTGGTGGTTTTAGGGTTTTTGGAGAAGTGTAAGTTAAGTATGGAAGGAAGGGAAGGGATGAGTCCTGGAGCAGCGCGGGAAGCTTCTGGAAGCTACCATTCGGCAGTGGCGAGGGCGGAAAACCCTAGCCAAGGGACCGGACCGGGACCGGCTCCGCCTCCGCCTCCGACGGGGGCGGCCCCGCCGATGAGCATGATGCTAGCTCCCGGGAAGAAGAAGAGAGGGAGGCCAAGGAAGTACGGACCTGATGGGAGTGTCCCACTCACACTTTCACCGATGCCGATTTCAGCTTCAGCACCTGTAGCGGGACCTTCACCGGGGCAGGGGCCGGGGCCTGGACCGATGCAGTTTCCTGGAGCGGGGTCTGGGGAGTTTGTGAAGCGGGGTAGAGGGCGGCCACTGGGTTCTGTGAACAAGCCAAAGCCCCCGTTAGACCTGGATTCTTCTGGTAATGAATTTTCCAAAATAGCTTCAGTTTGAATTTATTTTTTCAATTTTGTCCAATTCTCAGTTTTTTACCAGTTCCTGATTTCTCCAGTTCTTGAATTTTATCCGTTGATTCTACTTATCTTTAGTACAAGTGAACTGTCCCCCCCTCCCCTCTCTCTATCATGGAAGATACTTGGTGGGTTTAGTGTGGGGCCTATAAATGAGATGCCCACCTTGAGATCTGCTGGGAAACGGTGTTTTTCCTCTAAATATAAAAGGTGGGTTCGTGTGGGGTTGGCTTTGGTTGAATGGAGGGAAATATTTGGGTCACTATTGTTTTGGCTAAGATTCGGTTGCTCTTGTTTGTATTACTGATTTGGGTTATGGGGGGTTTGGAAATTTAATGATTTTTGGTTCATCACATCAAGTTTATCAACCACCATCAACACCTTATCCAAATTGTGCAGGAACATAAATTCTAGATTCTGGGTTATGTTGGGCTGCTGGGTTTGATTCAGGTGAAGAAAATTATGGCGCTTTGGAATATAATTTGTATTTTTGTTCTTTTTTGAACCTATTGATGTCAGTATAATTTTTATTATTAGTTCAATGCTTGCTTTGGTCCTGCTAATATTCAAAAACAAAAAATTATATTTTTTGTAGTTTACTGATTTGGGTTACTTATAGAGAAAGTAATTTGGTCTAAGAGCCCTTTCTGAAAATAAGTGTAGGAGCAACAATTCCTGCTTCTAGACATTGTTGGGGCCTATTTTGATTCAGATAAGGAATTGGTGGCCTATTTTGGATTACAATTTGGTCATATTGAAAGCCTCTTTTAATGATTACTGAATTGGGTATTGATATTTGTCTGTTTTGTTCTGGCAATGACTTGGCAGTCTTCTTCTATACATTTTATTAGTTTGGGGCAGGTTGTTGCATTTTATGAGTACAAACAGGATGGTAAGAGACTCTTATGTAAGAGACCCTTCCACAAACAGGAAATAAATGAAAGTTACAGCTTTTGGACTTCACCAGCAGTCTCAGTCATAATTTCCGATAAAGAAATTCATGGTGTTTATTGTTAGCATATCTATGATACTCGGATAAGATATTATTTACTTGTCTTATCTTCCTTATCAGAGATTAACCTAACTTACCTTGATCTAATCCTAATATCTTAGATATGCTAACTCTTAAGAATGTGATTTTTTGTAAGGCTGGTTTAGCATTGCTGATCTCCTAGAAGCAGGAATGAAACTTCCAGCTTTTAGGTTGCAATTGGGGTTTTTCATTCTAATTCAGCTATATATATTTTTGACATTATTTGAAGTTATTTAAGGGTTTTGGGTTCTTCCATCAGTTGTGGGCCTTGCATAGTGGAGTTGGAGAGATTTTCTTGTTCATCTATTTTTTTTCACCTGATATTGTGTGGAACTTTTGTCACTGATAGTAAATATCTGGCAATTGCCAAAATTGCATCGTTTAACAATACATATTTTACTTGCTTATTTATTTCTTAGATTCCTTTCTTTGTCACTTTTATTTTTATTTTCTATTTTTGTCTAGTATGGAAGTTGAGGATATTTGTTGTCACAGTAATTGGATACATGGTCACATTTCATATGCTAAAATTTCTTTCACCTCTATTTGTAGGTGAATGGGTTTCATGTGCTGTTGGTGCCAATTTTATGCCCCATGTCATCACTGTTGCTCCTGGGGAGGTAAACATTAAATTAGAATTAGCTTCAGGCCTATATCTCATTCAGTAAACATAGTATTTTGATTTTACGTGACTTTTTGGCACTACGTCCTTAATACTCATTTCTTGATTTAGGTGCAAGCGGTGCTTGGCAAATACAATATGAATTTGTCTGCTTATTCTTGTACCCATTTCTAGATCTTCTTGAATTTTTTTCTAGGCTTTTAACTTCGAATTTTGAAATCTACCAACAATTTTGTAAGAATTTTTTTTTCCTAAACGTGAAGAATTTGTGATCTTCCAAACCCCTTAATCTGTTACATTTTTTCCCCATATGGCTGTTTGTCCTCGGGACCCTTTATGGAGAGAATCCAAGCTGTCATTAGTTTAGTGACTTGGTCCAGCTTAAACATTCCTTCTAGGAGTTGAGCTTGTCCACTCATCTGTTGTGGGGACACGCATGGAAAAATATGAGCTGTTCATAATGAAAAGTAAAGATTCAATGAACAATGTTTCTCTATCTCATTAAGGCCTATTGGATGGTTGAGCTCATTGTTGATCAGGTGAAGTGTTTGATGTGAGGGTCCCACTGTGAACATTGTTGGTTCACCTTGTCACCAACCATGGTAAGATAAAATTCTTGCATATTTTGGACGTCAAAGTCTACAAACAAATAGATTTTTGGTAACAACTTTTTTTTTTTTTTTGTTTTGAATATGAGAATTGAATTCATATAGTAGAAAATGATAACATCGGTGATTAGCATTATGAGGAAAATTTTAACAAGTCCTCCATGAAAGTGCTCATCTCTTTCAAATTTTGAATGTGAGGGCCACCTTTGATCAATCTGAAGTTCCAAACCCATCACACCCACCCTTGCCCTCATGAAGTTGGGAACCCCCAACTTGTCATCCATCAGATTTAGGCTCAAAAGGAGATTAAAATCCTCTTGTTATTAGTGGTTAGACTTGGGGACCATGATACAATGGTTAGGTGATCGGATTAGGGGTCAAACTTGATCCCAAAAACAACATTAAAATAAGAAAAGGCCTTTGAAGACATCACAAGATACCTAATACATCCCAACCTCTTCCCATCTATGCCTAGATACCTTATGGAGTATTATTCACATTGGAAGTACAAAATAATATCTTTACATGGTTAAAATTAGAAAAAAAATCAAAAGATTTTCAAGAAGGTAAAAAGAAACTTCTAAATGAATTATAATGAAGATAAATATTTTATTACCTTATACTATTATTCTTTATAGGCGGGTCTTGCTTCTTAATGTATCCAATTCTAGTTTGTGATGTTATTTACTTCTCAAGGTATCCAATAATATTTTTTGATGTTACTTACTTTGAAATGCAATGAAAATCTCTCTTTAATTTTTTTGTATTAATCTTTTTCTTTAGTAGTGTTTTTTGTTTTGTGCACTGGTGGAGGTGGGTGGGGCGTGGTTGACCTGCTTATAGGGCTGGCTGTGTGGTCAGCCCTAGCTTGCTCAAACGTGGTTGGCCCCAAGTTTGGCTGCCTGGCCCATGCTTGATCCCTTATGCCTGGCTATGCACAGTCGGCTTTAGTTGGTTACATAATGCCAAAATGGTGGGTTGACCACCCAAAGTGGGCCCTTGGACTAAAGATGTAAATGGCTTATTTTTTGTGGCCTGCCTTTTCAATGGCTAGATTCATTCTTAGGCTTGTCCAACATTTTTATGCTGATACTTGGCCTAGCATGGCCTTCCCAACATTGTCTCAGCCAACCTCATCATGGTTGGTGGATGTTCCATGACTCGGCTTGAAAGGCCTTTACACCTATGCCATTGAAATTCTTAAAATGGGCGACGTCCCCATGACAAACATGCTTTGTGTTGAGTTCTTCACATATGCTTTATGGATTTTTTTGAGTCAGATTCTTCATGTATTGTTTTGGTACCTCGTCGGATTCTTCATGGGATTATTCTTGTACTAACATCGCATTTCTTTGGAAGGTGAAAATGTTACCTAAGACTTAGGGATGTAAATGGATCGGATCTTGGTAATGTTTGCATCTGCATCCGCGTCCTCTTTAGATTGTGAAATTCAAATTTGGATCCAAATCACATTGGATCTTTAGATATAAGATCCAAATCCTCATCTGCTTCATATTGTTTGATTTGGATTCAGATTCAAATCTTAACATTCTCTTGGACATGAGGAAAATCATATTAATCAAATAATCTATAGCCTCAAATACCAAAAAGAGTAAAATCCCATGGAGCATATAATTAGTGAAAGTTGGAAAAAAAACAGAAAAATAATTCTAAAAAACTACTCTAATACCCCCATACAAGAAAGAAATACAAGTTCAAAAGGAAACACAAAAATGTCAAAATAGATAATAAAAACACATTATTCAAATGGTGAAATCCAACTATTTTTCACTCTTGATACTATATCCTAATTTCAAATTTGATGGGTAGTATGGTTAGGACATATCAGGATATATGTTAAGGTTTTTTACTCAATATGTGATATACCTACTAACAATAGATATATTATTTATCATTCAAGGTTGCGGGTTATTGGGTTTGAATGTAGCTATATCCATATCCGCATCTGAATCCAAATGGATATTAGATCTAGATTTAAATTCCAATCCAAAAAATTAAATGGATATAAATTTGCATCCAAACTAGTTTATTTCAAGTTGGATAATTAGGATTTTTGTATTTTCAAATATCCATTTTTCCCTCCTTAGATTACCATTTGATAATCCAACTAAAACCCATTGAAATGTTTATTATTTGATTGTTTTGAGTTTTGATATTGTCTTATTTTTACTGTTATTTTTATTTAAGTTTATTAATGTATTATGTTGAATCTGGAAATCCTATCTTTTGGGATTTACTGAATCTAACACCTTCTGCTCATGTTGGACTGATACATCTATTGTTTCCCATGTAACTTCACACAATCCTTTGTTTTTTTATCATAACTTCCCTGTTTCCACTTGAATGTAGGCACCATTTATTGCATTGAAAATTATTCTAAAAGAGGTCAAATTATATGGAGGTCCATTGCATTCATGGTGTTTTTGTCCATATGAAAAGAAGGTAATTATGAGATTAGATCTTGGCTGTCAGTGAATCAGACACAACCTTCAGAATTTCAGAGGCACATTGGGATGAACCAATGGAAAGTAGGCCCTTACAACAGAGTATCATAGAGAGGAGGAAGGCCCTCTAAAAAGGGGTACGTAAATTAACGTGGATGAAGAAGCATGGATTAAACCAGGGAAAGCGAGTAAAGTGAGGTTTTTTGATAGTGGCACATTGAGATCTTCATTTTCAGGACCTATTAGTATTATGGAATCTAATGAGGTGTGTGTTTCGGCAACTGGATGAGCATAGCAGTATTTTAAGGATTTCTTTGGTGGAAATCTAATGATGGAGGGAGGTTATAAGAATGCTTTGACATGGGTTTTGAGAAGGTCCATTGGTGATTAGGGTGCATTGTAACAGAAATAAAGGACCTTATTCTGTTGATTTATCTTTCCATCTTGTTTGAAGGAGTGCAAATGGTATGGTGGATACACTAGCAAAGGATGGGTTGATAGTCCCTTTTTTTTTTTTCATTTTTTTGACTAGTGATAATAAGTTGATAGACATTTTTTATATTGCTAACATTAAGTTGATAGAACATGAGAGAGACGTTTTTGTATGCTTTAGTGTTTTGTGGAGGGTTAGTGTATCTTTTGAACATCTATAGTGTATAGTTCTCAAACTGTATAGCGTTGATTTGTTTGTAATGCTTATACCTTTTCAATTGTGTGTTTTTTTTTTTAATTTATATGGAGGGCTTCTCCTATACACCATTGCTTACTCCATTCAGCTTTATTGGGACTTTGTGAAGGTAGAGAGCCAATTAAAAGGCTCCTTTTGAAAGTAATTGATGCATGTACTTTTGGATGTACACAAGAAACTTTCTTTTTTATGTTACCTTTCAAAAGAAGAAGACCCTCTTATTACTCGAGCAATCTGTTCTGGCATTATAGGTGGAAAATGATCCTACCCAGCAATGAGGGTAGCAGTGGTAACAACTTCTGCGAGTACCCAATATAGCATGCTGAAAAGATCCAACCAATTCTCTATATGATATTTCTAAAAGGAACAGAGATCATATGATCTTCTCCAACCAGTTGCAAAAAATAATTGTAACTCTTCATGGTGCAATGAAGTTTTTTTAAAAAATTGGCAAGACTATTGACGTAACGAAAAATGATGCTGTACATCATAAATGAGAAATATAGTGTATGTCTTACAGCAAACCGAGGCCACTTCAACTAAAGTAGGTAAGGAACTCATGCGGTGTCTAAAGAATTGCCCAAATTAGGAAAACCATCATGAATTCATATTTTTTTTATTAAAGTTCGGCTCATTTCTAGGATTAAACTAGAGGTCCTGGCAAATCTTCTTGGGCTAACTGATACATGAGGCTTGTGGATGGTTTTGTGTATACATGGGATTAGGCTTACCTCCAATGTGGGACAGGGATACCCATGTTATACCCCAAAAAGGGTCATTCCTTTCAAGCCATAAGGATCAGGTTGTTGCTAAGAAAGCAAATATCCACAACACTTTTTCCTTATGAAAAAAGGATGGTAAAGCCATGCTGGGAGAGGCCGCAGCACAGTTGGAAGGTCATCCACAAGATTGTGGGTTTGAGCTTATTGTCATTCTGTAAAAAGAAAAGGAATAACATCACGAAGGACATCTGGCATTTTACAATTGGTGCGGGACAGTCCAAGAAAGAGTGAGCAGACTTCCATTAGGCAATAAAGTTGTTGATTAATGACCTATTTGCTCAACACTGTCCCATGAAACAGACAGCCAAATCAATTTTTTCAAGAGTGGGGTTACTGGAGACTAACCAATCAAAAGGGGTAATTTATGCACATATTTGTGGAAGTAATGTGATGCTAGAAGTCATGCAACTCAATGAAGGACTTGGGACAATGAATGAGGAATGGTTTTAGGATCTTACACCACAAGCAGCAGAAATATTGTTGGAAGAAGCTTGAATGCTACTTGTTTACTCAAATTCAAATACTGTAGTTGAATCATCCCAAATTGTCAGTGTAATTGGCCATGGTATAATTTTATTAATCCCGAAATGCTATGCAAACTCATCATTCTTATGATGCAAGCACTTAAAAGCTCTCTCATGGACTTGCAAACGAAGAAAAATGTAAAGAATGTGATAAATTTTACATGCAAATCAATTGTCTTTCTCTATTCTTCGAATATGCTGTTAATCATGTGCTTGAGTTCTATTTGACAAGGTCTATCTTCTTCCTCCTAGGATGTTACTATGAAGATTATATCATTTTCCCAACAAGGGCCTGGAGCTATTTGCATTCTTTCTGCAAATGGTGCCATCTCAAATGTTACACTTCGTCAGCCTGATTCTTCTGGTGGTACTTTGACATATGAGGTTTGATGAACATCCATTTCTTGAAATCTCCGATTTTGTATGATATGTATTCCATATTTGATGGACTCATGGGCCTCCTGCTGTTAATAACTTAGCATTTTGTAACTTTTTTGTAGTTTATTTTATTTGTGCAGGAAAACTTTGATGTAGAAATAGTACCAATACATGTTCATGTTCACCTTGTGCCTGGTCATTATTTCTGGATCATAGTTACTGGACATGCAATAAAAATAGTGAGAAACATGTTTTGGGCCAAAATGTAAACAATTTTTTTTGAATCCTTTTAGTACCTCTGAGAAAAAGGGGGAGTGCTTCAGAAACATATGTTAAAACCATATGCTCCTCCTTCCTGAGTGTCTTCTAGTACTCTCTCTCTGACACACACAAAGACTTTCTCAGTTTTTTTCCCTTTCTATTTATTCTTTTTCTTTAATTGATTGGAGTTGGGCAGGTTCAAACTCGGAGCAGGATATTCGACAATGTCCCGCATATGAATGTGAATATGTGGCTTTAGATTCCAATCAGATTCATAAGTGAATACAGATCCATGTCTCACTTATTGGATTCATATTTGGATTATGGTCAGATTTTACCAGGACCAATCCACTTACTTACATACCCCAGTTTCTTTAGATGTGTAAGGAGTTTTATTGGTAAATAATAATTAAAAAAAACAGATTATGTACCTCTTCTCCCTCTCTCAATACTGTATATCCTCTTGCTAAGAAAGAATGTTAATACTAAATATATATTTGAAATTAATTGGATGAAAACTCAAAAGTCTATTGTTAAAAGGATCAGCCACTTTTGAGAGAAAATAGAGGTGTCAAAAATACCAGCAATAGAAAAGTGATCTGTATAAAATGCAAAGAGGCTCCTAAATGAGCAAGATGATCTACATATTTGTTGGTGGAATGATGAATCTTCCTGAATGTCAAGTTTGTTGACCAAATAATGTCCTTGATCTAAAAAATAAAGTCTGACAATCTCCAAGGATTAGTAGGAGAAGAACACCAAGAATTGCATTGACAGTCACCTTCTAAAATGACATTCGAAGAGAGGAGTTGCAACTTCTAAGCAAGGCTTTGATCTCAAGTTTATTAGTATTTTGCCCAAAGAAGAATCAGATAATGAGGTTAAGATTGAAAAAGACAAGACTCTAATAAGACCATTATCTCTGTGAGAAGCAGGGTGGAGTCTTGAAAGCTGAGGCCAACCATCTATTCATTCACTGTAAGTTTGCCTAGAAAATATGGTACCATTTTTTGGGATAATTTGAAGTTAGCTGGTGTCTTCCAGAAGAGTTAAGCTCTCTTATTAATTCTTGGGTTTGGGGTAGTGGTTTGAGCTTCAAATATGTCCTTTAGAGGTTCACTTTATTTGCTAACCTATGGGATATCACCTATGGGTTTTTTGATGTGCAGTGGTTGATGCCTGCCATAGTTGCTTAGCTTTCCTATGCTTGATTGATAGCTAAGGGGAATTTTCAGTGTTGTGGCAATTATCTCTTTTTGTCACAATTTGGAGCTTGTGGTGGGAGTGCAATAATAGTGTGTTTAGAAATAAAACGGAGAGCCCTCTCAAGGTCAGTAGTAGAATTAAGGCGAAAATTGCTGTTTGGGCTTCTACTCATAAAGAGTTTAAGGATTTTTCCATCTCATACATTTCCGGAGCTTGGAAGGAGTGCATTGGTTTGTCATAGTCCTCGGTTGTGGTCTTGTGTGGATGTTTCCTTCTCTTAGTCTGTTGGTGTTGGGTGTGCAAGTTTCTGTGTGTGTGTGTGTCTGCACCTCTCCTTTTGGTGCATTTTTGTGCTCTTTTTGATTTTTTTTATTGAAGTTACCATTTCAAAAGAAGAAAAGAAAAACTTTCAAGGCATTGTGAGAAGTGGGGAACAGGTAATTTCTAGTATGAAGTATCTGGTATCCCAATGGGTAGTTGCAATTCCTGAGTTAAGCAGAATCAGAATAGAAGACATGGTAAGAATGTGCTCTGACGCTGGGCCTGTTCCTCGTCGGACTTCAGCCTCAAATGGACTTGGTACCTCTGCCTGATGATTTTAAATTAACTTTTGATGGAAATTCTGTTATTGAACAGAATGTTACTAGGTTTGGAGGTATTATTAGAAATATATAGGCTGGGGAGTTTTTTCAATGTGCTGCCCTATTGGCTGGATGCCTCGTGAATGATGCTGAATTTGCTCTTGGGGTTGTGATCAAGGAGTTACAGCGAAGATGGTCTGCAGGAGACATTATTGTTTGGGAGTTGACGAATACACCAAGAGCTCCAACGTTGACGGAACGTGTGAAATCATGCCCTTTATCCTAACTCATCAATGAATCTCAACACTCCCTCTCATTGATGACTTGCACACAACAAACCACCATGCTGCGGCAATAGGTAGCCCTTTCTGCCTCTGGTTGCTTTCACCATGATTTGCACATGGGAGAAGCAATTTGTCCTTGGCATTAGATAGGGTGGAATAGGTGGGTGGGTGTGTGGGGGTGGGGTTAATCCTGTTGGGTTGGGTGTGAATGTGATGGCTGTTCTTTTGGGCTGCAGTGCTTTTTGAGCCTGCTATTTCAATTCTTGGCTGTATTTTTTCCCCTTGCAATAAAAGTAACCTCTTAAAAAAATGGAATCTCTTAAAGACAACAAATATCTACAACAGAAGCTTAGTTTTCAAGGAGTCGGTGAACAGATCATTGCATCAAATAGCAAGGATTTTTCTTAAAATTTAAAGATTTTAGCCACAATTGGCTTCATTCTTATGAGTAACCTGAGATTATCATCATCAAGCACTAGCTCCATTGATGCACCAAACAAAGCACCTATAATCACTGTCGATGTTAATCCCAGTTTTGGATTGAAATGCCTTTTTTTTTTCACCCTTTAAATTTCATTGTCCTTCATAATTTTTCTGTGGAGCCTTAAACTCTATAGCTGTGACCATACAAATTAAGTTGAATTTGGGGCTTCATGTGTCCATGTATAGACATTCCTCTTAGCCCCAGGCTCACTTTGTAAAATAAGCTATTTAGAAACCAGCTGCAGTAGAAAATTTCTGGGTAGAGTTATCTTAATATATATATATATATATATATATATATATATATATATATATTTCCAAGCATGTATTTAAGTGGATCTGATGATGATGGCTTTGTAAGTCTTGTGTTTTCAACTTCTATCAGATTGTGTAGGTTGAGGTACATTTCATCTCATCGGTTTTGGGCTTCATGTTCATATAATATGGGGAAATAGAAATGACAGCTGGCAGATAATGTTCTGTTGATGAAAGTCGAACAATTAAGCTCATCACTTTAACCCTTTTTGGCATTACAATTTACATTGGGAATCTAGCACTGCCACAAAATTCTGTAGTGACATAAATGCACTGGATTCTCTCCTTGTTTTTGCCCCCATTTTGAAAGTTGTATGAAGTCCCAACAAGGAAGTTTGCTTTATTTATATATATTATGGTGTTTGATTCTGCTTCAGCTGCGGTTACTTTTGCTAGAGGGACTGAATCTATTAATGGTTGCTTTTGTAGGGCCGGTTTGAGATACTTTCCTTGTCTGGATCTTTCATGCCTACGGAGAGTGGAGGAACAAGGAGCCGAACTGGTGGAATGAGTGTCTCTTTGGCAAGTCCTGATGGTCGTGTTGTAGGGGGAGGAGTTGCAGGTTTATTGGTAGCTGCTAGTCCAGTGCAGGTAACAATCTTTTCTTTGAATGAGATACTCCAGAAACGACAACCGCTCACATAAAGTTTTGCTTATATGGGTTAGGATTTGGTAGTGCTTCTGCTTGTTTCACGGTCCCAACCAAAATGATGAAATTCTTCCTGGTCCATAGAACTACTTTGCTTTTGAGGTCTAATGATTTCCATGACCATGGTTCCTTTTTGCTTCAAATATAAGAGGAGATGAAGTTCAGATAATTCTGTATTCTTAAAGTATTCAGTGACTTCAATTACTTATAACTGCAAGTAACAGATACTTAGGTCTGGGTTGGCAGGTCGAGTCATGTTTTGCTAATTCCAAACTGATCCAAATTTATACTCAGCTACTTAAACCTGAATAGAAAGCTCAAACTTTCAAATCCAACCTGATGATAAAAAAGCTTTGACCTGACCTGACACATCCTGACGACCTGACCTTAGCTTTTGTACCCGACATGTTTCATATTCTTACTCTTGGGTAAAGTTTGGCAAGCCAAGTGCTATATGACCTGATGACATGTTCGAGGCGCATAAGTTTTTGAAAAGAAGAATTTAGAAGCTTGTCAAAAAACTATGTAAGTTTAGCTGACAGAGTCTATAGCACATTTGTAGGTGTCCACTCTGGGAGCCACGAAGGCAACACATTTGAGTCTTGAAAGATAAACAGAAGTGATTTGTAGGAGAAGAGAACAATGTACCAGAATGTGCTCTGCAAAGAGAATGAGGCAAGCTCAACCAAACAGCAAAATTCAAAAGAAATCACATCATAAGGTCAATGGTACAAATCATGACTAATTATGAAAGCCCAAGCTTTCAAACCCAACCTTTCTTGAGAAAGATCTGAGACCAAACCTGAACTCTAATATTTGTACTCATTTTAAATAAAGTATATCCAAATCACTATACAGTGTGCTTGTTACTGCAGTTGCTTATTACCTGGTACCGACATACCTTTCTCCACAAGTTTAGCTGATCCCTCTATCATGCTCTCACTTCCATTTTGGTCAGTTCAATGATCAGATATTTTCTATTCTTGTTCTTGTGGTATATCAGGTTATAGTTGGTAGTTTCATGCCAAGCACTCCACATGAACAGAAGCCCAAGAAAATCAAAACTGAATCCACTACAACTGCAACACCAACTGCTGCCATTCCTGTTTCCAGTGCAGAAATGGATGAAGATTATAGTGGCCAGCGCAGTTCAACCCCAAAACCAAATCCCACAGCTGCTGCTTCTTTTCGAGGGGAAAACTGGGCTTCATTGCACTCTGTACCAGAATCAAGGAATTCAAAAACTGACATTAACGTCTCTTTGCCTGGAGGGTAGCCCAAATGATACCAGCTGCTGACAGGGAGATTTCTTACCATCTGATTGGCACTTGTGGTTGCTTCTAGCAATAGCAAAGTACAACAAGTACTGAATTCTCATGCATTAGTGTTTCACTCCTCTGTAAACTCAATTGACTTGCATTTGGCTCTGTATTTTGAATCAAACCTCAAGAGCAACATGAGTTTCTGTTCAGGTTTGTTAGTCTTTGGTGGTTTAGGGACAATGATCGGTAGACTGATTAGGTAGGCCTTGATCTGTTACTGTTGTGATCATATTGTTGTTGTTGTGTTGTCAGTTAGATTTTTACACCTGGTTTTCATCTATTAGTATTTTGGACTAGTTGTTTCTCGTTTGAGCTTCTAGTCTTCCCACTATTTTTCAGTAATCTCTTAACGAATTTTATATCCATGAAGGAGAAAACTCTAATCGACCCTTGAAAAGTAGGGTTAACACTAGTACCCTATTTTTATAGAGTGAAATAGTTCACCACTTCAATGTTTCCATTTTTTTTTAAATGTGCACCATTTGCACCATTTACTTGAGAGAAAAAAAAACCCTTTCAAATACTGTTTAACTTTGGGTCATTTGATTCATAGTTTAGGACCGTCAAATCAACATCATCATAATCATTTAGCTATTTATCCAATCAATCCGGGGTCGGCACTTACAATTGAGTTTGACAATTTTTCTGGGCTGACTGTTTATTCGAGTCCCATAGGACTTGTACTCACATCATTGAAATTTGGTGACCATGAAGCTCTGCTAGAGGTTTAATTCATAGCTTAGAACCTTCAAATGGCGATGTTTTATTTCTTAGGCATCATCCACATGAGTATAAGTTCTCTCTATGATTGGAATGCGTCTATCTGGATTCTATAATAATGGCATGCCATTCTTAATGTCAACACGGGCTCATTCAAGTGCTGATTCTTAATTTAATTGTCTGATATGCATTTTAAGATTGTTTCAAAATAGTTGTCTGATATGTCATTTTGATTTAATTTCTCTATTTATCTATTCTTAGAGAGAAATTTATAAGCCTTTTGAGAGTTCTTCATTAAAAAATTCAAATTTTTAAAATGGAACGGAGGGAGTATAATTGCTGAAGTAAACCAATAGACGCAATTGTTCTCCTTGAAAAATCTCTCATAATCCTATATATAAACCATTGTCATCACCAATAGTCCTTGCAAGAACAAAGCCCGCCTATAAACTGATGAAAGCGAGTACAATCTCTCACAATAATCTCCCTCTCATAAACCTCTGAAATCGACTTCATTGCATCATGACAGTCTCTGCATATGCGAAGGTTCTTGGCAATCCGAATTGGTGTAGACACACTCGTTGTCAGCAATGCGAAGGCTACAGCTACCTTCTCGCTGTGGGTACTTTCAGGAGCTTCTTGTACCTGGTTTGGGTTTTCCCTTCTGACCTTTTCTGTTACCTCAATCAGCATTTCTTTGATCTTGCCCCACATGGGATGTGAGGCTTTACCCACTGCAAACTCATACACATTGCGTCCTATCTCAACCCAGCTGCTGCCCATAGGTTTCCTCCCAACCTTCATCCTTACCTTGGCCATCTTCTCTTCCAACCCTGCCTGCAAATACATGTTTGACATGATCACGTAATGGCTGGTGTCACTGTGTGGATGATCTTCTTGAGTTCTATTAAACTTCTCAATCACATGCTCTGCCATGCTCACATTGTTGTGAATCCTACATGCATTAAGCAGCGATCCCCAAACAATGTCGTTTGGTGGAATCTGCATCTCTGTGACCATTTCTAAAGCTTGACCGAGTAGTCCTGTCCGCCCGAGCAAGTCTACCATACACCCATAGTGCTTGACAGTGGGCTTGATATTGTATTTCTTCTGCATGACGTCAAAATAAAATCGCCCTTCTTCAACCAACCCACTGTGACTACAACCGCATAAAAGAGCGACGAAGGTCACCTCATGTGGATGCACACCATGAATTTCCATCTCCTTGAAAAGCCGTATAGACTCTGCTCCACGCCCATTTATGGAGAACCCATGAAGCATTGCATTCCATGTCTGGATGCTCTTCTTCTCAATGCAATTAAACACCTCAAGTGCATCATCAACACTTCCACACTTGCCGTACATGTCAACAAGTGCTGTACCAATGAAAACATTAAACTCCAGACATCCCCTCTTAATGTAAGCATGGACCCACCTCCCCAAAATCAACACGCCAAGCTGTGCACAGGCAGATACAACGCTTACCATGGTGAAGCAGTCGGGCTCCACTCCTGCCATCTGCATGTCATGAAACACAGCAAGTGCCCTTTCAGGTTGGTCTGAGTGCAGGAATGCATCTATCATTGCAGTCCAAGAGACGACATTTCTTTCAGGCATTTTCTCAAACAGGTAGATCGCGTCTTCCAATTCGCCGCAGGCAGAGTACATGGTGAGGAGAGATGTCTGCACATAGACGTCGGAAGACAGGGAATGCTTTATAGAGTGGGCATGGATCTGTTTGCCGGGCAAGAGGGCGGAGGCCCTCGAACAGACTTTGATGGCGGGGGCAAAATCAAGTTTGGTTAGACCTCTATTGCTACTGACAAGTTTCCTGAATCTGAGTATGGCTTCAAGTGGGTCCTTCTCATTGTTGTCGGGTTGGGACACGTGAGGGAGATGTGGATTCTGCAGACGTTGGATTTGGGGCTTTTGGTGAGAAATGGTTTTAGTAAGAGGAGAAAGAGAGTGCTGTTGTTTCTGCAGCGAGAGAAAGGGAAAAGCCATGACTAACTCACTCTAGAGAGCAACACAACTAAAAACTGACGCTGCATCTCCAGTGGCAAGAAAGACGGCAGCAGGTTCGGATTGGCTTAGCTGACCAGATGTCATTGAATCTTCAATCTGAATTTAACTTATTTTCTAAATTCAGTCTATTTATTTTTAAACTCTAAGTTTGCATCTTGCAAAAGGAGAAATAGTGTTACATCAGAATTATCTTAACATTGTTATTTATTCCGCCAATGTAGTGTTCATATTCACAATTGAAAGTGATAAATTTATTTTCATGAGCAATTGCGTACTTGACCCAATGGCAGGGCAGCAACTTGGGTTGGGTGTAATCTAAATCCAAGTGATCCAATTTGAATTTGTATTGGGTTGGGTTGGAACCTTAAATGAGAATTGGATTGAGATCGGTGTTTAAAAACTTGAAATCCAGTACATTTAAGTAACTCAGATGAATTCTTCAACTCGATTTTACAAAACTCAACATAATTCATTGATTTACTTTACTTGTAATGCTAAGGAGGCGAGTCAATTATGTTAGACTTATCATAGTTTTTCTAACTGCATGATTGGACTTCTCAACCCAAATTAAAAATGAAGTTGGATTAAGATTAGGGCTTAAGTTAATTACAATCCAATCTAACTCAATCCAAATTCTATATTTTTGTGCTTTTAAAATATGATAATAGGTTATTCATAGAATTAGTTTTTAAAAGGCACTTTCTAATTTGGTAAGCATATTTTACCTTTATGTTCTTTCATGGACTTAGGCATCTGGACAATACTTCAAGCTAATTATATATACACTATATAGTTAGATTTATCGTGCGGTAGATTCGCATTACTTATTTAGATTACTACTTTTAGTAACTCCTTGAAGCTGCTAAGTTGCTTGAACTTGACCCACTCTAGTCAAATTCAGACTAAAATTGATTGGTTGAATGTGATAGTCCACCAAAAAGATCTTAATTACATTAATCAAGTAATGTCTTTTAAACTCTCTAAAATTTGATTCCTTTAAATTATCTTTTGATTCTTAAACTTTTTCGACTCTTAAAACTATCGTTTGATGAACCAAATCAAAGTAATTTTTGATGAATCATATACTTAAGTAAAGATTTTTTCAGTAAATCTATCATCACTTCATTTAGACAAATGATAACTTTGTTACGTAATAAATCATCTTTCCCACCTTGTCATAGCAAAATGAAACCTTTTACCACCCTTACACTGCCCATGTCTCACGTAAAAAATAGAGAAAATGCTAAATTTATCCTAAAATTACTAAGATGCCATTTCACTGGATGGTCAAGCTATGTGACACGACAAATGTGAAGAATGAAAAGGACATCATGTTTATTAAATACCCATTTAAATAGGATTATGTTAGATGATCCTGGTCGTCCAATTTAGACTTAAGCTGTTGATAAAAGAAGTCGAATCTTCTTAAATCGATGAGCCAATGTCAAATATTCTAAAAAATTACAGGAATGATGAAAAAGGTCGAGACCACAATTAAAAAATTAAAGAAAGATAACGAAAGGGAAGAAAAACATCAGGGAATCTTTTGCACCACCGACTTAAGTGTGGCCCACCAGATATGGTCGGTCACCAGAAATTTCAGCCGGCTATTTCGCTTTCCACGTTACGCCTAAGTGAAAATACCCATTGAGAGTTGTGTTGTCATAGTTTCTTGGGCAATTTCTGGTGGCATTTATTTTTTAATTGCAAAGGAAAACTATGAAATAAAAAAATTATAAATATTTAAATAAATATTAAAAGCAAGAGTACTCTATTTTTAGATAATTTAACCTCCTATATGATAAGCACTCTATTCATTCAATTTCTTTTAAGAAATAATTTTACTTGATCATCCAACGAATAAGAATAATAGCAAAAAATATCATTTAAAAAAAATATAGAGTTACCATTTAAAAATCTAAATATGTATTTATTTTCTAAATATAAAGATAAAAGTATATTACATTTTATATTTTGTAATTTTTTTTCGAATTAACAGTTGAATTGATGAAATAAAAGGTTTTTTAACATAGACAGTTATTTGTTAAGACCTGTGTATTTCTAAAATTTCTCAAATTGAATATCCGGACTAATTACGATAACCTGATAAAAATACTTTAAGACTTTAAGGTCTTTTGACACTTCGAAATGTGTTTTCGGCACAACGTAGGAATACCCTTATTTGTAAAACACTGTATTTTAAGTATTTGGAAGTGTCAAAAGACTTTAAAGTCTTAAAGTATTTTTATCATGTTATCGTAATTAGTCCGGATATTTAATTTAAGAAATTTTAGAAATATACAGTGCTTAAAAAATAACTTTACAGTTTTCAATTAAATTTTATTATTTAAATAATAAATTATTGTAGCAATATGTCTAAGTAAACGGGAGGGTAAAACGGTAATTTCACTGGAAATTTTGAAAACTGGTGTCTACTAACGGAAAATCCGGGTGTCTAAATGCGTGGCCTAAATCATAAGCAACCAATTCAATTCAATTCAATTATGGCATACTTCAAAGTTCAAACTTCAGAAAATGAATGGGCAGGAAACAATCAAAACTAATTATCAGACCTGCTCAATTCTTCTTGAATGATTTAAGATATTGACACTGACCTAATTCAAATTCTCAAAACTAATTATCAGACCTGCTCAATTCTTCTTGAATGATTTAAGATATTGACACTGACCTAATTCAAATTCTTTAGGATGCAATTAATTTGGATTTTTCAGTCCAACATTAGAAATTTTTGTCCAGCTTGACATTTCACAACTGAATCCAAATAAACTTATTTAATAATTAAAATTATTCCATTTCAGATTAATGCAGGTTAAGCTCGTGGAAAATCAATCAAACTCGAATGTATATAACCTTGAGTAAAATTTCTAATGTGACTTACCATTCCTGCTTAGTAATTTTGATTTTTGACATAAATTGGCACTTCGAAAGCTTGACATCCCATATGAAATTGGTAGAACTTGAATAAACGAACTAAGTAAATAGTTCCTCGCTGAAAATTTCAACTGATTTAATGATTTTTTTAATTTTTTATTTTTAGAATTGACTCATATGTGGTAGGAGTGTAGGACAAGAAGACCCAACCCCAACAAAGACTCAAGAAACCGAAGAACTACTATAGTTGCAAGTAATCCAAAAAGGAGTAGTGGAATATCCAGTGAATTAACACTTTACTCTTCCAACACAAAGGGCAGAAAAGATTCATAACTCTCTTCCACAGTAGAAAACATTTGTCACGGCATATTCTTGAGTTTAGATTTACGAGTAGAATTTATTCATAAAAATTGACTTACGAAGAAAGGGTGTTTATTTGTTTATAAACTCTATGACCCATAAGGTTTACAGATGGTATGAAACATGTTAACACTCCCCCTCAGCGTTAGAACTAGAGACACTCAGCTTTCTCCTTCAACGCAAGGATGGAGATACGAACCTGACTCATTCCTGTGGGATTCCAGTTGTGATACCAAGTTAAATGCATGAGTAAAACTCAACGTTAAAAACTGACTTATAAAAAAAGGGTGCTCATGTGCTTATAAACTTCAAGGATCACAAAGTCCACAGACGAAATGGGACATACTAACATCATATATGGTATCTAAATGTTTTTATGTAACAATATGTAAAAAATGTAAAAATTAATCAAAATATGTCATCACAATCTAAATTTGTACATTTTACAATTTTGCTTGAAATTTTTCTTATTTTGTGTCGAATCTAGCTTTCAACAACATGCAATATTTAAGCATATAGCCCTTATGTATCAGCTAGCGTTATGCAGACGAAAATTTTGGATATATTAGTTATGGTGAGGCTGGAGTGTTGCCATTGGACAAAAGCATATCTCAACTTATAATTCAAGTAATTCTAATTGACGTGTGTATAAAATAAATAGAACAAAAAAGTTGATGATGTCGATGATGATTAGATTAATTATAAGTACATATGTTACCATTACATCACAATATTTAGTCAGAAACACTAAATTTATTTTACTTTAGCAAAATAGAAGGAAGTACCTTCGAGTATTACAAAATCAAAGCTTAAGGTTAAAGGAGAATTTTAGTCATTAGATTTAAAATTATATAAATCAATTATAAAATAAGTAATAATTTTCATGTATTTATATTAAATGATTAACAATTATTTCTAGTCTTAATTTTTTTTCACTCAATCATTGTATTTCTTAAGCCCCATCAGGTGTAGTAACTTCGAAAAAGCAAATAAATGTATTATATTTTTATCTTGTGTGGGTGCGAGATGTAATTCGAAGTGGGGGTTTTAAGAGAACTAACTTAACTCTACAAATTTCAAGTAGAGTTCCGCGTTTGTACTTTATAAAAAAAATGTATCATATTTTAAGGAATATGTCATTATCAGAAGGGACTTAGTCTAGCCGTTTGATTTTTCTGAATCATGACAAGATACTGAGAAAAGCACATCCTCTTTGCTAGGAAGCTTACTTTCATTAAAATAAATATTCTGGCATATCTTCTCAATCAAGCCTTCCTCTCTATAAAAGGTCAATTTATGCACCATCATTAATTTACAGAAAGAGCCATGAAGTTCCAATTTCCATTTCTGCTTCTATTTCTATCAACCTCTTTTCTACTTGTGATCCTTTCTCTCTTTTCTATTGTAACTCAACACCGTGCACTCTTTCATTCTATGCTAGATATGATGGCCAAGGCCAAGTGTAGTTCTACCTTCATATTTTGCATTTGTAACATTATCATCCTAATCATTCGACTGTGCTGCCCTAGAGAATCTCAAATAGAGTATGATGTGCTGATGCTTCTCTCAGTTGATGAAGTGTTGACCCTGAAAATCGATGAAGAAAGACAGGCACCAAATATCGATGTTGATGACGACGACGAGGGCTTTGACGAGTATATTGTAGATTATGATGACGAGGGTTATCGAGGAGAAGACAGTGATGACAATGATGATTCTGATAATGATAATGATTTCTTCGAGGTTGATAATTTGAAGTTGCAGAAAAGTGCTGACGACTTTATAGCCAAGATCTATCGAGGATGGGAGGAAGAGAAGTTGAGAGAGAATGCCTTATTGATGTGGAGATAGAAAAGGTTTTTGGGTCAAGATTTGCTATAATAGCATCTTTTTAAACTGCAATTAGTAGTTAATCTTGTCATGTTTTGGTTTTTGGGTCAAGATTTGCTATAATAGCATCTTTTTAAACTGCAATTGGTAGTTAATCTTGTCATGTTTTATGTACACACTTAGTATTTTTTTTTTTAATTTACATGTGAGAAACTGTAAAAAATTCAGTGTAAAACCCCTATTGGTGATACCCACTGTCCTTAGAGTACACCAGATTAATATATTAAATCTTTTTTGTTCTTGTAAGTTTTATGTACATACAAGTGCATTTAATTTTAGAGAACAAAATAGTTTGTAATTTCTATATCCATGGGCTTGCATACGCGTTAGATTTGTGTAGGGGATTTTATTTTTATATATTTTGATTAGGTACACTGGACATGATCAAGAATTAAAAGGAGTATATTACTTCCCCACAGACATTTAATAATTGAGGTTAGGTGTTTACTTCATTCTATTTTTCAATATGTTCTGTAAAAAAATATATTTTTTTATTGCTAGAAAATCCCTCCTCATTCTTTTATCTCTTTATATGATAAAGAATTGGACGAATCTCTGACATCCAATATAGATCCCACGATCTAAAGTTTGCATGATAATCTCACGAGAGCCGTTTTTAAGGGAGAATTGTTATTTATCCTTGTAGATCTCTGCCAAACCTATCCATTATATTTGAAACTAAAAAATAGCATCACACGTGAGATAGAGTTGGATCTCATCGTTTGAATTAAAGGTATCTGTCAATTGCTTTATTTTTCATTTTTTTATAGTTTCTTTTGCAATACTTTTTTTAATATATTTCTAAGATTATTTTTATAAATTTTCATTATAAAATTTATTAATTATGTGTTGTATGAAATATATATGAGATTTGGGTTATTTTTTATATGAAAATTCGATTATCAATGTAGAATGTAAAGATATGCATAAAATCAATTGCAATTTGCAAGTAAATAAGAATTTTATTACTTTCAAATCCAAGAATACCAAGGGCCATGATTTAAAAGATCTTCACTGTCCTAGTGCGATGAAAATGTCAATCAATATTTGTTAGATTATTGAATTATAAATAGTATATTAATTACATATTATTATATATTTTTCTGCAATTAAAATATCACGTTTGCCAATATTTATATTTTAACAGTAAGAGACAGTTAATCAAGATTATAGCAACAAAACCTCTTCCTTTTTTTAAGTTAATGCGTTTACTTGACTTGGGGATGGCTCATTAATCTTCAAAGTCAGTGGCACACTAAAGCAACGTGACATCATCACCACACGTACGTGTGGGCCCCACCCAATGACCTAAAGCCTATTCTTATCCACTGCAATTAACTTTCATTAGTACTCTTAAAAATCTTCATTAATGATCTTAATCTACAAACGCTTACAAACATGATATAACTCCGGCCAATTATTGCCAGATCATACACAACACAAAGCCTCATTGGATTGGCCTCCATATGATCAAAACAATTCTAATTTACCAATAAACTTCCACTGCTCATATCTCCGGCCGGCCGGCTGGCTAGGCGGTACCCTTGCATCTTCTCTGCTTTCCATCTTCTGTTGACTTTTTCGATGAATTCTTCCACTCTTCTCCTCAATTCATCATCGTCGACTTCTTTGCAATCATTTCCATCACCACTTTCATCATTCTTGTCATGTTGCCTATCTTCTTCTCCTGCTCCGTCTTCCTCGATACTAATCGTAAGGGCCGTAGATGTGCAATTTCTTCTCCGTTGTTCATCGGCCGGGGAAATTGACTTTGACCCACTAATTAGAAGAACAGCTATGATCAAATTGCAGAGACAGAAGGCAACAAGAGTGTTGGAAGATGCCCCGGTAAGTGACTCGACTGTATCAAGGAACATTGTTTTGGTAATGGAAAGAGACAATTGCAGAATTCCAAATCAGAGAGAGAAAGTAGAACAGAGACTGTATTGAAGCGGGAAGAGGAAGCTATATTTATTTTAAAGGCTCGTCCAATGAAGAAAAGTACCAAGGAAGCTTTTAGAGAGAGAAAAGTTGTAGGGTGGAAGCTTTGTGATGATGTTGCTTAAAAAAAAATTAATTTGATTAAAAAACGCTAATTATAGAATTTAGCTTAATAAGATTGAGTCTCTATCTACCGTTAATTTCTTAATCTTTAGAAAACATTACTAAAATCATTAAATCAAGCTGATTTTTTATAAATATAAATCTAGGTATATATCTTTCAAATCTATTCATATCTAGATCATAGATAGACTTTAGATGGAGTTTTCACACTAAGAGCACTTTAAAAATGTACGAGTTATTTAAATAAAATAACATAAGATAAGAAGAAAGCTTATTGATGTCTTTGTTTAATGATGAAGTCACGTCTCAAATCAAACAGGAACTTTGAAATGAAATTTCTGTTTGGGTCCACAGTCTACAACATGTCTTCTTTTTAATTATAAATCATATTTGGCATTAT
This sequence comes from Chimonanthus salicifolius, assembly GCA_013350335.1. Taxonomy (NCBI): domain Eukaryota; kingdom Viridiplantae; phylum Streptophyta; class Magnoliopsida; order Laurales; family Calycanthaceae; genus Chimonanthus; species Chimonanthus salicifolius. Next base: position 62,474,759 of record CM023539.1, read on the forward strand.
TTACAACTTGATATGAATGTGGACAAGAGGATGGGTGTTAACAAAGGCTTGGCCAAACTTGTTTTGGGCACCAATTCAAGAACCTTTGGTGGGCCACACAAGATATTTTAATTATTCATCCATATCAATAGATCAACCGACAAACAGTTGTTTCATTTTTTTCAGAAATATTAGTCTGATATTTGTGGGAATCAACCTAACAAACATGAAAGTATCGGCAAAATAACTTTTGTGCATTAAAAATCTGAGTTTATCACATCTGCCATTTTTTAACGGTAAATTTCCCTTAAAAATACGTTTTTATCTTGAGAAATGGTAAATTCCCGTTAAAATCACAAGATTTTACCATTAAATTTCTTTTAAAAACACTTGGGACAAATATATATTTTTTATTTCTAAAATATCATCTATATTCTCAAACGCCGGCCACATTATTTATTTATTATATTTATTTTTATTCTTTTTTAAATATTTTATGTTCCACAAGATTTTGTTGTTAAATTCCCGATAAAAACTCGAGAATTTAAAAACATCCCACTATTAGTAATTGCAGTTAATATCCCGAGAACGAGATTTGTTATAATGGTGGGAATAACCTCTGCTGAATATGAAATAATTCGATTATTAATTAAAACAAAAAAAAAAAAAAACCCTCAGAGTATGCATATCCAAATTATCTGCCAATATACTGTAATAGAGCCTTAACTTACAAAAGTTGGATAAAAAACAAAAATAAAATATTAATTGATATTACGGACGTATTCGTAAATATTGACAAAATTATTTTGTTGATGTGAAATGGGGCTAATATCTGGGCCAATATTCTGATATAGATTTTAAACTTATGAAATAAAATAGGAAATAAAATCTTACTATTTGTTAACATTTTGGTTAAAACCAAAATATTGGCTTATATTTAAAAGTTAAAGTTAAAGGGGAGAGAGAGAACATAAGAGTAAACACTAGAAGAACTAATTTCTCATTTTATGAAAGACTGCAGATTTATCATTTGCAGAGTCCTTCATGATTAGAGGATTTTACGATGATATAATTTAAGAAAAATGATTCAATCAAATCATCTTAATTTTATAAGATTGGGCTTTGAAAAATCAACAATTTATAGTAATCAAAATTTTAAATCATACAGCTAAAGTGATTATATTAAACTGAAATTTTACATCATGATTATATTTACTATTTTTTTCATAACTTAAGGAACAGACTTCAGAAAACCAACCATCATCTCATGAAAAGAATTGTTTCTTTAATTGGGTGGTCGTCGTCCTCTTTTTTTTTTTGTAAGGATTCTTTAATAGGGTCAACTTGACTTGTGTTATGGCCTGCAAAAGTGCGTTGAATCAGTAAAACAAGTTTTAGAACTTTCATGGCTTGCATTCAGTTGACTTGACACAAGCACTTGCCTCATTGACTCGGGATCCTGTTTGGGTGCAAGAGCTGCTCGAAATAGAATGAATGCGATTAACCCAATTTTCTAGTTGCCAAATGGTTGATTTGTCTTTTTTCCTTGTATTCTTCACTTCTCAAAATGTAATTAATCCACTTAATTCAGTAAATGATTTCATAGTATTTTTATGAAGACAGTCTTAACACCAATTTATCATTTTCATTTTTCTATCATAATCATCATCATAATCAAAATTTTAAATATTGATCTCATAATTTGGATAAAATACCAACGTCCATTAATCAAAGTGGTTCCAAAATGCTGAGTTCACTTAAACGAGTTATCAGCATGAAAGAATATCCAGATGGGTTCAAAGAATCGCTTTTTGTACCCTTTGAATTATCGTAAAATATGAGTCACAACCAGGGAGAAAAAACACCCCGATCGATAATTTGGCCGATATGAGTCTCCCTCCTCTTTTTTTTTTTTTGTAAATATCGATATTATTTTATTTTTCTAAATTAAAAAAATATAAAAAAACTGAAAAAGAAACTTTTTTTAAAAAAAATTGAAAATGTAAATATCGGCCAATATCTGGGCCTATATTTCGACCCGGGCCATCATCGTTTTGATTTTTTTTTAAATACCAATATAAATCATATCGGCTGATATCGGACATATACGATTCACCAATATATCGGCCATATCAGCCGATAAATATGTTATACGGCAGATACAATACATATCGACCGATATTATACAGCTCTAAAAACTGATATATATCGGCTGATACGTTTCGTATCGACCGATATTTGTACCCCTGGTTACAACTATACAATTAGTCATAATAATATTATTTGAAATCCAAGCTGATGTCTAATCTCTATCTGAAGTGGGCCATATATCAGTACAAAAATATATAAATTTATTTTTGGGTTTTTAAATGATTAATTTGGATAATTTTGGGAAGCCCAAATTAAGTGAGTGAGAAAAGAGACAGGACTCCAAATGTGTTGACCGTATGAAAGAAACTCCACGTGAAAGGATAGGAAGACAAGGAAGTATCTGTGTTTTGGATAAAAATATAAAAGAATTTAATGCTTGTAAATATTTTTGTTTTATAAGAAAAGTTTGAGAGGAGAGTTGATGATTATTATATTTATTAAAGTTAAGTCTTCCTCGGATTGACTCATCACCACCAATCTTTCAAGTGTATATTTCATTATTTTTTGTTGGTAATCTTCCTCTTTTGGACTTTTGGGGCCTTGGGAGAAACTGTGTAAGAAGAGACGGAAGAGTGGAGAAATTGTCACGCATATATATTTACACTTATTTAAGAAGTAGTCTTGTATATATCTTGCTAAACAAATCTCTTTAATTAGATAAATAAGTAAAATCAATCTAAATCGAACTCAAAACAAACACAAACCTATTAAAACCCAACCCATATACCAAATCGAACTCAATCCATTGCCAGGTATACAGGGACTTATTATGCTATGACCAATCCAAAAATCCTTTCATTGTCACGCCCCGACCCGATCGGTAGGCCCGGAACGCGACTGATTTTTTTTTTTTGAAAGATAAGTAAACTAAACCACAAGCATTCTTACTGGGCCGGATCAACAGTTAGGCCCAGTGATTACACATTAGCCCGTTAAGTGGACTCAAACATGTACCATATGTTTGCCCCAAAAACCAAGATACAACAACATCAATGCATAACATGCTCAAATCAAAACCAACATTGATTAATACAACGCAAAATAAAATCACTCATTGATTCATCATTCAAAAGCATTGTCTCCAAAGGCAACATAGCCTATTACATCAAATGGACATAAATTAAGTACCACATCCGGTACAAAAAAAGACAATGGTTCCAAGAACCAACAGGGAAAGATCAGGGCATTCCTCTGCGGGGGAATCCCAAAACACTGCTTTAGCTTAATCGCCCTAAGTCTGAAAGAGAGGGTCCTTCTCATCGGGTTCATCGCCTGAAAGGTGAGTGGTGTAAGCTAACTAGCCCAGTGAAGGATAATTAACAATGCAAATTAAGTAAATATAAAACAGGTTAGCAACAGTTCAATATCACATGCTTGATAGAAAAATAAACATAATCTCAAGTAATATATCAACATCATTAAACCACTGCCATTATCCACCGTAACGCCTGCCGACTACACTGAGACCAGTATTAAGTCCCGACACGGTCAAAATACATCCTTACAAGTACATCTCCGGCTCTTAAACGTAGCCAATACTGACACCCTCAAGTCAGCAACTGACGACAGCATGGTCCGCCCATGGTCCAGTAGACATAAACCATCTCTCATATGACCGATATTGGTTCAATAGCCAAGGTACGTGGAAGCAGTCTTACATACACATACGATCAACATCGTAATACCATAATCATCACAGCACTCTTACCATAGTGCACCATGTATAGGCACATGAGTGGGTTCATCAAAACCGAAACCACTCATTGCTCAATATAACACCTGTTTACAAAATCTACAGAGTTAAGTTCCCTCACCATTTCTGTGTGGTTTACGCGGTCTCTGTTCAAACAACACACAAGTGCACAATCAATATATAGATCAAATACATACACACGAGTAGTATTTTGAAATCTCACGTTTTCCCACAAAATATCCGAGGTATATGGAATTGAATCTCCTACTTGGTTTCTATCCTTTTTAAATTATCCACAAGATAATAATATAATAATAAAAGGGGCTCAGTCCAAACTCATATTGTCTTCTGAGCATTGACCAGATTGACTTATTGAGTGAGGTCTAGATCCTCGGGTCACTTCTCGGTTGTCTTTTGGATAGGACCAGAGCTGACATTTTGAGTAGGCCTCGAGGTCACCCAGTGCCCGACTATAGTGCCTGCCTGAAAGTGAATCACTCAGTTCCCGACTAGTGTCGGACTGAAAGCGGATACAATAATATTTACACTATAAATAATAAGAGAAGAGAGTTAGTACAATTTTAATTAACAAAAAGGGGTACTAAACATCACATCACATAATCTAACAAAATATTTTTTTTAAATAAAATAATAATATTTAATTATTTAATTATTTATTCATTTTTTTTTCTTTGATGGGAACCAACATTTAAAACCATAAGCAACTATAATCTCAAATAATTTTTTTTTTTGAATAAAATAATAATATTTAATTATTTAATTATTTATTCATTTTTTTTTTCGAGATGGGAACCAACATTTAAAAATATGAGCAACCATAATATCAAATAATTTTTTTTTAATAAAATAATAATATTTTTTTTTTCTTCTTCTTCCCCGTTCACTGTCTGCAACAGACAGTGAACGGTCGGTGAACAGTAAAACCGAAAATGGGAAATGAGGTATTTTCTGGACTTGGTTTTTATATCTGACCTGTCCGATGGATTCCTCTGGGAGTCCTCTTTCCATATGGAGAGGTTTGGAGCTTTGAAACTCAGTGAGCCATCCGATCTTAACACCGGAAGCTCACTGATACGAGGAACCCTAAAATTTTCCCTAAATTTTGAAATCGTTTTTCTCACTGAAAACAGAGCAAAATTCAAAATTTTTTTATTCAAAACCGATCGAAATTGAAAGGGGAATGCAGTGGTTACCTTGGATTGAATTCCTGGGTTGAAAATCTGGATTTTTGAAAAAAAATTCTTCAAAATACTGTTACTGAAAAAACTTAAAGGCTCGGCTGAGGGTTTAACAGAGAGTAGAGAGAAGGGAGAAGAGAAGGAAATCAGTGGGAGTTTAAAACCGAAGATCGAACCGGTTTTTATAGGATTTTCGGCCAAAAAATCTGGGATGGGAAGCGACGACGGATCGCAGGAAATCCGGCCGAGCAGCAGCATGCCCGCACTCGGCTGATGGTGCTACAGTAACTGCAGGTTTTTGGTTTTTGCAAATCAGCCCTTCAAGTTTTCTGAATTGCAGAAAAGCCCCTAGTTTTAATAAAAATCTGATTTTTAACTAAAACAATAATTTAAAAAGCTCAAAAATTTAATCTAACTTACAGATAGGTTAGGTTTTAAAAATCTTAATCACCATAAAAATTTCAGATTTTAACTCTTACTAAAAACCATTTATTTAAATAAAAACCATAAATTTACACTATTTACTTAAATAAAGAATTGTTAAAATAAACAATTTAGAAACATCATTTTGAGATGAAATGAAATATCTAGACCATTCTTAAAATGGTCTACCATAAAATACAAATTTCAAATTTTATTTCATTTTCAAAACCCTTTAAAATAATTAATACTCCCTTTCAGGGTTTTGACGGGCGATATTTAAATATCATTTTCTGAAAATAATTTTATTTTAAAATCAGAAATGTAAATCCTTCATTAAGGAAAACATTATTCACCAATAGTATTCACAAAATCACACAATTTATAAAAATATACACAACAAGTGGTAAATTACCAAAATGCCCCTCCAGCTCGACGAGCTAAATCACTGAGTTTTCGGGCTCAAATCGGGCCAAACTTGGGCTTTCCTCGAAGCCCTAACCAAAATCCTCGAGTTAACCAGTTAAACAAGATTAACGAGCTAAAACTCGCCGAATCTGGGACAGGGTATTACATTCATTATATCTAGCATGCTAAATGTCTTACACATTGGAGTAGTTACACAAGCAGGGGAAGCAGCAACAAAATAATCAATGATAAATAAAGTAATTTAAAAACAATAATGAAAGAAACTAGATGACACTTGCTGAAATTGGCCTGAAATGATGGGCCCTTCAACGAATACCTTACCGTGGAGGTCCCATTCCAGCAGCCCACTAAGAACTCCCATGTAAGATTTGGCTGAGTTTGGATGGGAAGAAGCCTGGAGACTTCTTAAAAACACGAAACCCATACAGGCCCTTATTTTTAAAAAAAAAAACTCGATCCAATTTCAAACAGTTTAGGCCTGCATAGGATTGATCTGAGCACGGGCCTATATTTACAATTTGGGCCCAACCTGACCCAACCCGCCCGAGTTGCTCCCTTAATTATGCCTTCAATCTCAATTTAGTGCTCTACATAATCAGTTGAAAAATGTAATTAAACGCACAACGCATGGCAGGTAAAAACCTGTGTAGATAAGAAGAATCAAGAAGTTATAACCTTTAAATTTTTTATAGTAGATAAAAAAAAAAGACTTATTTTACCGTGGTCAAATTTTGTCTGTCTGTTACTCTTTCTATTTTCTATATATTTGAACTAAAGATATGCTGCTTCAAAATTTAGGAGTCTAATAATATTATATTAATAAATTTTTTATATAAACTTTTTAAGAATTTAATTTTTGTTATTAGTTTATTATTTAATATTCTCTCTGTCCCATTTTAGTTGTCTCATTTCAAATATTTGTATTTTTTAAGGAACTCTCTATATAAGACTACCACTCCATATAATCTCATCCATTTTTAACACATTTTATACTACAATATAAATAAGACAACTATTTTTGGATAATTCCAAAATCCATGCAGGACAACTAATTTGGGACAGATGGAGTATATAATTTTTAATAGTTTCTAATAGGCCCATGTTTCAAACACGGGTCACAGTGCTCGTTAAAATTATCTACAGAGAAACCATGCAAACTTCAAAACAAATCACCACCGATCAAAAATAGACAAAATCTAAGGCTTGGCCAAGGCCCATCAGGCTTTCGTGCAGCCCATTGGTAAATTTTAGGTCTGCATGTTTTGAAATTATTACTAGACAAATTTTGTGCAGCAGTTAGGTGGGCTGGGCTGGGTATTCATCTATGCTGGCTTACCCTGAACCCGAGACTAAGCCCAACCATATACATGAAGCCCAAGTTCAGGTCGAAGTCTGACAAAGCACAAACATGATGAGCCCGACCTGCGAAAAAACCAACTTCTCTTATGTCCTGTTTGATTTAAAAAAATAAGTGAGAATGGAATGAAATGGGCTTAGATGTATCTAGAATTGGGCCAGATCCAAGTTCATCCAGCCCATTCTACTCCATTCTCTCTTCTTACAAATTACAGCCAAACATAGCCTCAAGCTACTGTCAGGTCCAGACTTTGTACAGGCCTGATGTTTCCTATCATATTCTTAGTTTTCGATGTGTGTTTTACATCCAAACCCATATCAACAAGTGGTTGGAATCCTCTTACAGGGCATTAGGACACAGAATATATAATTATGTTATATAATAGAATTTAACATAGCATATATACTTTCTATACCACTTACATAATATCTGCAGCCCGTTTTCTAATTAGGGCTCCAATTTTATAGTGACTCCCAAGCACAAGCCCAAACTTGAACTAAATTTGGGCTGGGCTGGGTTGGTTCGAGTTAAGACCACCCAATTTCCAATCTGACATTTATTTGCCTAGCCTAAGTGTATAAATATCGGTTTTAAAAACCTTTATATATCGGCTGATACGTGTCGTATCGGCCGATATTTGTAGGTTTAGTTAAAAAAAAAAATAGAAAAAAGAAATATACCGGCCGAGATATCGGCCGATACCTAGATTTCTAACCCTGGCCTAGCCCATTTTACTAGAGGAGCAGAAAATGGGCCAAGACCACTTCAAAATTTATTAAAATAGCTCTATTAAAACAGAAACGTATCAAAGAGATGTCTTCTTCAGTTCATCTCCAAAACCTAATTCAAGATCTAACCACAATTCTGATTAGGCCATAAATCTTTACAACACACCCATCATAAGGCCAAATTGCTTTATTCATGATTGGTATTTTTATTACTTATCCTTAATATCTGATTCATAACTAGCCCATAGTGCAGTAGTAATCTATACCATTTAAGTAGGGTTAGTATCTTAATAAGGTGATTTAAAAAGTGGGTTCCCCTCAGATTTTCTGTCTGAAATCTATACTATAAAGATGGAACCCTTTTTACAGGAAAATATCAAGTATTTTTGGCAAATCTAACTTTCTAAAAATTAAATTTTTTAATCTTTATCTTATAATTGCTAATTTCATCATTCTCTACTAACAAATAAGCAGCTAAATTTTAATTTGAGTAAATTTTCTTTTAGCTTTTTAAATTTATAACCTCCAATATCAAAACTTATCATTTATCAAATACATCAGCACCTATGGTAGATTCTCATTATCATTTTTACTTGATAAATAGATGAGCCAGAAAACGTGTGGGCCCCAGTTTTGAAAGCTCAGCACTCCACCATGCCTGACATATTATGTTAAGGGTGGGTCTCACTTTAGATAAAGAATTTGATGGATTGATAGTTATCATGGATGCTATTAAAATTTTCAAATGAAATTTATTGAATGATCTTAATCTTCGTTTCTTTTAATGTAAAAAATAAATTATTAGATAAACGGTTTTACTTATCATGGTCAATCCAATGATAAAGATATATTAATCAAGACAAAAGAAATCTGTATCTTAATTTAAAAAAAGAAAGTAACAATTTTATCTAGATTTGCAAAAAATCTCAATTAGTGTCTTATAATTTAGATGCAAGAAATGTTTTTTTTTTTAGTGTATCTGACTAATCTTTGAGATATGTGGAAACCTCTCTATCCCAACACATCAAATAACGTTAGAAAAAGTAACCATTTTGTATTAAGAGTGAACTAACGGCAATATAACCTCATATCTATCTCTTTACTTGAAGCCCAAATTAATTTATGGTTCAATATTAATATCTTATATTTTTAAAATTTAACATTTGTCCTCTAAAAAATTGCTCTATAAAGTTTTCCTCCAATAACTTCCAACTGAATGATTATTATTTTAATGAAAATATTTAAAATTTTATATAATTCTTATTTTAATTACATACGAGCCACTGTCCATTCAAAGTGTCTCAAAGTTACTCGTTAACCAAACATCGAATGCCTTTTTTGCTTGCTTTTTATTGCTGTGTAATGATCACTTCTATGTGAGGTATTACCTCTTATATCATGAGACTGAAGGTGAATTTATGGGAAAGAGTTTTTCTAAAATATATAATTTTTTTTAAAATATTTTCATTGAATTAATTATTTTTTTAAAATAATTTAAATTGACCAAATTTTGAAGATCTTTAATGAGTCATATTAATAAGAAAATCTTTTTAATGAATCTATCACCATTTTGTTTAAAAGGCCATGTTTAATTATTTTAGATAATAGACAATATATATAGGATATCGATCTTCTCACGGACATTTTGTGTAACGAGACACGAGATTTAGAGTATTGTCCATTTTACCCTTCCACTGCCGCATGAAAACATTTAAAAAAATTATGTGATCCGATTTCAGTGATTCGATTTGCTGTTCTTTATGAAAAAATAGTTTCACTTAAATAAATTTCAGTGAGCCGGTCAGTGAGCCGATTTATACCGCAGTGATCCGGCGAGCCGTTTTGAAGGGCAAAATGGACAATACGGTAAAACCCGTGTCGGATTATATAAAATGTCCGTGGAAAGATCACTACCTATATATATATATATATATATATATATATATATATAATCATCTTCTTTTATTTTTTGGAAAGTATTTCATCATACGGGTAGTGCAGTTGGATTTTACTGAGATTTTCTACTGTCTGCAAAAATGCTGTCAACCTTTTTTTCAATGTCCGTACTCAGAAATGCAGAATCTTCCACACCCTTTTTTTAATGTCCAAATGAATGTTATAAAAGTCGGACTGAACTGAGGTCGAACCCGCAGTTCGATTAGAACCGAGGCGGCTGTGGTTCGGTTCTGGTTGAGAACCGGTTGTAGGTTAAAACCGCAGAAAACCGGTCAGAGCAGCGGTTTTTATCCACAAACCGTGAGCCGCAGTTTCTTCCTTTGAAAATAATATTAGAAAATGTATATATTTGAAATATAAATGTTTATTACCATTTGTATCACATATCTTTCACTGTTTTGATATATTATTCAGACTTTAAATGTTATTTTTAATATTTATATTAATGTTATTGATAAAAGGTAGCTTACTTAATTTTATATGTAATATATATATTATATTACTACTTGACTGGCTTTGACCGCAGTTAAACCTGGTTGAATCCAAAATGCCTCGAAAACGGCTCGCTAGATGGTCTGGTTTCGATAACATTAGTCCAAATGCAAAATCTTTCAGGTTGCCCAAGTTTTGAATGTCCCTACTCACTGCAAAAATGTGTAATCAACCGTTTTTGAATGTACCTACTCATTGCTATATGTGGCTTTGTCTGATTTCGCACTTTCACTAATGAATAGGTAGAGAAAGAAATTTCTTTAAATGGATGAATACACCTGTAATTCTCACCTTTGATTTGTTTTCATCATCAATCTCATTTTTAACAGTGTATTCCATGGCTGAAAGATTGAAATCTCTGCGGGAATGGATTAGTGGGCGGGTTTTCATGTGCAGGCCCAGTCTGAACAGAGACAACGAAGAACAATTGAGTTGGATGAAAAATGCCACCATTGCATTTGACCTAGCTTCCATAGCAGGTCTGATTGCAAATGGGTATTTAGAAAACCATTCGGTTTTGACCCAATTCCCTGGCTACTCCATTCTCTTCTCTTTGTCTGCATTTTTTACTTCTAATTTGCTCTGCCGTTTCAATTTTATTAAGGTTACCTGTTTATCTGTTTACACAGGTATTCTCTCCGGCACTATTGCCTTTGGTTGGGTGCTCTCAACTGTGCTAAAAGGAAACCTGAGATGACTTGCATTTGTCCCTTTTACCTTAGTCTTGCTGCTGCTCCTCTTAAAGCTTTATCAAAAGCTGGTGTTCTTGGAATCTGGCCGTAATATACCGACAACTGGTGGGCTGGTGCTCTTGGAACCTGGCCATAATCTACCGACGACCGGCGGGCTTGTGCTCCTGGAACATGGCCGTAATCTACTGATGACCGGCTGGCTGGTGCTCCTGGAACATAGTTGTAATCTACCGATGACCGGCGAGCTGGTGCTCTTGGAACCTTGCTTTAATCTACCGACGACCGGCAAGCTGGTGCTCATGGAACATGGCTGTAATCTACCGACGGACCGGCGAGCTGGTGCTCTTGGAACCTGGCCGTAATCTACCAACGCCCGACGAGCTGGTGCTCTAGGAACCTGGCCGTAATCTACTGATGACCGCCGAGCTAGTGCTCTTGGAACCTGGCCGTAATCTACCAACGCCCGACGAGCTGGTGCTCTAGGAACCTGGCCGTAATCTACCGATGACCGGCGAGCTAGTGATCTTGGAACCTGGGCGTAATCTACTGGCGCCCGGCGGGCTGGTTCTCTTGGAACCTGGCCATAATCTTACACCAAAGTTTCACCCAACCTAGTTATCTTATAATCCATGTATATAAGAGATTACATGTGCATTGTAGAGCTTTCCGGAATGACCTAGAATGGTCCGGAATGTTCGAGAATGACCTAAAAAATGCTAGAAGAGTACGAAAGGTCCCGAAAGATTCTGGATGGTTCAAGAAGACTAGAGAATTCTGGAATTCTCTAGTAGATTCTAGAATTGTGTAGAAGTGTATATAGTCTTGTAGAACACTCTGGATGTTCTAGAAGCTTATGAAAGAAGCAGGGTCTAGAAAGCTTTGTAGAACATTGTTAGGAGTTGCTAGAATTCTCCATAGCCATTGGATGATTACCATGAGGCATCATCTTAGCCATTCATTCCCAAGATTTATAGTGTAAATAGGGGTAAGGTCCTCATTTGCAACCCACTCCTCAAAGTTGTAATCTCTCTAGTGCAATACAAGTTCTCATTCTTCCAAGTGTGTTCTTGCGCTTATCTAAGTGAGAGTTTGAGTGAAGTTGATCTTGAGTGTTCAAGTGAGAAAGGCTGACTTGTTCAACAATCTACGTGTTGTTCAAGTGCCGCACGGGCAATTCGTGAGTGCAATCTATAAGTCCGTGACATAGTGCTCTTGGAACTTGGCCGTAATCTGCCGACGACCGGCAGGCTGGTGCTCTTGGAACCTTGCCGTAATCTACCGACGACCGGCGGGCTAGTGCTCTTGGAACCTGGCCGTAATCTACTGACGATTGGCGGTGTCAGACAGCCAGGTTCTACTCATGTTGAAATCCAAATTCAGCACTTGAGTTCCTCAGTAGAATCCGAACATGGAGATGCATTCATTGACCATGTTCATCAAAGAACGGCAGCCATTGGATTAGACGCAAACATATAATTATATCCCATGCAAGTGTTTGAAAATTAAAATAATCGAAGAATTTCAAATTATGTGAATTCAATATGCAGTCTCTAAAACAAAGTTTAAAGATTTTTTCAATTTCATGATAAAATGTAGTATTTTAATCGATTTCAATCAACTCATGTTCATGTAGTAGTCAAGGACGATGTAGATTTGATTTATGTTGAAAGTATATTTATTTTAAAAGAAATTTGTGTTTGAAATCAGGGAATGTGAGACCTCTAACACATAAATTATGCTGATAATGCATTGTTGTTTATCTTCATATATATCTCTATAAGAAGATAATTTGGGTACTGATTTTGGCACCATCACGTGAACTGAATCCATATTATTTTCTTATTTTATCCTTCCTATCTTTCTCGTTCTTTCCCTTCCCTTTCCTATCCTCTCCTGGGCAGAGGAGGATTCGCTGCTGATGAACTCCATTTTTTTTTCTCATCCCATTCTTCTCTATATCTCTAATGAACAGTAAATTAAGAAATGGAGTTCAACAATAGAAAATTTTGAATGGGCATGTGTCTCATTCTTTACACGATTCACATTCAACAAATAAATAGAACATTGTTTTTTTTTTTTTCTAACAAATCAAAAGAAAAATAAAGAAAGAAATGACCATTTTTCATTACATGCATTTCATAGCATGAATGGTTCTGTACTTTTCCAACTTATATTTTACAAAATTTTCCACTTAAAATTGGAGATATATAAAACAAGTACTGATTGGGAAAAATAAAGAAGAAAATTACGAATTGCATCTGAGGACAGTTTGCCACGTCAGCGGTCAGTTTTTTGACATCAATTTGCCCAGTGTTATCAGAGCCATACGAACCTGAGGTTCTACAGGAACCGCGGCGGCAGCGGTTCGGTTCTGGTTAAGAATCGGCTGTCGGTAAAAACCGCAGAAAACCGGTCAGAGCCGCTGTTTTTTGCGATTTTTACCCACAAACCGCGGCTCACAAATTTTGAATTTTTTTTTTTGAATCTTTTCCTTTCAAAATAATATTAGAAAATGTATATATTTGAAATATAAATGTTTATTACCATTTCTATCCCATATCTTTCACCGTTTTGATATATTATTTAGAGTTTAAATGTTATTTTTAATATTTATATTAATGTTATTGGTAAAAGATAGCTTACTTAATTTTATATGTAATATTTATATTATATTACTACTTGACCGGCTTTGACCGCGGTCGAACGTGGTTGAACTCAAAATGCCTCGAAGACGGTTCGTTAGACGGTCCGGTTCTAATAACATTGAGTTTGCCACATCAGCGGTTGTGCACTGGTAACACGGGTTCAGTTCATCTCCACCCAATTCAAGACCTAACCACAATTCTAATTAGATCTTTCTTCTTTGTTTGAGAAGGGCCCTGAACAGCATGTCATAAGTCGTATTGGTTTACAGTTTTTATTTTATTATACATATCATATGAAGTCAAATTAATCTTCAAATATGATGCAAAACTTTTTCACTTATAAATTAATAATTTAAAATAGGTAAATTTTGTAGAGTTTAAAAAATATTAATTTTATAATTCAGAAATTTGAATTTTTACACTTTTAATTCATGCATATAACTTCGTAATGGATCCATCAAATATAATCTAAGTTGAGCCTCATATTCAATACACAATATTATAATTTAAATTTGTTAAAATTTGTATACTTAGAAGAAAATATTTAATTCAAACAAAGTAATTTTTGACCTAATATTCTTACAGAAATCTTTACAATACACCCATCATAAGGTTTGTGTTTTTATTACTTTATCATTATTCATAAGTCATAACTAGCCCATAGTGCAGTAATCTATGCGATCTAAGTAGGCTTATTATCTTCTAATAAGGTGATTTAAAAAGTGGATTCCCCTCAGATTTTCTGTCTGAAATCTATACTGTAAAGATGGAACCCTTTTTACATGAAAATATCAAGTATTTTTGGCAAATCTAAATTTCTAAAAATTAAAATTTTTAATCTTTATCTTGTAATTGCTAATTTCATCACTCTTTAATGACAAATATGCAGCTAAATTTTAATTTGAGTAGATTTTCTTTTAATTTTTAAAATTTATAACCTCCAATATCAAAACTTACCATTTATCAAATACATCAGCCCCAATGGTTTTCGAGGTTGTCTCCAATTGTACTAAGTTCCCTTTTATCATTTTTACTTAATCATGTTCTTTGTGGAGAGATGAAGCATATGTGCCTTCACAGATTCTGTTAGAGGATGGGTCTCACTTTAGATAAAGAATTATATGGATTGATAGTTATCATGGATGCTATTAAAATTTTCAAATGAAACTCATTGAATGATCTTAATCTTTGATTCTTTTAATTAAAAAATAAATTATTAGATAAATAGTTTTACTTATCATTCAATTGTATCTAAATTTAAAAAAGAAAGTAACAATTCAATGATCTAGATTTATAAAAAATCTTAAATAGTGCTTTTTAGCTTGGGTGCACAGAATGCATAAATTTACTTGTTCTGCCCTTTTCTTTACACTGAATAATATTATAAAAAGTGACTTTTTTTTATATTGAGAGTGACTTAAACTCAAAACTTATCACATCTTAATTCTGCCCTTTATTCCTAATTAAGTTGTGATCATTCAACCAGTGGCAATACAACCTCATATCTATCTCTTTACTTAAAATTTAAAAAAGTTGTTCAAATTAATTTATGGTTCAATATTAATATTTTATATTTTTATAATTTAACATTTGTCTTCTAAGAAAATTGCTCTATAAGTTTTTCGCCAATAACTTCCAACTGAATGATTATTATTTTAATGAAAATATTTAAAAATGTATATAATTCTTATTTTATTTACATACAAGCGACTCCCCATTCAAACTGTCTCAAAGTTACTCGTTAAGCAACCATTGGATGTCTCTTGCTTTTTATTGTTGTGAAATGATCACTTCTGTATGAGATATTACCTCTTATATTCGAAGTTTAAACATGAGAGTGATGGTGAAATTGTTGGAAAGATTTTTCTAAAATATATAATTCTTTTAAAGTATTTTAATTGAATTGATTAAGAGTATTTTTAAATAATTTACATTAATCAAATTTTGAAGATCTTTAATAAGTCATTTATAAATAAAAAATTCTTTTCAATGAATCCTATCACCATACTATTTAAAAAGCTTCATATTTAATTATATAAGATGATAGACAATATATGTATAGTTATAATTCAGAAATGTTAGGATTATAGTAGAATAAATTTAATGAAAATAAACAAGTACAGCACAACACAATATTTTATATGATTCTAACCTATGTCTATAGAGCCACATAAATTTTCACTATAAAAGAAAGAAAACAAATACAATGTAATGACTCTAACAAAGACAGAGCCCAAATCCAAATTCTCAACCACTTTACACACCTCTCTTCTTACTACTTTCATACTTAAAGAAAAACCCGTTTCTTGAGAAGTCGCGCATAAGGCCAAAGGTCAATGAGGATGAAAGTATTCCATGCCCCACACCTTGAAAGCACACACCCAGCGCCCATTTAATAGCCGTGTGACTACCTATTTTTTCTGCTC
Source organism: Chimonanthus salicifolius (assembly GCA_013350335.1). NCBI lineage: Eukaryota > Viridiplantae > Streptophyta > Magnoliopsida > Laurales > Calycanthaceae > Chimonanthus > Chimonanthus salicifolius. The sequence goes on from CM023539.1 coordinate 62,490,926, forward strand.
ACCAATTGGTTCTCATGAAATTCTAAAATTTCCTTGTTATACACGTCGAACCCATACAATTGTAATCTAAATTCTTTCTCCAAAATCCCGAACTTAATTGTGGTGAATGGAGCTACATCTCAACAAGACATTCTAAAACGAGTTTAAGATGCGGAGTGTTTTCTTGGGTCTTCTTTTTTTTTTTCCCTCTTGTTTTTAATTTTTTTTTTACCAATCATTCAAAATATATATATATAATAAAATAATAATTTTTTTTTAATAATTATAATTTCATTTCATTTTGAATAATTTCATTATTTAATAGTTCAACAATAACCTAATTAATTATTCAGGTGATATAGCCCGTCACTGCATCCAACATTTTTAGATTGAGCAACATCTGAACTTTTCTTTCTTAAATTACCAAATGTGAAATGAATTATTGTGGTCAGAATACAATTGTTTGAAAAAAAAATGTTAAACTTAAATAAAAAATGAATTTGATTTAAATCTTAGATGTATGAGATGAAACATTTTTTGGACTGATATTGGAACATAAAAGTTAAATTATTAACTTTTGGTGTTTATAATTGTTTTTGTAAGAACAAGAATATTCTTTTACAAAAATATAATATTGTCTTTTATTATGTGTTTTCTAATTTATTTTTATAGTTATTTATAATATTGTCTTTTATTATGTGTTAATTTGGACAATTTTGAGAAGCCCAAAATAAGTGAGTGAGAAAAGAGACAAACTCCATATGATTATTTACTTTATTAAAATTAAGTCTTCGTTCAATTGACTCATCACCAACAACCTTTCAAGCAGATGTTTAAAATTCAGTATCGGATGATTTTTTCTCTCTCTTAATTTTTTTTTTTTAAAAAATGTGTTATTGGCCAATGTCGTCAATATATATCGGATATCGGCTGATATCTCGACCCCTGCTTCCAAGTGTATATTTTATTATTCTTTGTTGGTAATCCTCCTGTTTTGGACTCTCCTCCGACTTTAATATTTTTATCCAAAATATTATTATAAAGGAGGCATCACATATTCACAGATTAGCAACAAAGAGCACTACTTGCCGTTGGACTAAGACAATGATCATTCACTAATTTTTATCATGGCCGTCAATTTTAATGCCTTCGGTCAGACTTTGGATATTGGATACTGATACTTCTTTTTCTTAATTGTTAATGACAAATCGTATTCATTTCCCTTTTATTTTATAATATCAAATTAATAATATTCTTATTCTACCTTTTTATTTTTTAATTTATCATGGTAAAATGAAATATAAAATAGATACAATGCCCCATTCAAGGAAAAAAAAATACAGGTGCCACAATAAATTCCTAAAAATAATGGTAGAGACTTATACCTTACAAAAATTGACCCAATCCTGATTAACCAAACCGTCCCAAATCGTCTCTTTACCCTTTAATAGATAGTCAACCATAACTGTACCCATTTATAAATGGATAGAACTAATCCAAATCTGAAAATAAATCAATAGACCCAATATTGTCATGCATATACATCTATACCCATTTAAGAGGTAGTCTTGTATGCAGGGGTCAAAAAAACAGCCTGGCCGATAAGCATCTCTCATCCGCTATTTACATTTCTCCTTACTCAGATATTCAAAACCGTGAAAAATCGTAAAAAACCGTACAAAACCGTATCGATTTTTGTTTTTTTTTTTAAATAAATAAATTTTAAATATCGATATTTATGCATATCAGCCGATATGGTGACCGATATTCTGGACCGAATATTGCCATATCGACCGATAATCTTTTTGTACGGCTGATACATATCGTATCGGCTGATATCGTTCGGTCTTCCAAAACCGATACATATCGACGGATACTTCGACCCCTGCTTGTATGTAACTTACTAAACAAATCTCTGTAACTAGGTAAATAGGTAAAATTGAACTAAATTGAACTCAAACAGACCCAAACCAACACACCCGTTTAACAAGATTCGAACTCAAAACAGACACAAACCTATTAAAACCCAATCCATATTACCAAATCCAACTCAATCCATTGCCAGGTCTACAGGGACTTATTATGCTATGACCAATCCACAAATCCTTGCACTATATCTAGCATGCCAGATGTCTTACACGTTGGAGTTTGTTACACAAGCAGCGAAGCCGCAACAAAATAATCAAATGATAAATAAATTAATTAAAAAACAATAACGAAAGAAATAGAGGACACTGGCTGACATTGGCCTGAAATGAGGGCCCTCGTATTTAAATGAGAAAGAGAGAGTATATATATATATATATAATATACTTTTTCTCAAAATGAGAAAGTGAGAGTATATATATATATAATATACTTTTTCAGGAGAAAGTTGTTGCTTCTACTTTTAATAGGAAATACTCATCTTCTCCTCAATTCTCCAGTTCTAAGAGACACGAGAAATTTCTTACTTTGAGATCTTCCCATCTAAAATCAGCCTTTTAAGTATACATGGTCATTGTATCATCAGCGGATATCCTCCAACACTAACGGAGTACTTCCTACCAACATATTTAACAAAATCACGTTTTATTAGGTTAATAGTTGAACTTTTGATGATTTAGAATAATTCTGATGCAAGAAACATATAAGAAATAAAGGCTTAAAGAGGTAAAAAGAAACATGATAAAATGTTCATGTAAGAACAACTCAACGGTCCATCTTAAATTCTTGGAACTGAAAAAAAAAAAAAAGAGCCAATCTATAAATTGATCGTGAAAATTGGGTATTGAACAGTTAAGGCATAGCTTAATTCTACATTGATGGGCCAGTAGTTGGTATCACGGAGGCAATTAACCAAGGCCAGCCCCTGCATTTTCCTTGCGTGGTGCATCAGCCTTAATGCGTGGGGGCCTGACTATGCGATCAATTATCCCATATTCAAGAGCCTCTTGAGCATTGAACCTCTTCATCCGACTCAAATCCTTGTTGATCTGCATCACCAACAATTTAAATGAATACATTTGAGCCATTTCCCACGAGAAATTTGATTATATTACATCAAGTACATTTTCTGTATCACAATTTATAAATGGTTTTTCACTTTCAAAAATCATGAAAAAGAGAGACAAATGCATCTCCATGACATTAGAATTGTAATATTCCATATAAACACATTGTAAAAGAAAGGAAATGGTAGCAATCCAATTTAAATAGAGGCGTTCGCTTTGTTTATTTTATCACACATCAAGGATGTAAGCCATTGGCACATGCATGCCTGTGTTCATGTGCACAAAAATATTCTACTTCCCAGACCTCTCTTAGAAGAAGAAAAAATTAAAAAAGAACACCACCAAAAAGGATTACAAAGTCAGTCCACTTCTGTATGAAACCAAATGAATCAGGGAGACGGGGACATGCACCACAAGAATGAAATGAGAACCAAAGTATACTGGTTCTCAGATTGGTCAAATTGACAGTGCCTTGGATACAGAAGAAAGAAAGTAGAGAGGAAAAAACGCATCTGCAACAATCTTACACTGAGGACTGGATTCCATAACTGGTTGCAACTCCACAAACAAAAATGGATTAGTTAGTGATATTACTCTGGCCTAGAAAGATGGACCCTTTCACGTCTATGTAGTGGAAACAAGTAGCATGACAGCTGACTATAGTGCACTGACATGTAAATAATAATAAGCAATGCAAATTATCAATTTTTTTAAGCTGTGAGTTGATGGGTTTGTCCTTGGGTGGGGGTGAATTGAGGGGATTTCCCTCTTGCATTTAGGTCTTTGTGCCTGTTTCCTTTTGTATGGGTTGGAATTCTTCTGATTCTTAATAAAATTTAACCATTCAAAAAATAATTTTAATATGCACTGTCAATTTGTCAACTTTAGACAATTTTACATTATAATGCAGTCTAATGTCACTAAACATGATAATGCAGCCACAGCTAAGATCGGGGTCTAGATAAGGCTAGGCATAGAAAAAGCCAGTTACATCCTATTCACGGTATTTGATCCAAAAAAAAGGTATCACCATCATGATCCTCCAGCACGAATGCTAAATTTTGATCTTGAAATAATTTTGTAGACAATGTCCAGGGGCTTTCAGTTTTACAGTAGATCCATCAAAGACAACAAATGAAGCTGATCTGAACGTTTTCAGGGCCTGAAGCATTAGAAATACAAATAGTGCAGGGGAACAGACCATTTTTGGCGCATTTGCTCAAGTATGATATTTCTGGAAGGGGATTTTAAAAGCACTCATGCTGAGGGTTTTTGTGCCCCCAGTGGGGATTCCATTTCCTTCTGGGCAAGATCTAATCTGTTTGAAGAGGTCTAATTTGCAAATTTTTTGAGCTCCAAATAGAACAAAGAGTATTGCTGATTATTTTTCAAAATCAGGCATTTCCAGGGTGTACACGAAAATACAAACAGACTACTTGTGTATATTCCTTTGCCCCTTTACAGTAGCTAGGTGTCATTTGGTCCATCTGACTGCTAGTATAAGTTGTATCCTTTTTCCTGCTTTTATATAGGTGGTCAGTTAATTCTCAATAGTAGGACTTCACCAAGACAATACATGTACAAGGATAATCAGAAAAACAATGAAGTCATGAAATTAAGGGTACAAAACACAATTATCTTTTTAGCTGCTTGTGCTCCATGCAGAACAGCAAAAGTTAACCATTATGCAGTAATTCATTCAAGAAGAATGATAACCAGACATTATGGAACATCAAATGTCACAAACATAATTCTTTAGCAGCTTATCAAGTTCCTTTCCAATTGGCAGCAGATAACAGATAAAACTCCATAGGATTATCATCATTCAAAAAGAATAAATAAATAAATAAGCCTATATAGGATCCAACCAAAGAAGAAGAAGAAGAAAATGATGATGATACGAAACCATACCTTCTCAACGGGCTGGCCAGTCTTTGAAGCCAGTTCGTGAAACAAATAGTCTCTAATTCTTAAAAGCTCATTTGCTTCAATGCGTATATCGTCAGCCTGTTAAATTCCAAAGGTTAATATGACCTACCAACATGAAAAAGGTCTCTATAATCTACCTACATGACAATATAAACATATCTCCTCTATTTTTCTTTTCTTTTTTTGCTTTTCTTTTTTTTAAGTAGTAACATTTAATTAAAACCTATGACCGCAAAAGATATAATTCAAACCTGGCCACGAGCTGCACCTGCAGGAGATTGAAGTGCAATTCTTGAAAGAGGCATGGCAACGCGGCTACCCTTAATAAGGCACAAAAAATGCAACATAATTTAGAGCTAACGTAATACTGATGTAACTAAAAACTTAGTTCTAAGAAAGGTAGGGCAAGGCTAAACCCGAGCGTCCATTATTATAGAAAAAGTAAAGAAAGTGTTCCATGATGCCCTTGAGTCTAAAATGAGAGCCTGGATCTAATTTAGGCCCAACCCTGGTGTGAGCCTAATTCCATCATTCTACTGTATAAAATATTTGATAAGGAATATTGAGTATCATCCACTTTGAAAGGCATGTAGCACAGTTTGTAAGTGCCCATTGTTTGCAACCAGAAGGTTGAAAAAGTAGTTGATCCATGAAAAAAAAAAAAAGTTGTTAAATTCAGTGTCAACCCAAATCAAGGAGATAAATGGCTCTAATGATAATGATGATGATTAAAGTTATTACTACATCCATTTCTAAGTTCAACTTTCCACTCAACCCTAAAGAGAAGCATGCCCCCAGAACTCCACAATCCAGTGTTCTTTTCTCACCACTTAAAGATTTATACATCTCCCTTTTCATCTAGTTCCAACCATTCAATGCTTCATATTGGATACATCTTTACATGCTTATAACAGAAATGGATAATGATGATGGTGGTGATGATGATCAGGATTTTTAACTCAATCTAAAGCAGAAGATTTCAGCTGGGGCTTGGATTAGGCTGGTTGAGTTGATTTGGGCTCAAAATAGCTGAGAGCACAGCTGAGCCTGACCTGTCTGAGTTGCAACTCTATTAAAAGTATATAAGTACATTTGAAGATTTTATCAAGGATACAAACCTTCTCTCCAGCAGCAAGAAGAAACGCGGCTAGATTATATGCATAGCCCACGCATTGTGTGGCAACAGGACTTTTTAGACTTTGCATAGTGTCATATATAGCCATGCTTGGAGTAAGCTGCAAACCATATGTAATTCTTAAGTTATTCACAGAAAAACAAACTGAGCTGCAAAGGAAGCTCAAGCCAAATGAGGAGGAAGTTCTTATAGCACATGAGCAACAATTAGGCAATAAAAGAAAAATTGTAGAAAGACATAACCAATCACAAACTCACATCTCCACCTGGACCATTGATATATAGATAAATCTTTTTGGAAGAATCCATGCTATCGAGGTAAAGCATCGTTGCCAGTACCTGGTTGCTAAATTCTTCATCAATATTCTGCCCGATAAAAATAACACGTTCCCGGTACTACAACTCATCCAAAAATAAGTGGTCTTAGAGATACATAATAGTTCACGAAGCTACTTGAAGTTGCCTCATAAATGCAAGTTCATTAAGTATTGGTTTAAGTGTAACTTACAAGAGCATTCCAGAGATCAACCCACTGCCATGTTCCTTCACCAGGAGTTCTATAAGGTACTCTAGGTGTACCAATGGGCATCATTCCAATACGTGCACGTGTTGGTTTATTGTTTGAAAGCCTGCAGGCCATCACAAGATCATGCATAAAGATACACATATGTCCATTAAATTAAAGGCAATTCCTAACAATTCTATAATTCAGGTTTGGAAACAACTGCGCTATGGCTATCATTGAGAAAAGACAATTTTATGTGGTTTTAGTGGTGGTGGTTTTTCTACTTCTAGAATTCCTGAAATCAGAACAAATTTCAAAATCATGTTTTGAAATGGCAGGTCCCGACTGCAATCTACTGCAACAGCTTTGTCAGAGGCTAATCTTATTAAATGAATGAAAATAAAACAGTTAACTAGAATGCTAGATTGATGAAGCACTGCAAACAAGTATTACTAATGGAGACCACTTTGGAGGACTCTAATCATCAATGTTGACACAGGTCACACCTGAGTTTAATTGCAAATTTAGTTTAAGAAAAAACAGGCATTAGCACTTCGGCATTAAGTAATCAATCACTCCCTCTTCATAGTCCATACATGTTACACACAAGTAATAGTTCAAAAACCATACAGGCTATTCTTGTATGCCAAACAACATGATACTTGGCTGACCCATCTGCTAATTCGAGGTTCACGAATGATGATGGTTGGTAAAAGCTGAACAGGTCCAACCAAGATTCTACATTCAAGGGGATACAGTTCTCCAACCAGCAGTAAGGAGTACCAAACTAACATGTCTGCTTTATGGCATGCAGACTATGCAGAGAAGAACCCAGCAGACAAACAGTTCAGATGTCATACATAGATAAAATAAATATCATCCCCCACCAAAAAAACAAAAAAAAAAAAAAATGTTTATGGAGAAAGGATACTTGATAACTTTACAAACACTTAGGAACTGGAAGTTTCTGTTAGTTAACCATGATTACCTTGGTCTGATGCTGCGATGGACTCTGTTGTGAAACTCAGCAGTTAAATTAGGTTTTCCAATTCCAAGACTGCCTGCAGTACAAATGTGCACACGTATATATATGCTTCCTCATATATGTAATATGAATATCGGCAATTTGCATATAGGAACCATCTTTTGGGCATTTCAGTTATTGTACTTTTGTCCTTGGCATTAGAAAATTGATAATAAGGTCAATGTTATGCCAATGCATACTTAGTGTTATGAACAATGGAAGAATAGCTTTAGTGGGGCCCATTTGGGCTGTGCCAATACATGGGAATAGATAGGATACATAAAGAACCACACCTTTAGATGGTGAGCAAATTTCACCCCATTTCAATCATCCGAAATGGTCCCAAAAAATGTTTATAATAGTCAAACTTTCATGGACCTAAATTACAATGTTAGAATCAGAGAATAGCCATCAAACCCTAGTTAGTTCTTCAGTTTGTCATACGCATATAATACTGTATTTGATGAATTTTAGCAGACCTTGGAAAATTTTGAAAAATCCCGTTGAAAATTATGACAGTTATGCATGTAAATTTATTTAGGACCCATTTTTAAAATATTTTCAACCTCTAAACAGAAAACATACTAATTTTTTTGCTATCATTTTTTTTTTTCTGTATGCCAAACGCCTAACCATGAGTCAAACCACACATCCTACCCTCAGTGTATTAGCACCAGCCCAAGCCAGACCTAGAAAGATGATTCTTCCACTGTTAAAAGCCACTTCTCATGCATTGCCAAAAGCACAGACCTAATTGCAATAAATTTTCAACACCAAGGATACTATTTACATTTCAATCGAAACAATAGAACTTTTTTTTATAATTAGCCTAAAAGATAGTAACTATAAAACAAATTTCCTCAAGAAACGCTATGAAGAAAGAAGTAAAGAAATCCAAGCAATCAATGGTGGAGAATAAGGCAGAGATCATACCTGTCGAATGGGGTCTGAGTCCCACAAATACCTTGCTCCTACAGCTGCAAAAGAAACATTGGGGAAACACCAAAAGAGAAGAAATATAAGTTATACCAGGAAAATTTCATTGACTGGATTTACTAAAGATTCTGTAAATGTTTCGCTAAGGTTTTACCTCAAAGAAGGTAGCGAATCACCCTTCAGAGAGGAGCAACAGGCGGTTTGAATTGGAACCGACATTTTTTATGAGGGATTGAGAAGAGAAGTAGGAAACTGAGATTGGGTTATCTTTGGATTGGAAGATGGACAAGGAGGTTTTTTTTCCCTTCAGGTACAGTGACTCAGCGAGCTAGCTAGAGAGAGAGGGGACGGGAAGAGAAGAAATATTTCAATTTAAATTTATTTTTTTGATTTAAAAATTGCAGATAAAAATATTATCTGAAATCAAATAAAATATAAAAAATTAAGAGTTAGAGAAGGATCTCGTCCTTTCAATATTATATCTTAGAAAACTCGGGTTCAAATGCTGGAGTGGAATATATGTAAGAAACTAAGACCCTCTCATTTAATAAATTGAGTTAAATAAATAAAATTCAAGATTTAAGTTATGGGTTACAAAATTTAGGTTTTCTTTAAAACTATGTGAAATTGACCTTACCCACTATTTTGCTAGACAACTTAGCTACGTAACTTGAAATCTATTGAAAAAGTAGGTTTGAGTTGAGTCTCTAAAGATAAATAGGTTAATTCAATTTAAATCTACTCAATAAAAAAGTTGAATTTAGAGTCATTAATAATATAGAGTAAAAACTTTTATAATATTGTAGTTACGTGGCATATCTCAAAAAGTCATTTGATAAATTTCTTTATGACCAAGGTATCTAGACTTTTTAGAGCACACGTAATGAATTTATAGAGAGTGGTCCTTTTAGAGTAGAGTGAAAATCGAACTTAAAACTCTCACTTTTTTGAGATGGATTCTTGATCATCACTCTAATTTAAAAGTTTTAAAAAGATAACTTTTCAAAATGGATAATTAAGATGCAAGATCTTGAACATTTCTCCAAAATAAGTGGCCCAACCACTTGATTTGAATTTGACATTTTCTTATTCATTGTCTAAATAGAGAAATTGTGAATATTTATATTTGTTGATTACTAGGTCTATGGAGATTGGGTACTTACTTTTACCATATAGATTGGACATTTATCATAGGCTGATATCTACATGGTTGGTGAGATGGATAAACTTCGTAGATAATAAGATTTCTCCATTTAATTATTATATTTCATAGAATAGGCTATAAAAAAATCAAAAGTTTAAGCAATTAAAATTTAAAAGTTCAAAATCATAAGACTAAAATTTCGATTAAATTAAATTTGAATTTTAACAATTAATTGTGTCATTATTTTCTATAAATCTTATAAAAAATAATGACTCAGTTACAATTCTTAATTAGCAGCCTTCTTAAATAGGAAGACTCCTCAATTCTGTTTAGAGCATTCATTTTTAATTTAAAATAATGACTTATATATCATAGACATTTTTACTATTTTTAAATTATGTTATTATTTAAAGCGCTATTGCCTATCGGATGATAGGACCATAGGAAGAGGATAGCAATGGCTCAGATCAATCCAATGATCCAATGGGCTTGATTTGACTTAGATCTGGTTTAATAGGCCAATCTTGAACTCAACCCCAAATATGCAATATGAGAAATTGGGCACATGTGCAACTAGTCTGACGCTAAGCTTAAAATACCAGTGAAATCTGACAGATTGAATCAAAATGGGCCGCGAACATTTTGAGCCAAATTTCAATCATTTTGGCCCATTTCAGACCACAATTTTTTTAATTTTAAAATAAATTTCAGCCAAAATTCTGAATTTTCACTATTTCCTAGGAGTGGATTTTGCGTCCAGGACAAACCGAACTGACCTGGGCCCAAAAACCTGAAAGGTCCATGTGGGCCCATATTTATTTTTTACGACTTGAGCCAGACTTCAAATAATTGAGGTCTACATGGACCCAATATGAGCACAGGATCCAGGCCTTAGCCCGAATTAATTTAGGACCTGACCTGGCCCACCCTGAGTTGCATCCCTAGACTTTGTTTCCAATAAATACTGAAAATCTAAATATAAGTGGTCTGTCAAAAACCTGATAAATTTCAGCCAGGCATGTTAGTTTTCAGCCACACTCATTGCATAATCAGGGTGGGGTCCACCAATTGAGGTGGTGGTGTACCACTGTATTTATTGAGAAATGCCGATGTATAAATATGTGATCCATAAAAATCACCAAAGATCAAATTTGTAAAGGATAACAAACATGGTTTTTCTTTTAATAATGATAACAAAGATGATTTTTGTTGAGTCATATATTTAAATCTTTTCGATAGACCAATTACCACTCCAAATTGGTGAACTTCACTCGGAGGTATAACCCAGTGCTCGAATGAACATTACTCTCCTATCATATTAACATGTATTTAAATTCACATTTATATTTAATGAGGCATTTTGTATTGGCCTACTTGCTCTCTAACTCCCACTGGTACTACAGTCCTTTATGACCTTCATGAAAAAATGAGTGATCATTTTAAATATAAATAAGCTATATTATTTTGAATCAGAATAGTTGTGACATGGAACAGATCTAGAATCCATATTTTCAAACCCTATAAGTGGAATGATATCAAAATAGGTATCAATATCATTAAAAAATGATGAGTTTATCTGCTCGCTGCTTGCAACTGAGCAATGAAAGAACAAATAAGCTTGTCAGAATTAGTAAGCTTGATATTTGAGAGCAGATAACCAGCATGCAACTGATGATTAGAGCCATGAAAATTATAATGAAAATAGATATTAGAGCCACGAAAATTATAGTTATTGTGATATCTCAACTGAAAAATGATTTAGGATACATATCAAGTATGCTTAGTTTCCAGTCAATTGCTCTTTCAAGTTTCAAAAATAGAGAAGGCTTTGGAATCATTTGCTTCTCTTGTGAAGTTCATTGACTCAAATTGGAATTTTTTTTTTTCTGAAACCATAACCTTCATCTATTTAAAGGTGGGTTACTTTTCTTGATTCATCAGTTTCTAATTTTGAGCCAAAGAGGAGCATGAGAGAACCACTTAAACTTTTGATTCCTAGTTCCCTATAATGAGTCTTCCTCCGATCTGAGGAGGGATGAAGCAAAATTCAATCTTCACATGCTACTGAACAGTCCCACCCCTCAAAGAAAGGGTACCCAAGTCTATTTATTAGAGAAGACTTTTCAAATTCTATAAGAGGAGAGCATATGCAAAATATAACCGATTCTTTTTTATTCCCCTCCATCATGCTTTCCTGTGCGGGTTATACACCCCTCCAGAACAGGAGCTGGAACTTTTCATTCATATTACATAGCAGAGACTCTCAGTCTCGATCGATATAGAACGACGCTTTCTCGGGATCCAAACCACCAAATCAGGTTCGATATTGATGTTCTGTTATTTGGTAAAATTTCCTGTAGTGTTGTCCAATAGATCATCTCCCGACAACAAATGCCCTAGCACTGCAGAAATTGTCTTCCGTATCCAGTTGACTGAAGCCAGCTGCTTCATTTAACTGAAATATTTTTTTAGACTTGTGACCATGATCCATAAAAATTCTGAAAATACTAAAATGATGGGAACTGAATCAATTGATATAATTATTTGAAATATGTTTTTTTGAAGGATACAACATTTGAAATATGTTGTCATAGTCCAGGAACAAAATTGTCAAGAGAAAGCTTCATTAATTTAACAACGAAAGACATTATTTTGCCAACTTGCATGTCAGAAGCTGTATAGATCCCAACCCTCATGTTGGAATATCTCATATATGAATTAAGCCGGCTTCTCATAGGTGATCTGATCTCTGAACTCTGCAATGCGACTCCGAATCATTTCTGCTACATGAGGTTGCACAAACATGTGTGTGCTGTCCAGCACGTGTACTATGAACTTCTGAGAAGCAGGTAGCGAAGCATTAAAATTGACAATGAACTGTGCCATTGGAATGTCACTGCATGCAAGGCATGGGTAAAAAATATCTTTCAGTAATGAGTAAGGTAGGGATTGATCGTTGAAACACTGTTCATCTTGAGAATGGATGGTAGTGCTTTCTGTACTTACCATGAAATAAGCAGTCCTTTGATGGCATTGACCATAATGTACAGAGACAATCTGAACCTTTGTTGTGTAGGAACCTATACCAAATGATCACTCATTAACGCGAATTTCCCACAAGAAAACAAAATCTACAAAAAAGGAAGCTGAGGATGAATGTGAATAACCATTACATGACAAGCTTCCAACATTCAATCACATGATGTGAATGTTAGCTCTGTTTATTTATTTATTTATTTTTTATTTTACTTTTGCTTTTTTCCTCTGTGTGTGTTGGTGGGGGTGGTGGGGGCATACAACTACTCTCCAAAGAGAATTGAAGACACAGGTGAGACACCAAAAATATAACCACTGCTTGCCAGTCTCTGAGATGACAGTGTTCCTTTCAATTCCTTTGTGAGGAGACCCACTGGATCGTTGCAGAAAAAAATGGATGTCAACAATGGTAACCTTGGAGCAACTTTGTGTAGAAAATTCACATGTCTCTCTCTCTCTCTTCTCACCACCCAAGCTTCTAATAGTTGTATTGCAATACCTTAACCTAAATACTAAATAACCCTCCACCCCAACCATCCACAAGGGATGGAAAAGAACTTGGAGCAACCTATGGCATGGAGAAAGATTGCAAGTGGAACAGATATGGACAAAATGGACAAAGCAACAATAAACGACAAACAGATTCCTCATTTGCTAAACACGTGAAATGATATTAGGAAATGAGTTTCAAGATTTAAGACAATCAAGAGTTAGGAATTAGAATCATATTGGTGCGACTGTGCAACAAAAAGGCTATGCGGTGTAGTGGGAAAACTGACTTCCCGATCCATTGGTAAGGAGGGAGGGATGATCCTGGCTTTGCTAGTGAGAAAAACAGATTTTGTTTAAAAAGCTACAATCATGTTCTTTGCCCTACACCCACCTAGCTACATCAATTGATGGGAAGAAATCATTAATCTTTTCAAGGGGCTCCAACATTGATTCCATGATCCATCAACTTCTTTCAAATGGTAAATGCCCACACAAGTCTCCCCTGAATTATCTGCACAATCCTAGAAAAGTGCTCCATTTTCAGTAGAAAATAAATGATCTGCATGACTCATTTAAGGGTTGTATCACCAGTCCATTTATTCTCTCAAAATCCTTTCAAGACCCATCCCCAAAAAACAACTTTTTATTCCTTGATCAAATCACAGACCACATTCAACAATTTTCCCAATTTTGTCTAAGTACTTCCAAACCCACAAACAACCACATGATTGAATTGCTTCAGACACCATCCACAGTAATAAAATGCACATTAAAAAAAACTCAAAATGAAAGCCCTATTGCAACAATGAATCGATTCCCACAAGAGGATCAGAATTCCTGTTTCCTTTTCTTTGTTTAATTTTCTTTCTTATATAATTGGAGTGTTCTCCAAAGCAAACCAACGTGTTTATTATACAGGATTTTGTGTATCTTCCTTTTCAGGTATTTCTAGTAACAAAATCAGAGAGAGAGAGAGAGAGAGAGAGAGAGAGAGAGAGAGAGAGAGAGAGTACCGGTGAGAGCTTCTGCAAGGACGAAACAAATGGGGGACGGAAGTCAGCTCGGCCTATTGCAATCAGTAGATTTATATATCGAGCTTCATGCTTGGAGACGCATAAAAATGCCGAGGTATTTGCCATATTTGCCAATTTTGCCAAATAACAAATGGTAACTTAAATTAAACTAATATAGTTATGTAAGAATGATAGTTTTACTATTTTATATCTAAATCTTGTTTTTAATAAATTAAAGATAAAAGAATAAAATAAAATAAAAATCTCTATTTTTTTATCATTCAGTGACCTCCTTTATTAGAAATTACCGTGAAGATGTTATTTATAGGATTAATCTCACAATACTATAATATCAAATAAAAAATATTAATACACAAACCAAAACTCAATATTTTCAAAAGTCTCATCTATTTTTTCTCAACAAAAATTCCCGAGTTAGAGACTAAAGAATTGATTTTCACATAATTAGATAAGATGTATTTGAGAATTTCATAGAAAAGATATTTAAGAGAACCACATTCAACTCTTATTAATTTATTATCCTTTTTTACCGTTCAAAAAAAAAAAAAAAGAACCACATTCAATCATCTTAGTTTCATGAAATAAGGCATAAAACTTAATGAATATTAAAAATTAAGTTTTAAAATTCAAAATTATAAAATTAAAGTAATCAAATGAATTCAAATTTTATCTATCTATTATCTTTGCCATTTCCTACCTATTTTAATCTAAAATTTATTACCCATAAATAAGTCTCTGTTTCTATAATTTAAAAAGCTCTTAACTTTTAATTTAAATTCTAAAAAGGCCTTTGTCCATGTTGACTAATGATCTATAATCTATTAGTGTTTTACTTTGACATTTTTTTAGATATATATTGTAAAACCCATTATAAGTCCAACACTATTTAAGAGTAGATTATTGACTAAAAAGTATTTTATCAATTAGTTATATCTCAAAAAACAAGTAGATTAAATAATCATATATTTAAATTTTAAAGCAAAAAAAATCAACAATGAAATGAAAATTATGATTCATTTGATCACAATCAAATCAGAGGCGCCAAGTGTATGACATGTAATGTGTAAAGAGACCAAATGGGTGACAAAAAGTTGTCATATCAGCTTCATAAACTGAATCATACAGTGCGAATGATTGATTATAAATACAAATAATTTTCATGCAAAAGTTGACCTTTAATCAATATGATCAAAGAGCTTAGTAGAATTTTAATCAGACTTGGAGACTTTCAGAATTATAAAAAAATATAGAAACCTTTGCAAATAAATCCAAAATATAGGAGTGTTTTTAGAAGGAAAAAAAAAACCTGAAAACATGGCATGACACCCAAGTTGGGATGATTTTATGACGCATTTCAGTTTAGGTTAAAATTAGCAACATTTACCAAAGAAGATAAGACATTCCAATTTCAATCATCAATCTAAACAGAGGTTGCTAGATTTTTTTTAATTATTATTTTTACTACAGAATGCTAAAACATGGTAATGTAATATATTATTTTCTTCCCGTGACTTCTCAAAACTCTTAGAAAGAAAGCTCATGATGAATGGATTACTAAATAATTATGTTACAACACAGTAACATACAAATGACTGTAGTTACATGCATGCTTTTATCCTTGCTGCCTCTTTGCAAGTATAATAAAAGTTGCGCCTAATAAAATACACGGCCCGATCAGCAAAGGCAACAAAAATAACAGCCGGAACTGCTTCATTTCCAGTCACTCTCCAGTGTCCCATTGAAGGATTGTTCTCGCGACATTGACGGTGCATTGAATGTACTCTACCTGTTTCTTATACCTGTCGAGTCTGTCAATAGCCTGCAGCATGAGAGGGCAACTGATAAGTCACTTGAGAAAAATGCCCTTGAGGCTTCAATCCCAGGAGAAATTATATCATCATTTAGATGCTACCCTTGGGCTGAGTAATAATATAATGAGATCCATGTTTTTGGTTGATCAGATCATTTATCCCATTGGCCTATTTCTCGAAATAAAGAAGAAAGGAGAAATTATAATTGGCCTCGTCACTAATCCATAATGTCAAGGATGCAACAATTCAATTGCTTTCAATCTACAGCCTGCAAACGAACAGTTAAGAGAGGGTCTGAATTCAACATTACAAATAAGGATCAATGATGAGATGCATGGGTTATTCCAATCAGGTTGCTTTTTGGGGCATTTTCAATGAGGAGACATGGGACCAAATATACAAAATCCCAAGCCCAAGGATGCATAGATGTCCTCTAGGTGAGGCTCATATATTTCCTCCAGTTCCAGAGAACTACAAATGCGGTGTTTCACCTTCTGGGTTTCTGCTGAGAGGGGTGGTGCGACCTGGCTCCAAAGTTTCAACCCAGCAAAACCACTACTTTTCTGCTGATCTGTGACCTTACTTTCTTCTAGAAACTGCATTGCCTCCCGAAAGTGCTTACTTGCATTTGCAAACCAGTGTAGCCCATCAAATGATTTTTCTTGCCCTGTGACCTGCGATAATCATCATGTAAAGATTCTCATTCTTGGTATCTTTATGTCAGTATGTATGTTTCAACCCCCTAGTAAAGCCATTGGGCTGAAGTCTGCCAAATTCTAAGGTCCATTTACTACGAACAGAATTGAAATGTTTATGCACCTGATAAAGATGCATTTCCCTAGTTTGCCTAAAATGCACGAAACCACACAAATTATACAAACCTTCTCCAAAAAGTAAATGATAAAACTATGAACAGAAAGAAATCCATACACAGTTTCACTGAATGCAGAATGGTATTGATGTGTTAAAAAATTGATTGCTGCCTTCCAGATGCCAAATCAAATGTGGAACATTTTTGCAAACCCACCTTGAGAATAAAAGCAACCCCCATCATGAACCCATCATTGATGGGAATCTGGTTCTCAGCATCACGGACCTTCAAAAGTATTTCTTTTTGACGAATATTACAATCTACTAAATTGATTATAAGAGCTGGAACTATGAGGAAAAAGTCCTTCAGGCTCACATTTTCATTTCTCTGGAATTCCTGCACAAAGGTTCAATTAATTATCAGCCACATAAAGGCGTGCCGCATATAGGACTGAGAGGAAGACATATCAATGTATGTGGAGAACTTGAGCTCCAACTTTCCTTTTTTAAAAAAAAAAAATTTTAAATGTTTGTAAAAAGCAGAGATTTTTTCAAGTCCAACAAAATAAACATTTCAATTTACCAAATCAGAAAAGAAAAATATTATGTATGTTTTTTATCAACGCCCTCATAAGCAGGATGACAATAGAACATTCCAACTATTTGAACAGAATGGTTCATAATGCTGCCTACAGGAAAAAAGATGTGTGGATCATCCTATAGCTATTTAAAAGTTGAGCATTACCATCATCCTACTTTCTTCTTTTTCCTTTAAAAAATGGAAATAACAGTGTTATCAACAAAGATAGAAATATGCAAAAGGCATATCATTAATAATAAATAGAACTTTACAAAAAGCCAATCAAGGATAAGCAGCAGCTATGAGACAGTGCACAAACAGAATTTGAAAAGAAAAATCTTTACTAGTTTGGCAAAAAATCTATCCTAATATACTAATTGCAATCAAAATCTCCTCCCTGGACAGTTTCCCTTTGCCAACTGATTCACGTTGCTGCTCTCCCCTTGGCATAAGATTGAACAAGGCACATGCCTTCTCTAGAGGTAAAACATCCAGCAAGGTTCCTCAACAGACTTCCTGTTCCATGCTATGACTTTCTGGTCATGAAATTTAAACCTTCTGATATGGCTAGGAATCTAGGATTTCAGTTCTATTAGAATATCCAGGCCCATAATAATCTGATTAGCAGTAAACTGAAAACCACTACATGCACTCCTCTGTGACAAGGAAAATATGTAAAACTCTAACCCTAAATAGGTTTGGAAATCCTGACGAGAAAAATCCTTAACCAACCCTTTTGAAAGAAGTGTTGCAAATAAATCTAACCGATGCCAATAGTATTGCCTATATGATTATTCAGTTACCAACTTACCATATTTAGCTAAACAAGTTCCCTGATACAATTATACCCCATATATTTCCTCTATTTTACCTCATCCAATGGATTGTGCTAAAAATTCTCAATTAACTTACACAATCAAGATCATACAAAATCGATCTCTTTATGACACGAAGTAACATCAAATTAGTAAGAGCTAAAATAAATTGCATTAAGCTAATATAAATAAATCAAGAAGAAGAAGCCTATATTAAATAGAACATGTAATAAAATTGGCTGATTGAAGGGGGCAATGGCAGAAAGCTCATGTCAAATGGTAATCAATTCAAATAAAAAGGGTCACTTTTTCATAACTTAAAATTACCTTTGAAAATGCACATATAAGAGATGACACAAAGTCAGTATGCTCCTCAGATTCATACTTATAATTTGCTGCCATGTCCATCACCCTTCCTGCTGTAACTATTTCATCTATATAACCAAGCTTATGACAAGTTTCTGCATAACTCGTAACTCCTCTAGGTCTGTATATAAAACTACCAGTTCAAAGAAAAAAAAATCAAATGCACTTATTAAATATGACATGATGATCAATTTCTTAAAAAAAAAAAAAAATAATGAATCATACCGGGAAATACTACAGGCATGGCGTGAACAACCAGCACACAGACTCCTCACCAAACCTAAGCCATTACCCATTTCAGCGATGACACAAAGAAGCTTCTGTAACAAGGTTGATTCACAATCCCCTACAGACAGCTTTCCCATGGCTAAGGTAAGCTCCTCCACTTGTACTACAGGATGCTTGCTTATTGCTTCTTTATCACACTGGAAGAAGACAGTCAATGAACCAGCAATACCTTAACTTTCGAAACAATTATGAAACAACGCATTAGTATCATAAAGCAACTGGTAAAGCACTTTAAGAGAGTAAATACCCAATTGCATAACAAAATACCAAACAAATAGGTTGGAAAATTTGCCATGTCCTAGTATGCATGTTTCCACTTAGAAAGCACCCATTTTCACCTTTTAGAAGTCGCCCTACCCAATGATTGATCCCAGCCATTCAAACTCTACATGTGGCCCAATTTCCAAACAATTGATACCCACCATTGAATTAAAATTCATTTCAAAACTTTGATACTTAGGGACCACAAAAGCAAGGATAGAAATGTATAATGGATTAGGTTGAGATTTGGCTGTGGAAAGCATAACACAGTTCTCTACATGTTGAATCCTACATTATGATTAGGAACCTAAAAAGTGTGGATCCGGAAAAGGGGGTCACTTTTTAAAAAAGTATGCAGTTATCTCAAATTCTCAACTAGGAAATATAAAGCATGCTTTCAAAATCCAATTAAAATGAATTCTTGGTGAAGTTCAACTCCAACTAGGAATTCAACTGTCTTTTTCCACAACATGTTTATAGTAGATGCCACCCCTTCAGACACATCATGTACAACCTCCAGATACCCATAAAGATGCATTTCATTTTCAACATTTACCTCAACATTCTATTGTAAGCTTCTTTTTCCTCAGACAATAAAAGCCATGTGTAAATTTTTCCTCGTCTGTTTATATCTCAGCAATGAAATCTTTGGGTAGTTTATGTAACAAAATGTACCATTTCAACCATGCATTCAAAAGTCAATGAATAAGATAAAACAGCTTTGGCATAAGATTCTTTAGCACAATTGGTAACATCTCACTGTTGCAACCATAAAGGCTATGGCTTCAAGTCATATGAGCACAAAAGGGAAAACGGCATATTATGGAACACAATTTGGTAAAACCAATAGTGAATTCAAGCAGATAAATGGGGCGAATGACATGATGCTGATTCAAAAATCAATAAATCAATCATTTCAACGATGGCTATGGATCCCTGTTGAATTGATTGGAGTGGAGACTCTCATTGTAAACTCAACTTCCTCGGGTGCACAAATACAACTTTATCCACAAATATTATAAGGAATTCAGGTGCACCTTCCCTAGGTCATAAGGGAAGCCTTACATATGTATTTACATAATTTATACCTGAGAAATATGGAACATGATATTACCAAAAATACTACAGGCAGAATACTAGTTTGATGACAAATGATAAAACACAATGTCCACCAAGAACACAAAGACCAAGCCATGAAAGTGAAAACTGAAACTTCAAGAAACAACAACTAAATGAGAAGAAATAAAAGCTACCACCACCCTTTCATTAATCAAAATTGGAAAGTAACAATAAACCAGGCCAAACAACTCCCTTTTTATCAATTAAAAATTAAAATAAGAGAGTGACGATAAACTACACCACATGGCTAATGCAAAAAGGCGAATCACACTAGCACTCCTGCACCCGAGCATGCATGCAAACACAAAAGAACACACGTGTGCACACCCACCCAAGCATCCACATGTGCACAAAAGATTTCATATATATCACACATTTATGGAAGACTTGGCAACCGGTTGCATTGCAATACTGAAATCCACATTGTAGGACCCACTTTGACCAATCTTCAGAAGAAACCCATAGCACAACTAGTAAGGGCTCATTGCCATAGACTAATGGTTGTAGGCTCAAGTCCCACAGATGTCAGATAAGCAATAAACATGTAAATAAACTCTGCAATCCAAATATTAAAGTTAACTCTAGATTGGTAGGAGAAATGCCTTAGGCGATGATGATGAATCATCTTCATAAGAAAGGCTTGCATATGTTGCAAATAAACCCCCCCCAAAAAATATCATCTTAATGATCTTATTCATCTCATCAGAGTCCCCTTAAATGAACATCTGTAACAATTTTTAAGTCTCTCAAGGATGGTAAATTTTTAACTTTACCTTTCTAAGGACTATTCAAATATACCAATGATCACATCCAAACTATTTTTAATTAATTGTAGACATTTTCATAAATCTATTTCTAACAAAGATTATACATTATCATTGAATCCTTATCATGGATCTCTAATCGAAAAGGAGGGAAACAATGGTAATTGGTAGTTATCTTATCCATTTCAGAGCAGCTTTGTGAGTTCTACATTTTGACTTAACATTATTTACAGCTATGTTCCCCATTACTTAGCAATTTAGCTTGTCACCTACAACTACATCATTCAAGTTATTGGTCGCCCCCTCATATTTCTTATACTCGCAATAAATCAATGCATGATGCCAGGATACAGAGACAGGAACAGCTGATCAAAAATTTCAAAAATATAATTAGAAAAACATGTACCTTTGATAAGTCAGATTCTTTCATTAAATGAGAGATGACAAAATTATCTTGGAGAAGTTCAGATAATTCTTGAAACTTTTGAGTTAGAAACTTCAAAACTAAACTCATAGCAGTGGAGATTAATCCTTGACCATGGGTAGCAAGAGATGAGGCAACATGCTCCACACCAAAAATCGACAAGGACTTCCTACCTTCACTGCTAGAAGCTTTCTCAATGAAAACCTGCAATTATTATAAAAGATAAAAAAAAAAAATGAGACAGTGAGAGAGAGTCCGAAAGAAATCAAGTCAAATCAATGATAGGAAACGAGGAAACCATCATAGACTCACAGTCTTCTCAATCAAACAAAATCGTAGAAAGTCATAAACATCAATGTTTAAAACCCATGCAACATTCAAAAGACATGATTACATGCTCACATGTATAACCTAGATCCCCTAAGGACTCATTTGTGGCCCATGTGGATGAGTTGGTTGAAAATGTCATTGCTTGAATATGGTGCCTATAAAAAATCACCTTGATTGGATAAGTCTTGTTTTTCAAGGTCTCAAAAAATTCAGTTTTATCCAACTATGTAAACTTCATGGGGTTCGATCATGGTCCATCTGAGAATGAGGTCAAATTGGAAACGGATCCAAGATGGGTGGGGTGGGGGGTGGGGGACATGGCCATGGGGAGAGAGAGAGACACTTAGGACTACTGTGCCATTTGTTCCCTGTAGCAATAACTAGCTATAGTTCTTATTTGCATGTCTTTTCTGTGTACTCCATTCCTATAAAAGAATAATGTTCATTTACTTCACATTTACACTTCCAAGAGAAAAAAATCTTTACTCATGACTTATCTTCCATCTTTCCTACTCTCTTAAAAAACACCATGGTATGCAAAGCCTACGTTTTTATTTCTTTTTTCCTTGGATTTTTTTTTCCAAATCAGGGCCTTTCCAATACACAAAGATAGAGTAACCAAATTAACATTTCACAAGCAGTCGTAGTGGTTAGCCAATTCATGCACACACCTAGGGATACCTATCTTCAAGCTGTCTTTAGCATTGTTCTCAAAGGGTATCTCAAAAGCCACCCCTGGCTGAGGACTTTTTATATACCTCCCAAGGAAATCTTCATTTGCAAGCCTATACTGATCCCAATTGGGCTAGGTCACCACATGATCGTCAGTCTATCTCTAGGTGTTGTGTTTTTCTTAGTGGCAACTTAGACTACTGGCTTAGAAGCAAAATTTTGGCTGCTCACTCCACAGCATTGAGGCCGAATATTGTTAAATGTTGAATATGGCATGCAAGTTTTTGTCACTTCAGCAACTTCTCTTTGAGCTTAGCTTTGTGCACTCATATCCTATAATTATGTTTTATGTCAATCAAACAGTAATCCATATAGTTTTTAATCCTGCAGTTCATGAAACAACGAAACATATTAAAATTGACTGCCATTTCATATAAAGATCATATTTCATCTGCCACAACTATTGCTCCATATCTCAAGTCCACTGATCAACTCACAAATTTGCTCATTAAGGTTGTCACACGCTCACAACTGCAAGAATCTATTTGCAAGCTGAGCTTTATCGATATCTACACTCCACCTTAAGGGGGAGTGTTGTAGGTTTTGCAAAATGTATTTGTAAATGGTGTAGTCCTTAGGACTACTATACTATTTCTTTCCCTGTAGCAGTAATTGGCTATAGCTCTTATTTCCTTTTGTGTATTACTGTGTCTTCTCCGTGTACACCATTCCAATAAAGGAATGATGCTTATGTGTTGTATAAATATACAATTCGAAGAAAGAAATTCTTCCCTCTAATCTTATCTTTCATCTTCCCTTCTCTCTTGAAATACATCAAAAAATTTCCTATTTATCCACTCTAAAGTGATTTCTATGCACTAAGGTGGACCTTTTAAATGAAAAAAAAAAGGGTGAGGTCTCTCTAGATCATTACCCTATATATATGCATATATTGAAAGAAAACACAATGATAGATATCTTTAGTTTAGAAATCAAACATCGGGTTTCATTCCAAGAAGTAATCATGTTACCTGGTTATGTATGTTATATGAGTAGGTGGCAGCAAACTTCGGTAGATTTTGCATCAGTTCATAGACATCAATGGCATGATCCAACGACTTCTCAGGAAGATGAATATCATCTAATGCTAGATCATATTTCAGTTCAGCTAGCTGTATCATTTCTGAGTATATCTAGATCAAAACATTCAAAAGGCAGAGTTAAATATTGGTGCAGAGACAAGATCCATTGGCTTTTCACATAATCAGAATATATTTTATTTATTAGAATGTTTGGAAAAACAGGGAAGAGTAGGGATGACCCAGTTGTTGGCCATATACACAAAATTATCCTGATCAGAACTAATATATCATATTATGACATAGAAAGAAAGAAATAAAAACAAAAACAAAAACGAAACCACATAAAATACGAGATAATGAGCCACCAATTCATTGAGACAATGGGCAATCCTCCACCCACATTTAGAGACTCATGTATCTGTTTTGACCAGTTTTTGCTAATGCATTCACATCCCCATCCAATTCTGTTGGGAAATGTATGAGGGAAACATGTACCTATAACCTAAACTCATTAAGAACAAAGAAAACCTCCATGACACCAATGAAAATCCATCGACTCATTTAAAAGTAGCCTAGAATCTCCTTCCACTAAAGCAGAACTGGAGGAGGACCTGAACAAGTTTAATTATCCTCTGATCACCTTAATGCTCCATTGAGAATCCAACTTCTACAAGATGTAAAACCGTTAGAACTATCACAACCAATTTGCTTTCATATTTCCGGAGTTCCTCGAAAGCCAGACAGCCCCTTCTTCCCTACAGAAACTTGAATGGCACAACATGATAATGAGTACCTAACCACCACATCCCAACTGCCTTTAAGCTCAGCCAATACATTAGAAATTAAGAACCCCACCCAACCCCAGAGAGAGAGAGAGAGGAAATTTGTCTACTTATTGCATTAGCCACGTCTATTTGTGCAGTGCTATTGACTGTTGGTTCATTGGCGGAAGCGGCTTATGTCTGCCGGTGCTTCACCAGAATTCTCTATTCAATGGAAGATTTTCCCTGCTCCACTCATCTCCCGAGTTTCTCCCTTGGGGAAATTTCTCACCCCAACCGGTTGAACAACTTCTGCCCGGGGGATAAAGTGACATTCTGAAGATGAACCGCCGGAGGAGCCGAATCATCTGGCTCAAACAACCCTCGGCGGCCGTACATCGTCGACGAATTACCACCAATATAGGGGGGAGGGGGAGAAGACGATTGGGAAGAAAGTTGTGCTAGTGACGAGGGAACAGAACCAGAGAGAGAGAGAGGGGTGGGGGGTTGGCGTGGAAAAGGAAAAACCAAATGCACGAATAAAATTCCACACTTTAAGTTATGTGAATATAAATTGTAGAGATTTTCAATGTTTGGGTATATTGCTCACTAAATAAATCATGCCACTCACTTATTTCATGCACAGACAGAATTTTGAACTAAAATGCTGGCACTCACCTTCCAGTTATAGGAAGACATAACCGTATGGTTGTAAAAGGCAGAATTTAGATAGCTCTCAACATTCAACTTTATATCAATACGCTTGGATGGAAGCTGCAAAGGTCTCATCTGTAGGTACCAAGAAAGATTTCGGACACCAGTCTGATGAAAAACACTAGATTAGTATCTCAGGAAATGGAGATGCTACAGGAAACTAATTGAAACTAAAATGCAAGTCACAAGTCAAAAATCACCTTTGTTGGGTTTACATTAACAGATCCTTTCAAATGAGTAGAATGTACATGCAGGCGGAGATCAGTCTCAATGTCTCTGCACAGCGGAGTGATGATTTCCTGTATTTGAAAAGAAAACGTGCCCAGTAACTAGTTAACATGGTCCATGTGCCTCTATGTCTCTAACTAATGCCAGCTCAAAGGAACAGATAGCTTCATGGTGAAGAAACTTTAAATAGCAATCAGTTGATAAATGATAAAGCCAAAGAACAAGCTATGAGAAAAACACCAAAGAACCTACATTTTTCACAGCATTCTCTATTTCCTTCTCATACAACTTTAGGGTAAAGTTCCCCACATTGCCAAGTTTGAGAAGCTGCAGCCCATCACAAAATCCATCAAGAAGGTACCTGAACATCAGTAACCATCAAATCATATTCCAGTTCTCATTGTAACCCCATCTGTTCAGTCATGCACTTAGAGACCTTCTCAATGGTACAAGTTTGACAAGAGCATAGAACAGAACAATATTGACACGCTAGTCAGACTTACTGCAACCATGAGATTTTGTTGACATCCATATAAATCATTGATAACCAAGTTCCAATCATTTCTTTTCTCCAATACAAGAAGCCACAATCTGTAACCCTCTCGATTATGCTCTGAAAATCAGCAATGATCTCTGCCTTGGAAATCAGCTTTTCAATCCTCAAGTAGTCAATATCCAGATGGCCCTGTGCCAATTAAACAATTAGAGAAAAATTGAAATATAGTATAGAAACCTACTATGATCAGATATGAAGGCCAAGTTCAAAAGAATTAGGAGATCAACATAGGCACTGCCAATATCCAGAAGAACATAGTGATGTGTCTGAATTGTTGCAAATGTACAAGTAGTTTGTTCACAAGGTAACAAGTGCAAAGAATATGAAACACGGCATATGCCTTTTAAACATAGGCAACTAAAAACAACCCAATAGGTACAATTGAAAGGTTGCATGTGAAGACACAGAGTGGAAGGGAAGGCCCTTAAAGACTAGAATTTATGACGTAAGAACTAGAATTTATAGAAGTTATTGTACTTTAGTGGTAAAAGCATTTGTTTTTGGGCCCAGCTGGGATTGGGGGTGTCCTTAGAGATCATTCGGGCTTCTTGTGTGTGGTTTTTTCAAAATCAGTGGGGATCAAGGATTCAAGTGAAGTTAAACTTCTTAGCATTAGGAGAGCCTTGACTTTCAGAGTTGACTTTGGAGGAGGAAAATTAGTGATTGAGAGTGACTCTTCTAATGCCATTAAATGGGGCGGGGGGTTGAAGCACCCTCCATGGAGGTTAATTACTTTGGTAAGGGAGATTAAGGAATTAATCTCTAGCCGGGAGGTGTCTTCTGTTAGTATCAGCCGCATAGCCAATGGCGTGGCAGACTTATTTGTCTTTGCGAATAATGGAGTTGGTGGTTCGAATTGTGGCACCATCCAGTTACCAAGAGGATAGCTTGTTTTGTACCAGTGGTGTTTTCTTTCTAGTTTTTTGTGATCTCTTGTTATGCTGTTGTTTCTTTCTTTTTAGTTGGGTCCATGTCTCTTAGACCTTGTGTTCCTTGTTTTTTGTAATTGCTTCTCTTTTTCTAATATAAGCTTTCTCTTTTACCGCTCAAAAGAACAGAACTAGACTTGGCAAATTTTGACCCAACCCTATTATCCAAACTGAACCCTAGCATTTTAAATGGCATAAGTTTAAAGTTTTGTGACATGAACCCAAAATAAACCTAAACCGACTAACCCATCCTAATAAACAAGTAATGGATTGAGAGTTGTTGCTGAACCCGAAATTGACCCAACCCGTCTGACCCGTTGCTAAGTCTACCTTGAAATACACCTAACAAAATTTGACCCAATTCGATTACCAGAACCGAACCTGACCATTTTAAACAAGTATGGGTTTAAAATTTTGTGAGAAAAGACCAAAATAGACTCAAACCGACTAACCCGTTTAATCAGCAAGTAATGGGTTGAAGATTGTTGACCAAAATCCAAATAAGACCCAAAACCAACCCAACCCGACCCATTGCCAGGTCTAGTAAGAACAGCCATAGTAGATTGCGAAGAGACAACGACTCATGATTATAATGATGATGACGAAAAACTACAACTTCGTGAATGATGACTAGTAATGAATAAGAGCACTCCTAAACCCCATCTTGTAAAGTACCAACTCACAATGCCTTGGACAACATCCATTATAATGGAAAGAATGAGCTGCCTCTTATTGCTTCCCCCTCCCTTAAGCATTTGAAGTGACAGTAACACCTACAAGAAGGAAAGAAATTTGGATAAGAATAGGAAACAATAATTATATCCCTCATCAATTAATTCGTGTTTAAAAGGACCAACCACTAAAGCAGTAACATAACTGGCAAAGGAAGAAAGGACTGAACAACTTAATTCAACAAGGAATAGTAGTTACTTAAATTAATTTAAAAGTGCTGTAAACATAAATTTATGAATAAACTAAAGATCTAAACATATAGTTATTGATACTTTGCGTTTGTCTTTGGGATTAGTTAACTGCAGATACATGTTGGTATGACGGATTCAAGAAATAGACATGTGACCCCACTTTCTTCCAAAATACATGACATGAATACTAATATGCGTATCCTTTGCTCCTTGTTTTCTTTTTTTTCCTGGAAGGGAGAGGGGAAGGAAAGGTAAGGGGAGGGTGTATGTTACTGTAAATTAACATACTTCCCTGAATGCATCTGTCATGAAAAAAACATTTGAGTTCAAATACTGACCTAATATAACAAGATTTAATTACACCATATTCTACAAAGATCTGTAAATATTCTCCAAGGACCAGAGCATCCGACAATCAGTTGCATATTTTAGTTACTAATTTCATTTCGTTTCAATCGAAACTGACCGAAACATTTCATTTCGGCACGAGTCCAAAACTAAACACTGATTTATAATTTTTCAATCTCTACTTTTTTTAAAAGACCAAGGTGTCCACGCCTCTTAGAGCACCTGACTAATCCTTGGGCCATGTGCACACCGGATAACACTATGGGAAGTGACCCCTTTTGTGTTGAAAGTAACTTGAACCTAAGACCTTCAGCATCTCAAGTAGGTTCTTGACCGCCAAGCCAACCCTCACGGATTAATTTTTCGGTCTCTATTCCAATCCGATTCGATCCATTTCTAATTATTCTAGTTTAATCACTTCTTCTTTTCAGTTCATTAGTGGATAGTAATTTATTTTATAATTCCATGAATTGAATAATTAACTATTTTATTATATTTTCCATATCTAATCACTATTTTATATTTCCCATTATTTTTCTAATTCCATGATTTTAATTTAATTTACTATTTTATTATTTTATTCTATTTCTAATTTTCTTATATATACTTTAATTTAAAAAAAGAACTCAAACTTGTCATAGCATCTTTTTCTAAATGGAACACCCAAACGATCGAAACACAAAAAAAAAAAAAAAAAATCCGTTTCAAAGATAAAACAAAACAGCCTCTAAAACGGAATTGACATCTATGAAATAGATATCTTAGCTTAAAATGTGAATTGACTTTCTCAAAAGATAACTAAAAATGAAGCTAGTAGGTGGGTGAATTCTTCCTTTTTCTTTCAACTACACCTAAATATATTTCAATGTGTGAAAGAGAACTACATGCACAATCCTACCCACTACATGCACACAAGGATAAACCTTTTTACATGCAGAACTCCATTGAAATCTCCACTGAATAAAGTCAACTCATCCACATATCAAGCACCCAAACAAGTTTTTGAACCCTGGTTGGCATCATATGAAAAATATCAAAATAAGAAGATTTTTTTTAAAGTAAAGACCTTTCTTTTATCAATTCAAAGCAGGACAAATCACATTCTTGGATCTTGAATTTTAAGACACAGCAGATGTTATGCATCAGAGAACTTTTTCAAAGGAATGAATAGCATTACCATGGAAAGAGAATCTCTCAGCTTTGAGTCAATATCCTTGCCACCTACAACCATTTGAACAGAGTCATCTCAGTGTAATAATGGATCAATATGCCTAGGTTATATCTGAAATAGTGGAAATTAGACAACAATGAAAATTGGCAAAGATAATTGAACAAGTGCTAGTACTCAAATTAGACATCAATAACATGTTATAACCAGTGGCTAAATGAACATTGCAAGAAGAATGATAGAAAATTATTAGTAGTAGATAGTACACATGTTTCACTAAAACTAACAAGAGAAATAAGGATGTGGTGCACATACATATATTACGAGTATCCTCATCCTTGAAGTTACTTATCTTCTATCTAGGGTTAACACTCATAATTAAATTTGGCACTTTTTTTCCATCATATCGACTACCTATCTTAACTCATATGACTCAAACACAACCTTTATGATTTACAAGTGACAATGAACACTTACTAATTGTGCTACGGGCTCTTGCCACAACTAAACATACAGTCAATTGAGAAAAGCAAACCCAAATGAAGCAGAAAAGAAAACTACTAACTAGTTCACTATGACACATTGAGATCACAAAATTTCCAGTTTGTCTAGAGCATCCACATCCTCATTCCATCCTCTTGGGACTGATGAAAATGAAACCTCAACAGAAAACCACATACTCCTAAAGTTCTACCTAATTAACCACAAAACCCAATCTCAAAGGCAATTTTGGCTTTGCTTCAGCACACACTAAGGTAATTAGTCAATAACCCTCACAGCTAATTATGAAGTATATGCATATGCATGGCACACATGTGACATCTGCTTCACATTGATACAGGCCAAGCCCATCAAAGATGGTTATCCAACCATAAACTTTCTTTAATAAATTCTGTGAGGCAAGGACCTTGTTATAAAAACCCTGACTTCTCTTCTTTCTTGGAACAGTGATTAAGCCTTATTATGACAACTCGTCAAAATTTTTATCATTGGAAATTCATAGCCACATTGCCATTGCTTTTAACATGACAATCACAGCCTCTACCTGTCACATCTGTATCACTTGCTACTTTTCTTTTTATTTATTTACTAACCTTATCATTCATTCAGCTTTGAAACCAATAGTCTAACCATGAGTGCAATTAAACCAACTTTGTGCCTTCTCGCCCCATCTTCAATACATCTTCCCCATTCCTAAAGATTATTAAGCTATAAACACAAACAGTATGACCGTAAGTACTATTGGAGAATTTTGTACAGTTTATAATATTTGAACATGCTTACATTACTGAGTACATCCAAGAAAATTAGATGAATATATAGAAAGACAAGTTGAGTCAAGGAGAAGCATTTATTATACATATAGGGTTTTTATGCAGTGCTACCTGAAAAGACTTCAAACTTCCGTCCTTAATTAAATATTGAATAACAGAGGGATGGTTGAACTAAAGAAACAACCAACTCTTTCACAAAAAAAAAAAATTAAGTATGCACAAACAGAAAGTTTTCATATGTGCAAAGATGAAGAATTGTTCCTCCCTTGCTCCAAGGGGCAATTTTTCATTTACTTCAAAATTCAAGTTCTACCAACACTTAAAATAAAATAAAATAAAAAGAATTAGATGTGGGCATCACACATACATATCAAAGAGCTCAAAAAGCTCATCTTGCTCATTTGATTTCCTTTAGAAACTTCTGAGTATAACTCATCCTGTAAATAATAGCAAACATCTTACTGACTACGAAGATAGAGAGGGGAAAAAAGAGCTCATGTCATATATTTGATTACCTTCAGAGGAAGGATTAACTGCTCAATGTCAGCCTGAAGAAGATTGATGATATGTGGAAGACTTCGGATGATATCCAAGCCCTTCTTGTGAAATGTATGCTCTACAACCTACATCAAAAGCACTATTATGCCAAAAGAGAATAAAGGAAACTCAAAAGAGCATAATTAAGTAGTCATCTTACTTTCAATGAGACAACCATGTGACAAAGTGACTTCAATTTCTCCCTTCTGATGGGAACCTGCAAATTATCATCAGCAAACTACGGGAGAAAAAACAGGACCTTCTAAACAAACAAAAAGTGTACTGTGTTAGATGTTCAACCCAACGGCGCCTAGAATTCTGGTGGAACTAAAGTAATTAGCACGCTTAGTGAAGAATTTAATACTGTCAAAAATGTAAAACAACCATGAAAAGAATGGAATAAATTTTAAGAACTCTAATTGACAGAACTCTTCAACACAAATAGATCTATTTCATGCATTTAAAATCATAAAAGGTAACACAATTGGCAGAACTCTTGAAAAATAGGAATTTAGATTTTCTGACTAAAGGGAGACAGAATGTTCTTTTTTTTTCTTTTTTTGAAAGATGAGACAGAGTGTGATGGATCATAGAGGAAGAACGGATGATGAATTGATAAGAAAATGAGTAACAAAATTAGAAAAAGTTTGAGAGATGTTTGAAGAGTAGAAAGAAATGCTAAGTATCTCCTGGATCAAAAGAAGCTTCTATTCAGGAATTGACTGGTTCATTAGGATATGTGATAGTGCCCTATAGCTTCTTTTTCATTTTTCCAAAAAAAAAAAAAAAAGTGATAGTTTTAGCTTCTCGTATTTGCTCTTTATATGCAATAAAAGCTGATGATAGTAATTGCAAGTGATTTACATCATTCAGAGAAAAAAAGGTCGCTGGAGGAGATTCACCACAGCAAAGACGAAATTTCTCTCAAATTCTTTAATATAAATAAGATCTACAGCAGAGAGGGTCATGTCTACAACTTTAGCTCCAGAGATCAGTAAAGAAAATGAATGATTTGGATCAGATACAGAAGTTCCTTTATTGGTAACAGTGGAAGATGCCTTTCATTTCTTTTTTTGAAAGATGCCTACATTACATGTATAGAACAAAGACAGAGACAATAGCCCATAGCAATAGTTGGAAAGTGCTTACTGTACAACCATGAAGGTTACAAGTTTGAGTTATGTTACCATCTAAAAAATAAAAGATCTTTTCCAAATTGTAAGGAAATAAGGTTGGAAAAAAATTATGCTAGTTACAGAAGCATTTGCATGGAAGAATTTATCATTCACAACAGATATTGAAATTGATTATTGATATCATTTCAAAAAAAAAATGTTAATCAAAATCCCATTCTAGAGGAGCTTAGCATGTCAATGAACAGTGCATTGGTACAATATAATGTGGTTGGTTTTTTTTTTTTTTAAAAGAAGCGAATGTACATTAGTTCTTTCAGGACGTCAAGAGAGATATTGTGAAAGAGTACTTAGAAATCAAGCAATGTGGAAGAGCTTGCAGTGGTTGACAGAGATGGACATGGAGTAAAATTCTTTGCAAAAAAATAAATAAATTATGCACCATTTGATTGAATACATTAGTCAACTAGGATTTTTCCCCTCAGCAAATAGAGACCTCAATATTAGTAAGGCAACTTAAAGAATTCACACTCATGTCCTTCCAAACAAGAACCCTGCTTCATGCGCTAATATTCAATTTTATGCTCTCACAAAAGCATTTTCCATCTAGAAGCAGAAGCATCTGTTTTATTTGAGATTTTTCCAAACTGTGGAGCCATTTTTTATTTCTCACAGCCACATGTGCATCCCCTCTCCAAGGACTTTGTCCAGAAGTCATTGCCATGGGATTCAAAATCTCCACATTTTGCAAGAAGAGCACAATTTCTTGCAAACCTCCAATACTTTTATGTAAGTTTCACTATTTATACTCTTTTGTACCTGAATTGGATTCCATAAAAAAGTAAAGGACCAGTAAATAAACCGTAGAAAGGTAAGAAGCTGCAATCACGCTGTTACCTCAAGCAATGAATGTAGATCGAGCATTGAAATAACTACAATCTGCATCCTATTGGCCAAAAGTATTCCCTGCACTGGATTACTAGACAAGCATAAGCCTCTATCATGTTGCCAAACACAAAGACTATGAAAAACTTTAAAAATAAAAAATAAAAAGAAGAAGATGATGAAGCAGCAGCTAAGGTGAAGGAAGCAAAGCATAAGGCAGAAAAAACAGAGAAGACAGCTCAGCTTCAAGAGCACCAAGTAGTTAGTTCAAAGTGTACCTGAATAATCTGCTTCATATGTAGCCGAAGGCATGCTTCAACTGTTGACAGCTCTGCCTGAAATCATAAGATTCAATTCAACACCCAAGAACAATCTAATTAAGGTTACCAGACCTCTCCATCTAATAACGTCTTACCAATGGATATACATTTGACTGGAAGGAAGCTACCCAAGAAGCCAATGCATCTTTCATTGCTTGCCAGTCCCTAAGTAGATGATACATGATTATCAATAGATAGATCAGTTCTAGTGTACTCCACCTTAATGAATGTATACATAGGCAAAAGGGACAGGCTCATGTTCATAAAAAAAAAAGAACCGGCAATGTAATTAAATGAATCGAATTGTAATAGAGGTAACATTCTAAATTTCCAACCAGTCAGGTCATTTACAAGGATGAGGGCAGAACGGGCTGATCTGGTCTTTCACAATAAGGTGATAAATGGGGCTGCCACGAAACGGCTTATTAGCAAATTAATAGTTCACTTCATAATGGCATATACATCGCACATCCTGGATCAAGTAAAGACTCTGGGTTTCCAGAAAACCACCACTACATCCATTTCATTAGGAAAAAAAATTTGAAGTCCAAGGTATCCAGGACTCTTAGAGAACCTAAGTCCTTGAGGCATGTGCAAACCTTCTAAGGGGTGGCTACTCCAAGATGCTGAACAACAAAATTTGATTTTTAAAAAACACCATCAATGGGAATGTTTCCGAAGTAGAAAAATTACGCCAATCCATTGAGATATGGTATGCTACAAATGAATATTTGAGACAAGAAATGCATCCTAATTTTAGGATGACTGATCCTTCTAATCCAGTTAAGAATGTAAAAGTCAGATCCACTATGGCAGTTTTCAACCAAGTAATTTCTTAAGGTTCTACTTCTACCTGTCCTTTATCTTTCTTCATAGTTCTTTTATTTTTCTTTTTTGAAATGGTAAAAAAATTTATTGCAAAAATATGGAGAATACACCTCAGCTGCTAGACACAAGCAGCAGACTAGAAAGAAACAAAAAGACAGAACAGAGACAAGATCCTAAGATTGTTGCCCATTTCAGAAAATAATAATGCCTTTTTGTGGAAAGACGCCAACCTTCCATGTAGTGTTTGGTGGTAGGGAAAATTCTAACAAAGAATAATTGGCAACTTCTGCCAATCCCAGTCAATGCACAAAGGGTATAGCTGAATTTTGTACAAAACATGATTTATGTGAGTTAAAAAATTTACTGTTTCATTGATTGGAGGGGAAACCCTCAAAGAGTACACCCAACAAATACAACCCACCCCACAGAGAACTAGGAGGAAAAAAAAAAAAAAGGAAACTCAGGTCTGTCTAAAAACCAGCCTACCCAAACAGGTTACAAGATTAGATAGAGCTCTATAAGGAGTTGAGGAATTCTTATACAAGACTATTGTGCCTGGGAGGTAATTTGTGAGCTTTGAACATTTACTTGAGAAGTTGTTCAACATCCATATTGGCAAAGTGGTACAATTCAAGCAAATTCATCATTGGAGTGTAAGAATTTCAACTGATGATGGTGGGAAATTCTTTTATGCTCATGGTTCACTATGCATCTCTTATACTGTAAAACACAGTGTAGTATATTCCTATTTTACCTCTGATGTAAAAAACAATTCTCAGAGTCCATGTAGTACCATGAAGGCAAAAGTACAACACATTATGTATTATCTTCATTCTTAGAATGTTGACATCAAAATATCTGTAATCCCCTCAGCAACCTATTCAGGGAAAAAAAGTTACTTTTACGCAGCACTGTCTCAAGAGCAAGATGAAAACATGTAACTTCTATAGTATTATGATCAGGATAGCATGAATGCATCTATTCTTTACACTCAGTCAAGTAAGATCAAGCACTTTTTTTGCACAAGGATTCACGTCCTTGTGATGGACTCTGACAAGAAAGGATTAATTTCCCCATGTTTTGCATCATGGGTTAGTGTTATTTTACAATGGATAAACCTTCCTTTTTCTTGTTCACTTTTTTTTTTAAACAAGAAACTGTACTTATAATGGATAGACAAACATGGAATGAAATGAAAGAAGTTCTAAGCATACCTAGACTGTATCTCAGTCAGACGGGTCAGATAGTTGATCTTCATAGCATCACACTCTCTAGCAACTTCCCTCAATGTAGGCCATGAGGACAGTGATTGAGGAAAATGAGTTTTCAACAAGTTAGAAAGCACAAATCGAATGTCACCTTCAACATAAATAATAGGGACCACTTGAAGAATCTCTACAATCAGCTTTCCTAATCTTTTCTCTGGAGCTTCAGCTGATGTCACATGCAAAGAAATAATCAGAGGTAGAATATTATTAGTGATCGTTTGGACAAAGTTGAGAGGATCCATCATGCTATTTAGTCTTTTGATTTTAAGATTGCTTGGGTTCCCCGGTCAGCTAACTCAGCTGCGGACTCTTTGGCCAAGTAGGGGTCTCTTCTAGATGTGAAAATGGTTAACAGGTTGATGTAATTTTTGGTTTTCTGGTTGTAGGGTCTTAGCAACCCTTTTGTTTTGTATCCTTTTTCTTACTAATGAAGTTACCTTTCAAAAAAAAAAATATTATTAGTGATTGCTTACAAGTTAAACATGCATCAAGTATATTTAGAAATCCAAACTAAACTAGATTGATTCTTGATTCTTCTTTTTTGGGGGGGAAATGATTAAACTAGAAAGATAACCATCCAACAGTTAAAAGAAGTGTTTATCACCCACCATTACATAGATGAGAGAACACATAATATTATCATTCCAACATGCATAAAACAACATAAAGCTTTTTTCATGTGTATAAGCACACTTGTGGGCATTGACAAGTGGTGGGAACAACAATTTTGTAGAAAGGATATAAATAAATTCAAATGAGTCACAAATCAAATGGTATCACTCACTAAAAAAAGACTAACATATATGGGAAGAGTGAAGGCAAAGGAATCAGTGCATGATCGTCTCCTTCATGGTAACTCTGCAAATAGTGATATGGAAATTCATCAATAATCTCTTTAGAATATATTTGATCATGCCAGATACATTTCAACAATCTTTTGGCTTTGGCATTCATGTCATTTGGAGGTAAAGCAAGCTCCATAGAGAGTTCCATTCGTCTCATTATTTTATGGTCCATATGAATAAGAATGACAGCTATGGATAAACTTCCAATTATCATTTATCCTGTTCCTGGTTTGAGAGCCTGTGAAATAGAGGGTAATATTGATATTTTATAGATTGCTTTGATCGTAATGTGAGCATGGGATGACTATGGTATTTGTAAATGCTTGAGAGTCTATGAAGTGGAGGATAATAGTGATATTTTGTTTTTATCCTAATGTCAGCATGGGTTGCCCATGGTATTTCTATATGTTTGTAGGTGGTTTACATTTGGAGAGAATTTCATGCATACATCATTATTCCTCTTTTCTTTAAGACCAAGATATCTAGGTGTCTCACCTGACTGATCCTTGGGGCATGTGTAAACCTCCCAATCCACACATGTCGGGTAGAAAACAATGGGGACTGGCCCTTTTTTGTGCTAAGGGGACTTGATCACAAGACTTCCTGTAAACAAGGACAGGTTTTGACCACCAAGCCATCCTCTCAGGGTTTACATCATTATTCCTCTTCAGATGCTTCTTTTTTCATTTCTTTATTTTTCTCTTTATATATATATATGAGACCACCCACAAATCCCATGTATCAAGTAAGTCTGGGAGCGGGGATGCCAATCGAGCTACCCAAGAAGGTTCCCAGAAAAAAGGAAACTTTTACCAATCGATTACCACAATAATATATAATTTCAAAGAAAGCTACAATAATAATGGAAATGGAGTCAAATATACATCACCAGTCACTAATTGTACCAGAACATAAGTTATCTTACAAAGTGATTATATTCTTGAAACTAAAGCCTAGTTTAATGCATGAGATGGGTTTCACACATGCCCATCTCATGCATTAAACTAGGGTCAAGGAGTTCATGAAAACAGAGAAAAAATACAACAGCAAAAATCTCCTGGCATCCTCTTAGAGGTGGGTATGACAAGAAGAATATCGCCCAGGCATCCTCTGAGAGGCAGGTCCATCCCCACACACACATACATACATGCAAAAGGATCAAGGAATTTATGAAACACAGAAGAGAAGACACAATAGAGAAAACATCTCCCCAGAATCCTCTTAGAGGAGGACACATCCCACACATACACAAGCATGCACATGCACATAGACGCACATGTACAAGCACACACACACACAAGCACACGCACGCGCACAAACAAAAGGATCAGGGTGTTTATGAAAACAGAGAAGAGAAGGGACAACATAAAAAACATCCCCTTGCATCCTTTTAGAGATTGGACCATCCTTGCGACATAAGATGGGTTCATTTCTCAGAGAAGTTTCCATTAAGTCCTATCTTACATGGCAAGGTGAGTGCAAACTTGCTTAAGAATGTCAACTCGATGTCTTTCTTGTTGTTCTTACCTCTAATTCCAATCTTATTCCTTGCATTCATTATTACTAAAAAATGTTCTTTAGAAGAGAAGACATACCAGAGGCATAGGCCAAAAATAGAACCAGTGCCATATAACTTAGTATTTTCCTATGATGAAAAGGAAGCCCCTTCCAAGTAGCTGTATTACAAAAAGGCCATTGCAGTGAATTAGAACTCTTCATTTCCTAAAGCCACGCAAGTACAACCCCAAGATTTTTTTTTTTTGGGAGAGAGGGAGGGGGGGTGGGGGTAGAAGGATACAAGAATAGATTCTTACCAAGTCGTGGAAGGATTGCTGAAAAACCAGCATGAATACAATTACTACATGCATTGAGAAAATTTTTGTTGCATCTGACCTTCTGCAGCATATCTTGCCAGAATGATTCCTCCAATAAACCCTGATGGCAAGAAACAAGGGATCTTGAAACTCTCAAGCATAGAGATTGTCAAAGAGTTAGGCTGGCAAGACTCTCTAACGAGACTTCTTATCAAATTGACCATGGACCCTAGAATATATGGATACGAAGTATGTAAAGTTTCACCACTAATTGATTATCCAAGCCATGTAATCCTGACCTTTTAAGTTCCAAGGAACATGACATTGACTTTTAAAAATTTAAAATCAAGAGTTAGGATGCTCATATGGGTATGGAACTTTACATACCCTACTCATATGGTCCTCTTTACATCACACCCAACCATGTGGGGTCTAAGACCCATTTAAAGGACAGGCTCGGTAAGGAAAGTTTCACTGGAGGTTTTTATTGTCAAATGACAAATTACTAGGCCATTAGACTTGTTGTAGCAGCCAATGCTGATAAGTAATAATAAGCAAATAATCATTTAAACATGAATATAATCAAACCAATAACTTATGCCAAGGGAAAAAATAACTCTTCTTACCAGAAATGAGCCAACATCCAAGACCTTCTCCAAGTGACTGACTACCTGATCAAGGCTGTCAAGGTCTCCGACTGAAATGCCAAAGGTGTCAGCCCCCATTTTGACATTATTCAGCATCCTGCAACGGAAGACAGATTATTAGAAAATATAGAACTGCATAAGGAACTTTCAATTCCCAAATCTCAAAGCAGAGGACCAACCATACAATAAATGTTGACATAAAAGGGATCTCTCCCCCAACACCCCCACCACACCACTATATATATATATATATACCAGAATACTTGATTTTAGACCACCTCTTTGTACTTCTCTTTTTAATAAAAATTTTATGTACCTCTAAAAAAAATGGGGAAAAAAACTATAGCAAAATGAGGAAATTGAAACATGAGGCATAAAGACACAACATACAAAAGAGCTAAGGTAATAAATAGAACCTTCTATTATTTGATTACCTCTAGAAACTTCATTATTTGGTTGGCTAGAGAGAGAAGGCCATGGCAGGTTGACATCAATGGCATTTAATAGCACAGAAGCCTTAGATTAAACCAATGTTGTAGACTCAAGATGTGTAAATGGTAGGTCTTTTATCAAATGTGCATTGATAACTCTTTCTTCATGGACAAGAGCCTATAGAATCACCAGCAAGTGTTCAGATTCCCTTGCATTATTGCGGATGTCATTGAAGAAATTGTTGTCCCCTACGAATGGTGCTTTCTCCTTTGTTCACACTCTTAGGGGAGCAAATGGTGAAGCCAATTCCTTAGCAAAGTGAGGTGTCGCAAGGACCAGGGTGGTAACCGGCACTATTGAGTATTATAAGTCTTAAGTTTCTTTTTTGTGTCATTGTTTCGGGTGTCTTTCCAGGTAAGGGGTTCCTTGGTTTTGGCCCATTTGGACTTTTTTGTTGGTCTGGTCTGTTGGTGGTAGTTTCTTTTTCCTGTTTTACTGGCCTGCCCCTTGGGCCTTCTTGTATCTCTGCTTTTCCTTAATAATATTATATTATCACCACTCAAGAAAAAAAAAACCCCACAACCAGCAAGTGCTCACTGTCACAACTACAATGATTATGGGTTCAAGTCATATAACCATTTCAAGATAATGATGATGATGACAAAGATGATGAATCAGCTCATGTAAGGCCAAAAGAACTTTTAGTAATGCAAAGATCTGGCTACGAGGTTGATAACCTTTGGTTCAGATTAATATAATACGGAAGTGTGTTAGTGTATGGCTATGTGAATGGTATACAAGCTGCTGGTAGTTGATTGGACTATTTGGAAGGAAAGTAGCAATGGAATCATAAAGGTAAGGAAAGAAAAGAGTACACTATGCTGTGATAAAGTGAAAGTGATACTAGTTCAAATGGTCAATGCGTTTCAACAGGAAAAAGAGTTCAGAGGGGGAATGAAAGACCAACCAGACCTTTATAGACTTGGCCAATCCAATTAACACATGAGTTAGTCCCGAGTGAAGTCAGCCCATTTAATATGCTTAGATTAGGTAGGGGTCAAGTTGGGACAAATATTAAATGACTATATTAGGTAAGGTTACTTGTTTAAGGTTGGTCATTTCAGGTAGACTATGGGTTCAATAACCCATTTAAGATTGCAGATATCTATATATGGGTCGAATAATTTAGATTTGCTTCCATGTAGCTCTCACATGTTATGAAGTGTTTATGACTGTTTAGGACTGTAACTTTGAATATCGCCCTCTTACATGTTTAATTTTTTATCCACTTTTATCTATTAATTTCACAACTGCTTGATGCACAAACAAAGCTTTCATATTTCAGACCTTGCATCACGTATGAGGAGCATTTCATCACTAGTAAAAATAAGTAAATAAATAATGCAAAGAATGAGGGATCAACTTTGTTAATTCATTTTTATAGAGTTTTTTTTTTTGTGCGTGGAAGGGAGAAGCTCAAATTGCAAGACTATTTTTCTTTTAGTCTTTAGGACAACTGTTTCTACATACTGTGTATACTGTTGAAGACGAGCAATACTTTTTTTTAAAGGTAACCGTTTTATTCACAAAAAGAAAGAGCATATACAAAACTAGACAACCACAAAACCAGGACACAGCCTGCCACCAAACAAACACCATTACAAGGGACCTATTACACACTGTTCACTAACCTGCAGTAAGGAAGGGGCCCTGTTTTGCCCTCTCGTCAGCCATAGAGTTGGCAGCCCTAGAAAGCAGTGACAGGAAAAACTCAAACTTCTTGATAGA
The DNA here is from genome assembly GCA_013350335.1 of Chimonanthus salicifolius. Lineage (NCBI taxonomy): Eukaryota > Viridiplantae > Streptophyta > Magnoliopsida > Laurales > Calycanthaceae > Chimonanthus > Chimonanthus salicifolius. The sequence continues at coordinate 62,531,852 of CM023539.1, forward strand.
ATGCCTTATTCTTTCCACCTTGTCCGGTAATCTCCACGGACAAGTACTGCCCTTCACCCAGCTTCTAACCATGAGGGAGTCACCTTCCAGAATATCACCTAGGGACCCAATCTTCTCCATCTCAAACACTCCTCTCCATATGGCATGGAGCTCAGCTTCATCGGCAGAACACCCCAGGAGAGGACGAGTTAAGGAAATTAAGGAGAGGCCCAAATGGCACCTCCAAAACTAGCTTCTTATAGTCCCTCAAACTGCTACTGTCAAAATTTAATTTCAGCTGAACCTGGGCTGGGGGAGTCCACATCATTTCCGGCTTTCGACAAGGGGAGATTCCAGATCCACAGTATCTCAATCTCGACAGATATCTGAGATGCTAATGCCACATATAGGCCTTATGACAGAGTGTAACACCCCGCCCTTTTCACTCTAAAATCAGAGTATATTTTTTTTTTATATATTGGAGATTCAAACAAAAGAAATGGAAGAGCTAGAATTGATACACGTAGGAGCTGGTTGTAGAATTTGAAATTCAAAACAAATGGAGATGTTTATGGATTGGCTTATTTCAAAATCAAGACAAGGATGCTCATGGAGGGATAATGAGATTCTTTTCACATTTAAAATATTCAAATTTTGAATGGCTCACACGTTGGAGTCTTGAGATTTCTATCTCATGTGAGATAGGGAAGATAATCCCATTTGGTTATCTCTCTCCCTCACACTCTCTCTTAGCCGATCACTCACAAGACAAGAGAGAAAAAGGAATTAGAGGTTACATTGCACTCAAGCCGATTCTCTTAAGAACAGACCCTCTTGACCGAACCATTTTTGGAGGAGTGGTATTGATCAAGATCAGTCTCGGCCAAAGAAGCAAGAGAAAGGAGGGAAAAAAAAAAAAGGGCTAAGGAAAAAAAGGAAGCAAGAAAGAGCAAAGAAAGACCGGAGGAGTCGCGGAACTGGTGAGTGTTATTTATTTAAATTTTGTTTAAAAGAACTATATGGCTCGGCCAAGGGTATGGCCGAACCCCATGGATAAAAACTAAGGATTGAATGAGTACGTCTAGGAGGAGTAGATGAACCATAGGGTTCAGCCATATGTATGGCCGAACCCCATGGAAAGACTTTGTCATTTTGAGGACTGAAGATTATGGGACATTATGATAATCTTAAAAGGATTTTTAAATGGATGACAACTTAGATGTTGATTAAATCAGTCCAATGGAAGAACAAGGGTGATGTTTAAATTAATTTCTAAGATGTTATTATGGACCAAAAGAATAGAAAAGAAGGGGTAAGGTTCGGCCATGGAGTATGGCCGAACCCCACCCAATATATTCATAGAATTAGAATTTCTTAGACTTTGAATCATGTGGATTGTTTTATTAAATTTAAAGGGTTTCAAAACTTAAAGATCATGGAACATGATGAATGGCATGAAAAGGATTTTTAAATGAACATATGGACAAGACATGGGTCGGCCATTTCATGGCCGAACCATGGGGTTATTATGGCTAAGATGTTAAAAGAAGGACCAAGGATGAATAGGTGAGGTTCGGCCATGTTGTATGGCCGAACCCCACTAGGATTATTTTGTGCACTAATTTTATTATAAGGTTTTCAAAACATGGAATTGGTGGATGTATGTTTAAGAGTTTAAAGGACCTTTTAAGGGAAGAATATTAGTCATTCTACATGGTATAAAAGTAATATGGGGTGGGGGAAACATGATAGGTTGCCATGGACATGGAAGGGATTAAATGGGTAATATTTTTTATGGACTTGGGTTATTACAAATAATAGAGGACTGCTGTTTAAATGATGAGATTAATGGACTTGAAAATAAATGGGACCAAAATTAAAAAGGGTGAGGTTCGGCCATGGAGTATGGCCGAACCCCACAAGTTGGTGTTTGTGGTCTTAGGATTAAAATGGAAATCAAATGGGATTTAAGTTTAATTTGTTATTATGTAACAAGGTGACGGAATCTCTTAAACGGTGCGCATTCGTGAGCGGGTGACGGTTTAAGAAGAGCGGACTTTCAAAGTGATTTTTAAGTAGGTTTTCCTACCTCTTTGTAACCATTCTCATATGTGATGTTTATCATGATTTTTATGAGTAGTTTATGTTAATGTATTATGTTCAAAATGGGATTATGAAATGTTAGAATATATTTCCAAATGGCATGTATCATGTATTCATTGACATCTCATGCATGGCATGGGGTGGTAGTTATGTAGCCGGAGGGTCCACACTCCGTCGGGGCGTCCGAAAAACCTGTGTGGTGGTATCTTGATAATAAGAATTCCCATCAAGGGAAACCGGAGGGTCCACACTCCGTCGGGGCGTCTGAACAACCAATGTGGAGGGTGGCTGTGTATATTTGTGATGGGTGGGACTCATTACATTTGCATCACATACATAGCATTCTTTTTGTAAGATTTTGATGACACGTATTTTTATATTATTTGCATGTTTTATACTCTAACTTTGTGGTAGCCCTAATCGGAAGACCTACTGGGCGCGTTGATCTAACGCCCTATTTCTATCCTTAGAGGATGATGCAGAAAAGGAAAGGGAAAGGCAAAAGCTGGGGATTACGAGGAAAGCTAAGCATAGGAGCTTGGGCTTTTGATTGAATTTATTTATGGATCTTTTTATTTAAGTTTACATGGACATGTAATAACTTAGTTAATAATTGCTATGGTTTGGTATGGTTTGGAATGATTGATTAAGTTAAGATAACTTTGGAAAAGTGATAATGTACTTTGCTATCTAATAAAATGGAATAGTCGTACGTTCCATTATAATTCCGCAGTTAGATTTAATAATATTCCGCAAGTTTTACTTAGTACCGTATGTGAAATGTTTCACATGGACTTAGTCCATGCACATATGGGTTTGGCCAGTTAAGGGTCGGATTTTAGAAGTCCGGACTTAACTCGCGTCGTGACATCCCGCTCTTATCACACTTGTTTATATATATAAAAAAAAAATATACTCTGATTTTAGAGTGAAAAGGGCGGGGTGTTACACAGAGATCCAGATAAAACCAATATTATCACGGACGGATCTAGAAGGGAGCAGGGGGGGGGGGGCCATGGCCCCTCCAAAATTTTGAAAAAAACCATCTGTGTTACATGTGCATAAAGCTTCATCTCTATACAAATTTTATGATTATCGTCCCCAAACCAAAATCTAGCATATCATGTTCGGCCTCCTCAACTGTAGTTAACCTTCCAAATGTGAAATCAATTCCTATTATTCAACAACTAGTTATCCATATTGAATGGCAATCAGTCATCCAAATGCCAAACAACACCGTTGCTTTGCTAGCCTTCCAAAGAGCACTTTCAATTCCCATAATTTTGCAATTGGTTCTCATCATCCACATGACAATCTATATTCCATCTAAATGACAATTAGACTATGAGATAATTTCAGCATGGACATGAGTTAGATTAGTAGCATCTTGTTGTTGTACCTTTGGAAACCCTCCAAATCCATATACTAACTACATCTTGGTTCTAATTTCTTTTCTCATCCACATTCCAACAACAATAATCTCAAAGATTTAAAGCACAACACTACTATAGGAATATGTTCTTCACATACACGACACCTAAAGAGAACCAAGTTCAGTCTTTAAACTTTGTTTCCAGTCCAGATTTCCCCCCTGTTTCTACAACTTTGAGTTCTCTAACTGCTGAGTAGATTGGTGCTTGGAGCTACACTTTCTAAGCACCTAAAATGAGGCTCAATCAAATGACTCAGAGAACCAGAGAGGAGGAGAATAGAAGATTCAACATAGATGAATAAGAAGAAATGTATCATAGTGGTGAGTATATTTTTCTTAATGATAAATCTTAAAGGACTTTGAATAGTAAGTATTTGCAATAGTCATTGTAAATTTTTTTTTCAATATCAAACATCATAATTATAATTTTTATTTACTAATGGTGAGATTCTATGATAAAATTCTAAAGATAATCTAGGGGATATCTTCCTAAGTGTACAACTCTCATGTAGAGCATATGCTATGAAAAATCTAAATTTTTATCTTATTTTACTAATTAAATTAAATAATTTTTCCATTGAGTTCATCCTCATTGTTGCATTGATTGCAAAAGACATTAGGATTTATCCAGTGATGATATTTAATTCTCAAAAATTCAAAGGTTAGACTAATCTAATCAGATTTTGATTTGTGCAAAAAAAGGAAAGAAAATTTTGATCACTTTTACTTCTTTTTTTTAAAGTAACTTCATTAATCAAGAAAAGAAAGCAAAGGGAGCAAGTACAGGCCGCAAGCAACCCAAAAGGAAGAAAACAAGAAAAAACTCCCAAAAGTATATCAAGATATTCACAATCTCCGAAGAAAGCGAAACACTCTGACGAGCCAACTCATCGCCTCTGAGTTGGCCGAGCGAGGGGCCCAAGACACTGAATACCCAAAAGGCAGCATGCAAGACGAATTCTATCAATCTTATCAAGATAGCACCAAGGGCAAGGAGACCCCACAGCCCAACTGACCGATCTTAGAATCACCTTCTAAGACACTCCCAACAGCTCCTAACTCTTCCAACGCCAACACACCTCTTCTTAGAATCACTTTCCTTTTTTTCATTTCACTTTTTTTTTTTGGATAACGAGGGTATCCATCACTTGGTTCATGTCAGAGTAATCCAATCCTCTAACGTAATATGTGAAAGCATTCCCAAGAACAATTCTTCAATTAGCGTTGTGAATATGGTTTAGTGAGTTATAGATTTTGAATTAGTGCAGTTAGTCAAGACTTGATATTTAGTGGTCATGAGATAGTCCTTGGTCCCCTCAATAAGAAATTTTTGGGTCCACCACTAAATATTATTAACCAGCTTACTGTTTTTTCCCTTTTTTTTTGTATTAACCTGATTGGCACCTTGTACTCTATTTATTTGAGTAATCTTTCAGCAGAAACACAATAAACTCTCATTTTTCAATTTCTTCTTCTATCCAAAATAGCTAATGTTTTTGTAGGCAATGGCAAGAGAAGAGGTCTCGAAACATTCTTCATATAAAGCACATTCCATCAGTATCCAGAATAATTGTATATGAGAGGAGGGACGAAGAGAGAGGGGGGGTGGTTTGGGGCAGGGGGGCTCTTCATCTGTATATTCTTGGCATTAGAAAACCACTATTTATATGATACCAACATACGATTTATTAAGAATAATTAAACATGCAACATAGACAGATAACAACTTACTAAGGATATAAAAAAATTTAAAGATTCAAACTAAAGTTTGAATATTGTACCTCATATAGAGAGATAGATAGCTCTTAACCTTGCTATTCTGCATCAAAATTTCATCGAAGACAAGAAACATTGCCAGACCATCACCAAAGGAAGCAAATGCACTTTTGAATGTGACATTTTTTAGTGAATTGAATGCTCTAGTATTCACATCCCGTGATGAGTAAATGGAATCCATCTGTTGAAGCAAATTTCCCAGTACAGCACTCATCCTACATGTAATATCTGATAGTTCCATGAATAACGATAGAGAATGCCCAAATGCCTTCTGTGGTTTCCCTTCCAAAAGCATCTCCTGCTTACTTGACCGGTAACCAAACAAAAGAAGCTGTCTATATATATTTTTTGAGACCTACAAGAATTACACAAAAATGAGTTTGCATGATCTAGAATGTCCACAATACAGGTTGCAAAATACAAAATTAATCAATTTACACTGTTTGTATGAATACTATAAAAATTAAAAAAGAAGTGTGAACCATCAACGAACTACATGTGTTCTATACAGAACATAATATCTGTCAGTGTAATGTTTGGCATAGAATCTAAAGCCAATATTAATGCCATAGTGGATTGCCCATGTAAACATGATTGAATACTGGTATACTATGGAGTTAAAAAGAAGATTAGCAGAATAGTAGCATTGTCTCTAGTAGGTGGTTGTGGTCACTTTCTAAATAAGCTTATAGTTCTTTTTAATCAATGATTTCTTTGTATTAATAGTGATTCAAGGCCTTCAGCACAACACTTTCATGAGATTCTGCGAAAATGTTTTCCTACCAGCATTAACAATATACAATAGGGACTGCAGACAACTTGCACCAAATGACAAAAACAACTTGACTGGTGTTGGCCTGTGGCAAACATGTGAGTGTTTAGCTAACGCTTCCTGAAATTTTCTAAAAGTAAAGGTGTCATTAGAAGCAACAAAACAAGGAAAAAGAGAGATGTTTATCCACTCTTTGATGCTATTCAGTTGTGTGGAAACATATATCTGTTAGGTAACATGGGAAATTTTAGTACAAGTGTCTTATTCACCTCAGTTCTGCAAAGAATCCCAATGCCCTGTTTGGTAGCAGGAAATTCAAATGTGAAATTTGAATTTGTGGAATTTATAAAATTTTCTGAAGAATTTAATGCTTGATGAAATCAGAATTCTAAAGTAGGAATTATGACATCCCACACAATTCCAATTCTATGAGATTTATTATTCCCATTTGGAAGAGTTATTTTGAAATTCCAAAGCCTAAATAACTTAGATTATGGAAGTTTCATACTCCGGATAATAATCCCAGCCCCACTAAACACTGAAGTGAACAATTTCACCAAATTCCAGAATTAGCAGAATTTGATAATTTCGAAAGTTGGGGAATTATAAATTTTTCTGTAGCTCTAGAATAACACATTCAGGTGTGAATTTATAAATTTCCTGAAATTGGAAATATATAGAATTTCAAATTCCTCACTCAGCAATCCTGCCTTGGCCAAACATTGGTTTCAAGGAAAAAAAATAATAGCTACTAAAAATTCCAGGCCAGTCAAAACTCCTAATTTTCAAACTGTCGATAAAATGCTACAGAGAAGACAGAAGAGGATATGACAAGCTTACATATCGACAGAGCCTACGGATCTCAAAGCAGTCGTATGATAAAACAGTGAGAAATTTGGCAATGCCAACATTATCTGATTGAATGAGGGTCGATACATCTGAATGCTCCAGCGGCTCAACGTGGACATGGACCGGATCGGAACTGGAGCTGCCGATGTCGCTAGCGGAGAACGAGCCGTGAAGATCGTTGTCCCGGAACAGACTATTGAGGAGATGGTGACTTTGGGAGCGCCATGCGTCAACGAATCTTCGAAGCTTCTCTTGCTGTTCTTCAAGAGCCGCTGCCGAGAAAGAAAGAAGAAAACGATTCCTCTCAGTGTGAGGTCGAGAGAAATGAAAAGGGGCGAACAAAAAACTCTTACCAGACGCCATTGTCGATCTAATATATCTACTTCTCTTGCATTTCTTGGAATTTTAGGGTTTCCTTTGCGAAGGAGTGAAGGAAGTGAATTACAGAGGGCGAAAAATATGATGACTGAGGAAGAGGAAAGCAGAAAGATATGCTGCAGAAGTGCAGAGTGCAGAGTGCAGAGTGCAGACTGACTTCTAGTTCGTTCGCTGGCCGGCCCAGCTCGAGCCCGCTTGAAAACGCCCAGAATAATTGGGCTCATTTTCGGACCCTGACACTAAGCCTGATAAAAGGGCTCCAATTTGAATCGAACTTACGAAAGTTTAAAAAGAATAACTTTGTTTAAATAATATATACATGCTTACATATTTTATAAAAAATATATTTATTTAACATAAAGTATCCAAGTCCAACTTTAGTCCCAAGAAAATACAAACCCAATCTTATGTTGTAGGCAATGAGATCCAACACAAAAGTCGGTCCCATTATTCACACTATTGTACTAATAATTAATTATCATCATCACAATCAATTACATTTTCATCTATTACATGAGTCATCATCTTTCATATTTAAATAATTGATTCTATTACCAATAAATCAACCCAATCCAAATTTGAGAATATTTGAGCCAATAGTTGCAAGTGGATTCATGTCTTGAGCCCTTCCACAAATTGGATGTGAGCTGATAAATTTCAGACAAAGCCCAAGTCAAGGTCCATGTGGTCTTTAATCTAAAACCCTGTTTTTAATGTTAAGAAATAATTAAGACGTAGAAGAACTAATGATAATAAATTCAGGTTCTGACTATTCATTACTTCATTAAAAAAAAAACTCTACATTTTAAATTTTCAAATATGCGACATGACTTAATTAGAGTCGAGTCTCTCACACCTTATATTTATGTCTGAGATTTTCGTGCATGCATGTTAGTATGCTTTGCATGTGCATCTATTTTGCAAATGTTTTGCACAAATTAAATAATGGTACATTGATATTAATAGCATGTGTAGGGTGCAGACACCCAATGTTTCCGGGTCAGAAAACCAGCCTAAAAAAGGCTTTGGATTTATTTATTGAAAAATTAAAAAGCATATTAATAAAAATATTGTGGGTGGTCATCCTAACACGAGAAGACTTTTTTAGGAGACACGGATTTTCTAGATTTTTGCCCCTATCCATCCGTACAGATTTTAGTGAACTTTCAAAAATCGGTTTACTTTCCAGTGAATCGGTGCACCAACCGAATCACTTGAAATGAAAATTTGACGAAAGTGATCTGATTGGTGTAACGACTCAAGAAATCGGTGTCACAGAACATTTAATGTCTGGCCCACATTTCAAACTCTACTGATTCTTAATTCTTAAAAATATTAATAAAATATTTTCCTAATTTTTTTATTAATTTTTTTTTCATAAGAAAACATTAGAATTTTTTTTTTATTGAATTCAATAGAGAATGATTTTTACCTATATTTTCAAAAAATACATGTCGGCAAAGGTCCAGACTAAAAAAATTCCGCTAATATTTGAATATTAGAGTAATTTGCCTCTACAATGACTATACTTTCTCCGTAGACTCCCCAACCGTCTATGAATTTGACTCTCACACTGTTCGACCTTCAGTTACAACCCATCCGGCTAACCTCACGGACTTGTAAAGGTGGATAAACTTAAATCTTTAAAGCACTAAATAAATTATCAAAGTTAATTTTTAATAATCATCTTATTTAAATAAAAAAAAATTACAACAAATCTGTCCCCTGGCCCAATTTATCAGTATTTTATTTTTAATATATCATGTAGAACCCTTAGATGTGGAAGTTATAATAGCAAACATTTTAAATTTTGACATACTCTTGTAACTCACCTTGCTTGCTAAAATTTTAAATCACCTTGCTTGCTAAATCATATGATCTCCATTACATGAGTCTAAAATTTCTCAAAGAAGAAATAAATTTAGTATTAACGAATTAAGATGAATAGTTTTTTAAATTTTATAGAGGCCTTTTTAGAAAAAATATTCCAAAAAGAATAGTACTCGATTTGCAAAATATAAATATATATACCATCGTTCTATTTAAAAAAATTAATGAATAATTCAAATTAAAAAAAAAAAAACAAACTTTATATTATTGTTTAAATCATCTTTGTCATTAAAAGTTTACACAATACATTAGAAAATTGACATTTGAGCAATATGAGTGTAATTATATAAGATGGTTGACTGGGTACTTAAAGTAAACGTTAAGATGGTTGACTGGGTAATTACAAAAGCACAAACCAATAATTTCTCCTTTGGCATCAATTTCCAAATTTTGCTTCTTACAGAATTAAGACAACATTCCCATCAATGGTCTGGACTTTTGCCTAGAGCTGGAGGGGCCCACTGGATCTATTGCTTATGGTTGGAACCAATTCCACAAAGCTAGATTCGGCCCATGGGCCTATAGGATCGAAACCGTTCATCAAGTGGTTGACACTCGGTAGACTGAGTTTCAGTTGAGTCCAAAATCAATGTCATTGGTATGGACATTGGACTAAACTTGGTGGGGCCCCACTAGATCTACCCTCTCGGTTTGTTCGGCATATTGACGTATAAGATCCAAACTGGCCACTGAGTGGGTCTAAGGTTTCGAATATCTCGCTCAATAAAGTGAGTTCGAGTCGAATCTAAGTCAGTGTTATTGGTCTGAACTAGACCTGGTGGAGCCCCACTAGATCTATTGGCTCTTGGGTGGACCCAACCCCAAAAAACCAGCATTGACCCATGAGCCTATAGGATCCAAACGGATCTATCAAGTAAGGCTAAGGTTTTGCCTATCGCACTCGGTAAACTGAGTCCTAGTCACCGTCTCTAGTTTGGACTAGACCTTGTGTGGCCAACTAGATCTACTGCTCCTGATTGGATCTGATCTAAACCGTCCACCAAGAGAGGTGAATGTTTGGAGTTCGACCAAAACATGATGGGGCCCACTAGATTCGGTCCATGGACCTATAACTCTATAAAATCTAAACCTTCTATTCACTAGGGACTGAGATCTTAAATATCACATTTCGAAGACCGAGTCCAAGTCAAAATCCCAGTTTCCCATCGGAGGCCACTAGATCTACTGCTCTTGGGTGGATCCAATTCCACAAAATTAGCCATTATGTCAATAAGATTCATATCGTCTCTAAAGTGGGCTAACCTTTTTAATATCGTGCTCAATAGACCAAGTCTGAAGCGATTCAAGTTAGAGAAAAATCAGCTCAAGATTACTAAAAATTGGACAACCGAGTAATCTAGTAATTAAATTTTAAAAAACTTAAAAATAAATAAATAAATAAATTATTGTATCAATATAAACTATCCCTCACACAAAAGAAAAAAGAAAATCATAGAGACATGACTTAATTACTCAATTGAGATTTTCACTTTTATACAATATATATTAGTCATCTCATCAAATGTTATATTTGTGCAAGTGTAGACCACTCTAAATTTGGATTTTCCACCGAGTCAAATACAGGATTTCTTAATTAGTCTACAAATAGAATATAATATAATTAAAAATTTAAAAATAATAACATTTCAATTGTCCATACACTCATCTGCTGTATTTAAAATGAGAGCCTCCTAAATTAAATACTCTCTTCCGTCCTATTTTAGTTGTGTCATTTGAAATATTTATATTTTTTAAGGAACTCTCTATATAAGACTAGCACTCCATTTGATGTCATCTATTTTTAACACATTTTATACTACTCCAATATAAATGAGACAAATATTTTGAGATAATTTCAAAATTCATATAAGACAATTAATTTGGGAGAGAGGGAGTATGAATGTAGAACAAGTTTTAGAATAATTGAATTGCCAAGTGTAAGTTTCAGAATCGATACTTTAATTTTTATGGTAGGTCTCATTGCCACTGTACCCTTGTGGGGATACTTTTTTTTTCTACAGAAAAAAAAAAATGACACTACTTTAAGATCACATTTGTCAGATCTTCACTCAAACAGTAAACAATTACAAGTCAACAGTCAACATGTAGCCATCCCCATTTTTTTACTGTTTTTCTCTATAATATAAGTTCTCTCTATTACCGCTATAAAAGGGCAAAAAAACTTCACAATTCCAACAAAACTGCTCCACCTGAACAACTCATTTAATCTAAGATGTTAATCATGAGCATTGCCTTGTCTTAGAAACTACACCAATTCCTCCCTCCCCCCAAACAAACCAAACAGCAACCATGGGAACCAGTTTCTAACATAAGCTGGCCTTTATGGGTTATGCCTCTTCATGGGCTCTCTATTTTGGGAAAAGTGGACACAGGTATCTTGTGTATAACCGATGCCACATGGCTCAACTCCAACGACGCTTCCACAAAGCCCACTTCCCTCCAGCAACACACCTTCCTTTTCCTGTTCTGTTCCTTATCATCTCTTCAAGTGCACAAGGTATTTAGGCTCACCTCAATCCTTTGGTGTTTAGAAAGAGGAGAAATAGAAAAGAGTTCTCCTGCATGATATATCAACTTATTTTGGGAAATATGAACTTATTTTGGGAAAAGTAGAATTCAAAGTCGATCTCAGATAGATGAGATTTTTGCTTTAATGACGATGATGACTGCAAGTTTATCACTGAAACCCTATATTCACTGCTTTTTGTGTATGCACCACTCAGCCAAGTCCTGATAATTGATTGAAACCAGTTTGAAGGCGTTATGGACCAATCCTCTAACCCCTCTTTCAGGTTTTTCCGACACATGGAGTACTGTGGCTTTTCTTGGCTGGTGTTTAGCATGTATATCTTTTCCTTTTTTGAAAGCGTTAGCATGCCGTTTTGAATGATTTATGGGCCTGATCTGGAACTACGCAGTCAGTTTTGGACCAGTATTAAGGAGTCCTAGGAATAGCAATTGGTTAATTTTGATCTGTTTGTTTGATTGTATTCTCAAACCCATGCTCAGGACTGGTTACTGTCACATTTCAGATGTATGTTTAATTGGATTGACACTATTCTGCTCATCATTCCAGTCTATTTGTTATGTACTTGGTTTACATTATTGCTGGATTATCTCTTGTTTGAAACTAGAGTTAAACGATGGCAGGCTTGTCGTTGGGTAGAAAAATAAAAATCAAGAAGCATAGAAAAAAAGGCCGAAGAAATAAGAAAGTAGGGAAAATAAAGGAAAGAGAAGAAGACAAAAGAAGGGAAAAGAACTATAAAATAAGAAAATGAAGAAATGTATTAAAAATAAGAAAAAATCCTAATAAATAAGAAAGGTGAACATCTTTTGAGAAAAAATCTAAAACGTTTGGGTAAAAAGAAAAAAAAAAAAAACAAAGAGAGATTACACCCCAAATGACCCAAAACCTCTACAGAAGAAAAGGCTAGTGTTGCGGACTTCTAGATTGAACTCACGAATTGCCCGTGATGCACTTGAACAACACCTGGCTTGTTAAACAAGTCAGCCTTCCTCACTTAAATACTCAAAACCAACTTCACTCAAACTCTCGCTCAGACAAGCACAAGAACATACTTGGAAGAATGAGAACTTGTATTGCACTAAAGAGATTACAATTTTGGGGAGTGGGTTGCAAATGAGTACCTCACCCCTATTTATACTACAAGCCAAGGGAATGAATGGCTAAGATGATGCCACATGGCAATCATCCAATGGCTATGGAGAATTCTAGAAACTTCTACCATATTATACAAATTCCTACACTCCAAGAATCATCTAGAAGCTTTCTAGACCCTACTTCTTCCATAAGCTTCTAGAATATTCCAGAGTATTTTACAAGACTTCACACACTTTTACACAATTCTAGAATCTTTTAGAGAACTTCAGAATTCTCTAGAGTCTTTTAGAGTCTTCTTGAACTATCTAGAATCTTCCGGAACCTTCCGGATTCTTCTAGAATGTTCCAGGGTCATTCTCGAACATTCCGGACCATTTTAGGTCATTCAGGAAAGTTCTACAATGTACATGTAATCTCTTATAGATATAGATTATAAGATAACTAGGTTGGGTGAATCTTTTGGTATAACACTAGGCAGTCAAAGTAAACAATTACAAACCCAAAACCCTAGTAAAAAAGGAAACCCAAAAAAATCTCCTGAGAGAAGAGAAACACAGGAAGAGAAAATTATAAAAAACAAGAGCAGATTCCAAGAGTGGAGAAAATGTTGTACTGTCTCCCAAGAGGTGGTACCAATGTGGTGATTTCAATGTCGTATTTGCAGTGAAGTCATGCACAGAAAATTATCAGAAAGTAAATAATAATAAAAAATAAATTTGGGTAGAGAGAATGAAGAACAAAGGGAAAAAAAGAACCTGCGATAGTAGATCTGATGTAGGAAAGGAGATTCTAAAGGGCATAGCAGACTCCGGCCTGAGCAGCAAGATGAAGGACGTGGGTGAAGGGGACAATATCGAAGAGCTTCAATAGGATGGGAGCATTGAGATCGGCTTCCACGATGAAGATTCCGTCCTTTCGGAGCAGATCTTGGCGAGACGGATCGTAGTACGAGTTGAAGTTGTCGAGGCCCAAGACGCTGTCTCCCCGCCGTTTGAGAACCAGAGAGCAGTGGGACCCCACGAAGCCGGCCGCGCCCGTTACGAGGACGGAGAACCCGTGGGGTCTGCGCGGGGTGGAGGACTGGCGGACCTGCTTCTCCTAGGCTTGACTCAATCATCCCAAGGAGAGAAGGTGGCGAAGATGGTCGGTGGAGGAGTAGTAGGAAATCATCGTTCCCAGTAGGCGGGAAGAGGCAATAGAGACAACTGTCTCCTGATCGAGGCCATAGAGACAATTGTCTCTCCTTATTATAAGAGGAGTGAGAGAGCCGTTGATATCTACTGCCTCTGAACCAGATCGAACCGCAGTCTAACCTGAGGTTCGATTCTGATTGAGAACCTGGCTCTAGGGTCAAAACCGCAAAAGCAAGATGAACGACGTAGGTGAAGGAGACGATATCAAAGAGCTTCGATAGGATGGGAGCATCGTTGAGATCGGCTTGCCACGATGAAAATTTTGTCCTTTCGGAGCAGATCATAGTACGAGTTGAAGTTGTGAGGCACAAGACGCTGTCTCTCCACCGTTTGAGAGGCAGAGAGCAGTGGGACCCCATGAAGCTGGACGCGCCCGTTACGAGGATGGAGAACCCGTAGAGTTCGCGCGGGGTAAATAAATATCAACATATCTCTTCATAAAAATTATAATTATTATTTTTTATATTATATAAATTTAATAAAAATAGTAATTCTCATAAAATTGTTAATATGTCAGTTTACCCCTACTCAAGGGTAACCCCTATAAAAATTTACCTTACTCAAATGCATCACGTTGAAAATGTTGCAAAAATTTTATTTTTATATTATATAGATTTAATAAAATTATTAATTCTCATAAAATTGTTAATATGTTAGTCTACCCCTACGTACAATTACCCCTACTCAAGGGTAACCTCTGTAAAAATTTACCCCTCACCCAAATGCATCACGTTGAAAATGTTATAAAATTTTACTTTTATATTATATAGATTTAATGAAATTATTAATTCTCATAAAATTGTTAATATGTCAGTTTACCCCTATTCAAAGGTAACCCCTGTAAAAATATACCCCTCACCCAAACGCATCATGTTGAAAATGTTGTAAAAAAATTATTTTTATATATAGATCTAATAAAATTATTAATTCTCATAAAATTGTTAATATGTCAATTTACTCCTACTTCCAATTACCCCTAATCAAGGGTAACCCCTGTAAAAATTTACCCCTCACCCAAATGCATCACGTTAAAAATGTTGCAGAAATTTTATTTTTATATTATATAGATTTAATAAAATTATTAATTCTTATAAAATTGTTAACATGTCAATTTACCCTACTCAAGGGTAACCCTTGTAAAAATGTACCCCTCATCCAAATGCATCACATTGAAAATGTTGCAGAAATTTTATTTTTATATTATATAGATTTAATAAAATTATTAATTCTCATAGAATTGTTAATATGTCAGTTTACCCCTATTCAAGGGTAACCCCTGTAAAAATTTACCACTCATCCAAATGCATCACGTTGAAAATGTTGCATAAATTTTATTTTTATATTATATAGATTTAATAAAATTATTATTCTCATAAAATTATTAATATGTCAGTTTACCGCTATTTACAATTACCCCTACTCAATGGTAACTCCTGTAGAAATTTACCCCTCATCTAAATGCATCACGTTGAAAATGTTGCAAAAATTTTATTTTTATATTATATAGATTTAATAAAATTACTAATTCTCATAAAATTGTGAATATGTCAGTTTACCCCTGCTTACAATTACCCTTACTCAAGGGTAACGCCTGTAAAAATTTACCCCTCTACCCAAAGGCATCATTTTTTTTTGAAAGGTTAAAATTTCATTAAAAGAACAAGAATACAAAAGATAATAAGAGAAGAGTACAAATGGGGCCTAAGAGGTATAGACCAACAAAAACTACCAAATTACAAACACCCAAAGAAACCAAAGCAAAAATAAAAGCACAAAGACTATCCACCCGATATGTGAAAAGTACCCCTTATAGTTCCATCTACACCATTCTTCTCAAAAAAGTCCGCCACCCCATTAGCTGAGCGGCTAACGAGCGAGAACGAAACCTCCATTGACGCCACTAACCCCTTTATCTCCCGTATCAAAGTAGCAAGCCTCCACGGAGGACGCTTCTCCCCTTTAGCCCATCTAATGGCATTGGCGGAATCGCTCTCAACTACTAATTTCACCCCCTCTAAAACAGACCCTAAGGATAAGGCTCTCCGTATACCAAGAAGTTCTGCCTCATTAGATTCTTTAGACCCCACAGATTCTGAAAAGACAACAATAATGGAACCCAAATGGTCTCGAAGAACGCCCCCAATACCAGCCGGACCCGGTTTACCTTTCGAGGCCCCATCCACATTAAACTTAAAAACACCACAAGCCGGAGGAGACCACTCAACCTTCGTCCTTACTTTCCTCGGTCTATTCTTTAAGCAACCCTCCTATGCTTGGAATAAATCATTGGCTTTAATGTCCTTGAATTCCTTATTAGCACAGAGTCAACTACATAATCTCCACTTCGCCTTATGAGAGATACCATTAAAATCCGCCTTCAACCCTTCGAAGACCCTTAAATTCCTTTCCTTCCAAATTGACCATACTACCACGGAGGGAATCAAGTTCCAAGCAAGCTTCTTCTTATCTCTCAATCCAGACATGAGCCAGTATTCCATAACCCCTTCCAACGCTCAAGGACAAATCCAAGATACTCCCATAAGCTCCAAGAAAAAACTCCAAAGTCTCCACGTCACTGGGCATGTGACTAGGAGGTGATCGATAGACTCGTCCTCCAGCTCGCAGAGTGGGCACTTAGTATCACCCTCCTCCAATAATAGACCTCTTCTCATAAGTTCCACTCTAGTCAAAATCTTCTTCTTCATACAACACCAAGTAAACATTTGGACTCTAGGGGGAGCCAAGGATTTCCAGATAAGAGTCTTCGAGATCACATGACCAATCATGCTGTGGGAAACTGCCTCAACTAAGGATTTGACTGAAAAAAGACCAGACGAGTCTCCCGTCCAAACAAGGTCATCATCGCAGTCTAAGTTCATCGGAAAATCTTTCAACATCACTTTTAGATCATTTAAGCTTTCAACCTCAAAACCTCTAAGGTCTCTCCTAAAATCAAAATGCCACAACCCCCCTTGATTGTTAGCACAAAATACATCTTCCACTAGAACCTGCTTATTCCTAGAAGCTCTAAATAATCTAGAGAATCTCTCTTTCAAGGGCGTATCCCCTAGCCACACATCTTCCCAGAAGAAAGTCCGGTTGCCTTTACCAACCAAAAGGCGCAAGTGATTTCTGAACAAAACCCCCACCTGTGATCTACCCTGACAGATCCTCCACCATGCTTTAAGTGTTTGGGAGCCTGATCTATCCACTTCTTCCCCTAAGCTCCACTTATTGACACTTGAAGTACCGTATTTCGCCTTCAAAATTTTGACCCATAAAGCGTTCCTTTCCATGCCAAAACGCCAACCCCATTTGCACAGTAAAGCTTCATTCCTTATTTGAATGGGGACTATGTCTAAACCACCTTTGGACTTAGGCATGGTAACTTCCGGCCAACCCACTAAGTGTACTTTCCTTTTTTCTTCTTTATCCCCCCAAAGAAAACTTCTGAATAATTTTTCCACTGTTTTGGCCACCCCTTTAGGGATTTGAAAGAGGGACAGGAAATAGGTTGGGAGGTTGACTAAAACTGATTTAATGAGAGTCAATCTGCCCCCCAAAGAAAGGAATTTCTTATTCCAACCCACTAATCTCCTCTCGATTTTTTCAATAACCGGAGTCCAGAATTTCTTGAGTCTAGGATTACCCCCCACTGGAAGGCCAAGATACAAAAAAGGTAGCTTACCCTCACCACAGCCTACTTCACTAGCCCACTTCCAGCGTCCGAGCTCTCCAAACCTACCCCTATTAATGTACTCTTTCCTAAATTAATCTGAAGCCCAGACACCAATTCATGTTGAAAATGTTGTAAATTTTTTTTTTATATTTTATAGATTTAATATAATTATTAATTCTCATAAAATTGTTAATATGTCAGTTTACCTCTACTTACAATTACCCATACTCAAGGGTAACCCCTGTAAAAATTTACCCCTTACCCAAATGCATCACGTTGAAAATGTTGACACA
This sequence comes from Chimonanthus salicifolius, assembly GCA_013350335.1. NCBI lineage: Eukaryota > Viridiplantae > Streptophyta > Magnoliopsida > Laurales > Calycanthaceae > Chimonanthus > Chimonanthus salicifolius. Next base: position 62,549,842 of record CM023539.1, read on the forward strand.
TTTTTAAAATAATCTTCTAACAAAATAAATTGTTAATTACCCTGAAAGAGATTATCATGAATCTCAAACTTTTTCATAATTTTGAGACCCTATCGAAATTTCGACAGAATCACTCCTTAAAAATAGAACATTTTGACACATACGTTTCAGAAAATTATATAATATATAATTGAAAAATAGAGGAAGGCACGGGATAAATAGGGGAAAGGTTTCCTTAAAAAATAAAAATAAATAAAAAATCACTATTATTATTTTAAATTTCAATAAATGAATAAAAAAATTCTTCATATCTCTTCATAAAAAAATATAATTTGTTGTTTGGTGATATGAAATTTATCAAATGAAAATAATGGAGTGCTTTTAAAAAAAAAAAAAGAGCCAAATACTCACCAAAATAAATAAATAAATAAAATGTAAAAAAAAAAAAAAAAAAACTCATGAAAGAGCAAAAGGGAGGGTAAGGAGGGGTATTTAAAAATGAATACCCCAAGCCCCATGGGGTATTCAAAATGGTGACTAGAGGGGTAAAAATTCAAATTTTTACTACTCTTACCCCTTGTTACCAAATGAGGGTAATAAGGGGTAACCTCTTACCCCATCCAAACGCAGCCAAGGTGGCGAGGATAGTCGGTGGAGAAGTAGTAGGAAATCACCGTTCCCAGAGATGAGACGAGAGGAGAGAGAAATGGTGTCTGAAACAATTTTATTAGAACTGGACCGAACCGTGGAGTTCGGATCTAGTTGAAAACCGGTTGTGGGTCAAAATCATAGAAAATCGGTCAGAACCGCGGTTTTCTACGGTTTTTACCCACAAACCGTGAGCCGCGGATCGCTGCTCACAAATATTGAATTTTTTTATTTTTTATTTTTTTAAAAAAAAAATTTCCTTCCAAAACTAAATTAGAAAATATATATATATATATATATATATATATATATATATGAAATATAAATATTTATTACCATTTCTATCACATATTTTTCACCGTTTTAATATATTATTTAGAATTTAAATGTTATTTTTAATATTTATATTAATGTTACTGGTAAAAGATAGCTTACTTAATTTTATATGTAATATTTATATTATATTACTACTTGACTGGCTTTGACCGACTTTTACGGACTTTGACCGCAGTAAAACCCGGTTGAATCCAAGATGCCTCGAATACGGTTCGTTAGACTGTCCGGTTCTGATAACATTGGTCTGAAGTAAAAGTTCATTTTTAACCAAAATTTTATTTCATGACATATCTTATAGAAAAAGTGACAACGGTGATGTAAAGATTAATTTTATTAATTTTTTCATTTAATTCTCTTATTCCATAATTTAAATTTTTTAAATTAATAACTTTTATTTATTAAAAATTAAAATATCAAAATAAAATGATTGTGATGTCACTTTATAACAAAATTTTACATGTTTCGTATCTTTAATCACCTATTAAATATACTAAAAGAGACTTTATTTAAATTTTATTTATTAAAACTTTCAAACAAGACATGTTATCAAATGGATCTTGAATTCACATAGTTAAGTATGAGGTAAATAGATGCAATATTTACGAAATTTTATCTTCATTTGGTCATTCTATCATTTAATCTTAAATTTGAAAAAATTAATTACCTATATTCATCAAAACTTTAAATGTCAGTATTTTTTTTTTGAGCGGTAATAAGTATAAATATATTAAAAGAACAAGAAAGAAGATACAAAGGATGGCATCAATGGATCTAAAATACTAAGACCCAAAGAAAACCAAAGAAGAAGAGAAAAGAATATAACCCCTACCAAAATACAGATGCGCCAACATCACAAGACACCACCCCAATTCAGAAATCTGGCAACCCTATCTGCACAACACGAAATTAAAAGAAAGAAATCACCAAAAATTCTAACTCCCAAAGACGCCATCCAGACACCACTCCCAAAGACGCCAACCAGACACCAACAAAAGAGCAACAACCACTCCTCATATGTAGTCGACCGAGACCCCAAAAATTAAGACCCCATAAAACCTAATTAGAAATGTCATTTGGAAACTCGTCGAACTCCCAATCTCTTTCGTAGCCTAACCTGTTCGCTACGATGAATAGGACTAGTAATTCTTTTCCTTTTGGAAGAGAAGGAAATCAAAGCTTTGTCCCTGACCTCTATCGCCTGAATGTCAGAAATAGCTAGGTCGCTATTATTAAAAGCGATCCCCAACTTTTTATCTATCTCTAAGATTGTTTTACCGTCGTTTTCCGAGTAACCCCTATCCTTTAGAGATTTTAAAGCATCATTCTCAAGTCCATGAACAGGTACCGAATCAATAAATGAAGAAGAACTGTCATCCTCATGTTGAAATTGTAAGTCATCAGACTCCTTTTCTGATCTCGAAAGAGTCAGATCCTCAAGAAGAACTGATTGAGAGTGCTCAGTCGCCTGCTGTTGTTCCAACTGGTTAAATGTCAGTATTATGTAGTTTGAATTATCAATTGGCACTAAATTTTATATAAATTATATTTATGTAATCTCCTATTCAATAAGTCTAATTATAAGAGACTCATCAATCATTTGATGACATCTTTGGGAGGCTCACTCGGTGTTTCTCATTGACCTAACACGTATTTGTATGGCAGATGATTTATTTAATGAAAATATTTTTAGAAAGTGTAACTAACCTAACTTTTCTTTTTAAGCATACAAAATCGGAATGCCCCTTATTTATGAATTTTTAGAAATTGAATGACACAAATTAAAATTTTATTTTAAAGTATCTTGCGATTTTTCACAGGTAAATTCACAAAATTAAATAAATATTTTATTATCATCATCATTACACTTCAAGAGTCCATCTATCTTTGTTGATACAAAATAAAAAATTTGTCTAATTAGTTGTGTATAATAATTTAATTTAAACCTACAGCAAAGCTTATGACCAACTAACAATCCTATCTATTTAATCAAATAAATGAAGATATTTAATCAAAGATATTGAATCCTATCTATTTAATCAAATAAATGAAGATATTTAATCAAAGATATTGAATCCTATCTATTTAATCAAATAAATGAAGATATTTAATCAAAAATATTGGCGATATGGCCAATATCAGTCTAGCCGGTTTTTCAACCCAAGCTTCAAATTTCACCGAAATATAGACCCCTCAATGGCTGAAAATTTTTCAGTTGACATTTTGGCTATTTTAGCCCATTTCGGACCCCATTTTTTTTTTTTTAAAAAAAAAAAAGTTACTGCATTAAAACGGAGAGATCTCTCCTTGTCTCACCTTACAAATTTAAGTCCCTAATGAAAGGACATCATAAAGAATGTGAAAAAAGTTGATGTAATGAGTTTAAGTATGTAACAAGTTCAGGTACAGGAGAGAAGCACATATATAAATATATATTAACATCTCTATTTTATAAGCTATTTTTCTTCAAAGAACTCTATTATAAAGTACTCAACAATCTAATATGTTATTTTTTATCCCTTTTCTCATGTAACAATTTAATATGTCATTTTTTATCCTTTCCCTCATGTAACAATCTAATATGTCATTTTTTATCCTTTCTCCTCATGTTTTTGAAGGTCGGTCTCTTCTTCTAATAACTTCAATATGCAACTTCTCCATGCAATACAATGAGGTTGCGCTTGTCTTCTATTAATATAACCAAAATATTTCCAATGAGTTTCTCTCAATTTGACATATGAAACGCCCACTCCCAACTTTTAGAACGCAACTGACATATGAAACGCCCACTCCCAACTTTTAGAACGCAACCCAGTTGAAATGCTAAGCAATAAGCAAAAGTATCATGAAACATGAATACTCGTATCAATTGCCATGAAGCCACAGAACAAAGTCTATCAATTTTTACAGGTTTGCAACAGCTAAAATACATTGGGAAGCGACCATAATCCACACTAGAAGTAAAACTTGACATGCCAACTCAATCGGGTGAAAGGGAAGACCTAAAGTTTACAATAGATATGACAATCAAACAGCTTGTGGAAACATTTAAATAAAATCGGTAACGTTACAGAGCTGGAGTTAATCATGCACGTCACTGGTTTGGCAGAAAATGCTCCCAATAAACTTTGGGGTTCAATCCATTCAGTGTCCACCAGAACACACTCAAATTTGTCATGCAGGGAGGACTTCCAGTGATCAGTCATCCTCTAATGCTACCCAAACCATCCTACAAACAAGACATCAATCAAATTAAATAATTGTGCATTGAATTTTTCCTATTGCAAGAAGTGTTCACATCACGCACCAGAATATTGAGAGGAAGAGGATGGTAATAAGATAGACAAGCTTAAAAAGTCGCTGCTTCTTTTCCCAGCTGAGCATGTTAAATATCTCAGTCACATCTACCAAGTGCTTCCTTTGGAGATACCTGACAAATCAATGTAGAAACCGAATTGAGCACATGCAGAGTCTTCAAAGCCCATTCAATGCATGAAACACAGCTCTAGAAATGAGAGATGCCATAATGTTCCGTGGATATTGAGAAAGAATCGGGGCATATCTGGATGTACCCCAAAATCAAGACATGTTACTTTTGACTAAGAGTGGTAGCCCATCCCGCTTCATTGGGATGGTGCAGTTGGAAAAATGCTAGGTGGAATATTTATGTGACAAATCAATGCCTACTAACCAATGTGAGCAGCCATCTGTTTGATCATTTTATCACATTTAAGGACCACAATTAGACATTAAACAACACACTGTTTTGAAACTTCGCTAGTGCAATATTAGGCGATTTAGACAACAACTTCGCTAGTTACAAAATCATCTGCAGATGAGGTATCATGAAATTAGAATGAGAAAAAAAGAAGAATGATAATTACAACAAGAAAATTAATCCAGGATAGCTTCCTTTTCTTTTCTTTTCGTCTCCCCGAAAGTTAAAGGGTTAAATCCAACTTCACCAAAAAAGGGCTACTAGTTTAAAGATGGAAAACATAGGAGACTCACATAAGACACATGAAAAAGTGAGTGGTGTGGGGTCCAGCTCCACAAAACCCAAGCAGAGCTGTGGATAAGCAATCATTCAAGAAAAAGGGTCTGTGGATAAGCCTATCTGCACCGGTAGTCACTTATAGCTATCTAAAATGAGGCCACAGAGTGAACCACTCCAGGTTTTAGTGACTCATTTCAGCCTTTCATTTAATGTCCCTAGATTAGATGACTAGAAATACCCAATGAAGTTGAATTGTGGTAAAATACTAATCCACAGCCCCTGCTTGGGTCTGACAGGGTTAGGTAAACCACATCCACTCCCATGAGCCATGCTTCCAAGATCCAAGGTCAAGAGCTTGAGTTATTTTTAAGAGTTCTAAATCAGATAAGATTAGTCAAATAAATTTGTTTGGAGGTATGCCTATATATGGCAAATTGGGGATGTTTTAACAACAGTAAGGATGGAGTTAATTCTTTCATTGAGTAACCTTCTCTGAGATTTCTCCCCCGTGCCCATTTTTGCATATCGAAGCTGTGGTATCTTGAAATTTCAGACCCTAGAGTCACTTAGCATATACAGACATTCCACTCAGAATCATCTAAGAAATTGTCTAATGGACCCTACCAAAATATGATAAATTGGTGGGAAATATAGGAGCTCTTGGAGCAAGATAAACTTCACTGACTTATGATCTTAAGGACAATAAGCACCATCATATCTTGGAATGTATAGCATTTGAAATAGCTTGATTCAGAAAGTATTGGCTGCTTGGAGGACTGTTCTCGTAATAGGAGCTATTGGAGAATGGAAGCCATTAGTCAATTGCATGAGGCCAAGCACCAGGTCTGGGTGGTATTCCAATAGCATCCTTGAAACTTTTTCTTGATGCAGCTTAGGATTTCCCTCAAAAGCTCTTTAGAAGAATCATTTTGAGCTATAGGAGGGAAATAAGGCAAGAAGATTCTCCATCCCCCTTCTTATTTGTCTTGGTAGCAGATCTAAGCTCAATGATGTCATAAGCACCTCAAGTACGCCATTAAGAAGTTTCAGGATTGAACACTATAAATGTGAAGTTCTGGGGGGATTAACGTTGACTCGTTGAGCAAGGCATACTGTTGACACAGTGGATGTTATCACAAGAGTTTGGAAACTAAACAACATCTTATCTTTGGCCTGCACCATCATCATCAACAACAGCCAGTGATCCCATCTATCGGAGATCAGCTTCATGAGTTTTTCTTATCCAATTAACCTTATCATGAACCATACCATCAGTCACTTCACAGTCAAACATGTCCTTTTTTATCCCTTCCCTCCATGTTTTCGAAGTCGCCTTTTCTTGGCCTGCCTTTTTTCGTATTTTAGGATTGTCTTTTTATCATTGAAAGATATTGCTGGGGCAGGTGCATCTCTTTGGAAAGTAGGATAAACCTCATCAAGGCTATTCATTTAGTATATCCAGTGATTTTTGCAACACAAAGATTGCAAATTTGCGTCATGCTACTATTTAGAGAAAAAACAAAGAGATCTTTGGGATGACTCCACCATCATCATCATCACATCCGTTATCCCAACAGATCTTTGGAATAATTATGATGGCAGGAAGGAAATATCACCTGGTGGAATGATAATTAGGTTTGCGAACCATCCACGACGATTGTTTGGGCCTTTGTACCAATTAAGTTTACATTGCCATACTTGACAAGTGACTATGGAGATGAGGAATGGCCAACGTAGATTATGGGAAGAGCTCCTCTTGCAGAAATTGTGGTTTCATGAAAGAGCCCAGTTTGTCCTTGAAGCTGCAAGATCTTCTAGCATGTGAAAGGAATCATAAACATAGCTAAAATTCCAATAACCATGTGCATATGTCAGGTATAGGGTACAGGAGTGTGACAAGATGTGATTGGGGAAGGAGATTTAGGTGGATAACTCTCCATTGCACCAAAAGGTTTCCATATCTCCATGCCATAATGTCCATGAGGCAGTATGGCATCATATTTAGAAACGTCATGGAGCTAACAATATGGATACTCATGCTTAGGCTGAATATAACTAATAACAAGATATTGCAGTTATGTCTCTACTGTTGATTTGTATATATTGCAGCCATCGTCTCTACTGTATACTGTTGATTTGTCTACATGTTAGACGAAGTGATTACAAGTTAGGCACCAGATGGCAAAGGTACATTCTCTATTAAATCACATTTTGCCACTAGACTGCAATGGATTCATTTGATCTCCCCTTCTATATAGAATGCAAAAGCCCCCTCAAAAGTCAAGGCATTTTCATCACTTTAAAAGCCTTGATATTTTGTTGAACCATTCGGCTAGATAAGATCCTTATAAAGGACCACCTCTGAACCAGTATTTGAGCAGTAAGCAATTAAATTTTTTTTTTTTTTTTTCAAAGATAGTAAGCAATTAAATTTTGAAAGCATGCTATAGTTAATAGTAGCTTATATCTTATGGGTCTCAAAGCACAGACTAGTCTTCTGAATCTTTTCAGGGCTAAATAAGCTGTGCTAAAATCTCCACTGGAGTATGTTAAAAGCAAGCAGGTAGGGTTCGGTTAGGTTACAAAACAATGAAGATTGTCACTGTTGCAATTCTTTCAGCAATCCAATATATAGTCTTCTTTAGTGCTATCTTTGGATTGAGGAGGGAGTCTGAAGGGGTGTAGATGAAAATAGTCCAAAGAGATGAGAAAAGAAAAAATCATTTCAGGTGGTTTGGTCACATTTCTAGAATACCGGAAATAGCCCTAGTATGAAAATTTGATAGGTTAGAAAGTGAAGTACAAGGAAGAGGAGGAGGAGGAGGAGGAGGAAGCGAAAGGCCATTAAAAACTTGAAGGGAATGGATAAAGAAAGACATGATACATTGTGAAAAGACAAAGGTTATAGTTTATAATAGAGTAAATGGAAGATTAGAACTGAAAAAGCCAATCCCATATAGATGAGGCACGGCAATTGATGAATTAGGATTATGACAATGCTGATGCTGAAGGGTGTGAATGAGATGATCTTATACTATGAAAAGCAAGATGAAATATTGTAAGCTTTGGACTGGATAGACCACCTACATTGTCTTCTGTCTCCATGTGTACATTGCTCTTTCTTAATATGTTTATTCTGTTGCTGAAGAAAGAAATGTTTTGTAATGCTATGTCCAATGTGCATTAGATTGTGATGGGAGCATTGGGCATCATTAGAATCTATTGGATTCTTCGATGGATTCGACTGCTTTAAAGGGATAAAGAAAGAATCACTAACAGCTGTTCCTTGGACTCTGCTTCCAGAGGGCAGACTGAAGTTGAATTTCACTGGAAGTTGTTAGTTATCTCCTAGGAAAAGAAGGAATGAGAGGCTCTTCAAGACCGTTGTGGTAATAACACCCAAGTATTATCAGATCCTTGCTCAACAGCCATACAAACCAAATAGAGCTTCATGCTATGTGGATGGATTGCCAAGAGCTTTGGAAGATCAGTTGATGATCTCATCAGAGGGAACTCCTCTTTCTGATGATCAAAGGGAACGAGGTGTACCCTGATTGTATAAGTTCCTGGGTTTTGTAAGAAGATCAGGTTCTTACTCAGAAGAAAGATTTCAGGGGCATTTCCAATCCTCAAATACTTTATCCAACCCATCAATAGAAAGGTTCCTCACTTTCTAAGCATATACCATTCCATCATCATTACCATTATCATATCGTCATCATCATCATCATCATGAGCCAAAATCCCATCTATTTGGCGTTGGCTTTATGAGTTCTACTTTTCCATTGGACTCTATAAAAAACCATACCATCAGTCACCCCCACAACCTAACATATCTTTCTTTCCCTCTATGTTCTTCGTCATCGACCTCTCCTTGTGCTTGTAATCTGTAACCTCTTAACCCTACACACAGAGGCCATGTCTGGTCTTCTATGACATGACCAAACCATCTCAAACACATTTCTCTCAACCATTTATCCATCAATCTGGAGTAGGCACTTTGAGTTCCATTTTCCTACACAACCTATCCAATCTCAATCAATGACTTTATTCTACCTTAGCTGGCAATATTAAAAAGAGTAGTTAGTCACTCCACCAGTCTAGTCCCTAAGAAAGGAAGCAATTGTCATTGTTTTCTAGTTCATTAAAATGGTATCAGATTTCGCACAACACCATAACCAACAGTACTGTTTATATTTTTTTTTAAGTTAATTTCATCTCGTTTCAAGCATTATTCTAGCCTTCAAGGCCTTCTCATCCCAAATAATCATTCTCCTCTAATTTATATGACTCTACAAATAAAGTCGAGCTCCTTAAGCACCAAGATGGCAGGTTATAAACTTACAATACAGCCATGAAAGGTTGGTAGCATAGTCTACACAGTGAGCACACAAGTTATCAAGATAAAATTGATTATTTCTTTAAAGAACTATCATGCTTTAAAGTTTAAATTCGGTTTGAAGTTAGAAGGTGCACATTGGAGTTTGAATTGATTAAAGCTATAGAACCAACTTTTATTTGTGCTTTTTCTCAAGAAAACAATAATTCAATAGAAAAACAGAGATAAAAGTGTGCATTTTAACAGATAAAAAATCAACATTCAATAGATGCTTCGAAGATGTATTATAATATTTAAGGGAAAGAAGTAGGACTTACATCCTCACATTGTAATAAAGACTGGGCGCACACAATAAAAACATAATCCAGTGCCCTGATAAAAGAAAGAGTGAGGATAGAATCCCTTGTATGACAAACTCTGGCAGGACCACATTGTTTATCCGTGCTGCTGAATCATAAGGATTGATGTAGTCAAACTCTAAATCTGCCAAGCACATAAGCTGCACGCTATGTATCAGATTGCATGTTACATAATTCAAAATGATAATAGATGCAAGAAAAAAAAGGTAAAAAGAAAAGTGCTAGTTGACTAAAGCACAAAGATCAGAACTAGCAGTAACAGATAAGAATACCATTTGCCAAAAACATTTTAGCTGCAAAGAAGATTACTAGAGTTATGGCAGCCAAAGAAAGACCATCACAGACAAGCACTCTTCAAGGAAAATTTGCCCTCCAATCATATGGTCATTTGGAATGGTATTAAACTTGAGAAAAAGTCAACTGCAAGATTTAAATCTGATATTGCCCAACAAATATATAGGGGAAAGTGACTGATCCATTTATGCATGATTGAATATTTTAATTTTTCACCTCCCATCGTAAAACCACAGCCTCAAATTAAATGAGTGGCCACAGTGTCGAGCTTTTTTTTTTTGTAGAGCCTGGAGATTCTAAGATGCATGCATTGCGGGCGCACCAGTTTGAATCTCAAGAGCCACAGCATGGACATTAAAATGTACCCAATGCCCAGCAAAACATTGTCACCCCATCCATTTGAAGAGAAATCATATTTGGATTCAACAAATAAATTTCATCAGGATGACTGCCCATTCGTCATTCAATCAATCTTCCTTTATCCTGACTACCAGCAGGAAAATAATGGTATAACAATATATCCCTGAGACACCCAGCAACAAAGCACAGTACTCAAATAGATTACACTTCTATCTCGCAAGATGACCCCAGAAGATCCTCCTTTCTCCTGACTAGCAACAGGCAAATAACGTCAGGCGAACAAATTGCTGATCATAGTAGTTAAATAGACTTTTACGCTTGTCTCTTGAAAGATGATCCGAATTTTAGAATTTGCAGATTGCATAGGAACCCCAAACCCACCCCACACCTTCCCTTCCCCTCTGTAACAACTGGCACTTACCAATTGTGCTACAGGGTTTTCTCAAAATTATTGCGTACAAAAACTGCAATTGAAGCTGAAATTATAAAAGGTCACAAGTAGATACCTAAATAAATAAACAAATAAACTTGAAAAGGGACGAATTTAGCACAACCAGAAGTATTCCATTAAGGGCGACTTTGATCTCATGCCCTCAGCCTTCGTATGAATCTTCTTTTTTTTTTCTGTGCAGAACCCTATTGATTACTGGGTATGTTGAGGTAACATACAGAGTGGAGACCTAGATGGAGAAACCCATCAAAACCTTTGATCGAAAACCGGGTTTCAAGGTCCAAAAAGACCCAGATCGTTCGTCTAGACGACAATCATTGGCACGACACATGTAGCCTTATGAAAGAAAAAGGAGGAGAGGAAAGGGATATTGCTGATGAGAAAAAAAACCTGGTAGACGACAAGGCCGAGAAGAGCAATGAGGAGGAAGAAGGAGATGAGCCATACAAAAAGAGTCGCCACCATCTGATGAGGGCTCAAACCTGCGATCTTTCGCCCCCTCCCTTCGCCTCTCGAGTGGGATTCGCCGCCTGTCTTGCCGAGGATTGAGAGATTTCAGGTTTTTACATACCGAGTTCAAGCGCCAATCACGAGTCACGAGTCACTCACAAGCGAGAGAGAGACAGAGAGGGAAAGACTAATTTATACATGCTTGGGAATCGCCACTCGTGCGAAGGAGTCGAAACACAGAAGGGAAAGTTTCGACCTGACGGCGAATCGAGTCCAATTCCTAGTTGTCTTCGAACGTGGAAACAGTTTGGAAATTCCAAGAAAGAGAATTTCTATTGTCAACGTACACCTCAATGTCCAATGCAGGACAGAATTCATAGATATGATTTGAAGCTATTTTTATCAAATTTATTTAAATTTAAAAAAAAATAGAAGTAAGTTATTCAGTTTTTTAGTTAGTTTGATTAATTTTAATTATTTTAGTTATTTCTATTATTTTTTGAATTTTGACTCTAAAATAATATCAATTTTTAAGTTTTGTGTAAAATAATTTAAAGGAATAATATTCAATATTATATAATTTAATGGAGATGTAATAATGTCGTTCGCATAGTTTACAAGGTGTTCGTGTGATTTTTCAAGATTTTTTTAAAAAAAATGATAAAAGTGAGTTTTTTTTAGATAATTCCTATTTTTGAGTTTCTTGTCAAAATAACGAATAAAATGATATATAAATATTTCTACAATTAAATATAGAACGCTTAGTGTGATTAGTATAGTATTTAAGTTGCTTGTTTAATTTTTCTAATACTCAAACATTTTTATGTAAATCAATATTTTTTACATTAGAAATTTTATGGATTATAATAAAAGATATATGTCACTAGGAGATACATGAGAATATGAATTTTATATTAGGGATTTTCTCATGTTCGTTTCCAACTTCAAAAAAATATATACATTTTTAAAAAAATTACGATATTTTTCAATATTTAGGACATACATTATTTGTATCAAAATTTTGACATGAAGGATCTAAAAATGCATAAAAAAAAATGTTATTAAAAAAACCATGCTCAACCCTAGGTTTCGCATTTTTTTTGTCTATTTTCTCTTTAAAAAAAAGAAAATAGAAAAACAGATGTGAGAAGGGCGTATTGACTCTCCTTATTTTTAACCTCTGGTCCACACTCATGTGCCTAACCAATGAGTCAATCAATTAATATTTTTTAAAGCTTTCAAAGTCATCCTTTTGAAAAAAAAAAATTCAAAACTTCTATAATCACTTACAAATCCTAAAAAAGAATCACCTTGATAAAAAATTCTTTACTAAAAAGCGGAGTCAATCAATATTATCTCAATTTGATTAATATACCTTAGTTTTTTCAGACGACAAGAAATTTACTGAGTATAAATTGTTTTCAAATACATGACTACAGACCGCCAAATTGGGACTCGAGATTTCCCTAGGTCTCAAGAAAAAAAAATTATTTTCAAATACTAAGCTTTTGTGAACTTTACAAATACAGTATTCTCACAAAAAATATCTTCATATTTCTTATCCCCTTTAGTCACAATACAATTTTTTTACCCTTAAAACTTTTTCTGATGTTGAAATTTAAATTTAAGCTTTTATTTAGAATGAATATTATACAGCAAGATGGTTGAAATTTTCATAATTTAATTTGATTATTTTTATTAAACATCAATATTCTAATCTATTTGAATCTTTAGTATTTATCAAACAATAAACTTTTACATATTTTTCCTAATCTATCAAACTTATAATCTTTTGAATTTAAAATATGATAATTCGGACCAAGGTACCTCCAAAGTGTCGTACCAAATGATATCCTATCTTAATTCAGGTAAGCTATTTTGTTGGCGTAGGTTGTTTTTTCCTTTCCTTTTTTAAAGTCTATTTTGACTACTTGGTTAATCAGTGAGCCACCAACTATATGGTCTATTTTTTATTTTTATTTTTATTTGTAATTGAGATCATTAAAATCAATGGTATGAATTCAAAGTACCTCTGAGTACATTAAATTTCAATTTATAATCACTTAGTCTTAGTTTAAAAAAATTCAAGAGCACTGGATGATTTTCACTATTAAAAACAATTGACTATGGAGTAAATTTTGGGTTGAAAATTGTTCCTTATTTTAAGTTGCACCTGAATTGGTCTCAATTAAAATATCAATTTGTATTAAATAAAAAAATAAATGATATATTTAGACTGGATATTGGGTTCTGGCATTCAGTACTGATATATTCGAGTCTAGTCTAACTCTTTTTAAAAGCTTCTTTTAGGCCCAAGCTCGAACTTGATTAACAACATAACTATAAATCAATGTTTAAATGCTAATATGCTATGTTCATCCCACGAAATTTCTTAAACTTTTAAATAATTTCTCGTCCTCAACGACAGTGTAATAACGTTAGCTTTCATCTTGTTCCGTTTATGTTTAATTTGTAGAGTAAATAGGCTTTCCAACTGTGGTATTTCATTAGTGATTTTTTTAGAGGACCTTAGCTTCTCAAATGAGTCTTAATTTCATATTTTCATTTAAAGAAGTATAAATATCTTTATATATTGTATTTTTTTATTAACATATAGAAAATTCAGACACAGTTCTACTAAAACCTCTATATTGAACTCACTGTCTTTAAGACACATCAAAGTTAGGTCATAAGAGCTGGAATCCACAATATCCCGCTTTCTAAGACAGGAGGCAACTAGTTGAACTACACCCATGTAGGTAATAAGATAATTGTATATTGAATAATCCCAAGTTATGATCTCAAGCTACAAAACAGCAACAAGTTGAAACACGTGAGCCTTTGGTGTAGAGAATTTAAACTATAGATGCACATCCTAACACCGATAAAATTTGTTAAGAAACACGGAATAAGTGAAATTTTCATTTTATCTCTAACGGTATATGGTTCATCAAGTAGCCAGTGTATCCATATGTAGAATATATACATACAACGGCGTGTTATCGGTGTACCGATACTTGATAAATGACACATCCAGGAGTTGAAATATCGATCGATACATATCGTATCGGTCGATATATATCGATTTTAGAGATGTGAATATCGACCGATATTTAAAAAAAACGAGGAGAAAAGAGAAAAATATCGGCCGATACCAATATTTGTACCTCTGGATATACCGATAGAGGTAAAATAAGAATTTCATTATATCCTATGTCTCCTAATAAATTTTGACTTTGTTAGAATGATTGGCCATAAAATATTAAACAACTTTTATACATATATTTAGATGCACGTTGTCTCGTTAGATTTTAATAAATTATTGAGTCTGCTATTAAATGAATCGAACAAAAAATGCTTACCTGAAATACTTATAATATTCTCTCACGCCTATCATGTAACATGTCAAATAATGAGTTTAATGTTTAACATTATTTGAAAAAGTAATATAAAATTGTGAGTGAAGATTGATAATAAATGTGTTATGAATAACTTGAAAGAGTTCGGAGTGATGTTCGAGAATTTACTTAGTTCAATTCGTATTCTATCTTAACAGGCCACTCGATGGGTTTTCACCGACCCAGAATAATTACTCGTGTAAAACTCCAGACACCTTCTGTCATTAAAAAAAAAAATAAAGTCACGCAGAAGCAGAAATAGATAAACTAAGGACGTTAAATGTTTTGACGTGTTTGAGTAACGAGTCAAACTTTAGTTCCCGATGTCAATTTTTAATCACAGGTATTCCGGTACTTCACTTAGATTATGCAGCAAAATCATATAAAAAATACAATGTAAATCCTCACGTTGTATTTTAGAAATAATCATGTGTAGTGTAGGGCCCATTAACCCATCAAATAAAAAACTATTTAAATTGGAAACGCATTAAAATTCAACTTATTCAAGTTTTTAACCGTTCCAACTGAGATTCTTAAATATTAAGATAGATTAGAAACTCAATTTGTATTAATTTTTAATTAAGAGATTGAATTGATTTTAAAGTCTAAATTTATCAGTAAATTTTCATGTGTCTTTTTTATAAGTGTTTTAATGAAATGAATAATTACAGTTTTATGAATTCAAGTTTCAATTATATACTAATTTAAACACACTTTAACTATTATTTCACATGGAGATTTTTAATGCAAGACACAAGACTAATTCATACTTCTTAATAAATTGATTCGCACTATATCGAATTTTTATAGATTAAGGAATGAATGGTAAGAGATCAAAAGAAAAAAATATAAAATAAAAAGCACCATGATCATCGTAAAGTAGAGAAAATAAATTATTTAATATTTGATCTATATCGGCAATAAATTATTTTCCTCTTAAATAATCTTCGTTTCTTGAAAAAATACTGTAAGAGTTTCGAATAAATACAATAAGAAGATCATCAAAATCATCATCATATACTATTTATAATCATTTGAATTTATAATTTCAACACACATTAACTATTATTTCACATGGAGATTTTTAATGCAAGAAACAAGACTAATTCAGACTTCTTAATAAATTGATTCCAATACATCAAAATTGTACAGAGAAATTAAAAGAAAATGAAAAAGATAAAAGAGGATAAATCTTTAAAGAAGGAAGTTAAAAAATCTAAATCATGGACAAGGAGCCTTCGACGATTTGTTGGCTTCGTTCGAACACGAATTTGCGGAATTAGGCTTGTTATACAGAAAGAAATTGCGAGATCCCAATTCTATCAGCTTTTCGCCGGGATTCAAACCTGCTCAAATCACATTTAAGGAAAAAAGAAAGAAAATGAGTGAGTGAGAGAAAGATCAATTCACCGTATACTAATTTACTTTTACATTCAAAATTTGTAATAATATTCCTGATTTCATATAATAATGTTAATCAAATATGATAGATAATAAGAGGATTCATTTGAAAGCATTTTCACTATTAATTAAAAATAATTATTCTGGTGTGGATCTAGAGATTGAGATGAAGAGTACAATAGCTTACTCTCTAAGCTAAATTGAGAGTAATGGAGCTCAAAGCTCTGTGGATCGGTATCGGGCAGCAGAGGCCGCCTTCCTTCCTTGGCGTAGGTATCCAGAGCCACTTTTATAAGATCGGCGGCCGTACTTTCCAGCGACATCACTGACATGAACCGGCCCCAGGCTCCGTTGGATCGTAACGTTGAGGAGAAGCTTCGTCAGCCTCTGGCTTCCTTTTTCCGTCGAGATCGGGTGTTCGGGAACTACGGTTCGTCGCCGGAGAAGCTCAGGATGGCTTTCCGGGCGTCGAATCTGCTCCGACCTACTGGAGTTCGCCGGAAGCCGACCATGGAAAGAGACTGGTCTCCGGCTTGCCTCAGATTCCCGTCCAGGGCTCGATCGAGCAATCATGATTTTTAGAGTTTTTCTTCAGTTGTATACTCAAAGAAGAAAAAGAAACTGAAAGGGAGACTCAGCTTTCGAGGTTTTGGAGTCCGGTGCGAAGGCTAAGAAAGGAAAAAGGGCGAGGAGGAAACCAGTGGAGACAACAGAGTGAAGGTTCCAGGAACGTGGGCGTTATATAGATACCCTCACTTCGGTAGTTTAATTGCAGTATTGCCTTCTGATGGCAGGTAAGGTACTGATTTTTCAGGAAAGTCGGCAAGACATGCTTGGACTGGGAATTTCCCCCTTTTTTTTTTTTCTTTTAAGTAGTCGGTGGCATTTTTGGGACTTTTGCCACACGTGATATATATGGCATAATCTATGTGCAAGAATGTAAAATTTATGTGAATTGACAAGTCAATAAAAATATCACAAGTTATTATTTTTATTTTATTTTATAGATATTTAAATAAAATGTAAAGTAAAATATAAAATGTAAAATAATATAAGAAAATACGAAACAAAAAACAATATGGAGATGACAATATATAATATAAAAGAATGTGTAAAACAAATATAAATAATGAGGTTTCATCTTGTGCATGCAAGCATAGGGGTTTTCTTTATATCTATAATCATACAAGTAATTCAGCAGTCAATCAAGACATTCATTTGTATATGCATATTTCACTCTAATTTATTGTATTTGACAATCTAATTAAAAATTCTAAATTAGAGGTTTAGATTTGACTTCTCTCAAACATATTTTATATATCCTATAAAATTAGTCTCACCTCCTTATATTACGGATTAAATATAATTTAAACTGATCTAATTATGAATAATTTTAAAATATAACTTAATTCATTCAATTAAAATATTTTTGTAGTAAATCACATATTGAATTCATCATCACTTATTGAATAAATTCATGAAATTAACTTTCTGGGTAATCATTTTTACTTGAAAAAATCAGGTGATATACATAATTAATATGAGAAAACTCATATCTAAAAATATTAATCAATATTTTCAACATCGACCTAAATTTAGCTACATAGTAGATTCAAACATGAATCAATTGAAAAATAAAATGCATACAGAGTAGCTCTGAAATGAAGTGTATCAAGTTATCGACATTATTTTTATTTTTGAAATGAGTGTATGAAGGTTGAATAGAGTGAAACGTGGAGGGTTCATCTACCGCTTATTTGTTTAGAATGAGACGACAAATAATTGTTTTTATATGTCGATTTTTACAGTAATAATTAATAAGTAGCCAAAAGAAAAAACGAGAATCCCCAAATGGCCATTGGAAGTTGTGAAGGAAACCCGCACTGCTCAGAAGGAAGATGGGAGTGGGACCACCATTTGGCTTTTGCACATAAACGTCCGCAGACATCTGTCGGTATCAATCAACCGAGGGAATTGCTGTCCTAGAGTTTTAGAGAATTTTTTCTATAATTACAATATTTAAGTGTATCATCCATTAATATTTAAAATATATATAAATCTCTCTATGGTAAATTTTACAGTGAGACTGACTCTTTTGAGTTGATCATGAATTGAAGATAAGACCCCGTTTCTTTTAAATAGGATCTTGCCAGTGAAGCAAATTTCTTATTTGTTTCACCGATAATAAAGGGTAATGGAGGTAATCTTTGTTTATTCATGTTTGTTTAAAATTTACATTCAAATAATTTTTTCATGTTAAATATTTGAACATTATTTACTTTTTAATATCCATGTATATCCTCACTTGTGGCAAATTCAGTTGCATATAATTGGATTTAAAAGAAATAATGGCAAGGTTCTGTGATATTCTGTTAAATTTTAAATTTTACAACTGTAATTTTAAAATTATCTAATCGAATTGGAGTTGTATGCATTTACTTTCATGTTGTTTTTATGCATCTTATTTTAAAATATATGATTTTTTTTTAAATTTATGTATAAAAATTATAGAAAATCCAATGTAGTAAAACTAGTGCAGTTTGAACACGTGCAAAGTTTTAGGTGAGGGCTCCCATGGTCAATGGCATTATCGTTATTTGGGACTAACTGCCGATGTTATTTTTGACATTTTAGTCACGCACAAACCACGTAAGGCCTGATAATTTTGGCACGTTTGCCGCATCGCGAGACACGAACTGACCCGCCCAAGACACAACCTTCGCTGCGAGTTGTTTGTTGCCTTGCAATTATAAAAATGAGCGGTTGTCCTCACAGTGACGTAACTCCATTTTAAGAAAAATTATATAGATAAAAAATTGTTAAAAGAGTTCTTTAATTGTAAGAAATAAGATTCATTGTATTATCTTAATTAAAAATATACTTTGATAATTTTTATTTATTTATCATGATTAATTTAATAATAAAAATATCATCAAATGAATAATCAAATATTTATTTAAGTTTAGAGGGCTCATCTAGTTGTCAAGCTATGTCACATAGTGATCTCATTTTATGATTACAAAAATTATATAGATTCATACATCATTATAGTAATTATCACAATGTAAAAAATGCTATTAGTTGAATATGTTAGTCATTGATTTTTTACAATTAAAAATAGAGAACATAATCAATTTGCAAATCACTATTAGACACAACCTTCGCTGCGAATATGTTAGTCATTTATTTTTTCTATATTTTTGCTTGTCAAACATGAAATCAATTTACAAATCACTATTCATTTAACAATCCCAGATTCTTGAACTGCTATTCTGGATCGAGCAGTCAGTTTTTTGGGCTTGGGCTCTCAGACCATAAAATATTGTTTTTAATTTTTTCTCAAATTTACCTCGCTCCAGAGCTCCCTTCCGCTTCTATAATTTTTAGGAGAAAGATAGACTATCTTGATTTTTTTTTTTTTTTAACATGAATATCTCCACCCCATATTAGAGGTGAGACTAATCCCAGGAGCATATATAAACCTCTCAATCTACCCACTGATTTAGTCGATAGAGAGTAGCCTGGAGGAGTTGAACTTAAATGAAACTTAAAACGTTGCATCATATGGCCGGCGTCTTGACCGTCGAGTGGTCACCAAGCTGAAATTGGCAAAGCATCATCTGATCCAGTGGACAAAGTCCAAGCCCAGGCTTTCAAAGGCCATTTGTGAAGAAGCAAAGGAGGACCCAACTGCTTCCAGTTCCAGAGCTCCAAGACGCTCCAACAGATCAAAGCTTCTTTTCTTGTGGTCATTCTAAAATCTTCCAATGTAGACTCTCTTCACAAAGTCCGGCCCATTGCTGTATCTAATGAGATTTGCAAAATTATTACTAGAGTCTAAGGGAACAGATTGAAGGGTGTTCTTCCTTCTTTGATCTCTGATACCCAGTCAACCTTCATTACTCGCACTGATGTATCTTCCAACTGTTGATAATTAAGTTCGATTTGACCTGGCTCAACTTGTATCTCCTTTCATTATATGAAAACTGTATACAGTGAGAGATGGTGAGAGCGAGAGTAGGTAAGCCTGAATTGTATCTCCTCTTCAAATTAGTGGATTTTCCTCTGTACTGCATGTGACGTAGGGCTTCGGTCGAACCATGTAAATCTATATCTTTTTTGTGTTGATTGATTTGCTTGTTTTCTTTCATCAATTTAGAATTATTCGCAACACCAACATCCTCCTTGGTCACGATGATCACGTCCGTTGATCACACTGTTCGAGATTTATTTATGTGAACCTTTGATGACAATGGGTGATGCTCCATTGTCTCGGCCCACAAGAGCCTCATTAGTGATTCCTCTCAGCCCTGATTGGTCAATTTTCTCCAGTTTCCTGGATTAATTCCTAAGCACTCTGTCATGGCGTGGATTTTCTTCAATAATGGGCTTAAGACTAAGGCTAAACTTCTTGATCTGGGCCTGCTTGCTGAGCAGCATTGCATCCGCTGTAATCAAGATTGGAGAGCTCTTTCTTCAGAGATCTTAATCTTCCTTGGAATTCTTCCTCGACTAATTTGTTTGAGCTTTTAAACTTTTTGCTTAGTAGCTACAAAGATAAAATCACGAATTTGTGTAGTCTCTTCCTTTTCCCGGCTCTGGTCTGCTACATTTGGAATCAAAGAAATGCCAGAATCTTTCGCCCTTGTCCCTTCTTCTCTTCTCCATTAATCTTAACTCACTCATCATTTTGTTAGGGAATAGACCCAATACCCACATACAGAAAATACAGACTCAATCACACATAAACACAGAGAACACAGGATATACGTGGTTCGGCCCAACCTTGGCCTACGTCCACAGGAGAGTGTAGATTTCATTATAGATAAAAAGAATACAGATACAATATTTGGATCCCAAGATCTCTTTTGGTATCTTCCCTCTCTCTCTATCTCCCTCACTACACCTTTGCTGCAAGAGGCCCCTTCTGGCCTCGGAAGGCACTCGGCCAAACGGCAGGGTTTCTATGAAACCCACGTCCTTAATATATAGCAGTATTGCAGTGTCCTAATGTAATTAGGAATCCTATTTAATTAGGAGTCCTATGTAATTAGGAGTCCCATGTAACTAGACTCCTAATTTCAGTAGAATTGAGCCACAAGTTCCAACAATCTCCACCTTGGCGAAAATCCACTGATCCTCCTCCAGAGACAACTGTGACATCGTCCTCCACTGCAACTATGCACCTCTGTGCACACTAACCGCTCCCGGCCATGCTCCACCTGCAGTTGTAATTCTCTACATCTCTGTATGAGATGCGCATCCCATACCTTAGGATGATCCACCAGTCTTGAGTAAGACTGTATAGCCCAATCGGGCTCCACCTCGATCTTGGCCGTCCAAGACCCTATGTTGCATCTGCAACTCCGCTTCCTACGTTCTACGAGCACATCCCGACGTGCTTCACGAATGTGAGGTTGCGTTTCCTTCATAGTGTGTTCCTGCACACACTAATGTGTTAGCTGCAATCACCTCGGCCTCTCTACGCATATGGCGAATGTGCCATCTCCACGCGTACCGTCAAAAAGTCCAAGGTCCTTCACAATGCAGCAACTCTCTCACGGCTACACCTTGCCGTGTTTCCTTGATGTGATCCCACGCACCGCCGTCGACCACTCCCCTATTCTTCCTCCTTTTCAAAATCCACACCGGTCACCACGTAGATCTCTTCGCTACGATCACATAGGCGAAAGCGGATCTCAATTTCGAGTCCCGATGACTCCAGAAATTGCAAAACAATTCTCACCGTTGATTTTTCCCTGCTGAAGGAGTACCTGAATCTGTGGTCCTTCGGGATCATCTGAAACTGTAAATCTGCGGATCACCCACTACGCAGTACAATAGTCCAGCAGAACTACCCCTGTAGTCCATCGGGTGCACCGAAAAACGGTGGTTCTTCACAACCGAGTGGACTCACTTAGCCCCTCGGGTGCACCGAAAACGGTGGTTCTTCACAACCGAGTGGACTCGCTGATGTACCTGAAATGGTGGTCCCGCGGGTGAACTTGCAGTGGTGGTCCTCCAGACCACCAATTTTTCCCTCCTCTTTTTTTTTTTTTTTCTCGAATTACAGATCTGATCTCTGAGATCTGATTTCCGATCCGACGAACCTGTCTCTGGTTTTCTTAGAATCGACGTGGAACGGATCTGCCTGCGCACTACCAATGGGGCT
Source organism: Chimonanthus salicifolius (assembly GCA_013350335.1). Classification (NCBI taxonomy): domain Eukaryota; kingdom Viridiplantae; phylum Streptophyta; class Magnoliopsida; order Laurales; family Calycanthaceae; genus Chimonanthus; species Chimonanthus salicifolius. Next base: position 62,572,023 of record CM023539.1, read on the forward strand.
TTGTCTTTCCAGCCGCACCTCTGCTGGCTGCCACTCACAGATCTGAAAAAATCAGATCTGCAGCGGTATTGCATTGTTGCTTCTGCCCCTCTCCTTTTGCAGACGATTCCGACGTGTGATTTATCTGGCCCGAATCGAACCTTCGCTCATGATACCACTGTTAGGGAATAGACCCAATACCCACATACAGAAAATACAGACTCAATCACACATAAACACAGAGAACACAGGATATACGTGGTTCGGCCCAACCTTGGCCTACGTCCACAGGAGAGTGTAGATTTCATTATAGATAAAAAGAATACAGATACAATATTTGGATCCCAAGATCTCTTTTGGTATCTTCCCTCTCTCTCTATCTCCCTCACTACACCTTTGCTGCAAGAGGCCCCTTCTGGCCTCGGAAGGCACTCGGCCAAACGGCAGGGTTTCTATGAAACCCACGTCCTTAATATATAGCAGTATTGCAGTGTCCTAATGTAATTAGGAATCCTATTTAATTAGGAGTCCTATGTAATTAGGAGTCCCATGTAACTAGACTCCTAATTTCAGTAGAATTGAGCCACAAGTTCCAACACATTTCTGGTGTAGCTTTCTACTCTCCTAGTAATGACTCTTTGGGGTGTCTTGGTGCAAAATTCTCTTCTTGGAATGGAAGTTGTTTAAAGTCCTTTATGGGATTTTGCTCTTCAAATTTTCTATCCGTTTCATGGCTTGTTCTAGATTGCATCTGCAGTAATGTTGCTGCTGGCTTGACTCTTTGTGATAGGAAGAAGACCAAGTGCTATCACTATCTCTTGCTCTTCTCAATTCTCAAGAAGCTTTCTGTTGAGTCATTTCTGGTCTTGGATTTGAAAGCCCTGACTCCTCGTTTGCTACATGAGTTTCTCATGTTGGCTTAAAGTCATAGAGAGTTACCCCAACTCTCCAAATGGGCCATCCGCTCTTAATTGGCAAATGGAAAAGAAAATGGCAAAAGAAATTCCTTTTCATGCTTGTCTTGCTCTTGGCCTTCCGCTCTTGGTATCTTCCCTTTACTCTTCAAGTATGTGTTAGGGCCTGGTACTTGTTTGATGGGTGGAGATCTCCAGCCCTATATAACTCTCTCTCACCGATATGAGACGCTTTCGTACCCAAAAATTCCCCCTCGAAAGAGGCTCTACCGGCAGATAAACATCGCCGGCTATCCCGTGATCCATCATTGGCTTGGAACTTGGCTTTGATACCACCTGTTGGGCCTGGACTTCAAGCCCAGACGACTAGCCTGATAGATAGAGATCCCCAGCCCCATATAACTCTCTCTTTTTCTCTCTCTCACAAATATGAGACTGGTTAGTACCCAACAGTATGACCTTCAAATGGGGGCCTATTCTCTGTCTTGACAATCTGATGGACATACCATAATAGTTGGCTCGTTCCTCATCAACCCGGTAGTTATACATTCAGTGGTTTCAGCGTATAAAAGCCAATGTTCCATCAGTTACTTTCTTTATAGCCTAAGTTATTCTTGTGTTCGTAGATTTTAACAAATTGTATGAAGTTAGTTTTTAAAATAATATACTTTTCCGATGAACTTTAGGGTCCCACATCTTCTTAAGTATAAGGGCGTTGGATAAAAATTTAGGATGCACGTAGTCCTTTCCAAGTAAGTCATAAGCATCGGATGGACTATATGACTCAAATATAGGTCACTGATTGCTGAGCCAAAGTGCTCGCAAATTGAGCTACTTTATGTGTGGCGTTTTCAAAGTAACGTGACAGATACAGTTAGGCTTATAAAAAGAGTAGCTATTTTTAAAAGAACTAGTTGTTGTGATTTTTCTCAGGAAAAAGGTACTGATCATATCACCTAAAAAATCCAATAAGCCCCCCAATCCTACCTTCAGGTCTACCCCAATTTGCTCCATCAAAGTTCAGTTTATATGTTCTCATGAATGGAGGAATCCCACCTTCAGATAAAGAGTTAGATTCTTGCCATCCATTCTTCTCTTTCTAGCTCAATTCTCCAAGCCATCTCCTTTGGTTGAATGCTTGTTTTTTTGCTTAACTTGATCAAATGATATTCTTCCAAACTAAAATATTTATATAAACCATCACTGAGTTGGTAAGCATTATGGGAAGAGATGAATTTGATAATTACAAAAAAAATTAATTATGAAAACTATTTTCACTTCTTTTCTCCCCTGTTTATAGCATTTTGCAATGTGTTTGTTAGAATGTTAAATGACATTACCTACAAGTTTTAGTGTAAAGTTCACATGTTTAGAATGAGTGCATTAGAGATCACATTGATTGGAGAATGAATACCAATACAGTTCTTAGTCAGTGTCATTGAAAATTTGACCATTAGAGGCCAGTGAGGCCCACTATGTTGCACCCTTAGAACATTGAATCACTTACTAAGAATAAAATTAATATTTATCGCACTCGAATATGTGAAACATATCTAAATTGTCCTCCAATGCCTTCCATTTTTTCCTTAAATCTCTTTATTTTGTTATGACCAATTTAGGACTCTTAGATCACCACCTGACTAATATTTGAGATATATACAAGCATCTTTATTTATAGGCACTAGATAATTTTACCGAGGAGTGATCCTTTGAAGTGGAGTGTGAATCGAACTCAACTTTAATATTTATTGATAAGTGACAGTAAATCTTGTTTCCAACCAAGATTTACTTTCAACCAAGTAAGTCTAAAAGAGTGACTTCATGCTTTTATGTATATATGCACAAGATAAGAGATAAATGATGGATTCAATGAAAAAATAATAATATGTAAAATTGGCCTAAAATTCCACCACAATTGATTTAGAGTAAACTATAAATAATTTTAGTAATGATAGTATAATAAAATTGTTGAAGTGAACATATGACACAAGAAAATAATTTTGTGAAACTATTTTATAATTTATGATATTTCCCATTTCCCTTTAAAACTTAGAAAAAATAGAAAAATATTTTTTTTTTTTACATTAATCAAGGTCGAGTTATGGTTGACTAACAATAAAATTTAGGCTAAGAATAATCAAACTTTTGAATAAGGTTGGGTCAAATAAAAAAAAATTGTTATTAAAAATAGCCAATATGAACTAAATTTACCTGTCTGACTTATTGCTACCTTTAGTACCAATAATACGTTGTATCGACCATTATGTGTCACCACTGCTTTTAAAACCCCTACCCTAGCATGAGTGGATATGAAGTGAAAAACATAAAATATGTGAGAATTGAGAATCCAAAATTTACCTACATTAGATAATTCTATATTTATATACAGTTAAAAAAAATAAAAAAAAGAACACATTGATTGAATTAATCGAATTATATTTTTAAGCTCTCAAAACTTGATGGATTTAAATTATTTAATAGTCCTTCAAATTTTCAATCCAATATGGCCCCACTGTGGTTCTATGTGGTGAGCTCAGTTCATATTTTGACCAAAAGAATTTTTGGTATTGATTGTTGAAAAATTCTATAAAAATTTATTAAATCTACATATTTCAATCGATAATTTAATCTAAAAAATTCGATTGAAGTTTGTTCTATTTGTAACTGTGGTAATGAGTTTAGGTAAGACCTATGAATAAAAATAAGGCTCAATGAAAATAATTTTTTTAATTTTTTTTTTCAAATTTCAATTACTTTTAATTATTATTTTAATCTTTCAAATTTTATGAATTTTAAAAATATGTGAGAACCACAATAAATCAGTTTAAATAAAAAGAAATTAGTGTATCTTAAAGGAATAAATCAAGCCTTATTTTTAAAAATTTCAAATCTTATTGACTATATTTATCAAAATCTAGAAATCTAAATCATAAGTTTAAAATAATAAATTAAAATTAAAAATTTATTCATAATCTATTTAGTTTTTCCCACATATCTAAGATAACGCAGATTTAATATTAAATCATATTAATCATAAATTTTAATAAGTTTTTTTTACCAATACTAACTTTGTAGGTTAATTTTTCTTTATTTACCGACAATGAATTGAGAGAGGAGAAAGTAAAATGGCATTTCTATGAATATTTATTAAAAAAAGTAAAAGAGGAAAGAAAAAAAAAAAAAAAGATATCAATTCGGTGCACTGTGACTAAATCTTACGGTGCCACAAATCAGTTTCCTCCTCCGATCACACCCCTTTTTAAGGTCTGGAGGTTGTGCAGGCGTCACACCCGACTCTGGAAACCCCACATTACTTGAAGCGAAAGACAGAGTCTGAAAGTTCGAAACCCTTCTTCCTCTTTCCCTTTTTCTCCAATCACTTTCTCCGTTTCCTTCCTGCAATCAATTTCTTCATTCAATGGCTACGAAGCAGCAAGCCAACTGGTCTCCCTACGATAACAATGGAGGGTAAGCAATTTTCGCCTCAAATTAATTTACTCTCTTCTCTCTTTGTAATCTATTGCACTTGGATTTCTATAGTTTGAGTCTGTTTTCTGCAGAACTTGCGTGGCAATCGCAGGATCCGATTACTGTGTAATCGCTGCAGACACCCGAATGTCAACTGGATACAGCATTCTCACTCGAGATTACTCCAAAATCTGCCAACTGTACGTCTTTTTATTCCCAATTGCCACCCTTTTTCATCGCTCGGATCCAAGTTCTTATTTATTTTTACCAGGGACTTTTATATACTTTGATCTGTTTGGTATTGTTTTGAATTTATTTTATGCTAGTTATATTTTAACTGTTCAGAAAATCTCAGTGGAAGCTGGTAAAAAGAAGTTGCGACAGATATTTCGATATTGGGCCCTTAGGTGGTTATTTTCTGCGTAGAAATGCGTTTGGATGGGCTCCAACCTTTGTCTAGATTTTGGTAGAATCTATGCCTGTTTTCCAATCCCAAATTTTCCCTGAATAGAACAAGAGAGTAGGGAATTCCATTCAATATGGATGTGGCATATGTAGCAAAAGAAAAATCACCCGAGCATGAAGAATTGAAGGGTTAAAAGTAGAAGGAACAAGGAGAAGGGAGGGCTATTGAAGCTTAGATTATGCAGTAAGAAAAGGATATGATGGATTGTGGAGTGATAGACAATATGATATTAACAAGGTTGAATGGAAAGTAGAACTTAGAAAGCTAACTCAGATGAATTTGAAATTCTTTGATAATGATCATAATGGTGATTGGCAGCATGGAAAATACACATGTTTTGAGCTTTTTCTTCCTCTAAAAGAAGTCTCTTATGCCTCAATCCAGTACCTGCTATGTTTAGGTTGGTCTCAGATCTCAAAATACACGTGTTAGGATAAAAACTGTGACCACATTGCCTTTCATATATCAAGTTAGTTTGATTTTTGTCATTGCAAACTTTTACACTAATTATAAACTTCTTTAGCTTCAACAACTGAAGAGTTCTTGGAAAATAAAGCTGAAAAGCATTATAGAACCTTTAGAGGGAAGTTCAAATCTGCTGCCTTAGTAGCTGAGGAAGTTCAAGCTAGGATTTTTATCGGGCTCAATCTCTACTCCAATTGAAGGAGTATTGAGGACTGATGTTGAAAGGTGCACTGTAGCATGCTTGGATCATAAGAAAGCTGCCCCCATCAAGTCACACTCAACTTGGGCTGGCCCTGAAGGAGGAAGCCACAAGCTAAACTTGGATGGCAGTTTCTCTCTCGATGATCCTTTGGTTGGTATAGAAGGGGCCATTAGTGACTCTTAAGGGAAAGCATACCTTCTCCATTCCTATCCAAGCAGAGTGGTAGGTGAAAATCTGGTGATAAGTGGTCAGTAGTGGGTATAAAATCTGGTGAAGTTATATTATGATAGCAATTCTTGTTCAACCCCATGATGAGCAGGGATCAGGTTGGGGTGGGGGTTCATTCTTTACCACTGTGGCAATCTCTTAGTCTCCTCAGACCTCTCAATTATTGCAATGCATATGAATGGTAGGTGAATGTATGATTCTGGGTTGCATGTTGATGTCTGATATTGCCTGGTGCACTTGGGTTGAGGGATACTCTTATTGTACTTGTGCAAGTGAAGTGGAGATAGATACTATTCTTTCAGGTTGCAAGTTGCTGTCTAATCTGGTGCCATAGAGTTGGTGGTCAAGTGTGAGCCTTATTTCTTTCTCATGGGTCAATCACTGGGCTCAATTCCCTATAGAATAAAAAAAACACAAAGCCCAATATCTATTCAGGAAGTTAGCAGATTTAATCAGGATATACGGTAGAATATCTTAGAGGATTTTCATGTTAATCATGTGCTCAGATCTGCTTATTGTTTAGCTGATTTTCTAGCAAAGGAGGATCTTTTACTCTTTTGGAATCAGAATTCAGAAATATCACCAATTCATCATGACCGCCGCCACCACCACTATTTTCCCAACCTAACTCATTATCATTTTTATCAAGCCATTATCTCATCGATCTGGAACCAGTGTTGTTGAATTCTACTTGTCCTGTCAACTATGTAAATTATAAATAGAGATTCTGTATTTGTTGTAATCCCCTTGTGTGTTGTTTATTTTAGCCTCCTTACACAGTGTACTGTTCTGTGGTACTCCTTTTGTGGATGTTTCAAAATTTCAAAAAGAAAAAGTTTATGAATGTTACAATTGCAACCATATGGAGTCTATACGAGTGTTAATGGAACTTTCATTCTACTAGTAAAAAAACTAACTAGAAACTGCATTTATAGTATCTCAAGTGTTGGTGAAAAAAATTGAAGTTTGATGCTATTTGGTTTGACAAGTGATTGTAAGGTAGCATTCATTGGAACTAGAGGAGTTCCGGTTTTCGAGTGAAAGAGTTCACCACATGGGTACTGAAAATTGAACTTCAATGGGCAGTGCATTGGAACCTGGGTCCACTTGGACTAGAAGGTTGATTTGTTGAAGTTATATGGGAGATTAAAAAAGGGCAGGTGCTATGGTGTTGTTATCAATTATGAGCCAGGACATGTATAATAATGTTAGTAATTTGTGATTTAGTTTCTCATTGAAAATCTTGCTTAATTGTGCATGAGAAAAAGGTGATGTTTTAAAAAATGTGTGTGAAAAAGGCAAAAAGCTAATAGGATAGAAAATAGATGCATTAGACAAAGATGGTGTGTTCTGAATGTAGTTTGTCTTCTTTATTTGAGTGTATACACACACACAAACACCAGGCACCTTGTGGCTTTCTTCTTTTTTTTTTTTTCTCTCCTTCTCACGTCATTTTAGGTCTTACTGAATTACCTCCATGCATAAAAGAAAAAACCCTAACAACCTTACATGTTTTGACATGGGTTAAAACCCAGATTGACTAAATGCTTGAAGTGCTAGACCAACACGGCTTTTTAAAATTTTGATGTATTTTGCTATAAAGCTAAATGAGGGCTTCGTACATACACCATGGCTATAAGTTAAATATTTTCAGCTTTTTCAGGCATTTGTAGGGTAGAGAGCCAATTAGATGGCTCCTTTTGAAATTCAATTAGCAAAAGCACACATTAATGTGTGATAGTTTTCGATGTACACAAGAAATTCCCGTTAAATATATATACCAACACTCCAAGGATCATATTATGGTTCCAATTTCATTTGTGATGTCATGTGGGCTCATTGTGGTAAGCTTGATCCCTCAATGACCATCGATCTTATAGATTTATGTATATCTTCCATCAAATCCTATTCAACTTATAGGCCCCACCATTGAATCTATCAACTGTGATGTGTGTTTACAATAGTGCCCTCTATCTAAACTGTCTAACAAGCTGTCAATCAGATGGGTTGTTCCACAAATAAGGTATTATATATAATTTTTAATACGTTTATATAATGTATCTTGTCGGCTATTTTCTTCCCCGTTTGATGTTTATATGAAATATTTTTTGGGAATCATGGTGATATGATTTTGTGATGTTTGTTTTAGAAGTGAACAAACAAAAATATTTTTTTAATTTTCTGATTTCAATATTGTTTAGTTTAAGTTTCTATTTCTTCATGAGCCACTCTTTATATTATTATTTCATGTCATAGAGTTCAGACATAAAGAATTAATTGTCTTGTTTCTTATTTCAGCTTTTTACATCTTTTTTTCTTTCTTTGGTTGTCCAGTGACCTTTCAGTCTCACTAATCATTTACTTTTGACATTTAAATAAAAAAAATTATTTTTTATTTTTCACATTTTATTTCTTTATTGCGTTGCTTTTTTTTTTTTTTTCATTGAATAATTGCTTGATTTTCAATTTTTGTTTTTTTTTTTCCCTGCATTGCCTTGAGTTTCTTTCCTAGTTTTACATATTGAATGAAGTGCGTCGGTTTTTTTTTATGATACAATTTGAAGCACTTCTTCTCTGTTTGTATTTTATTCAATTAGATGTCCTGGCTTCTTCAACATTGCAATTTAAGGCACTTCGTGATTATGAATCCAATGGAGAGGCAGTGAGGCTTTTAGCAGTGGAACCAGGATGGTTGCACTTTACTGTTCTCTTTTGGTTGATTCATATCAGAAGTAATGTGGTTATATTTATGTTCTTGCAGAGCAGATAAAAGTGTTATGGCCTCCTCTGGATTTCAAGCTGATGTCAAAGCTCTACAGAAGAATTTGGCAGCCAAGCACTTGGTAAGTGGTTAAGATTGGAAATATTCTGCATAGTTAAATATATTTCTTCCTTTAAATCTGATGTAGTTAAGTATGCTAATTAAATGCATTCCTCTCCTGTAATTCCTAGATGTATTCTGTGATTACGAGATGTATTAATAGTATTATTTTTACCATTAAACAAGTACATTAAAATGAGAAGGCATGCAATTTCTGGTTTCCCTATTCTTTCAGGAGTCTTGTTAAGCTAAAAGTGCCATTTGGTCCCAGGGTATGACCCTAAGTTTCAAATGTAGTTGAACTTATTTTTGTATTTGGATGTTAGTCAAATTCCAGAATTATATGACTCAAAGCTGTTTCATTTCTATTAATTGCTTTATGTCTATTTCTCACTGCCATTCTAACTTCTGCATCTGCTCTCATTTCTTGTGCCCTGTTGCTTTTGGTAATTAGTAAGGTTGAGTGATTCCCCAGTAATGTCACACACACACACAACACGAGCAATGGCTTCATATCAAGTTATCAGTGCAACTCTTTAATTGATGGTTCTGCTTTGTGTATCTTCATGATGCAGAGCTATCAACACCAGCACAACAAACAAATGAGCTGCCCTGCTATGGCTCAACTCCTCTCAAACACGCTTTACTACAAACGTTTCTTCCCATACTATGCTTTCAATGTCCTTGGTGGTCTTGATAATGAAGGTAAGGCTGTTCGCTAGAGCCAAAATCTGCCCTACATGTCCTTTTTTTTTTTTTTAACGTCATGTAATGTCTTGAAATGCTTGGATATGTGGGATGATGTTCATAGTCATGTCATTCATCGGGTGGGTCCTGCTGTGGATGGAGCACTGATTGCAAATGTGGATGATATTGCCCATCTGACTGGCAGACACTTGTTTGTGTTGGTGATTGCAACTGTTCTTTAGCCCCATCCCTTTGCTGCTCACTGACTGGACGCAGCTGGTGGACCTCATGTGACTGACCAACCCACCAGATGAAATGTGTGAACTACTGACCTTTTTACTTTTTCGGAATTAACTATTGACCATTGTCTTTAGAATGCACACCTTAGGTGGAATTCTTTCCTCAGGTAGAATCCTCATCTAATTATCTAGATATAAGCTTTCGTATATCTCAAACAAGCATGCCATTTCCCTGTTAATATTTATTTATTTATTTTCTCCAGGAAAGGGATGTGTCTTTACCTATGATGCAGTTGGGTCGTATGAGAGAGTTGGATATAGTGCCCAAGGTTCTGGTGCCACCCTCATCATTCCTGTCTTGGACAACCAATTGAAATCTCCTAGCCCACTTCTGTTACCTACTAAGGTGAAAACTGAAAATTACCATGATTGTTGTATCTTCATTTCCTGCTAAATAATTTTGGCTTGGTATTGACAATTCAAAATACCAATAAAGAATTTTTTTAAAAATTGAGCTGTGAAAATATACAGGATGCGGTGACTCCATTGTCAGAATCTGAAGCAGTTGATTTAGTCAAAGATGTTTTTGCCTCTGCAGCAGAAAGGGATATCTACACTGTAAGTTTGATTTCTCCAGCAGTTCTATACCATTTGCAGACTTCCACAAGCTTGCTAGTTTAATCCATTCAATTGTTGGTCCCCTCCACCAGCTCTCTGGTTGACAGCAAATAAGTCAGTAATACCAATTGTGCAATCTCAATTGGGTAAATATTTGTCAATCAAATGGACCTGTTAGAGCGAAATGCATCGCTAAAAATTCAGCAGTTGAGATCATCTCATCATTGTGTTCTTTTGGCATGGTTTTTTTTTTTTGCATTATGCCACTTTCATGGTGGATGAATTGCTATGTTATGCATGTAGATGATGCTTGTTGTTAGTCACTTTCATTTATTTTATAAAAGATGAATCAATTTGCTGACCTCAAATAGATGGGGAAATGATATCAATGATGATATAAAAGATGCGTCAATACTGCCTAGCTAAATCTATGCCTTTTATTTTTTTTTCCTGTTTTAACAAATTTTGTTTTTCATGCAGGGAGACATGGTAGAAATTGTCATAGCTAATGCTGGGGGCATCCGACGTGAGCACACAGATCTCAGGAAAGATTAGTCTCTCGTTTGCTGCTGCTAGGGATGATTTTGGGACCAACATATGCATGTTCATCGTTGAAGTTGCTGCTTATTTGGCACATTTGTGTTAATGTATTAGCCATAAAATTCAGATGCTTTATCCGTTAAAGGATTTCAGTGGTTTCGATATTTATTTTTTCTCTAACATGCTGTGTTTAGGAAGAAAGCCAAATATTGCTAGGTTGGTTCATTTTTCTGAGTATTGCAAATGTTCTTGCTGGTGCATATTGATGTTGTTTTAGTGCTTAGATGTGCTTATCTATTCAAGTAGGGTGTCGTTTAATCTTGGTAACCGGGACCACTGGGTTGGTGACGTATCAGTCTTGTACCGGCAGATCTTGACCTTGAATCGATAACCTGCAGATAGTTGGTGGAAGAAAATTTCTTGAGAAGATTTGTTGGAAATCCCCCTATTGAAGGATTTCATTTTCCAGACAAATTTTGGTATGCATCAGCTGAATACAGGGTTCTCAATCAGAGGCCATTTTCTCAATAAACTGAACCTGCTTTGCCGTCATTTATTAAGCATGTTTTGCTGCAGGACTCATAATTTCCAAGCCACCATTACCTCCTTGTGTGTGTGGTACATGTTAATGATGATCCAAACCATCCATCAAATGGGTCACACTTTGATCAACCTGTTCTGAAGACTAGCTAGTGGTCTGAAAAATCTTTCCAATCAATTAGCTTGTGTGTACTTTTGAGCAATTTTTTTTTTCCTTTTTTATAGTATGGGTATCTCCACCTCACATTGGAGGTGAGACTAATCTCATGGATATACAAAATCACGTGCAAGTCTCGTATATCAAGTAAACTCGGAAGGAGTCAAATTTAAGACATCTAGTCTAATATTAGAAGTTTAGAACGAGCTACCTATTTGAGTCTACTGGAGCAAATATTGATCTTGCCTTTGAGTCATTTATAATCCGGAGTCCTTTTTTTTAATAATTTCTTATTTCAATTTTAATACAAGGGATTTTGTCTTTATTTTTTTACACATTTTAAGATTTTAGATTTTTAGTGAAATACCATAATTACTACTTTTTATTAATATTTAAATGGTGAATCGATGGCTGAAAGGTTCCAATGGCCCAATTGTCTCGATTGAGGAGCAGTTTTTATATCGTTCCCCGTATCCTATAGAAGCTGTCTGGCGATGTAAAAATACTGACATTTTGAAAATTGATATATCTGTATAATCCACTGTTATGTACATTGACAGATTGACTAGTGTTTCAGTTTAAAGTTCATACAATGTTTTTTCCCTACCGGTAATGTAGGGTGATATGTTCAATGTCATCGCATCGATTTAACCAAGAATGACAAATATTGGTACATATAATTAATTAATTTTTTTTTTTTTGAATTTAAGTGTGGGAAACAAAATGATATTCAGCGTAAAATCTCATGTCTACTATCTTTAGGACACACCAAAATTAGGTCATCAAAGTTTGAACCCTCAATCTCCTTCTTCCTAAGGCGGGAGTCAACCAGTTGAACTACATTGATGTATAATTAAACATTGATCAATGTTCTTTTTCGGGAGCCCATATTGACACCAACGCTTTCTGTCAGCAGAAATCGAAATTCGGATTTTAAGTGAAAATTACCATTCTGCCCTTCCGTGCGGAATTGACCTGAAGAAATCGATCGATTGAAGGTCTTTTGACATTCCCAAATGTGTTTTCGGCACAGCCAATGGATACCCTTATTTGTAAAACACTCTGTTTTACGCATTTGGGAGTGTCAAAATACCTTAAAGTCTTAAAGTATTTTTATCAGGTTATCGTAATTAGTCCGGATATTCAATTTGAGAAATTTTGAAAATACACAGTGCTTAAAAAATAACTTTAAAGTTTTAAAAGAAATTTAATTATTTAAATAATATAATTACTGTAGTATACATTAACAGAATCGATCGCTTCATCGTGCGATCAATTCGTGCGATTGATTTGTTACGCTCGTTTGCTTCTGCTCGTTCGCAAACAGAAGGGATCAATCGATCAATTTTCCAATCGATCTATTTCTTCAGCTCGTACTTCAATCGATCGATTTCTTCAGATCAATTCCACGCGAAAGGGCAGAATGGTAATTTTCACTTAAAATCTGAATTTTGGTGTCTGCTGACAGAAAGTGTCGGTGTCTATATAGGCTCCCTCTTTTTCCCATTGTCACAAATATCTCAGGTATTTTCTTTTTTTTTCTCACATTTTTATCATGAAATTACCCTTTGTTGATAAAACTGATTAGTTTTAGGTTTTTCTCATTTCTATGGGCACTTTTTTTATCACGATAACATCACGCTAATAACATGACATATCACGATATTATAAATTTATTATTTTTTTCATACCTATATAAACTAATAAATCCTTTCAATTATTCAGATCCTTCATTCCTCAAATTTATTAAAAGTTATTTTAATTTTTAAATATAACTTTTAATTATATATTTGTTCAATTGTAATTTTAATTATTTTTTAAATATTATATTTTCGGTGATATTTTTCCGATAATATCATGGTAAAACTTTAAAATTTGAAAATATTATGGTACCAATAGCCGTTAATATCCTAAGAATAATACTTTTGAGTTTTGACATTCGCAAGTCTATTTTAAGCTTGAATTGCATTTGCTGATTGTGTTACGAGTTAAGGTTTTTGGGCCAAAGAAGGGTTAATTGTAGTACATTAATAATTTTTAAAAAATATCAGTAAAGTAAGATTAGAATTTTATGAACATAGGCTCAAGTTCAGCTTTTCTTTATTTGGGCCCGGTCTAGTACCGAGCCAGATTGAACCCATTTTTGTGGGATTTTATGTGGGTTCGGATTGGGCTCGACCCAAGTGAGACCCCTGCAGTTTCCATTGGTCTCGTGGTTCTGAATGAAATTTATACGGCCGGGAGGTTTCTGTAATTTCATCTCTCTCTCTCTCTCTCTCTTCCTCTCAAGTCTCAATTCTCATGCTTTTGTAGGCGGGAAGAGAGAACATATATAACGGCGTTTAAGCAACTCAAAAGAACAACCCTTGTCTCATTTCTCATGTTCAGCTCATCTCAAGCTTCTCCAACAAGCTAAGAGTTCTAGATCTGCAATTTCTCTTAGCTCTCTGGCCTCAGTTCTCTCGGTTCTTTCTCATCAATCTCTCCAGAATGGCTCGCAATAGGGTATGTATTCATACATATTTCAGTCTCTTCTTTACTCTCTCATCAACCTCTCTTTTCTTTAAACATCTCTGCTACTGTTTTCTTTTTCAACTGATTTTCAATAATTTTTATCTGTAATCTCATTGACTGCCATTTTTTACCTAGCGCATAGATTTCTCACCGAAACACTGTATTTTGGATCGATTAATTGTTGATCATTCGCTTTGAATTCTACATTTGCTGTTGTATTTCTTTTGTGATGATTCTGTTGCTATTGATTAATTTTTATTGTCAAATTGGAAATTTGTCTCAATTTGATATGTTCTGGTTGGTGTAATTCTTTTTCTAGGGTTTCTGCAATTGTCTTTTGTTTGTAAATTCTTTTGATTTCTAGACTGCTTCTTTTATATGATTTGTCAGAAATTTAGTTCTGTCACCAGTGTGTCGGGTTTGAACTTTGGTATGGAGGAATCGAGAAAGAGAAGCCTGTTGCTTGCTTGTTGCAAGCTCTAAGTTGCTCTAGTATTGCATGTCAAATTCTGATGCTGGTTTTGGAGTGTCAGATTTGGTTCCACAAGTATTACCTGTCAAATTCTGACTGCGTGTCAGATTTGGAAAGTCTTAAAATATAGTACTCTTGAATTTGATTATATAATTACAACTGATAAAAAATTTAAATAAGGAAAATAAAACCCAGAACTAACACTTGATTTGTTAGGGCTATCTCCTTAGGCCTATGTTCTCTCCAGCTTTATCTCTTCTCTATCTTGAACAGGTCAGGGCCTCTAGTTTGCTACCATTAGGCCATGATTAGTCGTCCTGATTGTGTGACTGGGAACTCAGACCTTAGGTCAACAAGTGGAATAGGAATTCTGTAGTAACTACGTCAGCTGCTGTTACTTGTTGGTATTGGAACCACTTCTATATAAATTACATTATTTTGTAAAGAATCCACATATTTCATGAAGAATCTGATATGACTGTCTGGGTTGATAAGTGATATCTTCCCCTCTATTAAGAATCTCACAAGTCATGTTGTTTTCTGTTTGACTGGTCATTATTCATTTTTATTGGACTCTGTACAAACTATTTGAGGGATATTTTGACAGCCCAGAAGGTGAAATTCAGTTTCTCCTGATTAAAATGCATATGATGTTGTGTTTCTCTGTTATGTATCATGCTTATTACTAACCGAGCAGTGACAATTTTGAGAATTTACTCCATCGAGTGTGAGCTTTATTGAGGGGAAAGATGATTAGTTTAATGCAAGTATGTAGGTTGACTATAATTTTGTTCTTTCCCCTCTTTACAGGAAGCATTACTTTTGATTCTTGATGTTGGTCCATCAATGCATGATCTTCTTCCCGAAGTTGAAAAAGTCAGCTCCATGCTGGTGCAGAAGAAGGTATGGATCTCTCTTCATATTGTTAGTAGCATTCTTGACCTTTTTTTTTGGCATTTTAGTGCAACTTTTGGTATTTTTTTTCTTTTTTGGAAGTAAACTTATAACAGGTGAGTTCAATATTTTCTGCTGTTCTTGTAAACCTCCTTTTTTTTTTTGCTTCAAGTGTACACCCCCACCAAAACTCTCTATTTTTTTGGTGGAAAGTACATGACCTTTCCTTTTCCTGTTGCAGCTAATTTATCACAAGAGTGATGAAGTAGGGGTAGTTCTATTTGGAACTGAAGGTATTTCATCTGCTTATAAAAGGAAACATTAGGCACACTTTGTGTATAAATTCCAAATTTGTTTTAGTGTAACTCTATGCAGCATATGTTTTATCCAGTGCCATGAAATGGACTTAGTTTCTCTTTGGTCTTCATTGAAAAATAGTGTACTATACGGTGAAAAACAAAGGAACAAGAATAGCCCATACAAAGTTGTATGAGAGAAATAGTCACCAACTACCAGGGCCAATTTGGTTGCTATTCCTTGTGGAATTAGGAACAAATGTTGATTGGAATTGGGCTCTTCTGCTAATTTGGAAAATTGAGAAATTGTTCTGATTTTTTTCATTCTTTCGGTTGGTTCCCGAGTTGGTCTGGAATCTGATACATCTTACAAATTCTGTTGACTAGAACAGCTTGTTTCCTGGTCCCTCTAATTTCTTAATAGACTAATCAATGGTGACACTGTTAGCTCATAGTTGTCTGCCTTACTCTATTTTTACTTATTCTTGGTGCTATTTTCTTGTATCTGTGATTTTCTCTATTTACCTTTTACCTTTCTTAACTTCTGTTTTCTTTACATGGTTTATTTACTTTCTGGATTCCAATTGGAGTTGGTGAATCAAACCAATATGTCTTGTCCTGTTGTTACCTTGAATACAATTTTGAATTTTTTATTTGAAAAACCAGTGAACCTATTGCTTTCACACATTCACAAGTTCACGCTGAAAAGTGGCTGAGATGGAATTAGAATTTCACTGAAATATGCAGAAAAAGAGCTGTAAAATAGGGTGATATGTATAGTTCTTGTCTCCTTTCCCTTGAAGTCCATTCCCTCTCATTTGCAAGTATGAGTATTATAGATCTTTCCATTTTCCTACATCTGTTTGATATACAAGGAACTTATCTTCTATATTTCTTCATGTAACCGCCTCTAATATTTATGAAAATAAATTACCTTAAAAAATGATTAAGTTGAATGTCTGCTCTTAGTTAACAGATTATTGTCTTATGCTTTACCATTGGAACCTTCAGATACTGATAATGAGCTGACAAGCGAAGTGGGTGGATACGAGCATGTGGTGGTTTTGCAGCATATTAAAGTTGTCGATTGGGATGTAATTGACAAACTACAAAATCTTCCTAGAGGATCTGCCTCCGGTGATTGTATCCAAGATCATTTCTTGATTGATAGCATTTTGTGTACATGCTGGCTTTACACAAGAACTGCAATGTGATTTTCATCATCATGATCATCATCACCACATGCTGTGTGATTTTCATGTCTGGTATTTTAAACTGCACTTTCTGTAATTTTATCTGAAATGGTGCCAACCCAGCTTTAGATTCTTGTATTCCAAGTTTCCATGCATAGACTCTTTGACTTATGTACCCATGTTGGAGACATCTGTGTGTCAGATTCTTCATGGTTCCTTCTTAGGTTCTTCTAGTATTATCTTAACATGTTTTCAAAGATCACAATATTATTATGCCTATCTTTTAAAATCTCACAAAGTATTGAAATGTTTACTACTTGATTGTTTGGAGTGGAATATGCAATTTAGGTTTTATTATTGAAACTGCTACATGTCATTTCTATTTAGACTTATTTATTTTGATTTTATTTTAATACTATGCCGACTTCACAAATGTCATGTAGCAGTTAAGTGTTTACCTTGTACCTGTGTTATGTTTTGACATATGTACCTGTTGGGTTGCCATGCAACTTATGACCTGTGCTATTCCCATTGCTGGCAATAGTAAATAAGTCTTCTGTTTTCAGCACTCAACCGTATTTTGTAGAAAATGCTTCTCAGATAAATTTTAACTTGAAAATTTTTATTGGTATCCCAACACTGGCAATATAACCATATTCTTAAGATATTTATTCAATTGAGTGTGCTCAACAGTGAAGCCCATATTCTTTCCTGATGGTTTAATTTTTATTAGTAATCATCTATGTTTTTTTATTATTGAAGTTTTTCAGTCTAAACCATATGCCATTGGACGGTTGCTGGAAACAATTTTAGTGAATCTTCAAAATTCTAAAAATTGACAACTCTTTATCATTTCCACTATCAATTCATATTTTTCCAGCAGTAACTGATTAAAGAAGTATCCCATCCAACAACTGTTATAGGCTGTTTTGATCATGAGCCACTGTGGCGGTTGTACTTCTTTATGTTTATGTTTATCTTTGACTCCTTTCTCTTTACTAGTTCTCGATGCCATTGTGGTTGGAATGGATACGCTGATAAAGAAATTTGGGCCAACAAACAAGGGCAAGCAACACCTATGTCTTATAACTGATGCACTGTATCCCATTAAAGAGCCATATGAAGGTACGAAAGAAGATCAGATTGATACCATTGCTGGACAGATGAAATCTCGTGGCATGAAATTGGATTTTATAATCGTGAGAGGAAAGCTACCTGGGGCTGCAAATCAGAGTATACTTGATGAAAATGATCGCCTATTGGAACGGTTTTCAAAGAAAACAGCTTCCAAAGCAATCTATGTTGAAAGCGAAATCTCATTATTTGGTGCTCTTAAAACTCGAAATATATCTCCTGTTACTATATTTAGGGGTGATCTTGAGTTAAGCTCACAAATGAAGATCAAGGTAAGGATTAGGATTTATAGAAGGGTATAGATCACGACAAATTTTTCCATGCATCTTCAACTTCCATGTATAACTTGATAGTGAATTGGCATGGCCTGTTCAAATTTTGACCTATGCATTGGTGTTTTCCATTACTCACGTCTATAAATAAATTTGTTGAGGTTGCGTAATATTTTGGTGCTTAATATATAGTACTCCACCCTATATTTCTTATTTGATTTCCAAGTGGTGGGGATGGATTGGAGCATGTAAATTACGAAAGGTTGATGACTGATAAAAAATTCAGGTTGCCATTACTGAAAAAAGCATGTTGTTTGATAATTTAGTGGTTATATTTAACTTCCAGTGCATCACAATCATTGCATATTGACTTAGACCAGCAGCTTAGTTCATTGAACTGTCTTTTCTTACTATGCATTTTACTTGGTTTGAGTCTTCGACATTATGGAGAAGGCATTCATATTTGTCTTCTTGCAAGTATGTTTGGTGATTCAGGTATGGGTTTATAAGAAAACATGTGAGGAGAAGTTCCCTACACTAAAGAAATACTCTGATAAAGCGCCTCCAACTGATAGATTTGCTACGCATGAGGTCAAGGTAGATATTGAATACAAAAGTGTTGAAGATCCTAATAAAGTTGTGCCACCAGAACAAAGGATTAAAGGCTATCGTTATGGACCTCAAGTGGTTCCTATTTCAGCTGCTGAATGGGAGGCCGTCAAGTTCAAACCAGAGAAAAGTGTGAAACTTTTAGGTTTCACAGATGCTTCCAACATAATGCGGTAACTTATGTGCTTCAGTTTGGATTCATGATTATATGTTCTTAATAAAATATAATTATTCTAGTTCCACCTCTGTTTCTTATTTTTTCATGGTCCTTTTTTTGCTTCAAAACTTTTGAACTCGAGAAAACTAGGACATCCTCCTTTCTTGTAAGTAGTTTCTCAATCTGTTTCCATGTTCCTCAATCCTGATAATATCACCTATCATGAGAGGGGGAAAATGGGCTGATTTTTTTTTTTTTGACTCTTTGGCTAAGGGAACCAGAGTTCATATCAAGATTAAGAACATTGAAGAGAAACTCTAGAGAGGTATAACAAATCAAAACTTGAAACAAAAATGACCTTGTGGAAAGGGAAGTGACATTTTGGATATTTATGATGGGATTAGTATGCAGATCATGCTGGATAGATTGTTTAAGTCTTCAATAACAACGATGATGATGGGGATTACTATGGTCAGATTTAAACATTCGTAAGGAGCTGTTGAGTATTTTATAAAATGCATCTGAATCCAATAAAACAGAGTAAACATAAATGGCCAATGACAATGTTGAATGAGAGATGCAGATGATAAAGATCCAAAGCTTAGATGAATCAATGAGTCAATGGTGCAATCATGGAGGCTGGAACTGCAAAAGCAGATGCAATGGCAGGGGTATTTGAGGACTTGGACATATATCCATGTTATAAACCCTGAAGTGGCACATGTAACTTTGTTTCATTTAAAATTAATTAAATGGGAGATCAATAAACACAGGATAGAAGGACATGGTCTATTTATGAATCAGTCTTACTAATATTGCAGCAAAAAAATCAACAAGTTTCTTGCACCTCGGCATTGGTGGAAACTTTCTTTAATTTCTTAATGGTTTTCTTCATTTCTGAAGGTTGTTTCTTTATCTTCTTCCTTCTTTTACAATGTAATTGAAGCACTTTTTTCTGTTTCTACTTTCTGTTTTCTGCTCTCAATATTATGATTGTTTTCAATTTGTTTGTAGGCACTATTATATGAAGGATGTGAATGTCTTCATTCCTGAACCGGGCAACACTAAGGCCATTCTTGCTGTCTCTTCCTTGGCCAGAGCAATGAAGGAGATGAATAAGGTTGCAATCTTGCGGTGTGTATGGAGACAGGGTCAAGGGAATGTTGTCATTGGGGTATTGACTCCCAATATATCATCTGTAGATAACGTTGTAAGTTCTTTCACGGGATTTTGCTCCATTATACTTATTTGGTTGCATATCATACACGAAGAACTAGTTCTTCCTTTTGGTAGTCTGTTGTCCAAACTTAGCCAAGCTGTTTCCATCTTTCTTCTTTTCTCTCTCTTGGTTGTGCAGCCAGATTCGTTTTACTTCAATGTTCTTCCTTTTGCTGAGGATGTTCGAGAGTTTCAGTTTCCATCCTTCAAAAATTTCCCATCATCATGGCAGCCAAATGAACGACAGCAAGAAGCAACAGACAACTTGGTCCGGATGCTTGACCTTGCACCATCTGAAAAAGAAGAACTGCGACCTGATTTTACACCTAATCCAGTCTTGGAGGTATTGATCTGCTTTACTTATCAAATGGTCTGTAACTGTTGCTTGTTCACCATGGTTTCCTGCATGATGGATTGCTTATCCTATTGCTCAGGTGGTATGTTTTTAAATGTTTGGAGGCCTTTCAACCTTTTTTCTTTTTTTCTTTATTATTATTATTATTATTTTGGGGGGAGGGGGTTGCTTGACTTAGTTTTAGGGCTGATACTGCAATCTGAAACACAATGCCTTTTAAATGATATATAGTGCAACTAGTGGACAACTTTTTGTTAGTTTTCTAATATCCATGGGGCATTTGACATGGATACAGCATGGACTGTCTGTTTGATTTACTCCACTTCTAGTATGTGGGCAGGATGTCAATGGACATATCTCATTAGTTTGATATGAGTCAAATTATCGAAGAGTCAAAGCATTCAGTTTTATTTTGAAAGTGCTTGTGGTGCTTACATGAAGATTTTTTTCTCCTTTTTGTTTCCTTCTTTGGTAGGAAAGAGGAAAGCAACGTGGCTAATCCTATTAATCATTTGGGAAAATTTTCTGATGTCGATGTTATAAACTAAACAGAATCCTTCATCAGATTTCTGCAAAGAGATGTCTGGAATCTGGTTTACATGAGATAGCCTTGGGATGGTGAAGAGAGATTATTATTAGAAAATTAGAAAATGAACATATAAATTAGGACAATGCAGGCATTTTCTAAAAAGAAAAAGAGTAGAGTGCAGACAAAATATATCGAGCGAAACTTCAGTGGAGAGGATTTGAACATGAGGATTAGTTGGTTAATATTAAAAATGACTCAAGCCAAAATCAGAAAGTTTCAATACTTGGTCCAATTGTAGAACAAATCTAGGGGGAGGGGGAAGGGTGGAGTGGGGAGAAGAGGATTTGATACCTGAAGTAGGATTAGGCAGCATACGCACAGCAGACAAGCTAGTGTATTTCATGTAATTGTCTAAATTCCACATTCATTAAGTGATGCTTTTATAACAAGACATTTAGAACTGCCTTGCCAGATGGATCCGATTCTTCTTTTTCATCTTTGAATCGTTATATATAACTGAGTGTTGGGCGAGGAAGTAACAACTTGAAAAAGTACATATTGTACATGTCTATGTTAAGATGGATGAATGGAGAAAATGAGAAAGAATGAGGTACGAGTAAATAGGAGAAAACTTGAAATTCATTTCAGTTGAAGAGAAGGTAACAAATGTCATCTGTTGGTTTGGACAATGTTATAAAAGAGCGTGGAAACAACCCATTACAGAAGTTCAAGGAACTAGGAGAAGGGGGGATGAATTAAAGATTAAGATTGTAATTGAATTGGCATCTTAAAATCACAGGTCAACAAAAATATAGCTTCTGAAAGTGTTGGGTGGAAAAGTAGAACTTTCAACTCCAAGAGATGATTTAATTTTTTGAATGATAACAATTTTATTAGCTAAATCATCCTAAGTCATTCATCCTAAGTCACTCATCCTAAGTCATTTATCCCATCAATCTGAGGTTGACCTTTAAATTTGGATTTGACAAATGGTTTCCATGAGCTGACACCCATGGGACTTGAAGCACAACCTTCAGGCTGTAATAATGAACCCTTACCAGTTGTGTTACAGGTTTGTTAGCTAAAAATACACTATAAAAGAATAAACCTACTTCCAGAGAGAGGTGCTCAGAAAATACAATGAAACCAAAACATCAAGGAAAAAAAGACTTTGGAATGGAAAATATGAAGAAATGAAGAGCATAAAAAATGAGGCTGTTCTCTCTTCTTCCATGGAATAAGGGCTCTTTACCGAAAAAAAAACAAGAGAGAGAGAGAGACAAAGACTTCTCCTCTTCTTCCAAGAAATCCATTTCCCTTTTTTTGGGGAGGGAGAGAAGGGTGGGGGTGCTAGGTTCCTCACTTGTGTTTTGTTCATTTCCTATGGAAATAAAGGATTTGACACAAACAACTGAATATTGGATGTTCATGGCCTGACATAATGTCAGATTTTATAGCGCTTGTTGGATGAAGTGAATCATCCTCAAACATAATTTTTTATGCAGAATTGATTTCCTTGAAGAAATTGACAAAAAGCTCTTAAGAGGCAGAAAGTCAAAGATAAAAATGGTTTGCTTGAAGGTTACTGCAGACTCCATCTGCTGGCTGCCCAGCTTGCTACCTCATGTTGCGCATAGCAATCTGCAGATCCTCCCTATAGACTGCTGCTTTAGCTAGATTGTTAGTCTCACCATTCACTGATTGATGGACGTTAGAAAGAGAAAATTGAACGCGAGGATGACACTGGTGATGGTGATGAAATGGGACACAATGCTTGCAACCACCTTATCACATGCCAATTCTATAGAAAAGGCCACTGCCTTTTTGGCTAGTTGGCATCCACCAAGGAGAGCTTCTGTTACTATCACCTTGTATGTTTTTCCATGATAGCCTTCATGTAAATTGGTTTATGTTGTATTTACTAGTAATTCCCATCCCCCTTCCCCTCCCCCTCCCCTTCCCTTCCCCTCCCCTTTCCTTCCCTTCTCCCTCCCTCCCCCTTCTTCCCAAAAGAAATGGAATGCAACTCCTTCAACCACCTTATCACATGCCAATTCCATAGAAAGGGCCACTGCCTTTTTTGGCTAGTTGGCATCCAACAATGAGAGCTACTGTTGCTATCGGCTTGTATGCTTTTCCATGATGACCTTGATGTAAATTGGTTTATGTAGTATTTACTAGTAATTCTCCTTCCCCGCCCCCTCCTTCCCAAAAGGAAACACACACACCTTGTATGCCTTGCTCTTCCTTATGGTTTCATTATTGGCTTAATAGCTGTTAATAGTTTCTCTTTATCTTGTGATCAATACATGTTATGGCAATTTACATTTTGTTGCAGCGTTTCTTCCGTTTTCTTGAGTTGAAGTCAAAGCAGCCAGATGCAGATGTTCCTCCAATTGATAGAACTTTGAGGCGGATAACAGAACCTGACCCAGAGCTCCTATCACGAAACAACTCAGTTATAGCTGACTTTGTTAATCAATTTGAGCTAAAGGAAAATCCAAAGGTTCTCTTCAATGATTTGAAGTGTGCTATCCACTTCATATGCAACTTGTAAGTAAGACCATAAATCTATTGATAGCCTTTAATATTAATGGCAGACTTTCATTGCAGAAAAATAAGTCATCGAGACGTTTGTTGAGAGAAAAACCTTCAGTCTCGAACGAGGACAGACGGGGTGCTGAGGATGATGTTCCTGACATACAAAGTGTCAATTTGATTACAAGCTCATCTGAGGTGAAGGTTGAGAAAATTGGGGATTTGACACCTGTCCAAGACTTTGAAGCCATGATGACACGCAGGGATAGCTCTGAGTGGGTTTGTAAAGCAATCAAAGAGATGAAGATTCTAATTTCTAACCTATTGGAAAATGCCTCTGATGGGAGTTCTTATGACAAGGCAATTGATTGTTTAAGTGCTCTTCGCAAGGGTTGTATTCTTGAACAGGTATGCCATAGTCTCCAAAATTTCTTGCCTTTGTTCGATGTTATTGTAAAGAATTACTTTGCTGTAAATTTTGAAATTTGAAACAATTGTTGTGTGTGGCCATTGTCTGTGTACTGAACTTTTAATTTTGAAATATAAATTGGGGTAGCATGGTTTTCATTTTTCCCTTTCCTATATTTTTCAAAATAAAGCTAATAAAACTTCCCCATATCATGGGCTGGGCCTAGATCTAAGCATAGTAAATAATCTTTGTTCAATTCTATGAGATCTGCAAAGTTTTGTTTATTTTTTATTTCTTCTCTATATTCAAAAAATTTAATTTATGTATTAAAAAGAACCGTACCCTTTTTAGTGTTTTAAACCTAAATTTATATGTTATAAGAACAATTGCTCTAGATCTATGCCATTTGAATGTATGTTGTTATGATTTTGATTTGGGGTTTCAATTTTTTTTTTCTTTTTTTCTTTTTCCATATGATCCAAAGATAATTGATGGAGGTGGTATGTTCTTCAAAAACATATGAGAGCTCAAATGCCTTATATCTGAACCATTAAATTTTGTTTAATTCTTTTGCAAATTATTGATATTTTATTGGTGTTTTGGGATTTTAAAATTTTCCAGAATTATTCAAAAATGATTAATGTGGATGGTGGCTTCTCCATATGTGAACATTTTCCCCAACACTCATATGGGCAATGGTACTACCATGATAACATTAATGAAAATGATGCTGTGGAGCCCACTCAACAATTGAAATGCTATGGACTATGATTATAATAGATGAAATTGTATTTGGTACTAATCACTAAAATGGGTATTTGATGAGGTTGTGTTATGAACTTGTGGCATTAGTGGCAGTTTGGTAGATTTGTTTGTGAATTCCTAATTCTTAATTTTCATGGCTGATGAACTGTTGACTGGGTAAAGCACTAAACAATTATTTGTTCTTTCAACTGATAAAATATGATAACGAAAGCAATGTCCCGGAATTGGAAAAGTTCTCATTGTGATTGCCTGATTGCTAGGGTGAGTTACACGTTAAATTAGTTTAGAAGAGTCCAATTTCTCCATTGAAATGAGCTTCTTCTTAATAAGTTTGTCATTTTTCAGTTGGAAATAAATAGATTGCATGGAGAGTGATATTTTTTCTTTATGTATTTCTAATTTATTTTTTAATACATTATCTACAGGAACCAAACGACTTCAACCAATTTATGCTTGATATTTTGGAGATATGCAAGGAGAGGAAACTCAACCGTTTCTTGGAGTTGCTTATCTCTAAGCGTATTACGCTTATCAGCAAAGAGGAAGCTGTAGACAGGTCTGCTCTATTTTAACTCTCATCTCAATTCACTTGAAGATTCATATCTCAGTAGCCCAGCTATTTGCTTACATTCATTTATTTTTCTTTATTGAGCAGTGATGTGGCAGAGGAGGCTAAAGGTTTTCTGGTTAAAACTGAGGTAGCATCTCAGTAGCAACTGAAATGGATTTTCCTGACCCATTGGTTGTGGCTGGTTAGACTGATGTAGCTTGTGTTTACTAGCGCTTTTTTTCCTCGTAGACATAGTCACAAGCCAAGACATGTTTTCCACAATCTGCATATTCATGTGTTCTGGGTTGTGAAAATATTTTCAATTTTATGACTTGGTCATGTCAGTTCCTCATGTTTTGTAGTTGGCAATTTCATTGCTACCAAATTTTTGCTTGTATAATTGTAATTCTGTGTAGCAATAGAGAATCTTGATGTATACTTTGAAGGATTCATTATGACGTCAATAGATGTTTGTGTTACTACTAAGTTGTCTATTGGCCTTGGTCCGGCTTCTTACTATCTGGTTTCTTCATTTGTGGCATAGGTTTATTGACCTGAGACAATTTGGTCGAATGGTTAGAAAATGCAGGTTCATGTGGTCAAGCTGTAACGGAGTTTCTGGTTACCATGGACTTGACCATTTCAAATCTGGATCTCAGGCCATCTAAGGAATTACTTCTGATGAATCCCCACAGTCGTCTTTGCACCTACCAACGGTAGATCCTCTCTTTTTCTTGAGGTCTGTACTATAAAAGTTTTTAACTGGTTGGGTTTTGGTTGTGATCTGGACCCATCATGGGTGCTGCTGGTTGGATCCACGGGAACCCAAATTTGGCAGCGGTCCTTGAAATTTCTGGAACCTCAATATATATTTATAACATATTTATAAAATATATGCAAACTAAGTGCAACATATATGTAAGACATTGTTAAGTATGTATTGAAGGGGTTCCTTCAAAGTCCAGGTGCTCTAACAGGCCTTGTCAGAGAGACCTACCCTATGATTAAAAAAGAATAAAACCGGATCGTTGGATAACTCTTTATCATAGGGACTATCAATTTGTCAAAATTGAGACCATTGGAATATTTAAGTAATTCCTGCCTTTTATTTATTCATATTAAAGTTAAACTACTGAATAAATATTTTCCAATCAGATGATGAATGTATCAAATGTACATCGATCAAGGTTGAATCGAAATTTAGAAGAACAACTAACATTTTTAATGTTTTAGATTAACCATTTAATAGACTTACATGGAGCTCTTACACTGGTGGATAACTCAACTGCGAGTTTCGTAGATTATGGATCCAGAGACAGGCCCGAAAAGCTTGCAGTCTAATTTCAAACATAGGAACAGGCTGAAAAATAATGCCCTGTCTATATGGCTTGAAAAGGCTTTAAGATATTTATAATCTAATGGCATTGGTACTATGGGGCGCTATCTTATGCCGACTTGGACAATACCGATACATAAGACTACACATTGTTTGGGTCCAGTTTTCCATTGTGGATTGGTTGTTACAAGCCCAGGCTTGGCCCAGTTTTGCTCAAAATGTTGAGAGCCAAAACCGATCAAAAGCCTGAATTTAATTATCATACTTTTAAGTTGACATGGACTAAGATCTACTTACTTCAAAAATAAAAATAGGAGTCTTTGGGCCAAACCTAAGCCCAAATTTGCAGTACGAATCTAGCCAATTTGGGCTAGGTGTTGGCCAGCCTATGGATGGCCCTTCATATGAAACCTTGGAACACTGGAATTAGAGTTCAAAAAATCATGCTGAGTATATGTTAACAGATCACAATTGGTAATGTTCCTCCCTAAGACAAGTATTTGAGACATGAAGGAACAACCCTAGCTACCAAGCTTTCAAACATTGGCACCGATTAGCTAAACTAAAAGCGGTGGGTGTAGGACTTTTCACGGGCTGGTTTTTGTAAAAAAAGCATGGGTTTAATATTTAAAGCCCATTTTGCAACTGACATCATCTTTATTTTTACTTTTAAAACGTGTTCTGTAACCTGAAAATTTTACCAGATTGACATTAAACTTAAATACTTATCACAAGTTAAAATTTCAATTCAAAAATTAATGTTTGATGATTTTGACCAATGAAATTTTAGTAGATTGCATTTTAATTTTTTCTTTCAATTTATACAGTTATATTTTTAATTTATAAAATAAAAATAATAGGGAAATTTTCAGCTGAAATTTGCAACTGACAGTATAACCCACTAAAGGAATTTTCACATTTCCAAAGATTTAACGCTCTGTTCCAAGTCTGATTCCCTAGTAGGTAAAGAACCCCCATTTCTTACCATTCTAAAATTCTATTATGTTGGGCTTTGTCGAATCATGAATTAGGTGGACATACCATTACTCTAGTGAAATTAAATACTTCAAAACCAATCAAAACGTTTTCTTGGAGATTTGGAAGCCCACATTCCCCAACTCCAATTCTCCACATGCAATGATAGATACATGTGAACACAACCGAATGAACTGTGCCATCAACCAAATGCACCACCAACAGGGGTGCAAAAAATGCCTCGGCCGAAGATATGCATATTGGCCGAAATGATTCTCTCTCCTCTTTTATTTTTTTTTTTCCCTTAAATATCGATATTATTTTATTATTTTTAAATTAAAAAATATTAAAAAAAACTGAAAAAGAAACTGTTTTTTTTTTTTTTTAAAATTGAAAACGTAAATATCAACCGATATCTGGGCCGATATTTTGATCCAGACCCATCATCGTTTTGATTTTTTTTTTTAAATGCCGATATAAATCATATCGGCCGATATCAGACTGATATATATCACCGATATATCAATCATATCGGCCGATAAATATGCTGTACCTCTGCCACCAACTCTGAACCAAAACGGAGAAACATTTCTATGTTCCTTGATTGGGAATGTATAATCAATTCGCAATGATACTGAAACAAACTTCAATACTCCAATGAAAAAAATTAGAATAGACATGGTTCGTCCTATATGATCCACAGCAAATGATCGAAACACATTTAGTAGAACAACTCTAATGAACACATTTAGCAGGCCTGTGTGCTGGGGGAAGAAAACTGTTTATATCTAATGCTCCCACATCCAACCTTATATTGAAGTAAGAAGTGCAACCCCTCTGCATTGTAGGTTGGGAATGTTGGATATAGTAAACTTTCTTTTAATACCAAAACGCAAGATAAGGTAAACAAAATTTATGATGAATACAACCAACATGATTAGGCGGATGCTTATTGGACATCGACCAACTCAACATCAAAAACAAGCCATGCATTCCCTGGTATTTTTCCTCCTGCTCCTTTGGACCCATAACTGTCACAAAATGGAATACAATAAAATCAATAGAAAATATATAATGTGATGGAAAAGTAAATAATAAACTAAACGCTACCAATTTTAGCACAAAATAATTTCTAATGGTAAGAGCTGTAAAGGAAGAAGGGTGCCTCCTTTCTAAAAAAATATGGATGCCCAAATAATTAGCCTAATCTGAACCATAAGTTGGAAGGATAAAAGACAGAAAAGAGTTGGATGTAGTGACATACCCCATAGCTGGAGGTATAGTGAGCCTCCTTTTGTCACCAACCCGCATACCTGAGTGCAGACACATGTTACTATGAAATATATATATTTATAAAAATTAAGAAATATAATTAGAAAAATATAAGTTCATCTTGGAATCATTGGAAATGAGATAGGTACCAGCAATTCCAACATCCCATCCTTTTATAACCTGTCCTATACCTGTAACAAATAATACAAATGTTATTACCCAAACCCAGAAGAGAACATTTCGTATTGAAACAGAAGAAATCTGCAATGAACTGTAAAATACCTAGGCGGAACTTAAAAGGTCTTTTGCCAATATTAGAGTCAAATATTTCTCCATTCTTTTTAATTTGCCGATATAGTAGACAGAAA
Organism: Chimonanthus salicifolius; assembly: GCA_013350335.1. NCBI lineage: Eukaryota > Viridiplantae > Streptophyta > Magnoliopsida > Laurales > Calycanthaceae > Chimonanthus > Chimonanthus salicifolius. Next base: position 62,601,203 of record CM023539.1, read on the forward strand.
CCTGAGATCAAGTAACAGTTAATCTAAATCAGTTGAATTTTGTAGGTGATGTACTCTTTGACACCTAGAGAGAAAATGGCAGACAAAGTACACGGAGTTGAAGATCCTGTAGAACATTTAAACTCATCAAGATAAGCAACAAACAATTCAAAGCATGGAAATGCACTAAAAGGTGTTGAAGAAATTTCAACCCTTCATGTTGAGCAAGATTGATGCCACTAACCACGACATGGTACAGAAGTCAGCACACTGAAAATTTAATGTGGAAGACTTACTCTATTTCCGGGAGAAGCTCTTTTGCCATCAGGTTTTCCCATTGATAGCTCCTCGATAACCAATCCATTGGAGAAGGTCCTTGGCTTTGATGGACGTGCCTCAGTTTTCTGTTCATCGAGTTTTGCAAATAGCACCCTTTTCACCTCTTCTGGTTCAAGCTTAGCTTCCTCCCTGATCGTGTTAGTATCACTCTCATGTGTCTTACTCTTCTTCCGTTTCTTCTTCTTACCCTCCTTGTGTTCATCAGGAACAGCAGGGTCGCCATTGCGACCAACACTGCACAATTTGGAAAACAAAACATCTGCAAAGTAGTCTACATATCTTTAATTTGATAAATAACAAAATAAGAGGATCTTTTTCTCACTCATCATCAGGTAGCTTTGTATTTGCTTCTTCAGCTTTAATTGGTGGATCCTGGACCATTGCTTCAATTGTAGCCTCTTTAACATGAGTGGGTTTATTATCATCATCTTGGTAAGCCTTGTCCACTGCTTCAGCAGATGGATCAACTTCAGGCTGGAGATTTTTGTCCTTTGCCTTGCCCTTCTTCTTTTTCTTTGATTTTCCAGTGCTCTCAGGATCAACAGTGCCTGAGGAGATTGTAGAATCCATTGCTTCCCTGCCCAGTTTTTCACAGAAGCATCAATCTCGAATAATCACAAAATTGGTCAAACTAACATCATTGTACAGCATGATGGTAAAGCACAAAAATGGGAGATCAATTCTCACTTATCATTAGATAGTTTTTCATTCAGTTCTTCCCCAGGCAGATTCTCAACTTCAGCTTCAGTATTTTTTTTGTTCTTCACTTTTTCTTTCTTTTTCTTCTTTGACTTCTCACCATCCTGAGCAGCAACTCCACCAGATGGAACAAAGCTATCAGAGGGAGGGTCAGATACCCTGCTTACAACAAAACACACTAATATCAGATGAACTGCTTTCAAATATTAATGCTCGGCCCCTCACCAGGTCTGTATCCAAGAATGGGCAAGCCAATTTGGTCCATGGGCCTTTCCTGAAACCTGATTTATGGTTCATAAGCTTTATTGAGAGACCTAGAACAGGTCCAGGTCTATCTGACCTGACCTGCACTCTACAGATGGGAAATCATAAATGCAACAACCAAGATTTGAACCCACTTGCTACTAAAAGGGCTTGAAGCTTCAAAGTGAAGACCCAGATGACTGCCAATTCTCTATTTTATATAGAGTAGAGAGATAATCAGTCTATTAAGTGACTAGCCAGTGTGTGGTATCTGTATGCAGCCAACTAGGGCAGTGAGGATAAAGTTGGTTGGAAAGATCTAAAATAGGATGGGGGCCTACTAAAAATCAACCTAATGGATCACGAATTGGATGGTTTTCAATTTGGGATTCTTGGGTATGATGGTTTTCAATTTGGGGTTCTTGGTTCAGATTGTGTGCAGGTTATAGCGTAGTTAGAGAAAAATGAAGACATTCTATTAGGTGACTGCCCAGAGTGAGACATTTTTGTCTAGCCCACAGAGACGAAGGGGATAAGTTAGAAAGATCTATGCTTGGGTAAGGAGCCTACCAAAAATCAACCTAATGGATCACTTCCAGTTTTGAATACCATAAAGATCAGATGGTTGTGAAATCTGGATGACTTTTATACCGATCATGGTTGAGTTGTCAACTTGGGATGCTTGGGAAAGCTTGTGTGCAGGATTTTGTTTAGTTAAGAGAAAATAGATAAAGAGGCACACAGTTTAAAAGATGTTTTTGAGAATTATATATAAAAAGTACAGGTTCTTTAACATGCTCTGTCAAACATTGTGCCCCACTGGTTGCATGAGCAGAAAATCTTGAAGAGCTGGAGAATCTAGGAAGTGATCCTCATCAACTCATCCCAACCCTTTGAGCTTCAAATATGAAGTTATGAACTGTTCAATATAAGTCAGATTAAGTTCAAAAAGGGCGAAGATAGTGTGGGAGGTTTTGCAGTCAATAATGGGCCCAATGACAACCACTGCTCAAGCAGCTGCCCTTCATGAACTTCTTCTAAATTACAAATATTATTTCAATATTATTTTTTATTTGATTTTTTTCATTTAATAAAAAAAAAAAATCTCTCAACAGGTGATACTTTAGAAAATTAGAAATTCGTTCAAACTTAAAATATGAACATTTAAAAACATAAAATAAAAAGAAACATTAGGCAAATATGTGTTCTTATTTATATAGATGCTTATTATAAAATTTAGTGATAGGAAGAAATACAAGAAACAGTGTGGGAATTCAATTGAAATACATCACTACACTGGGGGAGGTCATGCTTTCGGGTCTACGTCCACATAACTTCTTAAATATTCCAAATTTTATTGGGCCATCATTGAACAGATGAATCAGTCCAGTAACTTATCAAGAAGGTGGGGCTGTTTTCCTAATTGGCCATCATGCTTATTGGGTAGGATGGGCTACGGGCTATTCTTTTTGGATTCAAACCGGGCCTCACAGATCTGGTTGGATCCGAGAGAGGTGACAACCCCACATAACATCTAACATATTAGGAGAAGAAATTTTGTAAGGAAAAGAGATATTTACGAACAAATAAGGGGGAAATTTTTTTTTACAAAAACATAAAGTAATCTTTCAACCCATCCCACCTGTCCATTTTGCCATCTTGATTGATGACATCAATCTTCCTTTTCAAACATGCACTGTGACTCCTATTATCCTCCACCTTATCCTTCATTTCATCCGCATTCATCTTTTTATCCAATCTGTTTTTAGCACCAGCATCTTTTAAGATGTGTTTGCTCTTAGATGTCGTAGAAACTGGAAAACCGTCTTCATCCTCACTCTCAAGAACTGGAGTTATAGCATTCTTGACAACAATTTGCTGTTGAGAAACATCACCAGCATCAGAGTCACTAGGCCGATGTTTCTTCTTAAGATGTTCATTAATACCAGTCCCATCTCTAGGTGTTTCCTCATCTACAATCTCCTCAATTCGAACTGGATCAAAACAAATATAACACCAAAGTGGAATAATGTCTTAAACTTATAAAATATTAAAAATATTGGATGCCTAAAGAAAATCATAATCAAAACAGGCATGAGCCTCCAATGTCAAAGAATTTCCACAAACAAAAAGAATATAATTAATATTGACCATGTCGCAAAACGACAAGGCAGTTCCACAAGACAGAAAAAAATGCAGCCACACATATACATCAACCAACAAGTCCACAGGCAAGCATACTAATCCAAATGCAGAAATATCTCTTTAACGAGGAATTATTGGGGCAAAAAAATAAGCAATTAATGATCAGTATGGCACATAAATTAGGTGAATCTAATGGTTCCATGCTTCAGTAATCAAGACCAATGATCATGGTGTATTCTCCAAATAAAAACATCTTCTCTCAAGAACAAAAATAATAATAAATAACATTGTAAACTTTTCAATCTATGACCTACAGATAAGCATTTTAGAGAAAAAAATAACTGTCTGGAAAGAGGAAGGATGGGAAAAATCCTAAAGAGAATCCATCATCTGCATGAGTTCCATCCAAAAACAAAACAAGTTACAAATCGAAGGCCTCCAATGAACTTGGGACCTCCTGCCTGCTTCACATGATTTGATTTCCAGCAACTCAGCTAACTGCACATTTAGTGAGGGGCTCAGGGCCTCAAATTCCAATCACACTGCTTTCTTGCTATGCCTTCATTACACAACCTCTCTCTCTCTCTCTCTAAAAATTTGCAAAATGGATCTCTCTCTCAATATTCTTTAACTCATTTCATGATTTCATAAAGTACTTTAAAATTTTGCAAAATGGAGTTTTTCAACTTTCATGCATTCAATTCTTAATATGTTTCCCATTGCATTGCAAATCCAAGTAACTATGCCCAAACTTCTGTGACTTCAAATTTTAAGTAAAAATAGGATGCCAGTCAGCATACCTCCACTGTTGGGCCTAGGGGAAGGAGGGTAGATCTCAAGATCATCATCATCAATGAAACCATCCTCATACTCATCTTCAGAGTCATAATCACTGGATGGTTCAGTCTCTGTCTCAGCAATATCTTCACCATAAGAATCACTTAACACAGTAAAAGAAAAACAATTTGGAAAACAAATAAAACCTATTAAATTCAGACAACTCTAGTTTGAAATAACTATTTTGCATAAATAAGAATGAAAATAAAAATATTCAACCATACATGTAGCAAACTGTAAGTCCCCTCTAACCAAAAGGATACGAATCCTCCTCATAGTGATTATCTAAATCACCAGTGGAGCCCAGAAAGAATCCAGTGAGATGCACACTTCTTGGTCCAATTACAGAGAAAACAACTTCATCCTCCTCCTCAAATTCAAGATTCAATGAGCATGATTCCGTCTTCTCAGGCAATAGCGAGCACAACAGAACAGGACACTTTTCACCGACGTTGCACTGAAGTACGCTCTTCTTTGTTGATTGACCAAAACCCAATGTTGCCTACAGAACATTGGTTCCCAATCAAAATAGAAGATAGCCCAAGTTTCAAATCTTTGGCGAATCAAATATTAAGAAAAAAAAATGCGCACAAACTTGCAAAGCAGAAACCTTTCCTGGGAAATGACAATATCTAACAAAGGTGGAAAATAACACAAGTATATTTTCAGTAATAAATGGTACTTCCAGTAAAGTACTCAATTTCCATGAATCCAAAAACAGTGAAATCTAGAATTTTGGAATTACGGCTAAAGCACCTGGGAAATGTGGAGCCTTCCTCGAGATTCGTCGTATCGATGTTTGTATGGATTTCCAGGTTTCAGTTCAACCCCTGATAACCATATCAATTAAAAAAGAAAGAAAGACTCCAATCAGAATCATATAAGATAATAAACCACAAAAGCGAAGCTTGATGGATGAGAAGAACGAAGAAAATCAGCGAAGAGAGAAAGTGGGTTTAGAAAAGAGAATTGAATGAAAAATTCATACCCCAGAAAGCCATTTTCCTTATTAGAATTGTTCAAGAAGTCGACGATGCGAAGAAACTGTATGCAGCGGCGTCTAAAACCCTAGAAATGGAACAACCAAAGAAGAAGTTCGGTCTCGGTTACTCTTCGGTGTCTAAAACCCAAGTAAAAGTGCTGGAAGCCTGTAAGAGCTCTGATTCAAAAAAAAAAAAAAAAGATTTTTTTTAAGAAAACGCAATTATTTTTAAACAAATCAAGCTAATGGTGCAATTACAGTTTAATTAGGTTATTGGATGGACCAATTTGAAGTTATAAACGTCAAATCGTCAATAAATAATAGACGTGTAGAAAATAGACAAATTTAATTTTATGTGTTATTTTTAAAGAAAGAAAATAAATAGTTATAATTGTTATAAATAAAAATATTATTTTTTTCTTTTAAACAAAGAGTTTTGTAATGTTTTATTTCATTTCCTACTCATAATGACTTTCAAAATCTATTTCTATTGATTAATTTAATGAGTTGTAATATCACTTTAATAGTTATTGCATTGTTAAATTTATTAAAAAGATATAAATTGTGGAACCTTTCAAATGATTTGTGTATTTAAATACAAGAATTATTTATAACTATTTTGTATATAAAATTGAATATTATTATTTATAATTTTTATTTTATACATCTTCACTATTAAATTAATTACTATAAGTCAAAATATTTATATAATAATTTAATTTAAAAATAAATAAATAATTCTAAGAGTTTGATGGGTAATAAATTTCATAAACTTCATAATGACTTAGTTATTTATTTATTTTCTATCTATAAAATAAAATTCATCTTCTTACACAAAGCTCGAGAAATCTGTGAGACATTCTTGAAATATTTTAACAAAATTGGCTACTAAGACATGTAACACCGAGTGACTTGGCACTGAAAGGGCACAAAGGTGTAGAGTGTTGGAGTGCCAATTGCCTAATGTTCATGCACGTGTCTCACTTGGAGCATAATGAGATGGTCGAGTAGCAAGACTTAAAACGTTTTAAAAATTAGATAGTAAACTAAATATTCTTAATAAAGAAAATAAAAATATTTTAGAATATATTAAATTTATATTTATTTATTCTTCTCGCTAAAAGATTGTAACAAAATTATGACCAAAACTTTAAGTTTAATTGTGACGCCCTGCCCTGTAGGCGCATGAACTGTGGATCTGAAAATTTTCTTAAAGAATTAACTACAATATAAAATAAAGGAAATAATTTTAAAATATTATTTTTATCAAATAAATAAATGAAAAGTACTAAAAGCCCTTTTGAACTTCTGATTCGAATTTCAGCAATCTTGAGCTCTACGAAGAGCCAACATTTTATAATAATAATAAAGGTTTAGATATTCACCAAATAAAAAATAATTATTCATCTTATGAATAAAAATCATATTAATATCAAAATAATTTTATTTACTCATTTTTAACAATTATTCAAATTAATTAATAGATAATATATAGTATTTATCAGAGTAGCCATCAAACGTAGAAAAGGAAGATGTGATTTCTTGAGTTAATTGTTATTGGCCCATTCATTAAAATTTCAAGTGCCAAAAATGACGAAAATATAATTAAATATTTTTAGCGTATGCAATGTCTAACTTGAATTTAGTGTAGATACTATTATGAATTTATCATTACAATAATATATGTGTATAATTCCATATAATTACAATATTGAACATTTGAGACACTTAATTTATGTGTATAATTCTATATAATTACAATATTGAACATTTGAGATACTTATCCTTAATTGAACGTTATGGGTCTAGGGTGAAGAATGAGAAGAAGAGATTCAAAAACCTAAAACCCTAATCCTAATAGAACAGGTTTAAAACGAAAAATCGAAACTGTTGAGAGAATTGTTTCTTCATAAAGAAATTTAAGAGAAAAAGAAGAAGAAGAAAAATGGCGACGGAGAAGTCAATCTAAATTAGAGATTACTTTGAGTTTATAGTTGGATAGTCAAGATCTCAAATTATTTAAATTAAAGGTTGAGTTTTTTAATGAAAATTTGAGGATAGATTATTTAAGAAAGATATATATATATATATATATATATTGGCTTCTAGAAGTAACATTGAAGAGATGTCAAGCATAAACGGGAAAACAAGACAAGTTCAGTAAATGCAGACCTCGGATAAATATAGGAATTGTGATTTCCATGAAGAAATGAATCTGTGAGGAGGTTAAAAGAGGACATGGAAGATGACACTCCCAGCAACTTGATCATCTCAGAACAGAACAACTCTTTTGAAATAACTTAAGGATGGTGAAGTCAAATAGAACATGAATAACAATCATTTGCATACAAAATTCCCAATTGAAAAGCTCTTGATGAAGGAATTCCTTGTGTAAACATAAAATGAGCAATAATTTGAAGACAATTCCTTCTCTTAGGACCCCTCCATTGAACTCCTCTGAGAGTGCTTTTCATCAAAGTAACAGTTTAGGGCCCAGGGCCAAGCTCCTCTAAACATCAAAATTTCCCGTCTTCAATCTCTTATCTTTGATATGAACATTTTCTCAACTCTGACTCTGTGAAAAGGAATCTAAGAATATGAAGAACCTTTTTACTGCGACACAGCTTGCACTTCTTGCCCTTTGATCACTGCACTTCGTAAAAATTCAGTAGAAAATGACAACCCAACAGTTGAGTTTCCCCCTGGACCATAAATATGACACAACAAACAGGCCCAGAAACATTGATTTATACCTGTGAATTACCAATTCACACTCGTTGTTCCGTTGGCACCTCTTCTATCAGCTGTAAAGCAGTGGAAGGCTGCTGACAGCCTTAGTACTGAAATGGAGAAAGAAAAAGAAAGAACGATCGAGTACTTGACCTGGAGCAGATCCATCACGCAAAAAATTGCAATGACACCTCAGATGTTTCCTCTTTCTTCAGTCCCATAAATGCAAATTGAAAGGCAGAAAGAAATTTCCCCAACTAATATGGTGCATAACATCGTCAATAATCCTCTCTCATAGTCCAAAAATTGTAAATCACAAGTGATAAGGGGTACATACAAACTCACTCTTAACAAGTGGAGGTAACATGGTCCAAAGAGGTAAAAGAGGAGTTCATATTTGATCACGCAAGTAATCATCATCATCATCAAAGCTACTAATCTCATCTATTTGAAGTCGGCTTTCAAACATCATACCCTCCGTTGCTTGCAATCCATCATATCTTTCTTTACCTCTTAAATCAATGTTTTTATGGCTCTCCCTCTCCTCGTTCTTTTACTTGTGTCCTATCAAACTTTCACATATTGGACATTTTCAGTCTTTTAATAACATGTCCAGATCATGTTAGACGACTTTCGTCAATTATTTTTTTAATCTATTGGAGCCAGTTCCATGGTTTCTTTAATGCACTCATTTCTAATTCTATCTTTTAACGTTACAATATTCATATGTCTTAGAATACACATCTCAATTAGCATTGCCTTGTCCACTTTTTTTTTTTTTTTTTCATACTTAACCAACGCCCAACTCCATAAAGCATTGCTAACCTAATGGTCATTTTATAAAATCTCTCCTTTAATCTACACGACCAACACTTGTTTATCACATAACACTGCGCTAACTTGCCCACACATAGCGCACCATGCTCCCATCCTAGTCGCTATTTTTAAATCTATTCCTCCCTCCAACCAATGGATGATAAAAGAATTGTTATGAAGACGATGACGAAACTAAGTGGAATCCATCCAGCTACATCCAGGCACCTTACTCAGCTTCTTCTCTTCTATCATCTTTCTCAATCTCTTGGCATCATCCCATCTCTCAGCTGAAGCATAGATGTTGGCTAATAGAACATAGTACCCACTTGCCTCAGCCTCAGGCTCAAGGTCAAAACAATGTTGAGCAGCAATCTCCCCAAGCTCAACGTTTCCATGTATTCTACAAGCAAGAAGCAAGGCTCCCCAAACCCCAACATGAGGTTGCATTGGCATGCCCCTTATTAACTCACATGCTTCTTCTAACTGTCCAGCCCGACCTAGAAGATCAACCATGATTGCATAGTGATCAGCTGATGGTGCAACTTGATGCTCACTGACCATGGAAGCAAAGCATCTACGTCCTTCTTCCACCATACCGGCATGGTCAAAGGCAGTTAATAGACCAGTGAATGTGATTTTGTTTGGGCTGATCTTGGCTTCCACCATCTCTTCAAACAAACAAATTGCATCTTTGGCCTTCCCATTTATTCCACAGCCAAAGATCATTGCACTATAAGCAACTAAATCTCTCTTTCTCAAGTCTTGAAATAAATTATATGCCTTGTCCAGGCTTCCACATTTTGCATGAAAGTCAATCAGAGCAGTCCTCAAATGGTCATCCAATTCAATCCCAATTCTGTGCATGTATCCCTCAACCCATGAACCAAACCTCAAGTCACCCAATTGAGAGCAGGCAGATAAAACACTGACAAATGTCATTTCAGTCAAGTTGTATGTTCACATCAAGTTTTCTCATTTTGTTAAACAGTTGAAGAGCCTCTTTCGGGAGATTATTTTGAGCATAGCAAGCAATCATTGCATTCCAAGAGGGACAGTCCCTCTCGTCCATATGATCGAAGAGTTGACGAGCTGAACCAACATCCCCAGATTTCGAGTACCCAGATATCATTGCGATCCAAGAAACATTGCTCCTTTCAGGCATTTCATCGAACAGCTTCCGTGCTGCTGCTATGTTCCCACGATCAATGTACCCAACAATCATCCCATTCCAAGATGCTGCATTCCTCCATGGCATTTTCCAAAATAACAACTCCGCAGATGCCATATCCCCTGCCTTAGCATACCCTGAAACCATCGAGTTCCATGAAACCACATCTTTCACAGGAGTTTCATCGAAAACCCTCCGAGCAGTTACTATTTCCCCCGGCTTTCAAATACCCAGCAAGGATTGAATTCCACGAAACCACATTCCGCTCAGGCATTTCATCAAACACCCTTCGTGCCATTACAATATCCCCAATCTTCGCATACAAATCAACTAGAGCCGTCTGTACGTAAACATCTCGTTCGTGTCCAAACTTGAAAACCTGACTATGGATGGCTGTACCAGCAGCTTTGGCTGGAACGCGAGCGCAGGCCTTAAGAGTGGCAGAGACTGAGAAGGTGTTTGGGCATAGATGGGCTCTCTGCATGCCTATGTAGAGTAAAACTGCGTTTTTGAAGCGGCCTTGTTGGGAAGCAGAACGAATAGCGGAAGCCCATGAGAATATGTCTCGGCTCGGCAATTGATCGAACACGTGATGGGCGAACTGATCGCTGCCTTCGGGAAAACCTTTTGCAGGGGACGACGAGTTGGGCGATGATTTGAGCCTTAATACGTTTAGCTTGCTTGGCATTCTGTAGTATGCCTGAGAAGAACATATGGTAAGATTCTAAAGGAGATTGGAAAGAATAAAGAAGTGATTTGCTTCGTCAAAGGAACCATCACCGATCAAGGGAGACTCTCTCCGGGAGGAATCTCCGACTACTGTGAAGTGGGACACACGTGCAACTGGAACCCATCTCATCTATCAAGCGTTGAAACTTGGGACGGGGTTTAACCCAACACAAGAAATCACGTTAGTTGAGTTCTATATTTTTATAGTTAGGGTTGGATAGGGTTAAAGATAAAAATTTGAAATAAATTTAAGTTGGCTTCGATCAAACGTTTTTAAAATTAATCTTAACTCAAAAATTTTAATATAATAGATGAGTTGAGTTGAGTTGAACCAGCAATTCGATTCAACATTTGGATTGAGTCGAAATGATAATTCGAATTAAGTTGGATTATACAATTCTAGTCGAATTTATATGAGTTGAATTGTGTTTATTAAAATCCAGCCCGATCTACCTGAATTTCAACCTTACATCCATAGGAGGTGGGTCACCGAAGAGAATAGATGTGATTAGAGAAAGAATTCCATATATGTGTTTGATTACCATTATTATGTTCATCAAGAGTTTAATTGTGGCACTAATCTCTTTTCCTCGTGCTCTTAAACTCTTAGTGCATTATTGATAAATCTTTTTACAAAAGCTTATACAATTTCTCATTTTTTACTTCTCGTCAGCAAATTGTTAATGTTTTCTACTATTAAAGGTTTGAAGGGAGTATCAAGATAGGATTGCTGTAATTTAAGATTTGATTGTCGTAATTAGGACCGTAATCAATGGCTTTGTTGTAATCATTCTTGTGTATATAATTGACTAATGGAATAAAAGAGGATTAATGATTCTCATAGTTATCAAAACTAACATCATACGACAAGTATTTTTCATATGATTTTCAATCGAATCTAGAGGATGCAACAAATTGATATAATTCAATTAGAAGTTAAATTTAAATTAAAAACCAAAAAATTGAGTGAGTTAGATTTTTTTTTTTTTTAAAAAAAAAGGGCTCCATTTAGGGTTGTACGGTCCCCTAAGACAGCTAAACATATTATAGATTGTCCCTTATAATTTTACTGTGAAGGCTCAGTGTCTAATCTTATGGTTAAATCATGTGTATCTCATTATTTTATTATTAATTTTCAATGGCCAAAAGACAGGTCAAAGTATCAAAACAGATAAGACAACAGAAAAGGTTCCACTAGGTTGTCATGCTATTTTAGTCTTCAAATTATAGCCACTTAAAATTTTGAAACTATAATAAATTATTAATTTTAAAAAATCACATCACATGACTAAAATCATCTTATGAGATTAAAATTTTATCAACATCTGATTCATTTAGTCACTTAAAAAATATATATTGCTAAGAAGTCTATCTATGCAAAACTCAACAAGTTGGTAATCTCAGCCAATGAATTTCTTTATTAATTCTAAATGGTGGGTACGTCCACTTTATGAAGTGGATTTTGAGTTTTATTCACATTTAATAATTAAATGGGTCACTCTTCTTAGTTACTTATTTTGTATATACAAAATTGAAAGGTCTTCACATACTTAAACATTAATTAAAAACTTCTTTATTTCATTGTAAATATGATCATCTCTTTTAATAATTTAAATGAGAGTCACCATTATACATTTAATCAACTAGAAAACACCCATGTGATTCTGTCAACATAAACATGAACATATAACGATAGGTCAGCTATCTTTAACACGGACAAAATCGGTTAGGAGACATGGGATGAAGTGAAATTTTCATTTTACCTCTCTCGATTTACCGTTCATCAAGTAACGGTGTACCGTTAATACGCCGCTCTTCATGTATGTGTTCTGTATATCGGTACACAGGTACTTGATGAGCAGTACGTCAGTATAGATAAAATGAGAATTTCACTCTATTCTATTTCTCCTAACAAATTTTGCATGTGTTAGAATGAGTGTCTATAATGATAATGATGAACAACACAAATTATATATATAAATAAAAGATAAGGTCATTCATTTGTATCAAAGGTCACGAGAGTAATAGACTTTACTAATCTTGTATTCTTCTTTATAACATGAAATTATACAAATCATTGCAATTGTTTATTGATGGGACAATTGTGCCCATCCAATTGATGGGGTAATTAATATTCTAATGTATCATTAAATAGAAATAAATCAATCATTAAAGAAATGAAGTTTAGTAGTAGATGAGAATCTATCTACTTCCAAGTGTTATTACTTTGGCTATTTGCATATGCATTGTATATAAAGCAGACATTAGTAATCACTTCGCCCTCTACATTCTTATCAATGCTATGACGGCCAGGCAACTAACAATAAACGCTTTCAATGATTTAGGAAGAAAGGGCTGTAAAGCATAATTCATAAAAAGTGAATTTCTTGCATACGGGTACCTCTCCTACTTACACTTTTATATAAGATATGAGATTGAAAATTTTAAGTTTGTCAAAATAAACTCAACTTTAGATGGATTTTTAATCAAAAGTGAGATCAAATTGAGTGTAAATACAATTCATGTAAGTAGGTCTGAAATTGGGTCAGGTCGAGTCAGATTGGATCAGGATTTCTTAAAATTCAACTCGATCCGAGTTAATATATCATGGAAGCTGATCCAAAATACTGATCCGAAATTCTCGATCTGACCCGAATCAAATTATAACTTGAATTTTGACTCGATCCGTATTTTGAACCCATTTTAGCTTAATTTTAGCCGAATCGAGTCGGGTTAACTTGAAAATTCCTCAACCCTGACCGATCCGAATTCCATGTAATTTTTATCTTTTCAACCCAATCCGATCCGTTGACCCGACCCGAGTTTCACCCCTACATATAAGGTAGGTAGATGGGTGTGAGAAGAAGATAGTGTAATTTCCTACATGAATGGACACCACATCAGAGCTTAAGTGGAGACGTCACCCAAGTAAAAGTTATTTCAACAGTGAAAAAGTACACAAATCTCAAAGTCTTTTTTAATTAAAAATTTTATTTTTAAATTTAGTCATCCACTTTCATAATTTTATATCATATAAAATAAATAGAGTAGATTAATGGTAGATACTTAGCTCAGAAACCAGATGCATTGGGTTCGTAACCTCAAGCCCGTGACTTGCAGAGATATGCATATCAGATGTCAAATTATTAAAAAAAATGCCAGTGAATCAACGAGATCCATTCTCAAAATAATAAAAATGCTTCTATGTTACAATGAAATGTTCTCAAGTATAATCATAGTTTTGATATCAATTAATTAGGTAGCGATCCTCCCGTGGACATTTTGTATAACGAGATACGGGATTTAGAGTATTGTCTATTTTATCCTTCCACGTACGAAAGCATTTAAAAAATATTCAATGATCTGATCAGTGATCTGATTTGTTGTTCTTTATGAAAAAACAGTCTCACAGATAAATTTCAGTGAGCCGGTCAGTGAGCCGATTTATACCGCAGTGAAAGGGTCAGTGATCACGCAATTCGATTCGAAGGGTTCAGCGAGCTGGTTCGAAGGGTAAAATGGACAATACTGTAAAACCCGTGTCAGATTATACAAAATATCCTGTAAAAAGATCACTATCCAAATTAATTACTTAAACTTCAATATCGTGCCATACAACCTTTCACATTTAAGTTGTCTGTAGAGAATGAGAATCTTTTGCCAAAAAATAAGAACATTTTCTACTCAGTACAGTACAACAACATTAGGGTTGAAGATATCTTTTTCTAGAATGGGAGTGTAAAGTTCATCAAACTCTAAAGTAGAGAGAAATTATAATATCTATGGACTTCATTCAATACAATTAATTTCTCTAATCTATACAATTAATAAACGTGCATACTTTTAATGCAACATGATTATTGCAACATAAGTTGTAGATTTGTACTTATGAAGTTATGACGTATGAGCATGTGTTTAATAAAAGATGATCAATGATACATTATACATAATATCACAGTATATTTAGGCATATACTCTACTAAATAGGATAACGAACGGTCTGTTAGAGAGGTTTTATTTGAATATGTGGTTCACCACGAAATCATTTTGATTGGATAATTCTAATTATGTTTTTGAAATATGTAAAGTTTAAAAAATAATAAATTAATTAAATTTTAGAGAGTTTAAAAAACCTGTGCCAAAAGGGGATACCCCTGTGTTGTAAGGGGAGAGCGGTGTAGGCAGAGAGCAAATCTTGAGTTGACTCGCTAATGCAAAGTCGTGCAACTTCATGTGAGCTTAAACTGGACAATATTATGTTAGAGGGACGGAGCGTTACGATGACTTGATCGATTCTATTAAGATATTTTTTTTATAGATTGAGTATTTAAAGAAATGTATTTTTAATAGACTCATTACCATCGCATTTAATAATTCATGTCTAAATAAAAATGAACTGTGGCACGGATAATCATTTTACATGTCTCATATATATATATATGGTAGATAAATCTACTAATGAGGCACAACTTACCAATCACAAAAGAAACAACAAAATCATTATGTAAACCCTAACATGCTTAATATTATTAGGCAAGAGTCATTATCATACTGTGAGTAACGTCACGATTTCAGTGGGTTTGCGATTCTCACTAATTCAAAGTGGTGACTTTAGCAAAGCATGCACTGCCAAAATGATTAGGCAAGTACTGGCACTGATAGCTGATACTAAGGTTTTTAGTCTTCATGTACAGTGGACTTGGTCTTGACGTGTGAGTGGAGTTCTTGCTTATTTCACAAAAGTTGATGATGTATAATGGAGTGGAATTGCTAAAATGTTGATTCCATTGTATGATTATTTCAAATTCTATTATATAATATATGATTGAATGAGTAAATTTTTAACAGATCGCATTAAATCGAGTACTCAGGTGTACAGTATTTTAGAAAAAAAATTATAATTGATTGTTAATTATTCAATCAAAATGCATTCAAATCAACACTCATCTCACTATTAATTTTGATAGATTTAAATTTAATAATTAAAAGTAAATTTTGAATTTGATACAATAGAATCCAATGACCCATTAATTATATCATATAAAAAGAAGCTCCTACAGTGTTACTGTTAGAAATTGGCTTGATTTAAATCAGTTCCTGGATTTAGAAATTTTCTTTTTTTCTTACTTTCTTCTTTCGTTGGTGTGAAAGTGACAAAAGTCCCACATCGATCAATTTGAAAAACCAACTGACTTCATGATTAGGTTTTTTAGAGTGAGTTCTACCTTAAGAATGTTAATATATCGTGATTTTCTAATATAGTATTCAAGCTAGGATGGATGTGAGCAGGGCCGTCTTGACCATTAGTCAAGAAAGGCGGTCGCCTTAGGCCCCCAAATGAATGAAGGCCCCTCTTACCATGGTGCACTGTGTATTTCTAAAATTTCTCAAATTGAATATTCGGACTAATTACGATAACTTGATAGAAATACTTTAAGATTTTAAGTTTTTTTTGCACTCCCAAATGCTTAAAACACAGTCTTTTACAAATAAGGGTATCCCTCAGCTGTGTCGAAAATACACTTCTAAAAGTCCAAACAAAAATCGTAAAAACCGTTGAACTCCAAGTTCAAAGCTGAACAAATATGTGATATTTAAAATCTTAAATCTTTCAAACGATTGTTTATCAAAAATATGTGATATTTTTCCATCTCAAGTCCCGTCCCTTCTTCAAAACAAAAAAAATCCAGTTAAACAATCATTTAAAAGATCTAAGTTTTCAAATTCCATATATTTGTTTAGTTTTGAATTTGGAGTTCAACGGGTTTCACGGTTAGTCGTTTGGACTTTCGAAAGTTTATTTTCAGCACAGTCGAGGAATACCCTTTATTTGTAACATACTGTGTTTTAAATATTTAGGAGTGTCAAAAGACTTTAAAGTCTTAAAATATTTTTATCAGGTTATCGTAATTAGTCCGGATATTCAATTTGAGAAATTTTGAAAATATATAGTGCTTAAAAAATAATTTTAAAATTTTAAACGTGATTTTATTATTCAAAACTATAGGAATTATATAGTTTTTTTTAACTAATGCACTATGCATATGTAGAACGTTCGAACGAATGGAATTTATGCATGAACTCCAAGAAGGCCCCATTTAAATTTTTTTATCTTAGGTTTCAACTTGTTTCTAAACGGTCCTGGATGTGAGAAACAAATGACTTCACATAATATACAACGTACCATTTTCTACATAAGTAGCTTTTAAGAGTGATTTCTCAGTTCAGATGACGGCGATGGTGTATATTATGAAAAAAAAGAAGAGGAGATTACTAAATTACAAGAAACATGACACATCAGCACCTCCCGTCCACTGAACCAATGATATAAAGTAAAGTTGTTCCGCAATATCACTGTGAGGGACCTCGTATTCTTGAGTTTGAATAAATCGCAGTCATCCTCCACCATGTTCAACCATGATGGACTGCCCATCTGGATAGGCCATGTGTATACATGGATTTTTCAGAATTACAACAGGGTCCACACCATAATCAAATGGCATTTGATTTTCATCTAGTGCCATTACAGAGAAGGACGGTCCCTTGACAGAGAAGAGAGGTAGATAAAGAAGAAAGCAAATCCTTCTCAGGCCTCAATCACTACAGACTGGATACTGCTACACCATAGTCAAAGTTCCTCAGTAAATTGAATGGAAATCATTGAAGTTGAAGACAATAATGAGAAAAAGGCAATGGGGGAAACGATCATAACTGTATGCTCATCATGAGAGAAGAAAGGAGGATGAAGAAAAGGATAAAATTTCAGCAGCTTTGTCAGTTGTCACCCTATTTTCGATCATCTTTCTTTCTCTTTTCGTTCTTATCATCTTTAAATTATCATTAGATAGATACATTTGCACTGCTCCTCAGCAGAAAAAATTTAATTTGAATGCTTGCGTTGATAAAATAATTGCAATTGGAAGAGTGAAGAAATAAAGTTTTATTCACAGGGAAAAAGACAAAAGGCAACATGAAAACATGCAGCACGCCAAGCATGCTCTCACTTTCTAAAGAGTGTCAACACAATTTTTAGACTTTGATGACTCTCAAATCCCAAATGGTCAGCCATTCATTCACCTAATTATTGTGTCTAATATGATTCATCACATTTTTACAAACTTTTCTACACATTTTCAACGGTAAAAATTCTGATAGATACACATGATACACTATTTTATCATTTACTATTTTTTCATGTATGTTAGGTTTTTTTTTATATTATGCTCTCGGACTTATCTAATACATGAATTTGCAGGTGATTTTATATATTTATAAGATTAGACTCACCTCAAATTGTATAATTTTATATTAACCACTTGTATTTTTGAAAGATTTTAAGGTTACATATTCATTTGTATATAGAGAGAGACTCGAGGAAGAAAGTATTTAAAACTTTTAAAAGTAGTGAAAATGCACTTAACTCACCTTACACTTAATCACACCGACAAGTTAGCATGAATCTTGTGAATTTCTATGCGATCTTTTGTGTGTACTTTACATTTTAGCTTATTCATTTTTCAATGGCCAGTATAGCAATCTCTTACTATGTACTCTTGTTTAAACAATTTTCTTTTTTCTTTTTTAAACAACTTCTGATGTCTGATTTGATTAGGGCTGCAACTTGAGTCGGGTTTTAGCCCGACCCGCATGACCTAACCAGAGAAATCAACAGGTCGGGTCTAGAATTTTGGGTCAAGTGGATCAGGTCTGATTGAGAAGATAAAAATCCATATGAAATTCGAGTCGGGTCAAGTTGAGGATTTTATAAGTTAACCCAACTCGACCTGACACAATCTAACCCGATCCGACTAAAATTAGTCTAAATGGGTTCAAAATGCGGGTAGAATCAGAATTCGAGTTGATTCTGGTCGGATCGGGTTAAAATTTGGGTTTAGAATTCAGGTCGGACGGGTCGGTTCTATATATATCAACTTGGGCCAGGTTGGGTTTTAAAAAATCCTACTCGCTCGACCCGAATTAAAGCCCTAGATTTGATAGAGGGGATCAAATATGAGATCTTCTTTATAAATAAAGGTGATGGTGGCTAACCAGCATTCTCTGCTGGCACTTTAAGATGGGTTTATCCCTTTATTTGTTCAAGTCAAAGAAAGCAATCTCTAAAATTAGATATAGATAAAGGTGTTAGACAATCTAATCAATCTCATGTTGCACAAAAGAAAGGTAGAAAAGATGGTATGGAGATTGAAGCCGCTTGTTTTCATGCGTGGGTGGGGACTGATAAAAATAGAGATGAAAAGGAAGTGACGAAGCTAAAGTCAGCCAATTTCATTACTTCTCATTATGAGAGCATCCTCGCTCTGGCCAAAAGCTTCCCTTTCACTTTCAATATCTTCCTTGTAAGAAGGACGTATCTTCAAAAGGATATCTGATTTGAATTCAACAATCAAAATATTTTATATAATATTAGACCTTAGAAATCATGCATGTCAAGTTGAGAATTTTGTATCATCAAGTCGGGTCGAGTTGAGAAGACAAAAATCACCATGAAATTTGAGTCAGATCAGATTGAGAATTTTACAAGTTAACCCGACCCAACTCGGTTAAAATTACACTAAAATGAGTTCAGAATACAGGTCAAGTCAGAATTCTGATTGATTTGAGTTAGAATTCGGGTCGGATTGGGTTTTAAAGAATCCGACCCGCCTTATCCGAGTTACAGCCCTACATTTTCTTTATAACCAAAGTTTTTAAGCGTCTCATCCGACTAATCATCGAAACATACGTAAACCTCTCAATCTGCATACATCGAGTAAATTCATAAGGAGTGGTCCGTTGAAGTGGAGTTGGAACCAAACACAAGACCTCCACTTTCCAAGATTATTGTATTAAGTAGTCGCTCGTCAACTCGTCTCAAATTGTTGCGCTAGACGTAATTTTTTAATTAACCATGGAAGATATCATAAAGCCTATTTGCTATATCTTAATGTACTTGTGTCTAGATGATAAGATGAAGTGAAAATAATATTTTTATATCTCACAGAGAATAGGATTAAATCAATGAAGAGTAACTCTATAGAGAATATTCTTAAATCAACCAAGAGCAACCCCATAGAAAATAGGATTAAATCATAATATTCTTATATCCCTCAATTATACCAAAGCAAAAACCAAGGGTAGAGATAAGTAGGATCTCCTCTCCCCTGTGACTCTTCTATATATTCTATGCTTAGGTGTAAACGCTTTAGTAAATTATTGAAAATCATTAATTTTGCTGATTAGTAAATAAACTTTAAATCTTATTTAAATATAAAAATATAAATTTGGAAAAATAAATAAATTAAGATGTGATCATGTGAAACACCTGCCACTCCACATGCATAAAGTGGTCAGCCTCAGTCAAAATAAGATTTGATTGAAATTTGTCCAAATAATGAGATATTTAAGCCTTACTCCATAGTCCACACGATATGATTGCCAATGTTGACTATCATGAATGGAATGTAATTACGTGACTATATGTAGGGTAAAAAAGTCAAAACGCCCCAAATTAAGTGATTTGCAGATTTTCCTTCAACCTGCTTGTCACTTGCGTCTTTGGAGACCCACTTCACGTGGCCGGTGTGACCCGCCTTGACATGAAGACACAAACTCTATCCAGTTTTCTTTTAAATAGAATTTTATTCTATATAATTAAATATAATGTAAAAATAATTATATAAGTAATTTCTCTTTAAATTTATAAAAATTGCCCCTATCAAAATCTATTGAACACGCCTACACGACAGTTGACGACCACTTTGTTGATTTCTTCTTCTTATTTTCCTTCTTGTATTATCCTTTATTTTTGCTTTATTTTTTCTTGTTCTTCTCTTTCGGTCTATAGACCTTTGTCCTTGATTTTTTTTCCTTTTTTTAATAATTTTTTTCTATTACCACTAAAAAAAATTATATTTCAAAATAGGCAAATTTTACATATAATATTATATTGATAATTCATTTCACATGTGAAATCCTTGTCCTCACTTTATAATGTAGCATCTTTACCTCATCTATTCTAGGTGTGTAGTTGGGACATCTTTCACAGAGATGTGAAAGGTCCATTCCTCAAACTTAAATAGATTCCAGAGCGGCAGTAAATGGATTTTTTTTAAATTTAATTATATACATATATATATATATATATATATATATATATATATATATATATATATATATATATATATATATAATTCCAGCCAACATTTTAAAATACCAACTATTGTTTAAAATATTAACTAAAATTTTCAAACATTAATAAAAAAAAAAAATCTATTGAGACTAAAGACAAGCTCTTTTGACCAAAACTTGTAACTCAGTTCCTATTCTAATTGCATTTAAATGATTCGTACTTCTTCTTTTAGACTGAGGTTAGCTATTTGTTTAAGAAAATAATTTAAAAAACACTAAATTTTTCAATAATTCTAAAAAACCTTTTGAAATTTTCAAATTATTAGAAAACATCCTCAATTTCCATGAGAATTTAAAAGTTAAAACACTCCCTTAAGAAATGGTCAGAGGGATGGCTGCAGTCGCTTGGAAACTAAATTATTAAAATATAAAATTGTACTTATCTGTAAAAACAAAATTGGTGTATTATGAGTAAAAGTTGTTGATATTTACACTATAAAATTAAAACAAAATTAGTGGACCATAAGTGAATATTAAACATCCCCTTATCTGTTAAATTTCAAATAGAACAAAAAAAAGGGCAATTTTAATATTTTAATAATTTGGTAAATAGAAACCCTTATACCCGTTTCCCACCATGTTTCACAATCCTACAGTCCGCCCATTTCATGAGCTCACTCAATGATGGAATATCACCTATGACATTTAAAAAAAATTAAATACACATATAAATTATAAGTGAAATGGGTCTCCAAATGAGTAAATTTTATAGTGTAAATATCAGTAATCTTAGGTAAATAGAAACGTTTATACTTGTTTCCCATTATGGATTATGATATTTATAAGGAAGAAAAATTAATTAGATGATTATTTTTTAAATTCAATAAGTCAAAGGAGAGATTGATGTGATTTTTATCAACGTGCACAATTTTTTTACTAATTTATTTGAATACATATAATCAACTTTAATCTAGTCAAAATGAATTTGATCGACAGGTGTAGTTCAACGGGTTGTCTCTCATAAAAAGCAGAAAGTTGTGGGTTTGAGTTCTCATAACCTATTAAAGATATTGGACTCACCTGTGAGAGTTTTAGTATAAATATGTCTAACGTTTCCCACATGTAAATATAAAAAAATGAATCAATCATCTCTTATTAAATGCTAATAAAAAAACTTTAGTTTTTCGTTTAGTATATTTAAAATAACTATAAAAACTTAAAAAGTTCTTTAAAAAAAAAACTCAGCAGGTTGCTTATCAATATTTGAAATGACTATATATTTTTATAGAATGTGAAAAATAACAATAATAATGATTTGAATAAAATTTAAACAGCATTTGATCGTTATATTTAAAGGTTAATTATTATAAATTATTGAATTTTCATAATGTATCTCACGAAGTTATTATGATCGAATAAAAAAAAATAGCTTAAATTATACGATCAATTGAGTGTTTTATGGATCTCATCCAATTATACAAAAACGTCTAGTTGATAATAAAATTTACAATTTTCTTTTTAAAGTTAAGTACCCGCAATCCCCATAAGCTATAACTGCTCCATATCTATCCAATTCATTGGCTGCATGCAGTGGGTCCCAACATCATGGACAGCTGTTCACTATGGAACAAGCGTCCCCACCTCTATCACAGATTTCAACCAATTATAGGGCATCTTTTTTAGGGGGTCCCACAGGAATTGGACCCTGTAACAAGGTGTCCCACCTATCAAAAATCAAAGAAAGACAAATACCAGAAAAGCGACTAAATTCCTCCCTCATTCCGCTATATATTACAGCCTGTAACTTCAACTGGTTTTTGTTCTCTGTTTGGCAATTTTCCACCGTCCATTTTTTCAAGGAATTTGGTTTTTCTCGGCCATTCCGCCCTTCTCTGTAGGACTCCCCTTCACATGTTCAAGAACTCTCCTTCTATTCATCTTATATAATAAAAAGATCCCCTTCACCGCCATTTTCATCTTCTCCTTCTCTCGAAGGATGCTTCCTTTCCAGACCATGCAAGAGGCCGAACTGGCCTTGGGGAGGTCGCTTACATGCGCTGAGAGGTTATGGTTTCGATACTCTGCTCAAACCCCCGACTTCTTGCTCTATTGCCACAACATTCTCTTCCTCTTTCTCATCTTCTCTTTGGTGCCTCTCCCTCTCGCTTTCTTGGAGATCAAGAGCTCCAAAACTCTCAGTAAATACAAGCTCCAGCCCAAGGTTCGACTCCCTTCGCAAACCGTCTTCAAGTGCTACAAAGAGGTCATGTTCATGTTCTTCTTCGTCGTCGGCCCTCTCCAGCTCGTCTCCTACCCCACTGTGAAGGTAATTTCTGCTCCATTTTCACTTTCCTGATCTGGAGTGAGTTTGGTTTTCGTATTTCTGTTATTGGGTTTGTTTATTTTGTATTTTATGAACTGTGTTTAGTTTGATCTTGTATTTTGGGTGATTCGGGTTTTGATTAATTTTCTCTCTCTAAACTGGGTTTTATTTGTTCTGATATTTTTTATCCGGGTGTTGTTTTATTTTGTATTCCCTGATCTGTCACTCCATTTCCACTTTTTTTTAATATGGTTTTATTTTCATTTTCGTCTCTGTCCTGGGTTATGTTTACATTTTGCATTTTCTGAAGTGGACTCGGTTTGATTTTGTATTATCTGATCTGGGTTTTGGTTGATTCTGGCTTTCTGAACAGGGTTTTGTTTGTTATCTATTTATTTATTTTGATCTGGGTGTTGTTTTGTTTTGCATTTTCTGATTTGGATTTCGCTTGAATTACTGAAGTTGGTTGGGATCCGGACGGGATTGCCTCTGCCATCAGGATGGGAGATTTTCTTCCAGCTGTTGGTGTATTTCTTGATTGAGGACTTCGGAAATTACTGGATCCATAGGCTACTGCATTGCAAGTGGGGGTATGAGAAAATCCACCGGGTTCACCATGAATTCACTGCCCCGATTGGATTTGCGGCACCATATGCGCATTGGGCTGAGATCCTGATTCTTGGGATTCCATCATTCGTTGGACCTGCACTGGTTCCTGGTCACATGATCACATTCTGGCTTTGGATTGCTCTGCGCCAGGTTGAGGCCATAGAGACACACAGCGGGTAATGTCATCTGACTCATACTCATCAAACCTTGTCGTTTCCACTTCTTCCTTTATAACTTTGTTCATATGCTTCTGGATGTGTTTATATGGCAATTACATGTGTGCAATCACATGAGAGAAAGAGGGACATTTGGCAATTTCATGTTTGCAGTCACACGAGAGAGAGAGAGTGAGAGAGAGAGTTTTAGCAGATAGTTGATGGCGATGACTCTAAATTTTTTTTTTTTTTGGGGGGAGTTAGACTACTGCTAATGATGCCTGATTTGGACTGAATGAACAACTCATGATCAAGCTTTAATATTGTTACTGAGTTGATGATTGGTAACTTTTTGTTACTGCATTTTTTACTCTCTCGATCTTTCGAAAAACAACACATTTATGCGTACTTTAACTGTAAAAAGGTCTAGAAAGTTGAAAAAGGGGCCTGAAAAGTGAAAAAACTATAGTGTGCAATAAGCCAAGATGCATTAGAGAAGCTCTCTTTGATACTAAAGGCAAATACTGCCAAGTTTTTTGTATTGTTATCAAAGTGTATGTTTGGTTACCCTGCTTGCAATACAAATTTAAAAATAATAGAAGTGAAGAAGGTAGATTGGTACAGTTGGACTGAAAATCTTTTAAATGGGAATCTAAATCTTATCTCTGGACTGTGATTTGTATATTCACATCCTTTAGTCAATGTGACCTCTCAATCAACAAATGAAACAACACTCCTAGAAGAATAAACCCAATTTGTTAGAAAGTGAGCAACAGTCACTATTTTCATGACAATCGATAGAAAAAGAAGAAAAAATATTAACTTTCAAAAAAAAATAAGAAGAAGAAGAAGAAAATATATTTGTAAAGTAATTTGATTTGGTGCATATCTTTGTTGTGCCCCATCCCATTTTCCTGAGTGAAAACATTTACAACTAAACTATATTTCAACATTTGAAATATCATTGGTACAATGGCAAGACCACGGCATATATCCTTGTGAAGTTAACCAATGCTCATGGATCATTGTCATGCAAGGTCTCCTTTTCCTGGTTTATCATGTTCAATTAGGATATGGTGATAATTCTTGATAGTCGCTTACTCAGTTCTACGTGTTCTGGTCAAAATGCTATGCTGTGTTGAAGCTTCAAACACTTATTGGGTGGCAAACTTTTATGCGTTGTTTTCTAGTCTAGTGTATTTGCTAACAAAAGCCTTTGCTTGAGGTCCTAATTTTATGGCTTTTGATGAATTCAGTGTTGTAGATAGGCTGTCCTGCTACTCTATGTGGTGGTACAGGGTTGACCATAGTTTTCTCAGTTAAATCTAGGTTATGTTTACAAATACCAGCTTGCTATGTTACCAATCAATCTAGTTTGTTGGGGTCGTTTGATTGGTTTTCTTCTTTGCTGTCCATGGTGCTGTTCCACTTGGATTGTAGACCTCCGTGTGCTAGTACAATAGGTTTTGTTTATTGATTATACATGTAGCCTGATTGTTTTCCTTTAGTCCAGTATAATAAATTTATATAGATTTTATAGATCTGAGAGTATCTTGTATAAATTGAGATACTCTAGAGCCATGGCTGCATAATCTGCATTTGAGGAACATAGAAGTAGGGAAAAGTACTAGTGATTGAGAAAGAGCTTAGCCATTTGGCAGGAAGGAAGAATCCCTCCCCCTCCTTTTGCCCAACTCTACTCAACTTGACCATGTTAGAAGTCAAACTTACTGAGTTCTTCAGTTATCTCTTTGATAGTTGGTATCATCAGGATATGATTCCAAACTTCTAGTGTCATTGTGCATTATTGAACTAGTTTTGTTGTTTCTTAAAGGTCTAATAGTTTTCTTGTCATCAAGACATACACATGCACATACACATGGAATGTTATCATCTTTCTATCATAATTTTGTAAATGGTGATAGTCTCATCAAATTAGCCATATTTTGTATAATAGAATAAAAGTAAAGTTACTTGTACATTGAAAAATCTCTCTAGTAATATCATAAACTTTATTTTAATTATGAATAACATTGTATAGATAGTGTGACTATGTTTTTCTGTTCCTTGGATTTCTAGTGTGTATGATGGCATCCTCTTTGCTATTGGCAATGCTATCCTTTCCTGCATCACACCACACTGCTAATTTATGATTTGTTTTTTACTTGGTCACAATGCTGGATACAGGGCTGGGAAAGTGGAGGATTTTAGATTGAGACATAATGGAACCTCATATGAGGAAGTGGTTAGATCTAAACCCACTTTGAAACATATAGAAGTAAGCAATATAGGTGGGAGAAATAGAGAGAACAATCTGGTTTTAACATAGTTGTCTTTAAATTTTTATAGTGATCATCAGTGCTTATTGCATAAATTCTGGAGCTAGGAGGACACTACTAGATCAATGATAATGGCTTTAAACTTATGGTGCCCTAGGTGATGGCATTTCCTCATAGATCCCTTACTCTTTGGGCTTGTTATGGTGGTTCATCTATTCATAAGGTGTCCAGGAGCATTCCTTTGAGAAGTTCTGCTGTAGATGCTTCTTGTCATTTTCAACAATGAAGTTTCTGATTCCTGAGCTATGAATCTTATAAAATTTTATTTGAATTGTTAAACTTGGGTTAACATGTTGAAAAGAATTTGAGGACTTAGTGAAGATTTGCCACTCCTACATTCGTTATAGTATCTGGGGATGCCTATGCATAGGTATTGGGTCCTTGGAAAATTTATCATATCATATTATGGCTATCCCCACATATTATGGCCTATGTAATATTTTCCGTCATCTGCTTTTGCTTTCCATCAAATATGGCATTTGTTCAATGTGTCAACCTGAACGCAATCCAATTCTTAATTAGGTTAGAAATGCCAACTCAAATCTGGAAATTATGTAGAAAATGGCAATAGTGAATTGATTTTGGGTCATGCTAGAAACGGGTTCCTAATTGAGGTTGCATGTATTCAGCCAACACAGTTATGAAATGGGTTGATCCAAAAGCAACCCAATTGTAGGGGTTCAGACATGTTTGTAAGAATCTAGCATTAGCATGATGTCTCTTGGTCAGCCTAAACCAAAACATAGGCTTCATGGATTTTACATAATATTGCATATGCTACGTTGTACGAGTGGATACCCTAAGACAAAATTAGAAATGGACAATTAGAGATAGTTCAAAAATAACCTCAATAGATGACAAATTGAGAGACTTGTTTGAGATGGTTTAGGTTATGTATATAGAAGGCTAGACGTAGCTCCTGTGCATAGAGTGAGAGACTGTAGATCAAAGGCACTAGGAGGAGAGACCGACTACTACTAAAAACTTGGAGGGAATGAATAAAGGACGTGCTAGATTATAGAGTGACTATTGGTATGGTTTATGATAGGGTCAATTGGAAAGAAGAACTCGTAAAGCTGACCCTAGATATATGAGATACTAGACTTTGATGATGATGATGATGATGATCAAGTAATAACAATTTCAATAGTTTCTTTTTGGTTTCAAAAGAAGAGAGAGTGAGAAACATTAACATTTTGCTGCATAGTAACTAATGTTAGAATAGTAATAGAAGAACCTATGAAGACGTGCCCAACCAAGATTACACAGCTCAAACTAATCCACTACTGAAATCACTTGTGTTTAGAAACCATGCAAAATTGGAGAAATAGAAGTTCCTGAATTACCACTGAACTGAATCTTTGTATCTGTTTGGCATATGAATTAGGTAGTTTCTTTCATTGGAAAGTTGACAAATATGCTTTTGTTGTACAGCTATGACTTCCCATGTAGTCCCTTAAAATATATTCCTTTCTATGGGGGCGCTGAGTACCATGACTACCATCATTATGTTGGAGGGCAAAGCCAGAGCAACTTCGCTTCTGTGTTTACCTATTGCGATTACATTTATGGAACTGACAAGGTTTGTTAATATCTTTGGGACATAAGCTGTATGCTTCAAATGCAAATGATGAAATTACATATCTATTGATTTTATTTTGTTCATCTCAGGGTTATCGATACCAAAAGCAGCACATCACTAAGGTAGAGATATGGTTTCTTTTTGTTCTTTATTTTAATCCAGCTTTTGGTGATTACGTTCTTAAGTTCTGGTTGTGTGTCTTTGATCAGCTGAAGGAGCAATGGGATGGAAGAGGTGAAGAAAATGGAGAAACATTTAGCAATTTGGTTGAAGATAGGAAGTCCAAGTGATCGATCATGAATGCCAACTGAAATTCTGTTTTTTTTTTTTTTGGGGGTAAGCTGATCATGTAGTCATGAGCTTCTAGCACTTAGGTTGTGAAGTTTATGAGTCATCTTCTAGTCCTGTGATTTCTTCATGTAGAAATTTTCTTTTACTGTGTGTTGGGAAGTTTTTTGTAATCTTCAGGTTAGCAAGGGTTGAAGATCTGAATTAACTAGCAAATATCTTATTCTTATTTCTTTGCTAATTGCTCTGATACTGAAAGCAAGACTTCTTTTAATGCCAATTGAATTTAATAAGATAAATACAACTAGGTGGACAAGGGGAATGGATATCCACCTAAATGAGCGAAGGAAAAGTCCATAGAGCCAGGAGCTGAACTGCACAAACATCACCACGGGTTGGGACTCATTAGCCTCATAAGAAGCAGACTGACTCTCCAGTTTTCTTTTGAAGATAATGAAGAAGCAAAGCACATAAAAAATGTCCTCAATCCTGATTCCTGAAGCAGATATTAATAATTACCATTCAAAAAAATATCAACAATATTTTCTGGCGGATACACAGCGTGAGAGGTGAAAAACTTTAAATTTCTACTTATTGATGTGAACCTCAATTTGCTCCAAAGCTGGAGCAATTTTTATGCTTTGGTCCAAGAACACCTGTTCAAGAAAAAATTGAGCCCAGATTGCTATTAGTGTGTCTTCAGAATGGCATTGGCATGAACCCGTGCAAGGATGTATCTGTAATTTTTGCAGTGGATCATGCACATTTTATTCCTAAATGGATATATGTCTTTCAAGGGATTTTATGGTATTTTTTATAAATGGGAGGTTTTTTATTAATCACATAAATCATGGGCTCATTAATCTTCTCTGTCAAACAAAAAATGCTTATTTAAGCTCATTTATACAGGATAAGCATGGCCACATATCAGGGCCATGCCAAGCCTCAAAGCTGCCCGAATATGAGGCCCACTCAAAGGTGCCTAAACTGGCTACGGCTAGACATTTAAGCTGGATCCACACAAGAAAGCCAACTGATTAGCTAGACTGTTGGTCCACTGCCTTATTGTAGGCTTCGTCATATCAATGAGTCCAAGCGATCACCACATGGAGCAAGCAATGCTATCATTTCCTTTGTTTGTTCAATCAGACTGTGCCAGTCTTTTAGGCCCAATAGCTGATTGGCCCTGATCCACCAACCATCGTACTCTGATTGGGCTCGTTTATGCCTCACACCAGAAAACATAACCACTTTCCTCACTGATCAGGGGTCCAAAATTCGCTGATACCGAGATATCGGTGTTTCGGCTGAGATCTCTCGCCTAATTTATTTTTTTAAATATCGGTTGTTTAAATGTGTATCGGCCGATATCTCGCCAGTATAGCCGATACAATGCTTATCGGCCGAGATATCTCGGTGTTCAACAACCCGAGATTTGTAACTCTGTCACTAATACACCACTCTCTCTCCCTCTTACTATGAAATAGTATTAATGCAGTAGTAGAAATGACTGTATAATATAATTCTTATATACAAGAATGGTGCACTTCAGAGGGTTGTATGCATTTTTCATATACGGCAGGTATTTGTAGAAATAAATAAATTAACGAGCCTGCTCCAGCCTGATGTGCTGTTAGCTCGAAACTGGCCTGTCATGGAGACCATGCTTATTAACCTGTCCATACAAGATAGGCATTGCTGAAGATTAGGGACATGATAAGCCCAATTATGGCCAGAATACAAGGCCCACCAACTGCTGACTAAACAGGCTAGGTTTGTACAAGCTGCTGGACCGATGTATGAAGAGCACAATTAAATCAGTTCCTTAAAAAAAAGAGGAAGCGCAACTGATTGATTAGATTTTCTTTTGTTTTCCGTCTACAGTCTTCCTCTGATGGGATTTGTAATTTGGATGGTCTAGATCCAATTAGATTGACAAGTCCACCAGCTGATAGGCTCTGACCTGCCAGTCCTATTTGAAAAGAACTTCCAATTTAACCATCATTTAAAAAAAAAAACAAATCAGATTAGGTGTTAGCATATACCACATTGCCTCTGGGCTTTGGAATCTTGGGATTTATAAATACATGGACACCTTCTTCTTACGAGCCAGTTGGAATAGATTGGGTTTGTGTCTCCAACCCTACGTGGAGAGGGAGAGTCGAGTGTCTCTAAACTTGCAAATTTATAGCGTTTTCCCCCTCTTTGGTTGCAAGCTTGCAAGTTTGATCATCCTTCGGTAGTTCCACACCCCGCTAATAAGGTGATTAATTGATAATTGAACCTTTGATTTATCATCTAATTGGTAGCCTTTGAAATGTGATTTGAGATGAATAACTGAAACATCAATACACAACAAGAATATAAGAAATGAATGGATGGGATCATGTAACAAATTTCTGCTCAGTGGTTATTATATTGGATCCACGATATGTATCAATAATACTGCTTCTCTCGTCTTTTCTTTTTTTTTTTAAGTACAAGAAAAAAAGAGAAAAATAGGAAAAAACAGAAAACCTAGAGTGAATATATTTTTTCTTAAAAATGACACTTATTTTTAGAGTTTCAAACCTTCGATAAGAAAAATGTCCAATTTTTTTTTTAAATGTCCTAAAACATTAAACAATTACAAAAACACCTTAAAAACTATATTACTCACACTAATGGTTCTTCTTAATGTACTAAGGGCTTATCAGTGTAATTGTAGAAACATTTGTATGCAAATGTTATTTCATTCACTTTTTTCCACAAAAGAATAAAAAACAGCTTTTATCTCAGAAAACTCAACTTTTCTCGAAGTTCCAAAAAAAACTTAAAAAATCACATAAACACTCTATGTGAATAACATTAACATGTCTCTATTTAATTCAATAACCATCTGAATATTATTTCATTAAATTATTTTCACATAACAGTCAGACTTTAAAGAAAAAATGTTTGAATTTGCCAAATACCATTAAGACTAATCACATCCAAGTAATACTAATATTCAACTCAAAAAATGGTCGAAACTATTTTTTTTATCAATGCTGCAGATAATGTAGGCATGTAGCGTTGCATCAAGTGCTTTGATTTTTAAGCTGATAGTGATATCACAAACTGATATCTAATTACCTCATATTAGATTGTATATTTCTTCAATAATCAAATAAACTGCATGCATGTCTGAAATATTCTTTTCATTTGGCGAGTTACTGTCTGTACAGCTCTGCTGCAACACTAAATTAAGAAAATGATCATTTTGCGTCCAAATCACCTAGTTATGATGTTAAGTGAAACTCGTGAAGAACATTCAGTATCAATGAGCTCCCAGAAAATCTTGACATGCAAGCTAAGAAAAATTGCAGACGTTAGAACAATGATTGGTCTACTACTTTGACTGGACAACTCGCATCTGTCAATGCCATAAGATACGGACCATGGAATGCTTCCTTCAAACTGTCTTTTTGCTAGGACTTGCTGACGAGGTATGTAAGTTCTTTCCCAGTATCAAAACCTGATGAGAAACCACTCTTCAACAAAACCGGTTGCATCAGTAGAAGTAATTGTGAGACCACTTCATAATGGATGCAAATTTGGAGCCACCCACAGCTTCACTTTCTTGTCAACACTAGCTGTGGCTAAGACTGTCGCAAGTCCACCCCCTGCAACGTAATATGAACAAAGATCAAAGAAAAGTTTCAGAACTAAACCAAATCATGTTGTTTCTCCCTCCCCACAGACATACCAGTGGCGCGAATGCAAAAACAGATGGTTGGCAGACTGTCATTCCAAAATAAGAAACAAAACATTTTGGACTTCATATTTTCAAGATTTTATATTGCCCAGAGGATTTAATATCTCCCAGATTGATCATAACCACATCCCAGTGTTAATGGATCTTACTTTTACTGCTCAAAAAAAAGAGGGATTGATCATCCCAGTGTAAATGGATCTTACTTTTACTGCTCAAAAAAAAAAGGGATTGATCCTAACCACAAATTGAAAGCGAAGTGCCATAAATACTAAAAAGGCACATAAATCTTTCTGCACATGATTGATAACTTTGAGTGTACATACTTCTAGTTGCTATAAAAGACTCTCAAGCCATTATACCTTCTTTTATAGAAGGCAACATTATACTATTGCTGATAAAACTGAAGCACAAAAGAATGATCTTGCTACAGCTTAAATTTTGTTTTTGTTGATCAGCCCCAGCTATTGCTACTTGCTAGTGCCTAGTGGTATGATTTACCATGAAACTTCTTGTTGAAAGGACCCATCCCTACCCATATCCATGAGGGGTCAAAAGGAAATCAGAGCAACCGAGGATACGACGAATAGATTGAGGATCAAACACCAAATGGGACAGGCCAGTGAAGAATGAAAAACAAAAAAACAAAAAAATGTATGGTTGGCATACTGTTTGCCTTTACATGATAAGAAACAAATATTTTGGGGTTCCAAGATATTATGTTGTCCAGAAAATTTTGCTCAACGTGGCCTTCCAAATGAAAGCCTTACTCAAGTTGGAGCAGAAGTAACAGATTTGAATGGTGAAAAAGGGGAGTACGGCTTAGGTTTAGTAATTAAAATATGAATTTCCTCCAAAAGATTCCATCAGATTCCTCATCCCACATTCACCAATCTACAATTATAATATCATGGCAGATCCCATCAGTATCTCCAGGTTGTCTGGTTAATTTTCAAAGATAGCAGTCCAATAATACAAACTCTTTTTATATAATAAACGTTTTTGAAGGTCCCATCTTGGGGGCGAGGAGCAAACCACAATGACTGAATTCCGAACAAAACCTTATTAGAAAGAGGGCAGGAAAATAGCACATGATCGGCTGACTCTTATTCATTTCTTTGATAAAAAAAGTAATGATTGCTGACTATGCTACAGGATAAGAATGGAAAGGTTATTGTTACCCATTGAAATGGTCCCAGATGACCACATGATGCCAGTGATTTCACCTGCATAGGGAACAGACTCGTTACAAAAATGTACAACAGTATTTGCTGGTGTTATGATGCTTGGTATTGAACATAATAACTACTACACTATAATATAATACATTCAGAAAATTAGATTAGTTAGCTATCAATATAGCATCAGAAAAATTCATATGTTTGCATTCCAATATAACATTTGGTAACAAATCAATGAACTGCCAACTAAGATGCATGGGTACAGATGTGAGTGCTGGACTAACAAACTACATAGATGCAAGGTGTCAAACTCAACAATCTAGAAAAAGTAGGACACAAGGATACAACACTATTTAAACAAATTTAAATCTAAATTTACTTTAAATGAAAATATGTGAAAATAACACTGATAGAAAACAATGTGCTGGTTCTAACCCAAACATTTAGGCGACAAACACATTGATGTTTTTCATTAGATTTTAAGAGGGGAAAGGTGGAGCAATATTTTAGTCATCTCGGTAAATAATATTAAAAAGCACCAAAAGAATCCATGAAAAACGGGTGCATGCGTCTGCAATGTCCGACGTGGGTGTGTCACACATCTTGAAGTACCCGTGCAACAAAGATTGGCAATTTATTTCTTTCTTATTTTTTTTTAAAGTTGAGAAATTTTATTAAATGAAGAAAACCAATACATTCAGGTAGAAACAACATGGAGCAAAGTAGCAAACAATCCAGCATCCCAATTGCCAATTTATTATTGAAACTTAAAACATCACAAGTAATACATTCACAAGTCACAAGAATCATGAGTTAAAATCTTAGCATGCATGCACTCATGCACCAAGTAGTACACAGTACAGCAAGGAGTACAAGTTAAAAATATTACCTCAGATGCAGACATTTACAAGTTAATCTATTACCTTACATGCACACACGTTCATATGCATTTGCCCAATCATGTATATGTAAGATAAAAGCTGCATGTACCATTGGGTCTACTAACTACCATATCAACTAGAGGCATGATGAAAAGTTTCACCTACCATCATGTGCCTTATCGGCTGTATCCAAAATCTTTCCAGTTTCAGTACATAGCCACTGTAACATTGAACCATGGGTTGCTGCCAATATCTTTCCATCTGGTGAAATGCTAAGACGGTCATAATGCAAAGCAGTGCCGCTCGCATCATGAAGAGGAATAGGAAAAACCTTCAATGTTTTTGGATCCTCATCCAGATGATATCGAACTATCCAAAAATAAAAAAATAAAAGTAAGTTAGTAACCAACCAAATATCAGTTAACTGAAAAGAGTTGAGGAGGTTGAGGATTGGGAGGGTAATAAGATTCTCAATAACAGAGGGAAGATAAAAACTCAAATTGATCCTAAGTATGAATTGCTATAACCAGAAGACACAAGTCAACAAACCAAAGCACTTACCATGCCAACTTAGCAAAACTACAGACACTGCTCATTCAAAAGCATGAAATGAATATAGACCTCCTTTTACATGAAAATAAAAACAAAAACTAGTCCAGTGATTTCAAAAATTTAAGTGAGTCCAGCGGATGTGACCACAGAACAAAATGGAGGGTTGGACATGGACATTCCAAGTAAGATTCTTAGGGTGGAGGGATAGGAGGGGTGTTGCATGACTCATCGGATTCATCCTCTTTAGTTTTCTCAGAATCAGTGGGCAAAAGAGATTAAAATGAAGCTAAACTTTAGGCATTAGGAGAGCCATGGTTCTATGGGCGGGTTTTGGACAGGGGAAGCTAGTTATCGAGGGGGATTTGGCGAATACGATCAAATGGACTATGGGATCTATGTGTCCTCCTTGGAAACTGGTGTTAATATCCAGGGAAATTAGGGCACTATGTTCAGGGAGGGAGATTTCTTTCTTGCTCGTAAGGAGATCAACAATTGGAGTCGCAGACATTTTGGCAAAATGGGAAGTGGATAGGGGTCTAGACGAGTTTTCTCCCTGTGACTTGAGGGAGTTGAAATGTAACTCGTAAGGAGATCAGCAGACTTTGGGCAAATTGGGGAGTGGATAGGGGTCAGGACAAGGTTTTCTCCTTGTGACTTGAGGAAGTTGATCTCTGTATCCAGGGACGATTGTTGTAATCTTAGAAGTTGGGGTCTCATGATGTGTCTGTGTCAATAGTTTTTTTACTTTTTTTTTTTGGGTTTAAGTCTCTTACACCCATCACTTGTATTTTTCTCATTATTAATATATTTTTCTTTGTTACCGCTCTAAAAAAAAATCTTAGGGTGGAGAAAGTAAGTCATGTGGTGTGACTGCAGAACAGGATGGAGGGTTTGACATGGACATTGCAATTAAGATTCTTAGGGTGGACAAAGTAGAGTCAAGCTTGTGGAATATTGCATGATCATTGAGTCCCACATCAACAAAGGCCTTTCTTATCAGGCAATTATAACTGCATTGTCATATGGGGCTAAAGTTGTACAATAAACCAATGGCAAGAAGATAGCATACACAGTAAAGGACATTTATGTCTAGAAGGATCACAAATGTGTGCATTAAAAAGAAAAAGGAGAACTTCTAATGACACAAGGTTGTCCAATAGAAGAGGAAAAAAAATGCCATCTAAGGGCTTCAACACCAATGCAGAAGACAACAAACAAACATAGTACGAGAAATTAAGGTTTCCAAGTTCAATGAAATCGGAGAATAGGACCAACAAATACTTGGAATGAAGTAGTAGGAAACAACATATCAAATTCTAGTCTGACAAAGAAAATGGCATTTAAAAGGGTCGAGTGAAAGAAGTAAAACTCAGAAACCCAACCACAGAGACCAAATAGGATAAAGCTTCAACAATGATGATTCAAGGGCGTCTGGCATTGAGAATACAAATACAACCACAAATTGTATGTGGGATGGGTGAATGGTAGGACTGGTAGATAAACCATATGAATGACATCAACCTAAAAGAAAGAAAATGTTCATATTATGCACTATAGATAAGAGCTCACAAGTGGTAAGTGCTTAATGCATAATTTTAACGGTTGTGAGTTTGAGTCATCTTACCATGAGAGAGAGAGAGAGAGAGAGAGACCACGAAAAATGTTAATAAATAAGAATAAAATAAAACTTAGACATGGTTTAGTTGATTGTGATAAAGCCTATAATGGGACTCGTACAGAGGGAATAAAACAAGCAAAAGAACAATGTATAGAGAGAACAGACTTCCCAATTGCACTATGCCTTCACCAAGGGTTGCTCTAAGCCCTTGTTTATTTGCTTTGATTATGGACAACTTAACAATAGAAATCCAACATGCCGTTCATGTCAACTGTAGATGTAAATACCAATTAGTGATGAGGAAAAAAGTCTAATAATAGTTCAACAGAGCTGAAATGTATGGTTGCAGCTCGCCGGATTTGAGGACAGAGAATGGAGCGATTAAAATTGAAACTGATTTAGTATCATATAGTGAGAAATTTTGATACTTGGATGCAACTTAAAACAAATGGAGGGCATGATTTAGACATATCTAATGGAATGGGTGC
Source organism: Chimonanthus salicifolius (assembly GCA_013350335.1). Classification (NCBI taxonomy): domain Eukaryota; kingdom Viridiplantae; phylum Streptophyta; class Magnoliopsida; order Laurales; family Calycanthaceae; genus Chimonanthus; species Chimonanthus salicifolius. The sequence continues at coordinate 62,637,747 of CM023539.1, forward strand.
AGGGTGAGCTACATCTAGGAAAGCTTAGAACACACCAAGGATCAGCTTAGATTCATATCGTGATACACATAAAAAGGAACAACCGAGCACATGCACAAACACACAAAAACATGGATGAATTTTTTTTTTTTTTTTAAAGGTAAAACATGGATGAATATTTCCCATTTCTTTTCAACAGAGATGCTAATTTTGGATGTACTCTTTTTTCTATTCCAATTTAGCATTTCCCTAATGGATTAAATAAAAATATGGATGACCTTGACCTGAAAGGAAGAGCGGAACAGTTAGCAGAGAATAATATCCAACAACAAATTACCATCCTTTTGTTACCTAGTTAGGCCAACCTAAGTTCAAGTGGATAACATGGTTAATTGGCTTGAAGCACAAGTAGCATGTTAATGTCCATATACAAACTTGCCTTTCATGCATGAAATCCCTTATTCCTGTTTACCTAAACATGATCAGTTGCATTGGATTGCACTATGAGCATTTGACATGGCCCCCCCAAAATAAGAACCCTTTTTATAGGCACCCAATTAAATCATATAAAATGTGTGAAAGGGAAGGAAGGTTACAAATTGTAGGAACAAGGAGGAGAGGTAGACCGCTGAAAAAGTGGAGGCAAGGCAAAAGAAAGACATTATAGATAGTGGACTGACTATGTGATTTATGATAGGATCAAATGGAGTAAAACTTGAAAAGTCGACCTCACATAGTTAAGATTTTGGCATTTGATGATGATGATGGTGAGTATGTTCAAAGGAATGTGAAGCTGAGTGTCAAACAAAAAGACAAGTAGATAGTTGGTTTTTTTTTATTAAAAAAAAAAAAAGACAAAGTAGATAAAGTTAAGGTATCAAAAATGCATGTGCTAAGATAATTGGCTGGACACTGATGAAGTACCACTAAAATCTTGAATTAGACATAACTCTACTAGAGAAACTAAAAGTAGCACCAGTAGGGAGATTAAGGATGCTGCTTAAAATGGTTTAGGCACACATAGCATATCAGAAGACCAGAAGTAGCTCCAATTCAGTCAACTGAAAGGATTAAAGTAGAAGATACAGGGAGAAGAAGAAAACCTCTAAAACTTGGATTGAGGGGATAAGTTATGGAGTCCTAGAGGATGCAGTTTTTGACAGGGTAATGATGACAATGATTGTATGCGTCCAAAAATTATATAAACGAGTTATTAATAATTAGTACATCTGTAAAGTGATCATCAGCAAGAGCATTCATTATGCAAGTGGGTGCAATCATACATAAGTACATTTGAACATCAGATGAGAAGTATGAAATAATATAGTATTCAACTCTCTATTTAAAGGCCTAAAGAATCAGGTGCTGGATACATGATACTAACAGCATCCTGATTATAAGAGTTCACAGCACCCAACAGAAAATAAGAAGACATAAAATATACTCCAGAAAATATCAGAGTAACATCATATGGTCCCACCATGAACATGCCCTGGCCAAAAGATAAGAGAAGACCAAGAGATCCATGTGAAAAGATCTAAAAAGAATAGACCATAAGCCATTGTCCTTTCCACATGTGCATTTTCTTTTCCACCATCCACTTGTGGCCAAACTGTGAATTGATAGCCCCAGTTAGCAAAGTGCGCGAACTCAATGTGGGTCCATATGGTGCAATCTCACAACATTCATCATCTTGGCATGTGTGGTATAAAGAACCCCTATGCCTGTATTGACATGAATCTCTTTCATGTTCATTTATACCCTCTTGCATGGAGTACAAATGGAAAACAAATCGCTTATCATATTAGCATTTGTGATCCAGAAAACCTGACATGCATGCCTGTATTGGTGTGCACACCTCCACTGAACTAAAAGCATTTAGCATAATCAGTTGGCAACAGACAAAAGAATTTTTTCTTCTTAAAAATGGATGAAATAAAAAGAAAATGATTGAAATGCACATATCAAGGAATACCGTTGATATTCCATATTCGTATTGACCCATCCTTAGATGTTGTAATTATCTGCTCTGAATTTGGCGCAAAGCACAACCAAGTTACAGCACTCTGAGCATCAATAAGAAAACATAAAACATGAAATCAATCCTTTCTAACAAAGAGTTACATAGTAACAGTCAAGGTTAGAAGCAAATGTTTAGCAATAATTTACAGAAATAAACAAAAAGCTTCTAGAAGTAAACAAACAAGCAGCTCAAACCACAGGAGTCCCCATGTGAAAATTACATGGATAATGGCTTTCATGATAGCTTTCACTATCTTCAATCTGATTTGACCAACATGCACTGATATCCAGTTTCAAGGACTGTTGGAAAAGTGGTCAAGTAACTATTTTTGTTTTAGTCCACATCAAAGAACATCAGTATTTTTCTATTTCCATATCCCAAGAATCACCGAGGAATAGGTTCCACTCATTTCACGAATTAAAGGACAAGAACTGGCCAAAAAACAAGAACTTAATTAGCAGTAAAACAACATAACTAGAGCTCACAGCTGTCAAGGCAATAGTCTCTCCCTAAAGATCCTTTTTTTTCTCTCTTTTGAGATGAGATTGCCATAGTTCTTTGACACTGAACTGTAAGAGATTGTCATAGTTCTTGAGGCCCAAAAGGGCAACATTTGACTGGAAAACTGACATATTTTGATCATCTAGAATTTCAGGTAAGGGAAGCTTTCTTGGCAGATAGAATCATTATTTCTCATGCCAGATATCAGCCTAGTTTTTGTGTTGATCACATTACCAACAAGCTGACAAATTCCAGTTTGAGACCTAGACTATGATACCCAATGATGAAGACCCTGCTCAATCCAACCAAAGGTACTCTTCAATCAAGTACATTTGAAATGCCAAAGAAAATGATAATTTGAGGACCAAAATGGAAAGTGCATATAACACAGACCCTTTTTGAAAGGTTTAAAACAATGGCTGTAACACAACCAACTGAGGTCCAGGATTATACAACCAAAGATAATATATTGATTATATATTTATTTCATGCCAATATGAACAGTCCCACACATAAGGGCAATCCAGGCATTCTCTCAAATCTGATAAATAAAAACCACATAGTTGTAAAATATTACAGGCTCTTTTCATTTTTGAAAGGTTACTTAAATATACAGCCTTGCAATCACAACCATGGGTATCTTCCAACATTAAATGAATCTCATTTAAAATTGATCTATAGAACCCATGTCATTCTTAACTGTATCCAACTTAATAAGAATTTAATTTCAATGGTCTAAAAGATTTAAAAAAAACAATACATACAGGAAGGCAATCAATGCAAGTGGTCCAATGAGCTTGGAATGCAGATCCAAGTACTCCAGTGATGATGACAGAATCAAAAGATACAAAAAGCAGTATTTTGTTATTATTATTATTATTTGTCTTCTTCTTTTTTATTGGAAAATTCTGATATTTTAGGCATAGCAAGAGGTCTCATTTTTATGATAAGTCCATTTGTGAACGAATCTGCTTGCAATGCACATAGTTTTTCAAAAAAGGAAAAATAACAATGATTACCTTATGCCCTTTGAGTTGCATAACGTTTGAAACTTCTTTCACAGAGCCATCCTTTAAATATACAATCTCCCATACCTGCACCAGACATATTAGAAACAATAAGAGTTAAGCAACTTTAGCACCCTGTTCTGGTGAGCATTAAGAAGCAATCTACATACAATCTCCCATACCTGCACCAGACATATTAGAAACAATAAGAGTTAAGCAACTTTAGCACCCTGTTCTGGTGAGCATTAAGAAGCAATCTACAAAAATGGAAAATCCTAGTAAACACAGATACACTTCAGGGCAGTTGGTGCCCTTCAAAAAAATGTGTTCTTTTCTCAAGACCACCATTGGCCTCACAAAGGAAGCATAAAGGCTAATTCATAGGCCTTTCAAGCTACATGGTAGAAAGCCCAGATTTCTTACAGTATCATAAAAATTGTTGGCTTAGTAATAAAAATGATTATCCACTAAAGGAAGTCCATTGGAGCTTTCAGTACAGAATTTGAGTTTAAAAGGAACACGGATAATTGAAATAACTACTTCAACAGCTCCAACAGAAAATATGCATTTAAACCAATTCAATAAGGATGGAACGGTGAAATATCTTCCGATATATTAAAAAAATCAGTATTGGGAACCTCCTTTCTTTGGGTGGGGGACCATGACTCAGAAAATCAGTCAAATGCTCCATAAACATGACACCTCTTTTATTTTAGAAAATATTATATCAATACAAAAAGTCAAATCAGCTATCTTCACTGAAGTTTTAGATACAAATCAATGCTAAGCTTCCACTAACTTAATCTAGCTACAAAAAGAACTCTTACCTCTCTCTACATCAACCCCAGGTCAAGTGATGAACATGCAATGAATGCACAGTTGTTCAGCAATCATCATTTTGTAATCAAGGATATATAGACCTGGCATGCATGGCTATATGCATGCATGGGCATTGTGCCATTGGACAATTATAAGTCCTTCAGGAACAATAAATAAACACTAGAAAGAAAGCTAACCTTCACATCTGCTGTAAATGCAGCTGCAGCTAGGAAGCGCCCATTTGGAGATATAGTTGCCATAGTGTTTTTGAGCTGATTTGTATCAACTGTCCCTAAGATCTTTCCACTTTTTCCACTGCCAAAGTATAATATCAGTACCTAAAATAACAAGAATCACCTCTAGTAAATGCAATTATAAGCATCACCTCTAGTAAAGTACCAACTCTTCTTCAACATAAACGGTAAGGATGAGAAAATACTGCAGAAGGCACTGATATTGATGGAAATGCTCTTTAAATCCAAGTAAATAAATCTTTAAATGCAAGTTGGTCAACGTTGTGGAAGTAAAAGACCTCCTTCGACAGTAATAGCATTCTTTTTGCACCTTGAGCATAGAGACATGTAGAAATAATGCAAGAATTGAATGTTTCCAGTAACTCGATTGGAATAATTATTGTGGATAAGATCTTTCAGAAAAAGTAATTATTCTGGATGAGGCATGTAGGAAAATATAAATAATAACAATCATCTTCAGCCATCCAATCTATGGCTGAGGGCTAGGTGGGTCTTTTGACCTCGCATTTTATAGAATGGATGGCTTAAAATTAAAATTCTGATTCTCTTTTCCTTTGTGGCTAATTCAGAACTACACCATCCATGTGTCATGTAAATATTTATGGAGGAGGTCTCAGGTCTGGTCTAGTGAATGCTGAGCTTAGGTTCACATGTCATGTTAAAGTTGGAACTACCCTTTGACATAGGACAAAGCATGAGGAGGTTGGACCTGTTGAAGTGTCAAAAATGGAACTCATCATACCACCTTAGTCCCATATCTATTAACGTCCAAGTCATATGATGGTATAATTAGTTTTACTTGGTCCTACAGTGAGGATGAGTTAGATTGACATTGAATCTAGAAAATCGAGCGACATAAAGCAATTGAATTTATAATGGCATGGATCCACTAACAGGTCTTAAGCTCAAAAGTAATAATGCACATGAAATTAGACACATAAAATATTGAAACCCAAAGGGGAAAACTTTGAATTGAAAAGACCTGCTAAAAGACACACTTGGTCTCCTAAAAAGTCTCATTAAAAAAAAAAAACAGAAAAGCAAGGAAAAAAGGCATGCAATTTTGAGGGGAAAAAAAAAAACTTTTTTTATGACCAAGGTAAAACTTTGAATTGAAACCCAAAGGGGAAAACTTTGAATTGAAAAGACCTGCTAAAAGACACACACTTGGTCTCCTAAAAAGTCTCATTAAAAAAAAAAAATAAAACAGAAAAGCAAGGAAAAAAGGCATGCAATTTTGAGGGGAAAAAAACCTTTTTTATGACCAAGGTGTCCAAGCCTCTTAGAGCACCCAACTAATCCTCAGGGCATGTGCAAGTCTCTCTACCCACGCACACCAGGGTAACTCTATAGGGAGTGACCCTTTAGGGTAGAGTGGGAATCGAACTCAAGACTCCCACTTCCTGAGGCGGGTTCCTAATCATCACTCCAACCCCTTTGGGTTGAGGGAAAAACATACTTTCAAGAAATATTGACCTTGAATCATGTTATGAATGGCAACATAGAAAGGAACCAAGCCACTACAAGACCCCACCCCACCGCAAATGACAGAAAATGCTACACTGCACCACAAACCTTAACAATTAGCTTCAAAACAGGTATTATCTTGGACAAAATGGGTTACCCAGATAATTTCCAAAATAATTTAAACAAAAAAGAAATCCAATTTAATTGCAATTAATATTTAAATAAGTTCATCTAGCATCTCTAGAACCTCCACTTGTGATTTAATACATTGAGTATAAAGTCGTAATCAGTTAAATCAAGAGGAAGTCATATACTTAATGATGAAGAATAAATTAAGTCTTTCGAGAGGAAAGAAATAAACTGCAAGCAGTTGCATTCCATACCTTCCGAACACGAAGCAATGATTGTGCTTCCATCAGCACTGCCATAACTAGCAGTAGTTCCAACTAAAGTCAGTATAGCCTTTTTTCCATGGACTTTGTGATGTTCCCATTTGATTTCAGGAAGGGGAAGCTTGGCTTGCTGCTTAGTTTCACTGTTGGACTTCGTAGTTCCTTCTCCATACATGTATAAGGAAGAACCAGACAGGTTTTGAGCAGCCACCACTAGAGATGATTCTCCATCAGAAAAGGCAATTGCTGTTGGATGACTCCCAGCAGGCAAGTTAATCCTCAGAAACCTACACAAGAGCAACAGGTACATTCATGAATTGATAAAATAACATCAGCCTTACAAACATTGATGGCATAAAAGCATGTTGAAATGCATAGTTCATACTTGAAACTTTTACTCGAAGCATCATCCAACTTGAAAACCCTGACCACTCCATCTGCACAAGCTGGAACCACAAAAATTGCAATCTAAGTGAAGAAACAAATGGGCATAAAAAGAGGAGTTCTAGAAACCACCTAAGCTCTGGAACAATACACTTCTATTCTAAGAACATTTTTCATTCTAAGAAGAATATTTGGCAGCACATACGTCAGCAGATTAAAAATCTACCCAAGCCAATTTTTAAGTGAGTCCAAAGGCAAGTAAATTTTTAAGTGAGTCCCAAGGCAAGTAAAATTAAGTGAAAAAAATAAATCATGAACTTTCATTTGATGAAATGAGATCCAACATGTGATTTTAGAGCAGTAGGTAGTGTTTGGATGAGGAAAATCCATGGGCAGATGACTTCAAGCTCTATGGAGCACCTGCAACTCACTCTGTTTGAAAGAGGCCTGTTTCCTAACACACACACACAAAAAAAAAAAAAAAAGAGGCCTTTAAGCTCTATGGAGCATCTGCAACTCACTCTGTTTGAAAGAGGCTTACTACTAACACACACACCACCAAAAAAAAAAAAAGAGGCCTTTTGAAGAGAAATCACATTCTACAGCATGTGAAGAACTTCTGCTCTCATGACAGGGTAGATAAGGTAGGAGAACTTCACTTTGGCTCCATCTCCCATGCAAATTGAGTTGTCTTAGTCACCACTTCTCCCATTCTCTACTGGACAGGTGAGCTTAAAAAAGATGGGAACTCCAACTTTCATGTTCTCTACATGAAGAACCCATTTTTCAAGTTCTCTAGAGATTCCAAAACTTTAAAGTTCTCCTCATCTGAACATAGCCTAGAATCTAGAATCTCGTTTCAAGCATGAACTTAAGGGCAAACACAGATCAGAACATGATAGCATCACACTTTGAAAAGCAAAGAGCAGAATAGATGAGATGGCCGATATTAAATTCCACACATTTTATACAGCATAGGATAAACACTTTTCTAGACAGAATGGCCAGAAAGCTCCAAAGTTGGAAGTTGACTTTGTTCTTCCTGCTGGATGCTCGACTCTACTGCAGGCTACTGCTGAAATGCAACATGACTTAAACCCACATCTTTATTGGTTGCATCAATGAACACTTTCCAACTATGGATGAGAGTTGATAAAATCCCAATATTTCTAGTCAAAATGGAAACCCCAAAACTGCAGCTTTTACGAGAAAGAAGCATCTTATCAATGCCACATGCAACCACCAAATTGGGATCACATGTGCAGAACAAAAGGTAAGTAGGATGGTGACTACAACCTCTGAACAATCGTAATGCACTGATCCATCTTGCCTGGCAACTGGAGATTCATCCAACAATTAAATTAGTTGCAGGTAAAGATCCTTTGTGAAAATAACCTGCCCACAACAGCTTCACCGTCCTAACCACAACTTGGCACCACTAATCTTCTGTTGCATCCTAAAGAACTGTGACAATGTTTGGAAAGGATGCCATGGCAAAGACAACCATCAACTGGAAGATCAGAGGAATGCATGGACTTGGTGTTCTCAGGGATTGCCAAATAATCTGTGGAAAGGGTGATAAAGTCCCTCCAACATATTGATATTCTGTACCATCCTACCCATCTTGGGATTGACAACTGATTAAAGGCATTCTAGACATCAATGTAGTGTAGGACCCTCCATCTTCCTCTTGGAAGGATTGACTAACGACTATTGTGAGACTCCCCCACTGGAAACTGTTCTATAGATGCAGCTTACATCACATTCATCGTAAATCTTGACCTTACCAACTCTGGTACACATTTTGGTCAACAGGGAGAGTTTGTGGCTAATGTGTTATCAAAGATTTAGGCACAGGCTCAAAAATTAATATACATCCTAGGCCCCGCTACACTTTGCATTAAGGGCATATTAAAATCCTTCTGTAACATCTCTAGACATTTGTATCAAGCCAGATGTCATATCAAGCCTCTTCAACAGGCTAAACCTTTTTATAGTTTTGGACATATTTGTTCTGTGTTACTCTCACAATCTACAACATCCTAGAAGCAACCTGTGGTAGAATATCCAGTTAATTTCAAGTTAACCAATAAATATGTGCATGGACAAGCATACGTGCACCAGCATTACAGGTGTTTTGGCTAGGAACAGAAAGTTGATGTATGGCGTCCTGCATTACAGGTGTTTTGGCTAGGAACAGAAAGTTGATGTATGGCGTCAAATTAAGTAGCATACCCTCTCTATGACTCCTATCCTATTCAAAATAAGTAAAATACCCTATTGTGCTGTATTTGATACTTAACTTTTGTGTTATATCCAGATGCCACATTCATATTATGTAAATTGTTGCATTCTTACCATGTATAGGCATCCTAGATAATCAAAAGCTTCCGATCTATGAAAGCAGTATTTTTTATGTGTTTGAGACGAAGATATCTTGCCAATATACTTTTTCTATAAGAACTTACAACAAAATCACTTTCTTCTAATTTTGTTTATTGATTGTTTCTCTATGAAATCGATTTTCTTTTAATGTCTTCTGGCCTTGAGCAGCATTACTCTTGAGTTAGGTATCATATTTTCCTTGCACAAACTCATTCATGAATCATTTTTGACAACTAACTTTAGGGTCTTGTTGTTGTGATGAGGACGTCATGGGACACTAGCAAAAAAAGATGCATCAGAATCAAGACTTTTCCTCAACATGGTTGGATGATGATTTTATGAGTATTTCAATATATCCGACTATGGATAGAGATAGATCCAACCATGGTTTGCCCAGATTGTACATTGATCAAACAGGGATTTGAAGATTTGGCTCAATCATCTAAGCCATTCAATCGTGAATTGGGACTATTGATCTAGCTCCATCTGGGCATTCATTCTCATTTTATTCTATTAGTGTCATACAGTTTTAATTTATGTGTTTCAAGAGTGTTACAGACTTGTATTTATTTTTATGGTTTTAAATCGTCCACATGTATCCCTTAAGTCACAAATGTCTAGGGTTTTAAGAGAGTCTCATTTTTTTTTAATAAATAGTTGTAACAAACACTTTTGAGGAATGAATGAATGATGAATAAATGAAGGATGAAATTCAAGTTTCTCTCATCTGCAGATCTATTGTGACTCCTTCTGCCTCTTTGGTGTGAGATCGAAGAACCATGTGTAATTCGAGGTACAAATCCTTATCCTTCTTCTTCTCTTATCTCTTCTTCTTTCCGTCCCTCTTCTTCTCTCTTTTTCCCCACTTTTTTCCTCTTTTTACACCTTATTTTTGGCCCATTTTCATCCAAATCCAAACCCTAACAAACTAGGACCCAACCGCACCATCAGCCACCAAAGACCCGTAGGGACCCACCAATCCGTATGGACATCTGTACACGTTTGTACGACCCTAGTTTGCATCCCAACCTCTAGATCACTATCTTAGACTTGTATATCTAACACTAACTGTTTCATCCTATTTGAGACCTAGTTTTGCCCAAAAATTGGAAAAAATAAAAATAAAAATAAAAAAACAAAACCTAATTCCTTCGGCAAACCATAGGTGACCACATAGCCCTATTTCATCCTTTTGGTGACTGGTTTTTAAATCTAGGGATAGGATTTAGTATGATGTAAATAGTTTTTTGAGGGATTTTGCATTGAAGGCCAACAATACAACTTTGAAAGCTTTATGTTTATGTGTCACTCTTCTTTTTTAATCTCTTTGATTAATTGAGTGTGAATTTGTCTTAGATTTTTTTCTATTCTTTGTTTAATATTAATTTATCTCTCTAACATCTTATGTGAATCATGCATATAGGTTACATGCCGTTTTAGGATTCACCTTACTAAGGGTGAAACTCGGGTCGGATTTTGGCCCGAACCTGCATGACCCGACCAGAAAATCATGTGGGTCAATTTATGAAAGTCGGGTCAGCGGGTCAAGTCGGTTGAGAAGTAAGAAACCCGCATTGAATTCGGGTCGGGTTGAGTTGAGTAATTTTTAAGTTAACCCGATCCGACCCGATCAAACCCGACCCGACCCGATAAAAAGTAAGCTAAAGTAGGTTCAAAATGCAGGTTGAGACAGGTTATAATTCGAGTCGGGTCAGGTCAGATCAACACGTCCGAGTCAAAAGTTTGGGTCGGGTCAGGTTCCATAATTAAGTAACTCAGGCCGCGTTGGGTTTTAAAAAACCTGACCCGACCCCGCCCGATTTCAGCCCTACACCTTACACATTTTGCATTCTGAAATAGGCCTCCAAATATTATTTGGATCTAGAGTTTTCAATACTTTGACTTGTCGTGCGTCAAATTTGATATCAGGGTTTGTCTTACGTCAGATTTGGTATAAGAGCTTGTCCCACATCATGTCGTCATCAACATCACAGTATTCTTGAAGCCTAATCCCATTCATCTAAGATTGGCAGATTTGGCAGAAGAAAAAGGTGGCCAGAAGAAAAAGGTGGCCCTAGCAGTATGCTTCCGTATCCTCTTTTCTCTCTCAGTTGTAATTTATGAAGGTTTTCATACTAATAGAACCAAGAAGATTTTTTTAAATGGTGGAATGCACTTCCTCCAAAATCCAACTATCTGCAATTTTGAGAAACAACAGGTTGAAGGATACCATGAATACCAGATTCATGAACAGTGGGTGAATTGAATTTAAACTTCTAGATGGATGCTTAAATTACTCTAACTAAAAGAGTATCATCTAGCCTGGATGAATCTGATTGAATACATGATTCAATTACTACCAATATACAGGATAAGCTGATAACAGCTGCCACCTTGTTCCTCCCACAAAGAGAGAGAGAGAGAGAGAGCTATGGGAATCACTTGTAAGACACTACTAAGACTGCAGTCCATTGCCAATTAAGTATTTATTTTTCCATCACTGAAGTCCATCATGCTTTCATGGTGGTACAGGTACCCCAACATGATTTATTCGATGGTGAATTTATCCAGAAACAATCCAATGATCAGAACTACCTATTTTCCAGTTGCTGAAGAAGATGGTCCATGGTGCATACATGACAAACCAATCGTGAGCACCGATCTCTTGAGTTAAATCGTGGCAAACAGATGATCCTAACCAGCAGCCTCTTTAGTTGAATAATGTCAACTAGATGATCCTGACCGGTGTCATCTTGAGTTAAATATGGATTGTTGACTCTATTATATTCAGTCATCAGTCTTAACACCACCAATAAAATGATCAGGAAATGGAGTTAACCTTTCCAGATTGCCTTCAATTAAGCAGCCCATCCACAGACCCCCACCCCAACAGGTGAAAGTTAAGTCCCATTGGCTGATTGAAATTCCTTAGATTGTGTTTGCCAATTAATGGAAATGAATTTAGTAATTGCGAAAAGTGGGGTGAGCACACCAACTTTAGCCAAAGCAGTTTTCCCTTACAACCAACTGTTTGCAGAACTCTGAGATTTCCACTGATAATCAGCAGATCAGAATCGAAGAAAGAGACTTTCCACGATGAAAAATTCAGAACCCACACCACCCCAAAGAAAGAACCTACTCACATCCATACACATAAACAGAAGAAATTCTCAGACTTTCCTCACTTTACATTTCCTCTCCATCGAGTGAAAACAAGCAATTGAAACTGTGCCACCGCACAACTACACGAATGGACTGCATTAGGTGACAAGGAGCAGATACATGCCAAATGCAAGCCACTTGGGATGACTCTGGTATTTTATACTGCATTTGCAGATGAATCAACTGCAACTAGTACAAAAATCATACAGCGCAAGATTTTTTCCTGCTAACTGACGCAATCAATGCCGGGTTATTTCACTTGTTTGAATAAAATAAATGAATAAAACCACAATGCATTCCAAAAAAATACAATTTGATCGATGACTCCCCGAATGAAACCTACAGGTGGCCAAATTTCGACTGTCCGGTGAGAAACATATTGCAGTGACGGCATCCCCATGTCCCTTCAGCGTATTCACATCGAGGGGGTGATGACGTTTGGTCTGATCCTAGAATTTCAGGAAAAAAAAAAAAAAAGATAAATAACTACGTTGATGATAATTGTGATAAAAATAAGAAAATAAGCATGAGAGGAAGAAAGAGACTGACGATCGAGCAGGTTTGTACCTTATCAGCGGCGTGGGAATGAGATTTGATATGTGATTTCTTGGAGATCGGCTGTGGAGGTTTTGAAGTTCTCTGCTCGATCGCAATCGTTTGTGGTTTTGCTATCGATCGAACTTCGGAAGCTTTCCTGCGGTAGTAATTGGTGAAGAAAAGGAGGATGAAGACACTTGCAATTATGATGGAAAAGATGGAGATGGGGAGAACTGAAAACCCTAGAAATGACGGAGAAGATGACGGAGGAAGCATTTTCGCATTGCGGGTGAAACGCAGGAGAAGATGAAATAGAAGAGGAGATGTTACCGACAAGAGAGACGAGGGCTCGATGAATGTACGAGAGGCGACCGCGTATCAGATGCGCCAGCCATGTAACCTCACCACCTTTCGGGCTTGGGTCATGGGCTTAGATTTAGAGTGAACGCGGATCGGGCTTGGACCCATCTATCTCGAAAAAATTCAACATGACTTGATATCGAGTGGTGTGAGTTAAATTTTTATCAAAATTCTATTAATTAAATTAAAAATTTATCTAAATTATTAAATATTTATAAAATATTAAGATAAATTTGAGTTTTAAGTTTTTGAAGCAGCAAATAATTTTAAATAAGCACCTCGTGACAATGATACAGATGAACCAAACAAAGAAAAAATAACTCAATTCAATAAGAAAATTAAATAAGTTAAATTTAGATTAGATTTATACTTAGAGTGGTGGTGAGAAATTCATCTGAAAAAAACAAAAGTTCAATTGATTCTTGCTCTACTCCAAATGACTACTTCCTAATTATGTTGGTAGGAATGCTTGTATATGTCCAAATTATCAGTAGTATGATCTATGAAAGTTTTGACACATTGTTCATTAAAAAATTGAATTATTTCGTACATGATTAATTATTCTTGCTGCACCCACTTCTAATTGTTATTTTTTTTTAATAATGCCCATGACCATGACATATTATATCCAAATTACGTATTACTAAGTTGAGTGCATTAGACATTAAACTAATTACCATTAAATTAGTTAAAACTATTGTGTCGTTTTTTCGTTACCAGATAGAGTTTTTCACTCTTTCCTTTCAAATTCTACTCCTCAAGCAAATATTAGAAGAAGGTTTTTAATGGCATTTTGTAAGATGAAAACTCGCAACTTATTTTTTAATTATATCAGGATATTTAAATGAAATTTTGAATTTTCTCTTCAAGTAAACATACTGTGAAGCACGAGATTTACTTATACTTTATTTAATAATTAATAGTACAGTAGAGATACTAAAAAGCAAACAACTAATCCCGTATATTTATATCTTGTCATCACTCTGATTCAATCTTATTAGGCTGTTAAAAACTTCAAGCTATCTACATTTATAAACATCAATTGAAACGAGTTTTTGGTAAATAAAAATGTAATGGGCAAATTATATCACAGCTGCAGAAATCGATTAAAATAAAATTGAATTTCGAGATAAATTATAAATTTTAGGGTGTGAATTTATACCTAATCAAATGTCAACATGGAACTTAGAATTGGTTGTCACTCCTAAATGACCCTGATTAAAAAAAAAAAAACTATATTACAATGATATTGAAAATCTAAAAAATGTTAGAAGTAACAAAGCGTGTTTATTGAATTCCATTCTCACTTCAGTCTCACTTCAGTCTGATGGGTCATCTCGATAAAATTACTTAATCTAAGGATAAAGAGGCTTACATATGCTCCAAAAAATTAGTCGCCCTAAAGAGTCTAGACACCTTTTCGTTCAAAATAATTATCAAGAGAAAATTTCACTTCAAATTACAAGTGCATGTAGAAAAATATGAGGTGACACTAATGTATCTTGACTTATTTTGAATACAAAGATATTGGGTAAACTTTAAATACATGTGGCTAGAATATGAGATCTTGAATCTTAGTGTTGCTAGTTAACTTACCTCGTATGAGATTAATTATCTTAATTTAAGACAATAAAAACTATAACTTTTAAATATATTGTAAAGTGAGTTATGAGTTTATTATATTACATTTTAACGATGCAAATAATTGTATAGTAAAATCTAAAACTAAAATTGAGGTCTGTCATGTGATCTAAAAATATAGAAATTAATCAATGTCTCATTGTTGATTACAACTTATTTATATTTAAAATTTTATAAATAATAATGTCTATTAAAGGAATTCATTACTATTACCGTGAGTTCAGATGTCTCGTGCTACATCCACTCGTTTTCTCTGTATCGCAACACACCTGCAATTGACGGTTACGATTGCTCTTTCGCTGCAAAGCGAAAATTACTCCCATCCCTCGGGCCTCGACTTCACTCCACCCTTTCGCTCATTTCCTTTTGTCGTCCACGTCTCTGGCCTTCCCTCTTTTTTTGTCTCCTCGTCCTCCCAAAACCCTAGTTCGTTCCGTTCATTTCTCCCTCCATAAATCAATTGATAAGGAGAGAAGACATGCCGCCTCGAGGGAGAGGAAGAAGGGGTAAAGGCCCCTCGCCCAGATCCAGAAAGACGACTCCTAAAACCGAGATCCCCATAACCACTGTTGAGGAAGACGCCGTTC
Source organism: Chimonanthus salicifolius (assembly GCA_013350335.1). Taxonomy (NCBI): domain Eukaryota; kingdom Viridiplantae; phylum Streptophyta; class Magnoliopsida; order Laurales; family Calycanthaceae; genus Chimonanthus; species Chimonanthus salicifolius. Next base: position 62,653,245 of record CM023539.1, read on the forward strand.
CGGAGCCCGAGATCCCATCAAACACCGTTGGGGAAGACGCAGTTCCCGAACCCGAGGCCCCATCAAACGCCGTTGGGGAAGACGCTGTTCCCGAATCCGAGACCCCATCAAACGCCGCTGAGGAGAGCTTGCTCCCCGAACATGACCTTCCGTCTGCAGCTGCTGTCACTGCGGAGAGCTCAACTGATCCCAACGCTGTGGCTAATGATGCAGTTGAAGAGAAGCAAATTCCCGAACCTGAGCTTCCGCCCGTTGCCGCTGCTGAGGAGAATTTACCCAATTCCATAGCTGTGGCCAGCGATGTTATCGAAGAGAAACAGGTGCCTGAGCCCGAAGTTCCAGCAGCCACTGTTGAGATGTCAAAAGATGAGGCCTTGCCGCCTGATACAGTGGAGGAAGTCATAGCCGTGGAGAAAGATGAAGTCATAGCCGTGGAGAAAGATGGATTGGCAAGTTCAACAATTGGAGAAATGGAGGTTTCAACAGTGGAGGAAACGGTGGTTTCAACAGTGGAGGAAACGGTGGTTTCAACAGTGGTGGAAACGGTGGTTTCAACAGTGGAGGAAACGGAGGTTTCAACAGTGGAGGAAACGGAGGCTCTAGAAGAGAATGTTCCAGAAGAGGAGCTGATGGATTCAGGTAATCTTGCTTCTGAACTGGTTGAAATGGAGAGGGCTGATGAGATAGTGGACAGAGAGGAAGGAATCGTGGATGAGGATGTACAAGGTATGCAATCATTGTTTATCTTACCACAGAAATCAATGTTTTCTTCTTTTTTCTAGAATGCCAAATGATAATTAGTTGTCTGGACATCATTGGTGTTATAAAAAATATGATTTTAAGTAGGTCAAAAACTGATAATTAAGATGAATCTGTTTATGGAGTTTCTCAACCCCATTCAAAAATTTTGGACATGTTAAAAGATAGGGAGAGTTACTTTCTAGGAGAATGTCAAAGCCCTATGATATGCCATCACGTTAGAAGGTGAAAAGACCCTCGTTATATGAAAATCATGACAAACAACCACTTCTCATGAAAATGATAAAAATATTTTCTGATGAAAATTAATGTAAAGAAAAGAAAAGAAAATAGGGATGGAAATGAGAAATGAAGGTAAGGGATGACCAATGATATTCTAAAACACTCTCAAGTTTCTTAAGAGAATATCAAAAAGCTCCATGCAAAAATTAAGGTGAAAGGAGTACACAGAATGCTGTCCACTTGAAGTTGAACGTGGGACGGGATGGAGAAACAAGGGATAAAGAAGTAACTTCCTCCCCCAAAATGCATGTCAAAACTGAGCTCTAAGGGTATTTATGTCTCTATGTCCATTATTGTATGTGAAGACCAAGATCAAAGACGAGTCTGAAGGTGCTCACTGTTCTAACCATGAAGGTTGCAGGTTTGAGTTACGTTACTATTGGAAGGGGTCAAGTTAAATCAATGTTATGCTTTTTGAATTGATTTTTTTATATATCGAAGTTCTTGCTTTTGTGCTTTATTGTTGTTGCTATTGGTATGGGGGCTCAAACCCACAGTCTTTACAGCTACAATGTCGTTCACTTGTTAATTGTATGCTACAGGCCCTTGTCTGTGTGTGTATAATATATTGGTCATAGGAATTTAGTCATACATATAATTTATATTAGCTTGTATGCATGGCTCAATGTTTATGTTGTTTGTTATTGTTTGTTTTTTCTCCCTTGTTTTTCAAGTTATGTTTGCTGCCTAATGCCTTCTAATTATGCCATGATTCCTTAGGCGATGAGCAAGATGTAGATGAGGAGGAGAATGAAGCTAAGAATATTGAAGGTAGTGGGGATGAAGCTGGGGATGATGAAGGTATTGATAACATGGAAGAAGATGATAAGAGCGAAACTGATGATGAAGATGATGAGGAAGAAGACCATTCTATATATATGCACGCTCCTCTTTCAGATAAGAAAAAACAGAAAGATTTTGAGATTTTTATTGGTGGGTTGGATAGGGAAGCAGTTGAAGAAGATTTGATTAAAGTCTTTGGCGAATTTGGGGAAATTCAATCAGCAAGGATAGTTAAGCATCCAACAACACAGAAAAGTAAAGGTTTTGCATTTATCCGTTATGCTACTGTCGAACAAGCCAAGAAGGTCCTTGCTGAATTGAAGGATGGAATAGAGGTTATACTTCTCTTGTTTTGATAACAAACTTTCAAGTCTTCTCTAGCCTAGCATTTTTATGATCTTTCCCTGGAAAAAAGCTAGCATTTTGCATGAGATTCAATTTGACATTAGAAGCTCTTTATTATCTTTGATCAGGTGAGGGGCAAACGTGTGGGACTTTCAGCCAGTCAAGACAATGATACGCTATACCTTGGTAATGTTTGCAAGACATGGACAAAAGATGATGTAAGATTTTAGATCCATGTTATGTTATTTATTTGTTGTGCACTGCCCTGCTCATACATTCTATCAACTGGAAGGCATGATTGTGCTTTAGAGAAAATGATCATTTTATTTTGAGTTATACTTCTAATTTTTTTAAGAACATGATAAAGACACATTACTGGTGCTTGCCCACAAAGTGGACAGAGTGCATTCTGTTTAAACTATATAGCCCAACTAATGGAAATACATTCAGCTAGAGACTGAAGTTAAAAAAAAATCATTCACACTTGTCCCTAAAGAGTATGTTTCTGGTCGCGCCTGCTATTGTTCAACCTCCTGCCCCTTCTTCATGGTCTCTCTGCAAATCTGAAGCTGTAAGGTAAAAAAAAAAAAAAACTCTTCAGCGACAAAGATTCCCTGTTATTGGCATGATCTAGACAATAATTGATGCCTGGATGGCTGCTTTCTGTTTGTGTTCTGCAGTTCTTTATTTCTTCTTCTTTTATTTTTTTATGCGTGTCTGCATGTGCATGCACAGAAAATTTAGGCATATTACCTGTCTTCTGTTTGTAATTTACTCCATTTGTGGGTGCATTGCACATATATATTGTTAGTTATTCATATTCTCTACCGTTATAGCAACTTTAAGGAAGATGCTTACACTTTCTGACAAACTTAACCTCCTTTTTTTGGCTACAAGTTGACTGCGGCTTTGAAGGGCTATGGAATTGAACAAATTGATGGAATACTTTTACCTGAAGACGCTAAGAATGAAGGAATGATTAAAGGTTATGCCTTTGTGGAATTTAGCACCCACTCTGATGCCATGGCTGCATTTCAACGGCTAAGGAAACCAGATGCTGTTTTTGGCTGTGATAGGAGTGCCAAAGTTGCTTTTGCTCCGTCCTCTATGCATCCTAGCGAGGAAATTTTATCTCAGGTTTTAAAATTTCTGTACTGACTTTTCTTTATGGTCTGTCTGATAATGTATATCCTAGTTTTTTTTTTTCCAAGCTCTTACCTACTGTATCTAGAGACACAATTCTGATACATTCATGTATCACTTGGGTCAAGTACTTTTCATTGATGATTGGCTAGATTGGTTAACAACAAAAGGTGTTAGAATCATCCAACTAGGGTTAATTGGGTCTCTACACGCTCCCGTGATCTATGACTTGGTTTGCATTGTTCTGCATCACAGGTTAGATCCCTAGGTGGGGCAATGCAAACACTTTAATTTCAATCTTAGATTGCTATAGAGCATCTTAATTCTGAGGCTTGTGCTATCATCTTGGATTATTTTCTAGTGCTCATGTGACTGGCAGTTGCTTTACTGGTTGGAAGAATCCCTTGAATATTTGTCTAAGGTTGAGATGAGGGTCATCATCATCAACCAACAATCCCATCTATCCAGGGTCGATTTATGAGTTTTTCTTCTACAATTAACCTTATCATAAATCATACCATCAGTCATTCTTCATTCTAACATGTCTTTTTTTATCCCTTCTCTCTATGTTTTCAAAGGTCGGCCTCTCCTCCTAGTTCCTTCAATCTGTAGCCTCTCCACTATACGTACTAGGGCTGTGTTTGGTCTTCTATTAAATGACCAAACCATCTCAAATGAGTTTCTTTAGTTTGTCATCTATCGGAGCTATCTTTAAACTATTTCTAATGTGTTCATTTCTAACTCTATCATTTAGAGTTGAACCACTCATCCAACGTAGCATACACATCTCCGTTGTCCTTACTTTCTTTACTTGTATTTTTTTTCATTGCTCAGCACTCGGCTCTACAAATCATCACATGTCTAATAATTGTTTTATAAAAATGTCCTTTTAGGCGAATGAGGACTCTTTCATTGGACAAGACCCCGCTAGTTTGTGTACATTTTACCCACCCCACTCTGATCCTAATTGTTATGTCTAAATCGAAACCTCCTTGAGATTCTACTATAGAACCTAAGTATCTAAACTTATCACAATGTGCAATTAGGTTGTTTCCTATATTTATCGAGATAGCCCTTACTATCGTCTAACCCACTAAAGTTACATTCCATGTATTTTGTTTATGTTCTACTAATTTTCAAACCATTTGACTCCAACGTCTCCTTCACAAATCTAGCATAACATTGAGTTGTTGTTTTGTCTCATTAATTAATACTATATCATTCGCAAAAAAGGCATACACCATGGCATTGCATCTTGGATCCCTGACGAATAGGTGTGGGCTTAAAGAGGATCCTTGATGGAGTCCCACTCCAATAGGGAATTTCGCTATCTCACCATAGACAGTTCTAATGTAAGTGATTTCACCCTCATGCATATCTTGAATAATCTTAACATAGTCATTGGGAATGTATTTATTTCTTAGGGTTTTCCAGATTAGTTTTCTTGATACTCTGTCATAGGCCTTTTCTAGGTCAATAGAAGTCATATATAGGTTCTTCCTCTTCTCTCTAAATTTAAGATTGAGCTAAAATCCAGATCTTGGAGAAGCATTTGGGACTGAGCTTCTCTGAGTCTTTGATTCCTCAGACTCATGAATCCTGAAACTTGTGCTTTGGAAAGAAACTTCCATCTAGTCTCGATTCTTTGAGTTCTTGGGATAAAGATCAAATGATGGTGAAAGGCAAAGAATGAAGACCTTGCATAACAGTCCTTAGAGAACTCTTAAGGGGGCATATGTCATGTGAATAGGGCCACGCTAACCCACCAAATATAGTATCTAGATCTTATAAATACCAAAAAATTATACTCATTTGAGTTTTCTGGACATTAGATCTAAGGCCTTAAGATGGACGAATCAAACTGGTTGTCCTCATTTTTGTATTATTGTCCAGTTCATGGAATAAGGTTTGATGTTCATAAGCCTCTGATGGGTCTAAACTTTGATATTTGGAAGAGCTAGAGCATCCTTTTCTTATTTGGTGAGATAAGCATGCAATGTTATCGTTCCATATGTCCTCTGTAGAACTAGCAAATAGAGTTACTGGATCTTATCTTTTTAACCGAGAGAAATGATTTATGTGATTCAAAAGTCAATTTAAGACTTACTTTCCAATAAAAAAAAAAACAGTAATGACTTAAGACAGTAGAATCCTTTAGGTAAAGTTATAAGTGACAATCAATTTGGAGTGCTACGTGGAGCTGAATTTCGGGCAATGATGAAAAGATAAGTGGATAAAGCAGTGACAACAGCATATGTTAATATTGATGTCTAAAATAATATTAAAAACTGAAATTAGAAATGAGTGCATTTGAATAAACTCTAAAGGTATCCCCTGATAGATAGACAGTGAAGGAATGTTTTTTAAAAGGGCTTGGTCATATACATAGAAAGTCCCTGGTACAAAGAAGTGAGGATTACAGGTAAGAGGGTATGGGGTGTGAGGTTGGGGGGGGGACCTTTAAAGACTTGGGGTTTGAAGTACTGACGAGACATGTTTGAAAGTGGAGTGAATAGAAAATAAGATTTTTGATAGGGTTATGGAACAGTAGGGTAGAACAGAAATACAATACTTAAAAAATCAACCCAAATTGGCTTTGATTGTGATGAAGAAACTTTTAGATAAAATGATAAATGTTTATAAATAAATAAATTATGGAGGACATGGATTGGCAGGTCCTAGAATTGGCTGTAAGGTTAAAAAAAGAAGAAGAAAAGAAAGGTCAAAGATGTCATGGTGTCTTGACATGATCCAACTCCGGCTTTTGCTCTATGTATGACAGTAGGTGCTGTAAATGCTTGGTCTTCTGAATTCTAGGACCTAGTATGTTGCATGAACACTTCAAGTAGGCAACATGTTTGTGTCCGACACTTCATTTTTTACGTGTAAAATCTGTGTCCCTCCTCTATTAGTGGTGTTCCTTGTTGTTTCCATGTTGTGTCCATGCATCATAGTAACTGGAAGCAGATAGGTAGAAATGTAGAATACTAATGTTGCCCCAAACCAATCAAGTTGAATCATGTCTGACAGCAGATTAGGTTGGTCAATTCCATAGGGGGCTTTATGTTCCTTGTGTCTTGATCAGATCCATGTGCTTATGTTTAGATCAGTATTGTATTTTGTATAGGTAGAAGGTTACTTTACTGGTTTAAAGTTTAGTTGTTAGAAAGTGAACTCTTTTTTTAAGTTTTCATGTTTTTCTTGTCTGCTTGTAGGTGAAAACTGTTTATGTAGAGGGGCTGCCAGAATCTTGGGATGAAGAGAAGGTCATGGAACTCTGTAAACAATATGGAGAAATTGAGAAAATACAGTTATCCCGGAATTTCACTATGGCAAGACGGAGAGATTTTGGATTTATTGCATTCACTTCTCGAGAAGGTGCAGTAGCATGTGTGGAGGGAATAAACAATGCTCAGCTTGGGGAAGGGGAAACCAATGTACTTGTTCTAGTTACTGTAATTTGAGTTTTTTAATCTGTAATAAAAGTGTAAAAGCTAACTTAAAAGTACTCCCACTTGTACCAGGTGAGAGCCAACTATTGCAAAACCTCAAAATAAGGGTCGGCTAGCAAAGCAGGGTGCTCGAGGTGGATTCAGGGTTAAGAAGGCTGGTGAAAAGGCGGAAGCCAGTGGATCTAATAAAAAGGGCAATGGCAAGTTTAAAGGGGCTTCTGGAAAAGGAAAGGTCCAGTCTAATGCAAAAAGTGGTAGGGGAGGCAAAGCTTTTAGGCCCCAAGGCCAAGTCAGTGGAGGTCAAGGTCGTCCTTCATTTCAGTATCACCAGAAAAAGGAACAGGCATTTAGAGGTGGAAAGCGTAGTAGTAATAATAGATTCGTGGATAATGCAAGGCCATCAAAGAGACCACGTGACAATTATAATTACAGTACGTACTGTTACAAGTTTGTGGTGATTTGTTTTTTCTACCTATTCGTGCTGTAACATCTGGTGTATTTTGATAAGCAAAATTACATTGTGGCTGTTATGTTCTTTAATTCTTTCATAATGGAATGTCTTCCTTCAAAAAAAAAAAAAAAAAAATCCAACTCGAGTTACTTGTGAAGGTAGAAATGATGTTGCCACGTCCTCAATTTTGTAGGCAATATGCGTGGTAGACCAAGTGGCAATCGAAACAATCCTCAGTTTGGGAGGTCAAAAAAGAATTTCAACAAGCATCAAGCTGCATATAGGAATCCATATCCACCAGCTCATGGAGCTCCTACCACCAGCTATCAAGGTGGTGTTTATGGTGCAGTTTCTGGATCTAAGCGTCCCTATCCACATATGGTAAGTCCCATTGCCCTTTGGTCACCCAATTATATCATGAATGTTTTTTTCATTGCCATCATTTCTCAGGAACCTCATGCTGGATATGCTCATCCTGCACCAAATCAAGTCCAAGGTCCATATGGTTATGGGCAGGGAAGGTGTGCCTTGTACTGTATTCTTACTCTTAAAATCCTGCATGAGTAATTTCTAACCTTCTTTCCATTTCTTGGTCAACTAGTGCTGGTGGATATAATATGCAAGGGACAAATGTAGCTGGTTATGCTGGAGGTATGCAAGGAACAAGTGTTGCTGGTTATGCTGGAGGTATCGTCTTGAGTTAAATGGTTTTTTAAGCACTAGGTCATATAACCTTATCATTGAGTAGATTTTTTTAATAAATAAATTGTCACCATCAGGTAGTTTATGATACATTAATATATGTAGAAAATAAGTGATATTGATCACGTAATTTAGTATTCTCTTGCAATTCATTTCTTTTGCCTTGACAATTGTCTTAGATTATTGGCCTTAGACTGGTGAAACACTTATTAACCTAAAATAACTTTAATTTCTTTACTACTAGTTAATGGTGCATGCTTTGCCTGTAGAAAAGGGTCATCTGTTGATTTTTTTTTAAAAACTAATGTAATTTAATCTATGAATGGATATCTACTTCAGAAGTCCAATCATATCCTAGCCAATAATTTTTTTTTATATTAATGTGAAATATATAATAATTGAATTGAGAATCTATTTGAAAAAAAAAAATTAAGAAAAAATAACCAATTCACAAAATTGAAGAAATTTGATAACTTTAGTTTAGCATGTTGTAAAATTATTCACACAACAGTTGGTCCAAATAGCACCTATGTTGAGCAGATCAACTGCTCAATGCTACCTCAGTCATGCTCAGTGCCCGTTTGCACAGCACCTGCTATTTTAACCTAGCCAATGATGGTGGAAGGTTTCCCCACAATGCTAATATACTATCGTATTCTTACCTGCTGTCCGTTGCTGGTAGTGGAGAACATATGAATAAACAAGGTCACATGCAATGGTGTAGCCAGGGGCATTTCTGGAGAGCCTTCTGTTAGCCAATGGCCTAGTGAATTATTTGTAGTTACTTTATAGGTTGTATGCTGCCTTTTAGGATAACTACTGCTTGTAATGTTTTTCTTTTGTTAACTCCCCAGATAAAGTTGTCAATAGCCTGTAGTACAGTTCACAAGTTTTCATCATTGCAACCAGAAGGTGGAAGGTTGTGGGTTTAAGTCATTTCACCATCTAAAAAAAGAAACAGAGAAAGAAAAGAGAGCCTTTAATCTACCACCCATCACATCCTTTGGTCCTCTGTTATCCCTGTATAAAGGTCTCCACCTTCTTGTACCTTCCACCCGTCAATTCTTTGCACCGGGGCTAGTGCTCAAAACCATCTTAAATAGCATTCCTTCATTTTATTGTCAATTGGATTCCTTTATAAAAGAAATCTACTGTGGGTTTGAGAACCTACCTGTGGAAAGAATTGTGCTCAAAACAAATCTTAACTGCTCTTGTTTAAGAAAATAAATCCTGCGACTGGTTCAACCTGTACTTGTGGAGGGATGTCTTTAATTTTAATAAGTGAACATCCCTAGAATTGCTGGTCCTGTCAATTCTGTGCCAATGTCTTAAATTCTTTTTTGTAAACTCAGTAGTTGAGAGAGAGAGAGAGAGAGAGAGAGAGAGAGAGAGAGTCCTTTTTTTTTATTTGGAGAGAAGAAAGCTTGTTTGGCTGGTGCCATTCAAGAGAGACCTTGAAAGAAGGGTGAAGATCCAAAACAAACCCGAAAGGCTAAGAAGAATCACCGTAAAAAATTAATAGCTGAGAAGAGCTAGCATACAATTCGTAATCTTTATTGTACAACCTTAAAGCTTGTTTATTAGTCACATTACCATTGAAAAGGAAAACAAGTAGATGGTCCATATTTAACTCACATAAAATACTTCATAGAAATGTTGCGGTCGTGTATCTTCTCCCACCTATCCCTTAGTTGCTACTGTATCCACTAGTTTCCCATGTGAGTGAGAATCATGAATATTTTTGTTATTTCTACCTTTCAATCTCTAGTAACTCCTCTATAAATATTTGATAGAGAAATGAAGAATGTGCTACCTTTGTTTCAAAGGCGCTGAAAAATATGTGATGCACCCATGTCAAACATGTATCTGTGTTGGACTCTTCATTAATTCCTTGTGGATTTTTCATGGACTTCTCTATACTTTTTTAACATTGTTGTTCAATATGACAAATATTATCACACCCTTTTCCCTTTTGAAACATAACTAAAATATTTTTATGCATGCAACTTATTTGTTTAGAGTACATCTAGTATGGTTTTTTTCATATTTTTTCCACACTTTATTTTAATAAAAAACTACTATAAACTTTGGACCCATTTAAATATTATGTTGAGTTTGCAAATCTTATGTTTGGATTGGTCGAGTTTGACACCTTTTAATGGTTTCAAACTCCAATTTGCCTTCTTGTACTCATGCAATATGTGTCACTGCAAATGATTAACTGAATGTGTTTGCCAACTTGATTTCAGTTTGTTACCAGTATCATGCTTCTTGGCCTCATCTGGACCAAATCATGTCCTCATTGAGCAAGCAATTTTACTTCACGAGCCTAAACTGAACTTAACCGGTCTTACATTGGATTTTGATTACTTGTACATATTCTTTTGATTTGTTGGCATGACCCTAGTATTTAGGTCCAGTAACTAACTGGGCTGCAATGGAGAGTTAGTATGTGACATAATGTTTTGGCATGGGCTTCATTTTGTTTACGAATTCGTGCATATAGTGTACCTGGGTATCCAGCACCCTGGCTCTATATGTTTAGGATCCATTTTATCCACATTGAGTTTTTTATTTCAGTCCCCTATTATTTAGGTCCCTTGAGTGAGCCCTTACCAATAGTGAACCAGTTCTTTACCATAACCATCTCCCTATCATCCCTGTTGCAATCAAATTGTGTTGCTGCACTTGAACAATTTCTTCACCTTTGTCCAGAATTCCAAATTACCCAATGAATAGATGTTCGATAAGAATCCTAGCCCATGATTGTGCAATCCAAATTTCATTTTGTTTATTTCACTGATTTTTTCTAGTTCATATTTCTTGCACCATCTTTGTGTGCACCGCTTTTGACATTTAGTCTCATTTCAATGGTTTTGGTATGAATGCAGGATCAGTACCTCCAGCTTCCCAGGTTCCTAACTACCCGAGCTATACTGGATATGAGGTTCCTCTCTCTCTCTCTCTCTCTCTCTCTCTCTGTGGTTGGGGGTGTGGGTCTACAAAGGGCTCAGGCTTTCAAGCTTAGGTTTTTTTACCCTTTGTGTTAGTGAGTGGCCACCTCTCTCATATGGCGGAAGGGATATTATGGGCATGGAATTAATGGATTGTGAAAATGTTCAAAGTGGTTGCATCTCTCTCTTTCTTGTGGGTGGGGGGTGTGGGTCTACAAGGTGCTCAGGCTTTCAAGCTTAGGTTTTTTGACCCTTTGTGTTAGTGAGGTGGGGGTGTGGATCCACAAATCGTTCAGGCTTTCATGCTTAGGTTTTTTGACCCTTTGTGTTAGTGAGTGGCCACCCTCTCATATGGCCAAAGGATATATGGGCATGGAATTAATGGAGTGTGAAAATGTTCGAAGTGGTCGTAGTTGGATCATCTTAACTCTTCGTTTTTTTCCTTCAAAGTTGAATCATTATATAGATAATAATTTCTTTTCTAATACTTAATTCACCAATGAGGATGAGCCCAGGAAACTGGCCTGTGTTGGATCTAATGTTGTGTTTGGATTGGGAGAATACCTCTAGGAGGATCCTCTCAAGTGGGGGATTCTCCCTATGACATGTAGGGGAAATAGGATTCTACTGTTGAGGTAGTGGAATTTAAGTTGAACAAGTAGGAGAATCCAATGATTTGGCATGATCCGATCTAGTAGAGTTCCCCTTTGGCTTTGATATCTATGAATATTTGGGGTGTTCATTGTCCAAGATTACATGTCCATCTAACGGTTTGGGTCAAATGGGCTTAGTCATGTGGATTGTTGGTCTGTAATTTAAAAAAAAAATTAACATAAGCCATGTGGTGGGCTGTGAATCTGTGATCAATTATGTGTATGTGTGTACTACATAAATGTCTGAAACAAGCATCATTCTCAAAAGGGGGGGAAAACATTTTATTTTCATTCATGCTTATCATGCAATAAACATCCAGTGCTGCTCCTACCTAGGCTTTGAATTGCATGCACTTGCTGGCTGAAAACTGTCATGCCTATCTATGGCCAGTGCTTTGTGGAATGATTCATGGTGCTGAACATGACTGGATAAAATTTTATGAAGTCCAGATAGTTTATCTTTTGGTAGTTTGTAGTCTCTCATTTGCGATTTTCATCGTGGCTCTGTTGTGTCTTGGCCATCTCAACTACTGAGTTAATGTATAATGTATTATGGTATCATTTGCTTTGGCATGTTGAGCATCTCAACTGGTGTCTGTATTCATGCCTGATGTAATATCGTGTTTATGATGCTGGTTGGATATAAAAGTCATGCAATCGTTGATCTAATACTTGACATGGTTCTTTTGTACTCTTGAGCCTTTGGGTTTATATTTGGGAACCATGAACTCTAGACGTATTAGGTAAGCTCCCTCATGGTTGAACAATTCATTGGAAATTTCTAAAGGTTATAACCCTCTTTTTAACAACCTACACACTGTTAAGTTTCAAAGGGAAACAGCAGTACACAGTGCAAAATAGGTCAAGTGTTGGATAACTATTATTGAGTTTGCTGCAGTTGCCCTCTATCCAAGTGGTGGACCCCTGACTTAGACAATTGAAGCTTGGGGATGGTATTCAAAACCTTAAATTCCTAGGATCTTTTGGGTTAGAAGTCATTCTGTTGATTGGCCCATGCCATTGCGCCATCCTATGCTCTAAAAAACACTGGTTAAATGTCCAGTATATAAAATTGTTCCCTTATGTAATGCATTTGCACTTCTCATTTTTTATGCCAATTAATGATTAAGAAAACAAAGGCATGATGTAGAAGCCATATCCGTTTTGTAATTGCAGGCTGGCTATGGGTATCCAAACAATGCAGCAGCATATCCACCTCAGGGGCCGTATTATTAATATTGGAGGAAGTTCGATGATGACAAAGAGCACTGAATGGCAACTGGGGTTTTATCCCCTGGAATTTCTTTCTAAAGTTCTGAACATGGAAGGACAGCTTGTGAAGTTAACTCGAGGAATGTATTGGCTTTGGGATCTCTGGATTCCATTTCCATGCCACAATTACTCTAATTACTATCACGCTATCGGAAATATCTGAATTATTCTGATGCCAATACTATTACAATGAGAATCTTTGACCTTTCAAAGCAGATTTTCCGGCTGCATCAAATTTGTGGTGCATAAGATGTTATCTTTGTACTTTGTATGTGATTATCCATGCTGCTTTTCACCGGCCGCCTTCATCATGGAACTTGTTTTTGGAAATGTGAGAGGCTGCAATACCTGTTGTACTCATGAGAGAGCATTCTGAAGGAACCTATCATTACATTCTCTACTGACTTGCATTCCTTGCTCTGTTAATTATATTTTTTTTTATAGCTCCAAGTAACATTCAATATTTAGTCTATTTTGTTCTTGGTTGTGTTTGATATTATTAGACATGACTTTATTAATTCTCTCCAATGATGAAGAAATCACATAAAAGCAGCAAATATAACCCCGTGCTTATTGTAATTGTTATAATGGTTGGTAGGATTTTTTTTTTTTTTTTGAAGGTTTTAAATGTGGGCCATGGTAAAAACTAAAAACATGTATTTTTTTTAGATGATAATATGGAAGAGGTTGAAAATTAAAGGAAACGATTATTAGGGTTCTTAATACACTTTCCATCCTATGTTAGTTGTCTTGTTTGAAATATTTGTATTTTTTAAATAATTCTATATAAAGTTAGCAGATCACGTGATCTCATCTATTTTCAATATATTTTATGTTATTTCAGTATAAATGAGATAATTATTTTGGGACAATTTTAAAATCTACAGAAGACAATTAATTTGAGATAGAGGGAGTATAAGATAGGGACATAGCTTAATTCTACAAAATTCAAACATAAAGATCCACCACCAGTATAAAAATGGATCACTAAATGGTCTACACAAATTAACACACTGAACAATACATTCAATCCAAATGGCCTACCGAATGATCCTTCTAGTTCCAAATGGATCAACTAAATGAAATTCTACCGGTAAACCCAGCAACATCATCATCAAATTTGTAAGTCACCTAATTCAACTTAAATTAAATGGATGATTAGCTCTCTATCAACATATTGCTTAAATTAAATCAATGAAAATGTTAAATGAGTTTTTCTTTCAAGGGAATGCATTGTCAATTCCTAATTTAAGTTTACAAGGTAAGTGGACTTAATAGAAGTTAAAAGGGGCTACAAAAGTATAAGAATAAAACATATAATTTAAAGTGACAATTTTTAAAGAGCTTAAAAAGTATAAAATTATGAAATTAATTAAAATAATCTCTAATTGATCTTATCTCATGAACCTTTCCATTTGATACATGTAAAAAAACTTTATGTAACATAATCAAATCTCTACTTTTTGTTTTTCGATTTTGAATTTATTAATGCTTGATATTCTATAAGGTTCACTAATCTTATCACATTAAATAGGGAATTGTAAATGCATATTTAAAAAAAAAAATCTCAAATTAACATCTTGGCTTATTCAATTTAAACAATAAACTGATTGTTGAGAGGAGTTTTAATTAGCCATCCATTCAATTTAATTTTAATTGAATCATTAGTCAGACTCAGCAAATTTAGATTGGCTCAGTGGGGGCAAATACAGCAGTGAATCCTCACTTCTCTTTTGCATCCTTCAAAATGTCTTGAGCCCTTCGACGCTCCAGTTAGTTTTGCTTCCTTGAAAAGGCTTTAAGCTCTTCGAGGGTTTGGTGGCTCCGACGCGAGAGAAAGAAAGCTATCTAGGTATGAATTTCTTTCTGCACTTTTTTTTTTCTTGTTTACATTTGTATTTCTGTGAATCCTTCAAGATGCACATCTCCTTAAACTAATCCGATAGAGGAAAAAGGGGACGGAGAGGTCTGAATCTCGTCGGCAGTGAAATTGGGAAACTTTTTCATAGTAGAAATCTCCTTTTTTAAGATCCGATGAATGGCGATTTAAGGGCACGGTTGGAGGCAATACAGGTGACTGAATATTTGAACATATCGGCCGTAAATGCGTTATCTGATGATTTGCTATGGTTGGTAAAAACGCGTGTTTACCGGGAAAATCCATCTCCATTTCGGTCAAGCCTCACTCGTGTACAGATTAGGGAGTTAGGGTTTTCATTTGACTCTCTCGCTGCACTCTGCACTCTTTCCGTCTTTCTCTCGTTGCTCTCTCTCAGAGTCTCAGGCATTCTCTCGCTCGCAGTCGCACAAATGCCATCCGTGGTCCGTACGCCTCTGCTCCTCTTCGGCACACCTATTTTATTTTATTTTAGTCCTTTACCTTTTCTTTAACTCTAGGTTTGTAAAGTTTGATTCCTTCTCCATTGTACCCAATAATAATATGCAGCACACCCCATTTCCCTCATCTTTTTCCTAGGTAAAAAATGATTTAGAAGCTTATCATTTCTGTTAGTGTAATTGCTCCTCTGTTTTGATCAGTTTGTGATGATTTGGTCCCTGTCTAATTGCTCCTGTTTTGATCTGTTTGTGATGATTTGGTCCCTGTGTAATTGCTCCTCTGTTTTGATCTGTTTGTGATGACGGTTGGTCAAATAGCGCCCTTACTATGTATTTGGAATTTTGGATGCACAGTGCAAGGATTTATAGGCATTCGGTGTGCTGGGCTCTTGGTTGTTCACATGGATTGCTGTGAGGATTTAATTCAAAGTTGATGTTGCATCATGTTATGATGCACATTAATAATATGGAGCTGTAGATTGTGAATGCAATCAACTTGGATATGTTCTCCCTTTTTATATAATGTAAGATTGCTAATCTAAATGAAAAATTATTCGAGTAAATAATTTGTTTTCCATATGAAGGTTCAGTTGATAAAACAAAGAATGCAGGTGTAACCTATTTGCATCACTATGCAGCTATAAAATATGCTATTGTTCATAGTATCTTCTAAAGGACTAGTTTTAGAGATGATTGGTTTGGCGTTCATTGACTATTAACAAAGCTGTGTTGGACATGTTTCATAACTTTGAAGTTGGGTAATCTGTGCGTTCTAGTGATATAGTCTATAATATGTTACTGAAGAAAATTCTTTTGACATCCTATTCTTATATGATTTGCAGTTTGTTTGTTTCTAAAGAAGAATAGTATGATTTATATGAACTCATGTAGAATTATATGATATTTTTTATCCTCAAAAAATGTTAGATGAGAATTATTTATTATTTATTTGTTATTTTTATTATTTTTTAAGTATTTATATTTTCCGTGAGATTTTCCCGTTAAATACCTGATAAAAACCTGAGGATTTGAAAATATCCGTTATTAACGGTTGTCATTAATATCTCGAGAACGGTATTTGCAACATTGACTATTATAATCAAAAGCGTTTGAATTTCTCTTGCATTCAGTACCAGAAGTTTTGGTGATTTGATATTGTGGTAAAATAGTTTGTTTGTGATAAGAATTGATGATTGAATGTATTATTGGCACAATGTAACTACAAACCATTTTCTTTCTTGGGTTTCCACAACCAGGTGGGCAACGTATACCAGTATGTCTTGCTTGGTAAGGCGAGTTATCCTCTAATCTGAGAAGATTGGTAGACCATTGCCCAAGCCCAAAACTAGGTGGGGATTTAGGGATAGCAAACTGGCCAAAAGCCTGAAAATCCAGGCCCAAAAAAATTAGGGCTTGAACATAAATTTATAGCCCAATTATTAATTGGGATAGGATTAGTCATAAGAAAGCCCACTTCAAAATCAGGCTGAGCTTGGATATTACCATGCCCAGGCCTGAAAGCCTGAGCCTGGCCTGAATGTATTATGCAGTATTACATTTTAAATATTATATATACTAAATTACTGATATACATATCAGCCGAACGCTCATACCACCCATACAAGTGTGCAAGATTGAGACGGACCTTGTCCACTCTATATCTCTCTCTCTCTCTCTCTCTATTTTAAATTTTAATTGTCACAATTAAAAATTATCGATTTCAATTGAAATAATCTGAATTACATATGAATACATCAAATTTTAGACTAAAAGTAAAGTTTAAGGCAATTGATCTTAATGATCAAAATTACCAGGCGTCCTTAAGAAACAAAGACACTTAATGACTTTGAACACTAAGGCTGCATTTGGATGAGGGGTAAATTTGGCAGGGGTGGGTAATCAATTATGAATACCCTTTGTACGTGTTACTCTTATCTTGTTTGGTAATTGTGATGGAAAAATTAGAACTTACTTTAAGGGTAAAAAATCTTATTTGGTAACTGTAAGTATGAGAAACCTGATATATTAACAATTTTATGAGAAAGAATAATTTTTAATAAATCCATATAATATAGAAAATAAAAATAAAAATAAATTTTCTCTATTATAGGAATTTTTTCCATAGAAATTGCCATAAAAATTAACAGTATATCTTGTAATAATATTATATAATTAAGTGCATAATTGGATCTATAAATATTATATTGATATGGTTTAAGCAAAGAGACATTTATAAAAACAAATCTCCACTTTTAAAATATATTTATTATAAAGAATTAATTTAAAAAATTATCACATAGGGATATAAAAATAAGGAGAGTGGTTTATAAAGCATTATCCTATTTTAACTCAAATTTTAAAAAATATTGTGGACCAACCCATATTTTAAATTAATCGGATTAACCAACTAATATTTGACAGTGGAGTGAGTCGAATTTGAATTACCTACTCAAGTTGCACGCAAAATATTTTATTTCTAAAAAGGACACTTTGTGCTATTATAACTAAGCTATTAAGGTCTTATATCATAAATTGAATTGAATGATATTTGATAATGATATGAAATTTATTAATTTTATAAATTTTAAAAAGTTATTAGTATCAGGATTTATATAAAGTTAGTCTCGTAAAGCACTATAGACCTTAAAATTTAAACAAACGAAAATAAATAATTGAAAAGAAGATTTTTATTCTCTATCAAATTTAATTACTTAAATCAAATATATAAAATTTAAATAATTTTTTTATTTTATAATTATAATGTTGAAAATCTTTCATTATTTTAGTAAAATTATTTTTCTAATAAATTAACAAATTTTAAAAATAAAGATGTTAGATTTGAAATTTGATTTGCATTGAGTTCCATTCACAGCTATGAAGGGGATGGAGAGGAATACAAAGGGAAGGAGAGGCAGGCTTTTATGAATACCACTTGCGTGCACGAGGTTTTCGGATTTGGCAAGGGGGAGGTAAAATGGGGATTTTTTTCCCTTACCCTCTCGCTACCAAACATGGGTATTCAAGGGTTACCCGTGTTCCCCCTCTTTACGCCTCATCCAAACGCAGCCTAAGATCAAGTGGTTAAAAGATGATTTTTAGCTGAAATTCAATGCAAATTTGGTTCATTAAGTTTCCTATGAATCCAAACAGTTGTTGTTTAATTAAATTTGAAATTTTAAAAAATAAAAAGAAGAGCAGCTGCAACTTGGTCTATATTGATATGCTTTTAACCTAAAGATGGCAGAGTTTAAAAGGCTAATGTTACTATTATTGCTAGGGTTTTTTAGCTACAGCAGACCACACCATCCCTGAGATTCTAAATTTCTAAGTCTCTCTCTCTCTCTCTCTCTCTTGCTCTCTCTCCCTCTCTTGATCTCAGTTCTGATTTTTTTAAGGAGTATTTATTTGATTTTCCATGCATTAATTGTAAACAATTGATAGATTAATAAAAAAAACTGAATAAAAAATCAATATCCAAAAATCATTTTGTGATCCAAACATCTTAGAAATTTGAGCTGTTGTCATCAACTTATCATCATTGAAGTCTTCGGTTTGGCTTTATGAGGTTCTATATTTGTTTACTTGTTCTTATTTTGGGATGACATTCTGAGAATCTAAGTGGGTGGAGTAAATGCAACTACTGCTATGTTTTCTTAAACAAGTATAACCAAGGAACTAAAAGGAGTTGATAACTACTGTGTCTATTGGGTTGGTGAGGGTACTCAGTTATTAATTTCCTTTACATAGCGGACAAGAACTGAGGTTGTTAATATGTTTGTAGTTTTAAAAGAAACCGGAAGTGTTCTTTGGTCTCAGAAACCTTGGTCCTTCTATTTTAACTTAAAAGACTTCTCAAAGTGGTTTGCAACACAAAAGGGTCACTCCTCGTAATGTTATCTGGTGTGTGTGGATAGGGAGGTTTGCACATGCTCCAAAGATTAGTCAGATACTCTAAGAGGCCTAGACACCTTGTTCTTCAAAAAAAAAAAAGTGGTTTGCAATTGGGAAATCTGAAAGAAAAAGATTTTAAGAGCATAAGATGTATCCTGAAGTATGTTCCCATCCTGGCATAAAGTTATAATCAATGAGACTTCTGATTAAAACTTAATGTCTATTTGGGTTTCACTTAGTATGCAACAATTCTTTCAAAAGACACTATTGAGTTTGTTCAATTTTACTTTCAATTCCTTTGGCAATGATGGTGACAGTACTAAGATCATGACCTCCCTAAGCCTTCTGCCAATACCTCCTCTTTGTAATTAATTTTTTTTACTTTTTGTATTGGGGTTGTTTTTGGTCTTCCAAGGATATGAAACCTTCTTAACTGACATCCTGTCATTTTTCTGGCGAAGTAACTATCAGGCGTTTTATAAGGCACCCATTTCCATTTCTTTAAGATCATGACCTCCCTAAACCTTCTGCCAATACCGCCTCTTTTGTAATTTATTTATTTTACTTTTTGTATTGGGGTTGTTTTTGGTCTTCCAAGGATATGAAACCTTCTTAACTGACATCCTGTCATTTTTCTAGCGAAGTAACTTTCAGGCTTTTTATAAGGCACCCATTTCCATTTCTTTCTTATCTTATTAGACCACATGTCCATCTCAACATACACATCTCCTTCACTTTTACTTTATTTATCTGTCTTTTCTTCTTTACCCAACACTCAGCTTTGTATACCATTTAAGGAAAAAAAAAAACCAGCTTCTTGTTGTATGTTGGTCTAATTGTCATCTTACAGAGATCCCTTTAATCGACGTGGCACTCTTCTATCTCACAGCAGTATAATGCTCTAAACCATTAAAAAAAAACAGTATAATGCTCTACAGTTTGGCCATTGCATCCATTCTGCAATATTGCTCCTATAGGGGTGAGTAGCTGGCTGTGTATTTCTTTAGCTCAGAATTTAATGTCATTCAAGATATAGAAGCACCATGGCACCATAGGTTTCCTGTTTGTCCATGCTATTGTGTTCTTGGGCTCTTACCATGCATGCAGTGGCCCATTTTTGTTACCCTTCATCTACATGTGTTTCTTTATCGGCCAACATTCAACTCTATATAGCATTGCAGCTCTAATTGCTGTTTTATAGAAATGATCTTGTAATCGAGTTAGCAATTTTTTGTTATGTAACATTCTACAGCTTGGTCATTGCTTTCATTGTGCAATTTACCTCTCTAGGATGAACAAAGCACATGTATTTCTTTACCTTAGAATTTGTTGTAATTCATGGTATAGCAGCACCATGACACCATAGGCTTTCCCAATTGATCATGCTATTGCAACCTCAGAGTCTGATAAACATGAACCCATTTGTCAGTCCTTGGCTAATGATTTTCAACCTTTAAACTCCTCCTTGATTCACCAATTCCCACCAGACTGGAAGATCGGATACATCAGAACACCTACCTGTTACTCATTTCCGAGCTCAAACCAACTGTTAGTAGACCCAGGCTTCCCACATCTTCCCTCCCTCTTTAAATATTTATCCTACTTTGAGTTTCTTACATTTATTTGCTTTCATTTTGATTGTTTTTATTTTCTTACATGATCCCATTTTAGTCCAACCGAGTCATTCCATGCTAAGCACTTATTCTTGTTTAAAGATGCAACTTGGCCATACAATTCACGGTCGATGCTTGCTTTCCTCTAATTTCAATGGCATAGATATCCTGGTGTCATGTAGAGAAAATTTAGAATATTGTGAATTTTTTTGAGGAAAAAAAACTTGTTCTCTTCTTTGTAGATTACTATTTCTTTAGTGGTCACTCAATGTGCATAGAAAACTTTGTACTGTACCTTAAAATGATGTTTATCTGAAATTATAAAGTTTGGTTGCTGGCAATTGGCAGTCCTTTTTTATTGACATTATCATCACCATCATAATTGAAGTGACATCTAATTTATCTTGGTTAGCTTCCGATTGATATTTTTGATGATTGTGAAATATTTCTGGTTATTAGGTTGGCAAGAACATCATGGCAGCCAAATACATCTTTGGATCTATGGTGGCAGCTATTGCTGTTTCAAAGGCAGTCGATGTGTTCGTCTATGACAATCAGTTGTTTGGTGGTAAGTTAAGACAATCCAGTTAACATGTTGCATGATTTATGTGAACTATTTACTTACACAGAAATCTCACGATGCAAAAATTAAACTTCCAGGTAAAATCCCAATAACTCTGGCTCCTGAATGGTGGGCTGAAACTGACAAGAAATTTCAGGCATGGCCTCGAACTGCAGGACCTCCGGTCGTGATGAATCCCATCACCCGCCAAAATTTTATTGTCAAATCACAGGGCGACTCTTGAAGGTGCTTTTATTAGCTAGTGTATTTTTCTGGCGTTGATGAGCTTTAGTTCAAATCATTTGATTTTTCCCCCTTACCACCTTGATGTGCTGCCAATTGGGACTTCTATCATTGGTATCATATACTTTTGAATAATTTGTTTGCAGTACATTTGAATTGGCAGGTCCTGATAAAACTTATTTTGATCTGAATAAATTGGGCTGGTTCTTTAGTTGCTTATGATTTTTCTGATGTGCTTTTTATGCAACCAATTTATTTTATTTTATTTTTCTTTTTTAAAATGATTAAGGGTAATCCAAACTGATACGTATAAAAACTCGAAATGAGGCTTGAAGAATTGTTTCATTTTTGTTGTTGGGTTTGCTTAGGCAATGATTATATGATGATTTTGTGGAAGATTTGGTCTAATCAGTCACCTGTCATGGGTCAGCAGATTGGAGTTTACATCCCTTCCAAACCCTAGTCTGAATATTACGATGAGTAGCATGCTTTGACTGGTTTTCCTTTGGACCTGACTGGGGCTTGGCTCTTGACTTAAGCAGGCCCCAGAAGTGGATAAATTCCTGTTTGCTTGGTGCATCTGCAATGGAAGTGGAGTCTCAAAACAGGCAATGGGGAATGGATGAGACTCATTGTTTTTTATTATTTAGGTGATGACAAGTGGAGAACAAGATAAGTACAGTATTTCTTATTATTAAAAAAACACTGTGTGCCCCTTATTACGAAGAAACACTGATCTCTATTAATTTCCCAAAGCAAAACTCTCTCAGAATAGCAACACTATAACTTTATTGTATTTTTTTAAAGATAAATCTAATCATGGAGTTAGAATAATTGTCAGCTGGTGTGGATCAAGTGGGGTAAAGTCACTTATGGGTGAGACGTTTGGACACCTTCGTTCATTAAAAAAAAAAAAGTCTAAGCTTGTGTAACGTCAAAGATAATCAGATTTTTCATGCTCAATTTATATATTTGTATTGACCAGTCCATTGATATATTTATGAACGAGCTAAATTCAAGTTTATAAACTGTTAATTTTTGTACTTTTCAAAATTTTAAATAGAGTGATTTACACCGTTATAAATCTTTTAACCTAATTCATATTTACGGTCGAAGATAGGTTTAGTGAAAAAGTATTTTATCAATTTTACAATAAAATGATTTTTAATCAATATTCATGATTGTAGTTTAGAGGCTCTCGGTTCAAATTCCATCTTAGAAAGTCTACTCTAAATTTATGAGATAAGTAGCAAGAAGGGAAGGACTATAATGATTTTTAATAGAGATATTTTTAATATTAAATATGTAAGAGTTGTAGATTTAACCGGTCAGTTTGAAATATCCTAAGTTTGACGATGAAAACATAATTTGTCTTGGATAATCTCACTTTTCATTTTTATAATTCTTTTTCAGCTCCACTATTCTTCTACAATCAAAATATTGTAAAAATTAAAGACTTTGATGATAATTAGATGGTCCCATTAGTGATCTAACCAATTCTCTATGGATCATAAAATTAGTTCTATTATCTAACATGACACATTAGAATACTTAAGAGCCTGTTGTATCGATTCATTCATGATTGAATGAGAAAAGTTCTCCCTTTAAATGAAAAATAATACTTATTCTTAAGGAGACAAAAAAGAGGAAAAAAATAAGAATGAGAATATTTCTTTAAGTAATTTTTTCAAAACTATTTTTTCTATCAAAAAATATTTTTTTTTCAAAATTATTCATATTCTCTGTAATTCTAAATAGTAAATAGGAATTAATTTTTTTAATCTAAATGTGAGATATATCAGTCTACAAAAGGTATATATGACAAAAAGAATTTGAAATTTCGAATGAAATTTTTTTTTTTCTTAATAATGTGCAAGGTAATGTAATAGTTGTTTACGTGAATCAACCATGTCAAGCTATTACTTAAATTTATGATGTACATATTAGATTAATATATAAAGTCAAATATCTAGATAGCCGATGTGCATAACAAAATATATAATGTAAATTGTTTAAAAATTATAAATATAAAATAATGTTTATAAAAAAATAACAAAATTTTATTGTATAAAATAATGTATCCACGTAGAGGAAACGCGTGGAATTAGAAATCGCATGATGAAGACCTAAGATTTCTCCGTCTTTATATTTCATTCTTCTTTCCAAATTTCTAAATCTGCAGCTCTTGAAACTGAAAAACAAGATTCGAGATTTCTTCAAGAAGAAGAAAGAGGAAGAAAAAAAGAAGAAATCAAAGATGGTGAATACGTTCTGTTTCTTTTGTGCGTGCATTGATCAAGCAAGCATAGGAATCGTGGAGAGATGGGGCCGTTTCGAGAAGCTGGCCAGTCCTGGCTTGCATTTCTTAAATCCTTTTCTCGGCCAATGGATCGCCGGCGTTCTCTCCACTCGTATCATGTCGCTTGACGTCCGTGTCGAGACCAAGACCAAGGTCAAATTCCTTTAGTTTTTTTTTTTTTTTTTTAATTTCTGGAAACTGATTTTTTTCGTGAAACAGTATCTTTTTTTTTTTAATTATAGTGTTATTGCACAAGATTTTTTTCTCAAAACAGCGAAACATTGTAATGGTTTATTTTGAATGGAATTTTTTCTGGGCAATTGGAATTTCTTAGTGAAATGGGAATTTTATGGAATATAACAGAATTTTGATTGTACCGATAAATTCTTGGCCTTCCCTAACTGGTCCTTAATGTACTCTATGGTTTTTTTTAATGAAAAAACTCTTGTGATCATGAAGTATTTGAAAATGGAAATGTTCGATATGAGGCCAAGAATGTAAGGCTCTGGTTGGACGGAGAGAGGGGTAAGTTCTTTCCTCGAAAATAATGATTTTCACACCCAAAAATGTTTAAACCGTTAGTATTTTGATTAAGAAGTGGTTATTTTCCAGGAACATACTTTCTTTTTCCTTGCTTGATGTGCTTAAGGCTAAAGATAGCTATGATTTAAGTATATTGGCCTTGCAAGTTGCAATTTGATTGGATGCTTGAATTAAAATATGATGATACGGTGATTTTTCATGAAATGAAAATCTAGGGCCTGTTTGTTGGCCTGAATGCTTTGGTGGAATTGGATTTAATATGCAATTTTAAAAATTCCCCAATGATTTCTATGTTTGGTTAATCCAAAATTCTAGAGTGGGAATTATGAAACCGCAAAGATTTCTAATTGCAGCTGATTTATGAATTTCAGTCTTAAAGTGTAATTTTGGAATACCAAAGCCTTAAATCACATTAGATTATGGAAATCTCAGATTCCATCTTATAATTCCTAGGCTGCCCAACGAAAAAGAAGAAGCAATAAACAGAATTTAATAGTTCCAGAATTTAGATTACTAGAAATTCTGCTAGAATTTTCTGCTACACGATACCTATATCATTGGTTTTCCCACCAGATCAACCCTGATGAAAGACAGAAAGCTTTCAGTTTTTTTTTTTTTGTACTCTTTGACGCAAAACAAATGGTTCTCTTTCTCTGTTGTACAGGATAATGTATTTGTGCAGTTGCTTTGCTCCATTCAATACAAGATTGTGAAAGGAAATGCAGATGATGCATTCTATGAATTACAGAACCCCCGGGAACAGATTCAGGCATATGTGTTTGACGGTAGCTTTTTCTAACTTATAAAATGCTTATGCTTTGTGGTACTTTTTCTTCTAGGGTTCTGGATCTTACTCTGCTTTGTGTTGTTACTGCTTTAAATGATCAGTGGTTCGAGCACATGTTCCAAGATTGACTCTAGATGAGCTATTTGAGCAAAAGAATGATGTTGCAAGATCTGTGCTGGAAGAACTTGAAAAGGTAAGTGGACAACTTGCATCAAAAAATTAAAATTAATCTCCCAATCATCCAACTGTTAGCAAGGTATAAAGTGCTTTGCTTTATACTATCACTGCTCTCAGTATTGGGGGAGTTTATTCCATCTCAAGTTCAAGTTAGAGAGGATGCTTCAAGAATCATCTCATTCTACACATAAAATCTTATGAAATGCCATCTGTCTGCTATTCTTGTTCTGTGATGATTGATTTCCTCAAGGCCTTGTTTAATTGGAAGACTCTCTTTCTCTCTCACCCACACACACACACACACACCCCCTTCCACTATCCATACAAACATGCATATGCATTATGGTGTGGGTGTGCGCGTGCAGAGAGAGAGAGAGAGAGTTTTGAGCTATATCAGGCCTAATAAAGTTGAATTTGTGGGTCACTTTGATCATTCAACAAAAAATAAAGAAGCTCCAATTTGATACCCTTCAACAGACATCCTCCATTGATTTAAAACCCCTTGTATATGGCACCTAGGTACCATTAAATTTTAGAGAGTTACATATTGATGATTGGTTGATATTGCTAGGCCGCAACAATACCCCCCCACCCAGCCTAGAAGATAGGTTAGATTTAGTTTTGACAATTGATTTATTTATTATTTATTATATTTTCTGAAGACATGGTAATGGTTATTGATAGAGGCAACCCCATATTTTTCTGTGGATATCTAATAGGTCAATATGATGTTTAATTTCATTCCAAGAGATTTAAGTTTCAAAAAGGGGGAAAAGGAAAAGATAAAATATTCAATTGAGTAGACTAGGATTAGAATTGTATTTCATAATTTGATGAGAAAGAAGTAGAGCTAGGGAAAGCAATTTATTTGCTTCTTTGGGAAGGGGTTTTTATTTTCAAGTTCTCAAAGTTGTATGCATTTTCCTTTCTGATTCCCTTGGATGGCATCCTGAGTTTTTCTATCTTTACTACACTACAAATGTAGATTCTCTTATTTATTTGGGTAACACAGACTTTGTTTTTGATGTCATGTTCTTTATCCTCCATGTATTTATTCTCGAGCATATTGTTGCCAAATTTGTTCTTTTTGTACTCAATTGCATTAGCCTATTCTGCTTTGGTTGTCAAGATATCCATGCAATAGAATCGTACTAGCCCACAACAACGTTTTCCCTCCTTGTGGAAGCTTCCAAGAGATACTTGACCATATGTGATGTGGACATCACACCAAGAATGAAAGAGAAGAAAGCTTCGTTTTAAACCATGGCAAGTGTAGGGTGAAATTCGCCGGTTTGAGCTTTCCAGTGGTGGGTTTGGTGCACGTAGACTCCACACATGGCCTGGGTCCCACTCAAGTGCTTAATGGACCCCATTTGGAGGAGGGTTGCACGGCCAAAACCCTAATGTACAGAGGGGATTTGAATGAAGGAAGGAGTAGGCACAAGTTAGCTAAAATTTAGCCAAGTTGGCTAAATTTTCTCATTGGTAGAAAATGAAGAGCAACTTCGCAGGTATAATTAGGATATCAAACGATATTGGATTTTGATGAAACTAGGTTTGTTGGAAAGCTTATTCAATGACCTTCCCAATAAGCCCAAGTTTGCATGGTTCTGATTTACGTAGCCTGAATTATGACTGATTTTGTAAACATGTGTCAAGACATGTTAAATCTTATCCATGGCCAATTTCTCTCCTACTTTCACTCTCCTTAAACGTGTGCAACTCTAAGGTGTGGGTGGACTAACTTTGTTTGAGGATTGTGGACTCTTAATCCTCCTAGGTTACTCCTCTTGAGCGTTTGAACTTTTAAGCCCGCCATTGGACAGAACACCTCATCATTCCCATTGGCTACATCCATCCATCCATTGGCGTGTGTCCTTGGCTGATCTTCCAACGAGTTTGATGAAGTTTGGCGCACAAGCTTGAAATGTTTGAGTTAGTTTCAAGTCTTATTGGTTGTAATTTTATTACCTTTTTTCTCATTGGCTAAGAGTAGGTGGCGAGTTTGGGCTTGCATGCCCTAGTTGGTCTCTAGTCTCCATGCCAACTTAGATTGGTTTAGGCGTGGTTTAGTGTTTGTGGTCATTGGAAAACTATATAAAGAGATGTGTAGTGGCCGGATTGGAACACCAATTTAGCACAATGTGTAGTGGCCGATTGGAGCACCAATTTAGCACAATGTGTAGTGGCCGATTGGAACACCAATTTAGCACAGTAATTTGAAGTTTAATTGAAGCTCAAGTTCGAGCAAGGCTTTAGAGAAGAGTCTCTAAGTTTCATTTTAAATAAGTATCCGAATTGGCTACTTAATTCTTTTGTCATTTTTTATTGAATTAAATAAATTAAGCTGCTTTTTTTTTTTTGTTCTTAGTTAAGTGCATTGCTAAGTCGATTGTATTTTGTTTTATTTTATTCTATTGAGCAAAGGCTAGTTCAACGGAATTTATTTTCCTTAAGGTCTGTGTGTTAGCTTTCCTTTTAGATTAGAGAACGTTCAGTTGAGACTGAATGGGTCTCCGAATTGCCCGAATGGTTTAAGGATAATTCATAACACCACCTTAAGCTACATTAGAAGACTGTGGACCAAGGACAGTTCATAACACTACCTTGGACTACATCAATATGTGATTCTACAATTAAGTTGGTGTTAGACATTTATTTTGGGATTTCTGAATTTCCCCGTCTTGAAAATGGATCAGGTGATGGCAGCTTATGGTTATAACATAGAGCAGATACTGATGGTTGACATTATTCTGGATACCTTCTTAACACTACCTTGGACTACATCAATATGTGATTCCACAATTAAGTTGGTGTTAGACATTTATTTTGGCATTTCTGAATTTCCCTATCTTGAAAATGGATCAGGTGATGGAAGCTTATGGTTATAACATAGAGCAGATACTGATGGTTGACATTATTCCTGACCCTTCTGTCCGTAAAGCAATGAATGAGATTAATGCAGGTAGACCTCTCTTCTGATCCTTTTGTTTTTGATAGTAGCAGCTATCTAGTACTTGCATAATGGGATACATCTAACTACTTTTTAAGTTTGAAATTATAATGTGTGCATCAGGAAACTCCATTTTAATTGTTCATGTTCTGAATGTGTACTTTCTTGATATCCCATTCATCAATTTTTTTTTTCCAGTATATTCTAGTATATGGTGGTTAGCAGCATAAAAAGAGTTTCAGGGTAATTTATGCTGGTGTTTTCCGCTGGCTAATGCAAATCATTTCTGTTATTTTCAAGGATCAGTTTCAAGATTGTATATTTGAATTCTGTTAAGTGCAAAAGAGTTAGAAATTTGATGGTTTAAAGGGGTTCCACAAAATTCTAATGGACCATTGTCATTTCATTGTAGTTATTGGGAAACTTTTATGCCCGCTCAAATGCTTATTTTTCTCATTTCCCGTTTAGGATATTCTTTTAATGCTATTATAACATAGATACTGTTCAAAAGTTTGCAAAATTGAGGCTTTCATTCATCCAATTCTGGTTCTACTCATGTTTTTGTTTCCCATCCTGGTAACTATGCTCTCCATCTTAGAATAGCTTTTTAACCATGTCATCGCTGTGTATTTGTATATGGTTGGAGGATAAATGGCCACTGTTTTGGAAGATAAATATGTCAAATGCAAGCTTTTAACATTCCCTACCTTCCTCCCTCCCTCTATTCCATTTAGTTGTCATTGGTGAATCCTTTTGGTATCATGAAAGTCTTTAATGTTTGTGCTCTCCCACTGAAAATCACGTGCCGCTCTGATTTACAGAGCAGAAACAAGCACAAAGTTAGAAAAGCGGAGATGCGTATGCTTCATTGGATGAGTGGTTTAATCCTAAAGAGTAGAGTTAGAAACGAATGTATTAAGTATAGTTTAAAGATAGCTTTGATAGATGACAAATTGAGATAAACTCTTTTGAGATGGTTTAGTCATGTTAGTAGAAGACCAAGCAAAACTCCAGTGTGTGGAGTGGGGAGATTACAGATCAAAGGAACTAGGAGGAGAAAACCACCTTTGAAAACATAAAGGTAAGGGATAAAAAAGGGCATGGTAGACTGTATAGTGACTGATGGTATGGTTTATGAGATGAACTCATAAAGGCAACCCCAGATAGATGAGATTACTGGCTAATAATGATGAAACAAGCACAACATTGTCCTTGTCTCTTTCTTAGCACTACTAATAGGATCCAAGATTAATAAAGTATTTTACGGATATTTTGGTGTTTATTTGTAATTTTCAAGTATTTTTCCATTTGAGTTGTAAACCTAAGCTTATTTATAAGCTGAGTGAATAATGAAAAGTAGAGAAGAGTTTTTGCATACATAACCCTATGGCTAGGAGGCCGGTTTCTCCTTGAATTGAAACTAAAAAAAGTTGATTTTCCCTTAAAGCAAAATCCATGTCCCTCATTTTCCATTATTTCCAATTCATTTTTCTATCAATTACCCAAGATTCCATGGTGTATGTTTTTTGCGGACAATATATTATTAATTAGTGAGACGAAGCAATAACTCAACACTAAGTTAGATATGTAGGAAATGGTTTGAGAATTAGTAAAACAAAAACAAAATACTAAGGAATGTAACTTTAGCGGTTTAGATGATAGTGACGATAGCTTGATAAAAAATAGGAAACGACTTAGTTGTACAATATGATAAATATAGATACTTTGGTTCTATGGTAGAATTTCAAGGAAGTTTCAACTTAGATATAATGAATAGGGTAGGAGTGGAGTAGGCAAAATGTAGACAGACTAGCAGGTCTTCTTATTTGTAAGGTAACAAGAGAATCTGGAGACCAGTTGAGAAATAGGAGGTCAGAAGTGACAGGTTTGGCCACAGGCCTATGGTACCTAGATGCTTCAAATGTTTTTGTATTGTACCATATCCAACACTTCATCTCTGTGTAATATTTGTTGTCACAGCCATATGCATGGCATTTTAGTGCAATCTTGTTGCACGCGTTAATATACTTAAGTGATCTATGACAAAGAAGAATGATAGAATGTAGGAACATGAAATTCTTTCAAGTGGAATCTAAAAGAAGAAAACCATTGGGACCTGGTTGGATGTATAATGAGTGAAATTGGGATAATATGGCGAGAGCTCTCTTCCCAATTCTGCAAATATTGGTCAGTCCTCATTCTTAGAATTTGCACTCTCTTTAAAAAATATGTCAGCATTTATCTGTTTTTCATTAACCGCTGCCATTAGGCTCTTATTTCAAAATTGAAGTTTTGTCGTTTTGCGGCTAAACCTTGTAAAACAAATGGAGCTTTTTATCTGAATGTAGTTTTTGCATGGTACATTTCTATAAATCTTGCTTGCATGATTCATTTCTATTTTCCATGTCTTATCAAGAGATCTAATACAGGTTATTTACATTTGAGCTGTTCAACAATTTTATATTACTTAGTAGTTGTTATTGATGTTTGCAGCACAAAGGCTTCAGCTTGCTAGTGTATACAAAGGGGAAGCAGAGAAGGTGCTTCAGGTGAAGAGAGCTGAAGCAGAGGCAGAGGCCAAGTATCTTGGTGGCGTTGGGGTGGCAAGGCAGCGACAAGCAATCACAGATGGCTTAAGAGAGAACATTCTAAACTTCTCCCACAAGGTGGAGGGCGCTTCAGCTAGGGAGGTGATGGACTTGATCATGGTAACGCAGTACTTCGACACAATCAAGGAACTTGGTAATTCATCAAAGAACACCACTGTGTTCATTCCTCATGGCCCGGGTCACGTAAGGGACATCACTGAGCAAATCCGCAATGGAATGTTGGAAGCATCAAGTGCAAACTCCGGCGAACATGCAAACCTTCTTGGTTGACTCTCTTTTCTGGGTGTCGTTGGAGTCTATCCGTTTATCTGCTTTGATATAACAAGAATGGAATTCATTTATGCGTGGGATGGTGTCTGTCTATATTAGTTTTAGTTGGATTCCTGCTTATTCTATAGTGTTTACTGTGGTCTGTTTTTACTACTATATAAATTTTGCTGGAAGGAGTTAGCAATACTGTGCTTTTGCTTGAATGTATACAGTTTAAGATGAATAAAGCATAGCTTCTATTTTCAATATCTTGAATCCGTTTGAACCAAATTCATCTTCGGTTTCTCACTCGGGTCCTTTTCCTTTTCATCAACTGAAACTCTAATGAGACTTACCAAGACTTGAGACTCCTCTTTGAATTTGTTTTGAGTTTCACATGGTTTGGTGTACTGATCATTTTATCCATTGATTTTAAGTTTTTAAAAATCAATAGCTTATATTCATTAAAATTTAAAGAGACTAAGATTATATGATTTGAATGATGCTAGTGGTGAAATTTTACACTTCATATCTATGTAATCAACTATCTATCGCATTTTACCATGCCCACGTTTCATATGGTGACTTTAAATTTGACTTACTTGTAGATCATCAAATTAAAGAGGCCTAATTAAAATTAAAAATAATAAATGCAAAATAATGAATATGTATGTATTAAGTTATAGTGTAGCGAGAAAGGAGAGTGAAAAAAAATACTTCTTTTACTTTTTCAAAATAATTGTGAAATTACATCCTATGGATTAAGTTTTTTCCTATTACCATTATCTTTTAAATTATTTATCTCATTAATATAGAGTTTGTTTTCTAATTTGAATTTGACACATTATTTTAGTAGAGTCGACCGTCTATTTAATTCGAACCCACAATTTTTTAACTCACAAAAACAAGCCTTTAATAGTTGTGTTGTAAGTTCTTGTCAAGTTTCTTTTATCTTAAAAATAAAGATTATAAAATACAACCGGATTTAGACCAAGTTCAGACAAGGCTTAGTCCATTCAATCTTATTTTTCACTTTCTTTGAAGTCCACTAAATTTAAATTGAGCTCATAATAAATCCAGGAAACGATTGATGATCTATGATTTGTATTTTTATAATATTCGAACTATTTATTATCTTTATATGAAAAAGAAAACATGTATATGGGTTAGGTCTCAACAGATGGTCTTGGTCGACATGATAGATCATAGAACCCTCATTGGATGGATAATAATTAAGATGTTGGAAAGAATGTACAGCGACAGCAACAGCTTGCTACTTAAGTGTGTGTCTGTGTACTTTTTTTATAAAAAAGAAAAGAAAAAAGAAGATAGAATCTAAGAAATATATAATAATCAAATTCTAAAAATATCTACCTTATTGTTGCCATTCAAATAGAGAGGGCCTTACATACTCTTAAAAACCTAATTATTTTGACAGATCATATCAAAAGATGGATTCACCCTTTAATAAAAAAAAAATGATGAATAACATAAACAAATTATTAGTCAATTGACTAAATTTTAAAAATTAATTGGTTAATTCTTACAATAAAAACAAACCACTAACTAAATATTTTTACTTCTTGTAGTTAATTTAATAATAATGGTATATCAAAATCTTTGTGTTTGAGTTCAAAGAATTGTCGAACACACGACCATATGATACGTCTCGAAAAATTAAGGGGCACAACGTATTGCTCACTATGCATCGATGTATAGCGGACCCATCATGCATCGGCCGACGGGTATTGGTTATGTATTGGTCGATACGTATCTATTCATAACAACATACAACACATTTTTGGTAAAATATCCATAACTTTGTCATACGGAATTCAATCAAGGTAAATTCAAAGGCGTTGGAAAGAGGATGTTAAAGCGACAGGAATATAGATTGAAGTAGAAAATTTTCCCATACTTATTGAATTTTAAATATTTAGGAATCAAAATTCAGAAAAAAATTTGATAAAAATTTGAAAATGGTTATTCTTTAAGAGAAAATTAGTAGACTTTATTTTCTCTGTTTCTGAGATTTTATAACTTTTTTTCATATATTTTTTCAAAATTTTCTAAAATTCTTAATTTTGTAACTTCAAAATATATTTCAATATCTAAGTAAGCGCAAAATAATGAAAGATTTATATAGAAATAAAGATTATAGTTTCTTGATTTTTTCAGATTTTTTGAAAAAAAAATTAGAAAAGAGAAAAATATATCACCCGATATGCACCGGTCAAACTGGTATAGGCGTATAAGCGGCACGTATCACGTATGGCCCAGATTTTCACACGACATTCTCCCAAATCCGAAGTACAAAGTCAAAATGGAGGACTTTTGATTTTGATATTTTGGAGTTGGAGTCCATTGAGTCTTTGCCAATAAATTGTTAGACTCTTGAAGAGATGGTCAGTCAGAGTTCAGACTAGTCTCCTTCAATCCAATGGCTGAGATTGCCCCAGATATCTACTTTGCCCCATTACAGAGGGAACAGTAAGGCAGGCCCACTGGGAAATAAGTATCTATAGGGATGTCAATGGGCCAAAATTGGTACCATTGCTTACATAAGGAGAATTTGGACTTTTTCATATAAAAGCCAAAAATTGCTGAGTAATTCAGTCAGGAATTGGACGCATCTGAATATATATTATGGTTGAGGGTATCCATCTTGATGTGCCCATTGCATGGGGGTGGGTCCCCACAATCGAAATTAAGATTGTTAGTACTTAGTACAATAGGACAACATTAGATCAATCCACTCACAAGTTTTCACCTACTTTCCAATAAAGATGTCGATGAGCATTTTTTTTAATTTATGCGTAGAAATTTATGGTAAAATTTTTGTAGGTGGTATTTGTTGTTCTTAAGGTACATCAGTTTAGATTATAAAGGCTATTTGGCACCTTTATTTTCTGAGACGAAAGGTTAATCAATTGAATTATAGTGTTATACTCATGTGTATTTATCACAAAAGAAAATTTTAAATATAATATTTTAATGGGATGTAAAAAATGGAAAAAAAGTATTTAAAATTATTTAAATATGATAACGAGAAATAGATCCAATATAAAGATTTTTATAAATTTCAATTGATAAAAATAATAAGAAGGCGTAGATCTTTAAAAACGACAAAGAAAGCTATAAAAGATGGTCCTGAGGAAAAGTTTACTCTTTTCAGAGTGAACGTAGAGTTGAAAAAGTCAAGCGAAAAATCCAATAGAACTCTTTTTAATAAGACTTAATATTGAAATTTTCTTGTATGGAAGAAATTAGAATTAAGAGTTCACTTGATTTTAAATTTTAAAAAAATAATAATTTATATCTTTTGAAACTAGAAAAACCAAAATTATATAATTCAGATGATCAATTAATGATAAAATTTTACACACTTTATATCTGTGGTAACTTTAAAAAAATTATGCGAAAACTAAAATTTATAACATTTTAGAATTTATTACTAACTATACCCCAAAACTTCATTGAATTCTGTTTATTTTGAGAAATTAAATTCCATTTAATCAATCTCTCATCCATGAGAACTAGTAGGGCCCAATCAGTTCAAGAGTCTCTTTCGCATTAAAATCAATCACATGAAGGGCAAGAGATGGATTCCTGCACGTATGAATGCTTGAGGATTGAAAATAAATAAGGCCTCAATCATTTGAGATAACTTGAACTCTAAATTTAATGCAGCAAACGAAATCAATTTCTTGCAAGAAAGATTCAAATTTTTTTTGTCTAAAAGATTTATAACAAAGGAGATTTATGGGGGCACCTAGAAATCATCTACTATGGATTATTTTTTAATAAATTAGTATAAATTTTCAATTATAACCTTCGATTTTTTTATTATAACCCCACACACCGAATTACTTTACATAATGTGATCCTTTGAAATGAAATGAGAATCGAATTAGACTCCAATAAACTTATTGAGATGAATTCTTAGACATCACTCCAACTCTTTGAGTACTCTTGATTTGAATTATAGCTAAACTTAAAATGAAATGTGATTGTTTTTTTTTCATTTAACAGAAAAATATACAATTTTTTAACCCATTCACAATAAATAATTTCTCTCAAACACCTTATTTTTTTTTTTTATAAAAAGATCTCATGTTATTTTGTTGTGATTTTAATGACAAAAATATTTAAATTTTAATTCTCTCTTATATGAAATCTAATCAAGAGTATTTTTATCATTTAATTTAGAGGTGACTCTTATAAAAAATGAAAGTGTTTGATGTCTCCACCAATCTCCTTCTATAAAATCTGATCTTTTCAAATATTTTATGTCCTGTGACACGTTGGCCAATTTTCCTCTCACAAGGTCCACATCATTTTAGTTGAAACTGAATATTATTTAACTATTTTTTTTTTTTTAATTTACATGTGAAAAACCGTAAAAAACTAAGAGTAAATCCCCCCACCGGTGATACCCAATGACCACTGCCCTCAGAGCACATTAAGTAAGGTCATGGAAGCTTGAACCTGACACTTCCTACTTCTTGAGGAAAGAGATTACCCATTAAACTCTCTTCCAATCACATAAAATTTACTTTCATACCGTCCAATAGATTTATAAAAGATTTTAGTTTAAATATGATTTCACTAAATATAAGTTTTATTGAATCATTTAAATTATATATTTTTTAAATATTTTATATTTTAAAATCTTAAAGTTTTATGTCATTTAATTATATAACTCAATTAATTTAATTAAAAAAATTAAAAATTTCATGAGACCAAAAGATTGGACCCCATTTTTTAAAATGTTGACCAGAGGAAAGGACCAAAGCAGTTCAATGCATTAAATGGAATGACTTGGAGACGACAACAACTAACCCTTTAGCAGAAAAAACCCAAAAAGTGACCATTCAACCTTTTCCCTTACCTACCCATTTCCTGTAACATCTTTTAATGAACCAAAACTCTAATCAAACCTAACTAACTCACGATTCTGTTTAAATTTTAATAATGTATTAAATTATTACAAAAAAAGAAGTAATAATTAACAGAGAGCTCCATTCTAATCAGTTATTTTATTCAATTTAAATTTAAATAACTATAAATACTTTGTGAGATTAATTTTATTTTAAATTTTACTAAAAAATTCTTGATAGTTGGATAGATTATTACTCGAACTATAAATGGTTGAAAGTGAAGTTTATTGAATTAAAAAACGACATTATTTGATAAATATTTTTTTCTATAATGTTTGATTCAACGGTTAAGATGTACTAAATGAATATCAAACAAACTTCTATCAAAATTTATAAAAAAATTAACAATTTCAAGATATTAAATCATCATCAAGTGAGTCTCAGGTAGAGACCCTTAATGTAGAAAATGAAAAGGTGAATAAAATATTAATTTCATTATTATTATTCTAATAATACGAAATTTAGAAGTCTGGTTATTCGACTGTCATGAGACGTTTTGTGTGACCCATTTTGCTTTAGATCCAAGCATACACATTGTCCTACTCAACCTTCATATACCTGCTCTAGTTTTACTTTGTATTTTTAAATTAAATCCAATATTTCAATAAAAAGGGTTAATTTGTCTAATTTCTGTTTCTCAGTACAAGTTCGACTAATGTAACAGACCCACTACAAATTCACAATATGTAATAAATAAATAAAACTCTAAATCATAGAAATAAAAGATAAAATAATAAGAATTAAAAAAGAGGAGGTACTAGAAAAATGAGATGAGAAGAGAGAGCGAACGGAGAGAAGTCACGTGTCGAGCTGCTGAGAGTACCTGCAATGAACCTTGCACTTGACCACATTTGTGTAGACATAAAAACCTGGCGCGACCATGACTCGAACTGTGGTCGGGACCAGCCTCTGAACCCGGTCTCCAACCATGTCTTCCATGTAAGCCGGTTCGAACCGTGAACCAGCCTCGACCCGGAAGATTGGCAAGCTCGGGTGGACGGCCCGAGAGAGAAGATGGACCAACCACACTCCCTTGGCAGCAGCGAAGAAGGCCTGCAGCAGCTGTTCGGGCCAGGCCCGATTCCAGCCCATCAAGCCCACGATCTCGCTCATCTTCCTGTCGCAAAAACCGCTAAAGCTCTCGCTAAAATGGCGAGTTCCCTTCGTCAAAACCTCTTCCCAGCTCAGGTCTCTCAGCAACATGTACGAAGAGAAGTTAGCTTCGCAACGCTCGAGCGGGTTCAGAATCGCGTCGGACCCGTTTTTCTGAAACCCGGTCGACTCGAAGTCTTCGTAGAAAGCCCGGTTCAGCAGCGCCTCGAGGTAGAAGAGTATGCTTTTTGGCATCCTTCCTGAAGAGGCGCAGAGCTTGACGTCGTAGGGCTGGAGAAGGGCGGAGATCCGCTCCTGGACCTTCCCACCCACTTGCCGGATCTGCACCGTGAGTGACCGGCTAAGGTGGCGAACAGCGGACCGGGCTTCAGAAAGTGCTCGGAGGAACGGTTCAACTGACTGGTCTGATTGGTTGAAGAGATCTTTCCGCTCGATAGGGAACGGAGACGAGCTGCAGACCTCTAGGCCGGATTTGAGCTCGTGGCAGTAGATCTCGAGCTTGTTGAGCTTCTTCTCGAGCTCGACCATGGAGTGTTTCAGCCTCGAAGCTTCTAGAAGCGCCTCGTCCCGTTTCCGGGTTGCCTGTACAAGCTTCTGGGACAGCTCTGCAACGGCTACTTTCCACTGCTCCTCTTTAGAAGAGTCAGGAGATTTCGGGCTTCTTCTCGTAAGCGACGAGAAGATGAATTTCAAGATGCCGTTGTTGGGATTGCTGCCGTTGGGGCTAGGATGAAACAACTGTTTCTTTACGCCGTTACCGTCTACGGGGACGACAGAGATCTTCTCTCGGGAGCTGGGCCTGCACTTGTTGCAGGAGACCGTGATACACTCTCCGCCGTTGGATTCGCGGCCCTTTCGATCGGACGGCCTGTGGGAGAGCCCCAGGGGGCTCGGCGTCCGGTGGTGTTTGGAAGGCGGGTTGCCGTCTGAGTTCGACAATCTCGAACTCCCCACTGTCGGCTCAACGTTTCCCATCCCTTTTTCGTATTCCCTCTCGTTTTCACGCACCTGATAACAACAAGAATATAATGTTACATATTTCAGAAGAGAGAAAAATCGCTAATTTCAGTAGAAAGATTTGGGTAGATACATACAGATATTGGTGTAGAAGAGGAAGAAACGGGAGGAGGAGGTGGCAGCGCCGGCGAAACGGAGGTTCCTGTGGTTTTGAAAGAAGAAGAAGAAGCAGCAGCAGCCATGGATGGTTTCATCCGTTCTGTTCTTCTCTTTCAGTTGCTTCGAAGTTTTGTTTAAGTACGTTGGTTGCGGTTTTAAGGTACTCCGCTGGAGCAAAAGATGAGTTTCCTGCTCCCGCTTTGGACACGATCGAAGCTGTTGCAGAAATTTAGACGTTAAAAGGTGATGAATCACAGCCATCCAATAAACAAGGATCAACGGATGGGATCACGATTTTGGCCTCATCGGATCCTCTTGCGTATCTTCACTGGAAAATAATAAATACATTATTAATTATTTAGTTCTTATTCACTGTATATCGTAATGGATTTAAATTTTGAATCATTAATATTGAAATCTATTGAATCATATTGATATCTATTAACAATAATTTAGAAATGTTAAAATCAATAATTTATTTTTACTAAAAGTGGATCCTACATAAATAAATTTAATTATACTTATTATTATTTATACATGTTCAACCTCATTTAATCACTTACTATAATTAAAAATGACCCAAACACTTAATTTTATACATGTGTCTACGAACGTACTTAATTCCGTCCTCAGGGGTTATGAATGTGATTATCTTTTAATAACTTCTAAATGATCATGTAATCATACTTACACGTAAGGCGGTGATCGAAGTAATTCAGTTTTTCTATTTTGATGCGAGAATAATTTGTTACAATTTTCATCATTTAAGTAACAATATGTATATAAAATGACAAAGATAGTGTCGAGTATTCAAATCAAAATCATTATAATATTATACTTAAAATATAGAAATACATTTATTTATTATTAATTCTATATTGTAAAAATGAAAACTAAGATAACATGAAAATGGCCATATCAGACTTCTAAACCGATTTGGAAATGGGTTTCAAATATAATTTCCGTTTGCAATTGCTTTTCGATGTTTTAGGATATTTATTTGTAGTGAAATAAGCCATTAAAATTGTTGTTTAACATTTAATATATTTTTAATATTTGACAAAAATATTAAAGAGTTTAAATATACTAATATCATGTGGTAGGATCAAATTAAAGCAATGATTGAAACCACACCCATACTGAAAGACTTAATCCTAATATTTATGATCTCCGGTCTCCAGAATGAGTACTCATTGACTAAGTTTTAAATGTTAGCCAAAATAGATCTATCAAGCCCTTGGTGGGGCAAAAAATTAGCCAAAACATGAGCCGGTTCATCTAAAAAATTGTTATATCACTAAATATTGGCTGAAATACACTCAAATTAAGTCCATTTTTCCAAAAAAATTAAGCCCTTTGGTTTTTGTGATTTTTTTTTTTGAAGTTTTGTAATATTAATATATGACTAGGGCTAAAACTCGAGCGGATTGGACCTAGTTTCAGTGAATCCAACTCAACGAATGTTAAAATTTATTAAGCCCAATCAAATTGCTAATCCGAATTACTCAACCCGATCCGATTCAAAGTTCTAACTTGACTCAACCTGAGTGTTACCTCAACCCAGCCCAACTCGACTTGGACTTGTAGCCCCTTCCCTTGTGTTTTTCTTCGGTCAAATAAGTTAGAAGCGTTGAGTCGGTCAGGTTGTCACTCAAAATTTCGAGTCCAACCTGATCCAAATTTTCGAGTTTTTTTTTTTTTAACCCAATCCGACTCTAATTTGAAAAACGTACAACTCAACTCATAAAATATTTGGATTGGATCATGATATCATGTAGGTCGAGTTAAAATGCGACCCAAGTTTCAGCCCTACACATGGCCTTCCTAAATTCGAAATTGATAATTTGAATAACAGTAAAAAAAAACTATTATTTTGATAGGGTCCACCACAAAATACAAATTTACAACCGTCTGCATTTTTTTTATGGCATTGCAGCCACTTTTTGTACAATTTTGTTTTCAATGGCCGTCGTCTAGTGATGATACACACAATTCACGAGGACTTCTATCCAGAATTTCTAATCTTCATAATGGATAATTCCTCTTTTTTTTTAAAAAAAAATTTGTTTTGTCTGAGCGTAAGAACAAATGAGAGATATGAGCTGTTAAAGCTTGGATTATTTCGATTGTTTGCTTCGGATCTTTACAATTTCAATACCAACATATCCTAATATCCGAATTCAATAAGGTTTTAGGGTCGTGAAAGGCAATAATCTTCTTCTTAATCGACTATTTCATTTAAGTTTTCACCGTCTAACAAATTTTGGCTGAATTCTCTCTTTAAAAAAAATGTAATGGTTCAATACTTCAATTTAGTAAAATTTTATATAAGATACTTGTTTATTAATATTCATGATACTTGAGCCAACAATCTAAAAATCAAATCAATGAAAACAATTTATGCTATTTATCAATTATAATGTTATTTTTTAATTTAAAAGGGTTGGAGTGATGGTCAAAAGTCTGCTTAAAAAACAGGAGTCCTGAATTCAATTTTACTTCACTTCAAAAATGACTCTATATACCTATGTAGAGGTAGAGAGAGACTTCCATGTACTCTGAAGATTAGTTGAGTACTCTAAATTTTTTTATGCTAAGAGCATATTTATTAGTCTATTTAATTTAAAAAAATGTGTTGTGACTATAATTTTTATTTCAAAATAGACAATAAAAATTTATTATATTTTCTACATACAAAAGGGTTTTTTTTATTAGCACTCATTCAAAATAATCATCTTTTAAGCATCATCTCTTTACAATTTGAATAATAATACATCACCCTTATCCT
Organism: Chimonanthus salicifolius; assembly: GCA_013350335.1. Taxonomy (NCBI): domain Eukaryota; kingdom Viridiplantae; phylum Streptophyta; class Magnoliopsida; order Laurales; family Calycanthaceae; genus Chimonanthus; species Chimonanthus salicifolius. Next base: position 62,694,261 of record CM023539.1, read on the forward strand.
TATGATAACAATTTAAGAATCATTCTCTTTTAATAAATATCAAATTAAAGGAAAAAAAAAATCTCCTATTCCTTTATAGAATATACGAATGATTTTTCTATTCTTACTTAGATTAGAATTCTGTCAACAGGCTTTAGGTGCATGGGCGCATGTGATTTGGTAGCATGTCACTACATATCATATCATAAAATCAATACCTGTAGCTATCGACAAAACAGAAGAATATTATGATTTATGAAATCATGAAACTAGCTTTTTTCTTTTTTAAAAAAAAAATTACATATCGGAAATTACAGAAAATCCACCGTGAAATTTCCATGGGCGATATCCACTGTCCTTAAGGTACACCAAGTTAAGTCATGGAGATTTGAACTTCGCGCCTCCCACTTCCTGAAACTATCTTTCATTAATCTTGATTTGCATATTATAGATTTTGAAGATGAGTCTCTTCTAAATTTTAAACTTCTGTAAAATACAAAATATAAAATTTTAATGGGTAATTTTTTTTAACTAATATTTCAGTCATTCGGCTCAGGGATTAAAATACCGGGTTAACCGGTATATCGGCCGATATGCAAATATCGGCCGATATACCGGCCGGTAAATTTCTCTCTCTTCCGGGTTTTTTTTTTTTTGTCCGATTTTTTTTGGATAATGTCGGAAAATTTTGGGCTTCTTGAAAATATAATTTTTTCATTAAATATCGGTCATATACATACTCAAATTATTTATTTAAGTTTCATCTATTTTTAATATTAAAATTAACAATAGATGATTTTAACTTATAAAAACATGAAAATGTCACATCAATCCTCTCAAGTCTCATCAATAAGTAGATCCTATTATATAATTAATCAATATAGGAAAATTAATAATAAAAATAAAAATAAAACTTCTTATCCACACATATTAAAAATTTGAATTAATACCTATGTTATTGGGTAATTATAAATACATACTTACGTTTTCAATAATTTCAATTTCATTCCTAACATTTGAAAGTCATGTATAAATGAGTCTCTGTATGTATTCTAATGTGTGAATAATTTTTAGGAATAATAAAATATTAACTTTGATAAGAGTCCACTTATGCTAACGTTAATATGTTATATGAGAATGAGCAGAGTGTCTATGATTAATCATAGTTGTTCTTTATTCAATCATAATAATAAAATTTTATAAGTCTAAGATAATAAAATGACAAAAAGATTTTAGCCATCATGTATTTATGTTGCCATGTATACACCTCACACACTTTAATAAATTGAAATTGAGTCAAATTAATTGAATAGTATTTTAAAATTCAAATTATGTTTTTAAAATTTTCAAGAAGTGGTAATAAAAGGTAAAATAGTATTTTATAAGTGAAGACCTCTAAATAATATCATATTGTTTTTTTTTTTTTAGACTATTAGTTATCTATCAAAATTTGAATTCATTTTAAGTAGATCTCAATGAAATTGAATTTCACATCTCAAAATTTGAATCACATCAAAGCTTGTCCAAATTTTCTCAAAACAAATGTAATATTACTATGGATCCAACTCTTCATATGGATAACCCGGGACGTGGAAATAAAATCTTGCATACGTGTCTTCCGGAAGTCGCTCTTCATTAGACGTGTAGTCGGATGTTGATGATGGATTGTGGTACTGCCAACTATCAGATGAGGGTTGCGATTGACGATCTGAAATCGACATGGACTGCATATTACTGGATAATGAGTTCGTGTCGAAGTGCCCATAGCTCGGTTGACCATAATATTTAGATCAGAAGGCTAAAAAATAAAAATGGAATAAAAACTTACATGAAAATGAAGATCAATATATTTCCAGTAGTTTGAACGGAATGATCTTCTAAGATAAGCTAATAATACACAAGGATTTCTAAGATAAGCCGGATGACCGTTTGTAAGATGGGGATAGGAGTTTGAAAATACCACTGCTGGATGAGTGTGTTTCGTAATGAATTTGTGGATGAATGAGGAGATGTATGGGGTACTAATATAGAGGAAAAGTTCGGTCGGTTCAGATCACGGGTTTAAAAAAAAATATTAAGAAATTCAGGCGTGGGAAACACAAAGAATCCCACAACCTGTTGGATGGGATATGATGCAGGATTCCTGGGCGATATTTTGGACGAAATATCGCGCGATATATCGTCTGTGATATATCGCCCGATAATCGTTTAAAATATCGTCGATATTAATTTTTAAATAATATAACCAGGACCGTTACGGGCCGATATTGGGACAATATCGGCCGATATTTTGGACCAATAAACGGTCCAAATATCGCCCGATATTTGTACCAAATATCGCCGATATTTGGTGGGTCCCACTACCGATATTTTTTTTTTTTTTAAAACCATTCTTTCCAGCTCGATAAATAGTATATCGGGCGATATTGCGGCCGATATACGGACCGATATATCGCCCGTATCGGCCGATATTGTATTCTTTTTTAAAAAAAAAAACGAAAAAAAATCTAATATACCGATATTTTCAAATATCGGCCGATATTAGGGCTGATATTGGGGACCGTTTATCGCCCATATCGGCCGATATTCTAACTGTACGGCCGATACTTATCGTATCGGCCGATATTTCAAGGTTTGAAAAAACTGATATATATCAGCCGATACGATATGTATCGGCCGATATTTAAACCTTAGATTCGGCTTGTTAAGGACCCATATTTTTCAATTTTTTTTTAAAATCCTATCGTCTGATTTGGCATGGCTGCGGTGGGTATCATTATGTCTAAGGAGGCATTATGGGTAAAGTATTTATAGAATTAGTTTTGCATAAATTAGTTCATTAGGAGGTTAAAAAAAGCTTATTTTAAAATGCAATTGTTCAAAATAGAGTTAAACTTATAGTAAATTAGATTATAACTTCTTTTTTAAGCAATAAGTTAGGTTTTTTTTATATATTTTGAGGCCAAGATACACGAGATTATCTAGACTTGCAAAGTGATGAATTTATAAAGAAAATTTACAAAAAAATTATTGAAATTTTAATTATTTTTTTGTTTTCTCTTTTTCTTTAAATTTAGGAGAATAATGATGTTTTTTTCTCTAATATTTTTAGTTCTTCTCTATCATAATAGATTTAAATGAAATAAAGATTCAATATTTAGAAAGTAAATCTATGTGATGGGATTACTCTTCTCAACTTACTTAGTGTGTGTTGTCAGATAGTCTCAACTCGAATGTGAAATCGGAATACCCATGCTGAGGTAAAAAAAAAAAAAGTTATTGTGGGCCCAGCTTCACCCTCTAGTTAAAATCTATTTTAGGATATAATTTATTTAAATTTAGAAGGTGAGACAGGTTGGCGTGTGGATCTACCATTCCATCAAGGCATCAAGGGCTTGACCTAAGAAACCTGTGGGTGTATGTTTTAGTACAGTACTCGCGGTGTACCATTAAATTTCCCTTCTGCTCAGGCGGTATTATTTCGAGAAATTCTAGTGAAAAATGCAGAAGAAGTGGGTAGAGCAGTGTCGCATTTATGGAGCCGTACCAGCATCTCTATTCTCAACTGCCTTATTTATTTCACACGGTGTAATGGTACATGGTTTCATATTTTCATGGGGTATTTTGACGAGAAGATCATTAAACTTGTCAATTTTGTCTTTTTAACTTTATGAAAGTCGTGATTGAGATAAAAGTAGAGTCAAAATAATTAAATTAGACTAATTAGATTATTTAAATAATTGTATATGGATTTATGGACTTATTTTTAGTGTTTTGGATCCAAAATTTTTCTTTCTAAAAATATGAAACTGTTCTCTATCATGATCAATAAGTCAATGTAAATGAGATCTCTAAAATCAAATAGATTTTTTTCAGAAATAACGGGAAAGCGGCATACATTAGGGCTGCAGTTTGGATGAAGGGTAATTTTATAGAGGGTCATCCCTCATCTGGAGTCACCCTTGAATACCCTAAGCTTCAATAGGGTATTCAAGAAAAGTGATTACAGACGTGAATTTTTAAATTTTTACCCTCACTTCGAGAAATTTTTTAGTTACCTCTCCCCCCCCCCCAAATGCAGCTGTAGACATGATGGATGATAGTATTTATTTTGGATTTTTTTTCTCTTAAAGTTATTTAAGTGAAATGATTGTGTAAAATGAAACTTAGAGGAATTAGCCTTTTGAAGTTTGAAGTAGAGTGAGAATCGAAGTTAGGATTATGACTCTATCTTTCTAAGATGGAATTTTGGCCATCATTCCAATATCTATGGCAGGGGAACAGATATTATGGGCTTTCATTATTCATTTTGACATTTTTGGTGCTTCGTTTCAACTCGCATGGGTATTAAATTAGTTCTTTTGTGATTATCTTAAGCCCTTTTCTCTATTTTTACTAATTATATACTTTATAGGATTTTATTATTTTCATATTGAAATTGACTATTTCATCAATCTGATTTTCCTTTTGTTAATGACTTAATGAGAATATTAAGACTCTTAATCTGTAGAATTATCCAAATCCAAATCCACAATGTGAATCAGATTCACATGTAGATCTAGCTTATATTCAATTCATTTACGGCCCTAGGACAACCCAGTTGCCTGTTGGGTTACACAGGCACTGGTAGGACCAATCATGGGCCAGTTGGGCCTAAATCATTTCCGGATGGGCTTCAAGTGATCCTATTCAGTACCCTAATGTAAGCTCTCCTGGGCCCGCACTACAGCCCATGGACATCCATTAGCAAGTGGATCATAACTATTGACTCAAAATTAAAAGAGTAACTCCTCAATTTTGTACTTTACTGGGCAGTTCTATTCTTCTGAATAGTCATTTCCTAGGGCTAGGTTCCACTGCCAACTATTCCTGCTGGGCCTATCTTGTCCTAAATCCAGGCACACATTAATCCCATTCGGGCCACGTCAAGTTCGGTCTCTTGGGCCTGAGTATTAAGTATCAACCCAGTCTACACCAAAAAATCCTTCTGGGTACGTGCTTATTTAAAGAAGTGATCCCTAAATTAATTCCAAAATTAAATTAATAAGGTTATTTAAAGAAGTTGAGCGTCTAATACATCAGAGAATAATTAAGAAACTCTTCCATCTAATTATAAGCGGAGACTCTTTTTTTATGATGAAGGTATTCAGACCTCTTAAAGTATTCGACTAATTCTTTGTACATGTGAGCTTCTTTACCCAACCCTTGGGTGACGTGCAGTCCAACTTAAGACTTCCACTTCTTGAGGCGGAATGAGAATTGAATTTAGAACTCCTTTCTCGTGACGTGAGTTTCTGGCTATCACTCCACTCCTTTACAACATTTTCTACCTATCTTAACTAAAGATGTTTAATTAATTAAAAAATATAATAATAAATATTCTTTTAATTGAAAAAAACTTAGCTGGAAATTTTAATCAAAAGAAGTTTGAAGGTGCAGTGACGTCGCCGAAAGGGGAGTGGTTGGAAGGTTTTTAAATAAAAGAAGCTTGCTTATACAACGCATTTTTTCTCTAAAATCTAAACCTATAACTGAATTATCAGAAGTGAACTGAATGAATTTAAAATTTCATAAAAAAACCATCAAATTAAATTATAATATTTATTCGAAGTTCTTAAAATCAAGAAACTCTAATATCAAGTGCTGTAGTAATCAGATAAATCGTACATCTTTATATTTATTTAAATTTTGATATTCTTATTCTTCCATGAAATTTTAACATATTAAATGCTGGAGTTGGAATCCATATTCTATCATAATTCATTAGAGATTATAATAAAAAGTATACAAAGATTTTAGTTAATTATTTTTATAATGTGACATTGTTATGAAAACATTTTCTTATAATCAAATCAATCAGTTTATTAATCTAAACATGAAAGTGCATCTTCCCTGCTCCATTGTCTCCATTCTTCGAACTAAAAATAAAGGAAAAGACCAAGAGGCCTCACTCTTCCGTGTGAATTCTGACCTTCAATCCCAGAAACTGAGACGTTTAAAGAGAACTGGAATTTCCACTCATTTCCTCGAAATTCCCAGTTTCCCTGCCTCTGAGCTTGCAAAAAATCCACAAAGAGAGAGAGAGAGAGAGAGTGAGAGAGATTCTTGCTGTGCTTCTGCAACAGTGAAATCATGTACAGATTGGGGGCGTTGATGGCTTGGAATGTATTCAAGTTCTGTACAGCACTCCGTGGTCTGGGGTCCGTCATGATCGTCCTGGTTCTGGGTGTAGTCGGTCTCACTTATTACGCGGTTGTCCTCTCCAATTACGCTCCTGCCATCTACGTTGGTGGCCTCCACTCCTCTGTCGCCTTCTCCGTCTTGATTCTCTTCCATTTCTTGGTATAACTATTCCCCTTTTTTTTTTTCTTTTTTCTTCCTTTCTCCAACATTTCCCCTTCTTCCCAATCGAATTCACCACTTTGTGGTGCTTCCCATAACTTTTAATTTGGCAGGGGAAGGATTCGTTTGGTACCAGTTCCTAAAAACAATCGTTTTCATCAATATTTTGAAAATCGAACTGTTAATTAAAACCTGTTTTATCGTGATTCAGTTTAATTAGATTTAACCTCTGAGTTAAACCATTTTAAACTGTGACGTTAACTACATTTTCAAAAATATAAAAGAAATTAGAAATCACGTTTCAACCATAAAAATAAAATTTTAATTTAAAAACCAAAAAGAGGAAAATAAGATATATAAAGTCTATAATAATTTTTGGACAAACTGAACATAGGAAATGGACTGTTTTAGAGACTGGTTTAGGTTCAATTAGGTCAAACCCCGGATGGTTCAGTTCAGTTTTTATAACCCTGGTTTTGATTTCAGTGTGCCAGTTTTTGTACTTTTTAGTAATGTTGTGTATTGGCTTATCAAAGAGTAGGAAAATAGTGTTACTTGAACCTCTGTAAATCTTCCAAGCAAGTTAAACAAATTGCAATTTAGGTACACATCCAGTTAAATGCACCCCAAATTTTCCTTTTTTTATTTATAATGTTTTGTTTGGTTACTACTTTAGTTTGAATTATGCACTTCTGATGGAAGTTGAAAGTGTTGAAAATTTCATTCTGCCAGTTGGGTATGCTACTTTGGAGCTACTTTTCAGTGGTTTTGACAGATCCTGGAGGTGTGCCACTGAATTGGAGGCCACCTGTAATGGATGAGGAGAGGGGAGAGACTGTTCCATTGACAAGCTCAGAGTTTGGTGGCATGGGTTTGGGCTTGCAGCAGTTGACTGTGTTCTCTGACCCCGCAAATTCTGGAAACCGGTATTGCAGAAAGTGCAAACAACTGAAACCACCCCGTTGTCATCATTGTTCTATTTGTGAGCTCATACACATTCATACATCTTTTATCATCTGTCTATGCGTCTTCACATTTGTGATATGTTCCTGAATCTGCCATTCTGTTTTAGGTGGGAGGTGTATTTTGAAAATGGACCATCACTGCGTGTGGGTGGTGAATTGCATTGGGGCTTTGAACTATAAGTTCTTTCTTCTATTCCTGGTATTCTTGCTTTCATTATAGTACTATTTCAGTCTGTAGTGAACAAGTTCTCTTGCATTGGGTGCTTTATCATCATCATGATTGAAGCCCTTTATCCATCCATCTAGGGTTGGTATTCTTAATTGGATTTGACAAATTTCTTCTGTGATCCGACTTCCTATTTGATGCCCAATAACTCGAATACACAACTTCAATAGTTGCAACAACGAGCACTTTTTGTCTTAACGTGAAATCATATTACCAGGTTATCTTTTGTGTCTTTTTTCCCCCAGATTGGTTCTTTATAAGTCTTATTATAAATATTAATTTAGGATCAGACAGTTGGAAAATGAATATCCAACATGGTGAGTTATCCAAATTTTGCACATTACTATGGGTACTTGTTTGTACTCAGATGAACTACAATTTGATGCATGCCCTGATGCTCTCTTAAAGACTGATTTTCTATGAATCTCAATCTCTCTCTCTCTCTAAGCTACATCTGCATCCACAACATTGCAACTAAACCATGGGGCCAACACTTGGAGATGCCTCCCTTTTTTTTATTCTCCAATTTATTTTCTTGTTGTCATAGAGGATGAAAACCATAAATTATGTGGGTGGGTGAAGAGATGGGGGGGTTGAAATTCACTCCCTCAAGCTACATGGACCACCATTTTCTGCAATCTACAGCCTATGGATCCCTAGTTTGCATTATCTAAAATATAACAATTAATGTTGTTGAAAAATTTAGTTAGTGTTACTCGTTCTGATTTCTTTCCTTCATGATCTTAATATGCATCCTCATTTTAGTCTGTGTTTCCCTTCAAAAGTGTGCTGATTTTCTTGCGTACATATAGAGTACAGCCAAAGAAAAAGCGCCTGGGTTTAATTGTCTTTTACTGTTGAATTAGGTCTTAACTCATTCTGGAGTATTCAACTTCCATTCTATATTTAATTGTCTCTGTGTATTCTTCCATACCCACAATGACTTGGTATTTAAATAAAGGGAGTCATGCATTACCATTTCTGGTTCCTCTACAGTAGATTTTAAGTAGTAAATATTTTGGATTGTTATCTAGACAAAGCTATCTGAGGAAATGACCCTGGAAGCAGATATAATTTATCCAAAGTGGTTATTTTTCTAATGAATGGTTCCAAGGAATTATGTCATAGAAATATGTTTTGGAATTTGAGGGTCTATGATAGTTTTGGCATGATTAGTGCCATTTCTAAGCTCCCCAACACTGAGCTTGGTATTATAGATATATCCATTAGCATGCTAGCTATTTATGTTGTTCTGCTAGGGACAAGATTAAGGGAGAGATGAAATTGACCGTGGGGGGTGGATCCAAAATTAGTTTCGTAGGAGAATATTGGGGTTGTAGAATAACCTTCCAGTTCTCGTAGACTACACTCCACCTTAAAAGGAAAACATCCACACTACACACATCTTTCTATTGATATCTTGGATGGTAAGGTGATAGGGCTTTACCTTAGTTAAAATGTATTGAGAATTTGAGATCTTGGGAGTAAGGTCAAATGGACTTTAGATTTTAGGAGAAACCCACAAATACAAGGATTTGGAGTAAGGATTCTATTGGAATCTTTTCAAGTAAGTCTGTATATAGACTTCTTAAACCCTCCTCACTTTGTTTCCTTTTAAAGCCATTTGGAATCTGTTGCCCCTTTGAAGTTAAAAGGATTTTGTTGGTTGGACAGTCTTGTCAAAGTAAGTCCTCACATTTGTTTTTTTTTTTTTCCCCCTTTTCTTGGTTGGTAATGTTACTTCATTAAAATTGGTGAACTCCAAGTATACATCAAATGAAAACATTGCCCTCATTTAAGATAATCAGATGAGAGCTTCAGGCAACAGCTAAGTGATACCTAAAAACAAGAGATAAGAGATACAATTAACAAAAGAGTTTAGACAAGATTAAGACACTTCCTCCAAGCTCTCCGCCATCAGCCTTGATAATTTAAAATCCAGAAATCTTTTCATCCCCAATATTTGTTTGCTTTGTTGGAACAGTGAGGAATTTGTTGACCATTTATTCCTGCATTACCCCTTCTCCCCATTTGGTCTTTTTTCTTCAATCTCTTTTTCTGTTGTTTGGGTCCTTACCTGCTTCTTTTTGTATTCTCATGGAAGATTAGTGTTCAGGGCCTTTATCAAAGAAACGTCAAAATTTATGAAACTTGGTACAGTCAGCAATTATGTGGACCATTTCCTCATCATCATCATTATAATCATCATCATCTAAGCCATTTATCCCATAAATCTAGGGAATTGTGTGATCATTTGGAGGGAGAAAAATAGGTGACTGTTTGAAGACAAAGTGTCATCCAGTGCCTATGCAATTAGCAAAATAAGTCTAGCATAATCCAATGAGTTCTATGGTGAAGGAGTTTCTGTTCAGAAAATCAGTTTAGAGAGAGTTGCTTATTGATTTCCTAAGCAGACTTGTATTTATGACTGTTTTTAACTTCTTTAATTTGTGTCAGGTAGTCTGAGATCTCTGCTCAATAATAGAAAGTTCACTTAACATGTTGGGGGAGAAAGAGGTTGTGGGGGAGGGGGAGGGGGAGGGGGAGAGGGGAAGGGTTGTTATCTTGCTATTCTTGAGTGCTGCATGCCTTGTCTAATCTTCTTTTATTTACCTTCTTTTGATGTCTATTTTATTGAGTTTTGAATAGTAGGGTTGGTATTGCTTTCTTGACGTCCAATCTGGTAGTATGTCTATGGCATTTTATTGCTCTGTCTTCAATGCAGTTCTACACATTTCTGGAGACAAGTCTCGTTACTTTGTCATTGTTGCCCCATTTTATAGCATTCTTTAGTGATGAGGGGATTCCTGGTACTCCAGGAACCTTTGCAACCAGTTTTCTTGCTTTTGGTAAGCCATTTCTCTTAGTTTGGATTATTTGTTTTCGTGCGTCTAAGGCTAATTTTAACCCCCTTTTTTGTTTCCTATTCAGTGTTGAATTTGGCATTTGCCCTTAGCATTCTTGGGTTTCTGGTCATGCATTTCTCATTGGTGGGAAGGAATACTACAACCATTGAGGTTAGTTTGTATAGTTTGTTCTTGTATCCTTTTGATTTACAGCTGTCAGAGGTTTGATTTATTTTCTACACAGGCATATGAGAAGACAACCACTACGAAATGGCGGTATGATCTTGGTCGAAGAAAGAACTTTGAACAGGTTAGCACATTTTCCTAATTCTACCTTCACCCAATGGCCTATTGCCACTTGGAATTTTACATAAATTACATGGCATAAATAAAGGACAGAAAATAACATATTATCTGAAGAAAAATCCTGGCCTAAATTGCATCAAATCTCTGCCGTTTGTTGGGCTTCTTGCCATGCAAAATGCCTACTAAAAACCAGGCGCAGATCACTTGACAGCTCTCTCATCCTGGCCGATTACCTCTGATTCCTGCAGTATCTCACTCTTCTCAATTTCCACCCTCTCTCACAATGGTATATCCTTTCTGTTGGAGATTAGAGCCCAAACCCACATTCACCATTAAATCACAGATCAAACACACACACAAGCAAGAACATGAAGAACACAGGATATACGTGGTTCGGCAATGTTGCCTATGTCCACGGGACGCGCTTAGAATCCACTAAGAGGAAGAATGCCCATATAGGCTACAGGATTACAACAATCCTACCCACCCTTCCTCTCAGTCACTCTCCTCTCTGTTTCTTCCCAAAGAAACTGCACCAGCCTAAGAAACCCTACAGAACGAGACTTAAATACTGTAACTTACAACAGACAGGGCGTGGGCCTGACCCTGGGCCCATCAGACAACTCAGGCCCAATGAGGCTTTGAGCCATAAATCCAACACTTTCATCCCAAAACAAGCAACATGCATTAATGGAAATCTTTTCCACCTTTGGATTTTTTTTTCAAAACTAAAATCTCAGGCCACATGTTACATTATTCTTTAAAAGTTTCCAGCCACGTGGTGTCCCACATGTGGACAGCAGTGGGGTCCACATGGACAACCGGTGATGTGGATTTTGTGGGCCCTTGAGACTAGCCCAAATGAGTTGAGTTTGGGCCCTCTCTTCCCAGCATCGGTCCAATCTCCAATTCAAAGGGTCAATTCCTTGATTTTGACAAATCGGGTCTTGCTCAGGCCATCGTTGGGTTCATCAGGTCCGATGCCTGCATTACACCAGGTCCCGTTTTTGAGTCCTAGTGAAGGCAACCTAGGAAAAGTTTGGCCATGAGAGGAAAAAATAGTGGTGGTCTTGTTTTTTGTTGAGTCAATGATGAGGGCAAGTGTCAAGATTCATCAATGACTTGTCATGTGCATATGTGGGTCCAGTCTGGAGTGTGGGCTGAGTGCATGGGATTGAATAAAGGGCTTGCTTTCACATATTCTATCAGCTCTAGAACTTTTCGCGTATTGATCAGGTCCCTAACCACTTTACCCCAAGGCACACTGAGCTCTTCTCTTTTGACAACCTTATGAACTGGCTCATCTAGCATACACCTTCAACGTGCTTAGCTTCGTAGGTGACTTGGGGGTTAGTGACTGCCAACAAGCCAATACCTAGTACTTGAAAAAACCAGGAAGGGCCATCTTGCAGGGTCTCCAATTCTGTGTTGGTTGTACAAACAGTGACATTTTTCACGAATATTAATCACCATCGTATGTTGAGAAAAGAATTCATTGCTTTGACATTGATTTGGATTTTGGAATACCAGGTGTTTGGAACGGACAAGAGATACTGGTTCATTCCTGCATTTTCAGGAGATGATCTGAGAAAGATGCCAGCTCTTCACGGTCTTGATTATCCGAAAAAGCCCGACCTCAATGCCCAGGAATTCTAGTGATCTTCAGGCGGGGAACAAGTCAATACAGGTCATTTTGTGACCATCACTGAGCTAATTGGGAACGAGACTTCCTCCTATCTGACCTTTTTGTACTGCCTCAGTGTCGGCGGACTTAGATCCTCATTCACAATACCAACATCAGCAGAGACAGGCATTGGCTGGGAATCCGAGTTTTTTTAGTAACTGAAGCAAAGAAAAATTTTGTCAGCTTACGGGGTTTCACATGTAATTTGGATAATGGAAGGTGGTCTACTATGTTGTATAATCATATTTAAATTGAAGTTTTTAGTTTTATCCGAAAAAAGGGCTAACTCTGTTGCTCTCTTTTCAGTGAGTGAGTGGAAATTACTTATAGGAAGAAGAATAATGGGCAAGACTCGTGATCAGTGGTTGTCTTTTTTTTAAAGGGTTTTGATTTGGGCATTTTTGTTTTTGATAACTGGGCATAGACTCAAGATATATTAAGAAAAATCATGAGATATTGATAGAAAATTACAAGATTTTCAATATAGAACTTCAATCCAAATGGTTTAGCTTTTATTAAATTTCATGAAAATTTTTAAAAAGAGAAAGTGGACCAAGTGTGAACGCATACTCATGGTTAGATCAGGAGCCTAAAAATTGCTTATATCGGCGTCGCGGTATCAGATCTTTTTTCAAAAGTTACCTTTTGCCTCTGGCATGTCATTAAATGACATCGAACGGATCTCTTTTCAAAAGTTTGCTGTTGTGTAATGGTGGACAAATCCTATTGCTTTTCTGTTTGGGTCTTCCACTGTAAGTTTGGATCCAAATTTCAAGCTTGAGAATTGCAGAAGCAGCCAATATGACTAAATGCAAGAAAATCTGATCCTGCAATTTGTTAGCAGAGATTAGATGAGGTGTGTGTCTTTGACTCTTTCATTGAGATAGTTCAGTAGCAACTATCAATATTCTCAGTGAATGTGAATAACAAATTATCTCATGGTTATTGAGTACGAATCAAATCAGATGGTTCTATTTCTCAATTTTTCTAACTTGCTCCTACAGAACCAAAGTCGAAAAGACTGAAAAAGTCAGTCAAGTGTTTAACTTTCTTCTTTATTTCTAATTCAGAAAATTACACTCTTCCTTCTCTTTTCCAGGGTTTGGTGGACAAAAGCTTCAAGCATCACCTGTTCTCTCTTGTCGAGCAACAGAATTCTATTATATAACATATTATATATTCTATATTCTAAAGCCCTCTGAAAGGATTCCAACCACTTGTTGATATGGGTTTGGATGTAAACAAATATCGAAAACTGAGGAATATAATAGGAAATATTGGGCCTGTACAAAGTCTGGACCTGACAATAGCTTGAGGCTATGTTTGGTTGTAACTTATAAGAAGAGAGAATGGAGTAGAATGGGCTGAATGGGCTTGGATCTGGCCCAATTCTAGACACATCTAGCCCATTTCATTCCATTCTCACTTCTTTTTTAAATCAACCAGGCCATAAGAGAACCCAATTTGTGGTTGGTTTTTTGGCAGGTCGGGCTCAGCATGTTTGTGCTCTGTCAGACTTAGACTTGAACTTGGGCTTCATGTATATAGTTGGGCTTATTCTCGGGTTCAGGACGGCATAGCTGAATACCCAGCCCAGCCCACCAAACTGCTGTACAAAATTTGTCTAGTAACAATTTCAAAACAGGCAGACCTAAAATTTACCAATGGGCTGCACGAAAGCCTGATGGGCCTTCGATAAGCCTTAGATTTTGTCTATTTTCCACCGACGATGTTCTTTGTTTTGAAGTTTGCATGGTTTCTCTATAGATAATTTTAACGAGCGTTGTGGCCCGTCTTTGAAACATGGGCCTATCAGAAACTATAAAATAGAATATATGTTAAATAACAATTAAAAATGTAACAAATTATAGTATAAGAAGCCTTAAAAATAGATATATATGAAGAGAAGCAACAGTGCATTATCAGCCTAATTTACGTGATAGAGGCCTCACATTCCATGACTTCAAACAACACAATTTTCTTTTAAAATAAATATATTTTCAAGATAAATCAAATCTCTACAGTCCTTAAGTAATAAATTACAATTATTAATTTTTTTTGTCTTGATTGAAAAGGATTAAATTTTTTATAATAAAATTGAAACAATCTTTGATCTTTGTTTCAGAGTGCACGATGAAATATGTTCACATTTCAGATTTTGCATTTTGGATAATTAGATATAATCAATTTTCTTGTTCTTCATAATTTTATCAGTTCTTATTCTCATTTCATTTTTAAATAGTAACACAAAGTTTCTAATATTATAACTTTAATATAATTTATTATTTTATTTTATTTCTAAATATTTTTTTCTTTTTATATGTAATTTATAATTTATTAGGTTAAATTATATAAAAAAATTCTAAAATTATAAATTTAATTCCAATTATAAAAATCGCAGTTCAACATTATTGAAGTTTGACTGCTTAAAAGGGTTTTTAACCGGATCGAACTGAGTAGAAGTCAGCTAAAGTTGAATCACGGTGCAGTTCGATTCGATTTTAATAACATTAATTTTACTATAAAATTATAAATTTAAGACAAACCAAAATGGAACTTGAAAATTTGATAAATATGATCCCATGCCCTCTGTAAATAAAATAATTATAATTAATATTATTTTTAGTATACAGGTTACTTTCCCCTTTGAAAGAGTACTAGATTTCTTTCGCTCTTATTGGACAGCTGTATGCAGGTTACTTTCCCCTTTGAAAGAGTATTAGATTTCTTTCGCTCTTATTGGACGGCTGCAACGCGCAAAAGCTTAGACATTTCCCCTTTCTGCAACTTGTAGAGACATCGGCTAAACGGATTTCCCTTCTCTCGTTTCTTCCTGTTTCTCCTATTCGTGCTTTCTTCTCAAATTTCCTTATTTCCGTGCTTGGACGGAGGTAAGATTTCATGAGTAGTTGATTTCAGTTCTTGTTTCCTTTGGATCTCTCTCTCTCTCTCTCTGTTTCACACACACACATACTTTTTTTTTTAATTCATTCTCTTTAAGGTAAGAGATCCTAATCTATTTGAAATTGATTTTTGGTAAATAGCAGAAATTTTCTACATGTAATTGGGGTTTTCGTTTGATGCGGTTTTAGTTATCGATGAGGATGTTTAATTTGTTGGTGAATTTCACTTTATATGTTTCTGTAGATTGATGCCCTTTTTTTAAAAAAAATTTATTTTAAAGTTGTGCTCTTTGAATGGTGCATGGCTTTATTATTAATTTTTATTTGATTTCCGAGTTTTGGAATAGGGATATTCAATTTTCATTTTACTTCTATGAGTGCCTGGATTTAATTGAGGATCAGATTTTCCTGGAAATTCATTTGGGATCTTGTTTGGATGTGCCTAAAATAAGGAAATCAACATTCTTCAAATGCCCATTTTATTGGATTCTGCTAAAGGACCCTAATTTGGTTTGATGATTTAAGGAATGGGGTGGATTCTGAGAATGTGAAAATTTCAAGATTACCAAACGGAAAAATGGGAAATTTCATGGTACGTGTGTTTCTGGGTGACAATTCACTTTTCAGTTTTGATAATTTTATAGGAAAAATTATCCATTTTAGTCGTCAATCAATGAAAGATGTCGCAACCAAAAGTTTCTATTTGATGAAACCTGTGTTCTGATCCAGCATTCGATAGGCAGAGATGGTCGTGTTGCCAAATTTTTGATGTTTCATTTCATTTTGTTTGCTTCCCAAAATGCAGAATCAGCATTCAGAAAATGCAGAGGGGAAGGGGAGGCAGGGGAGGTTTCTTTGGTCTTGCCAATCCTTTTGCTGATTTCGGGGGCTTTGGGGATCATAGGAGCCTAATGTCTAGCTTCTTTGAAAAGGATCCTTTTGAGGATCCTTTCTTTACTCGTCCTTTTGGAAGTGTGTTTGGCTCTAGCATGCTTGGCCCCAGCATGTTTGCAGGTGGGAGCCTTTTTGGCGATATGCCCACCTCTGGTTTCCTTGAGCATGAAGCTCCTCAGCCTAAGAGAAAGGGACCGGTTATCAAAGAGCTGTCATCTGACGATGAAAAAGAAGAAGAAGGACAAGAAGAACAGAAAGGTTCGAAGGAGAAGAAGTATAACACTAGGAAGCATGCCAAGCCAAGTAAAGAACCTTTTGTTCAAGAACCAGATGATGATGATATTGAAGGTACTATTTCTTATCAGTGTGTTCTTTTACCCATTGGTGATTATTTCTCATTAGTAATAACCATTATTGATATTCTTTTTTAGAGTATACCCTGTTTGGTTGCCTTTGATTCTTATGTGGAATTCACATTTTATGGAGTTTACAGGATTCTTCAAAGAAATTCAAATTTTCTGAAACCAGAATTATAGATTCGGAATATTGATTTCCAATTCAAGGGGATTTACTATAACTCCTATCTAAAGTGTTATTATGAATTCTATATAGCCCTAATCATTTTAGAGTTAAGATTATGAATTTCTTATCTTCCAGCTAAAACTTGCCTAACACAAGAATGTTGTTGCAAGAGCCCTGGAAATTCTAGATTTAGCAGAGTTTGCTAATCCTGGAAATTGTAGAGTGGAATGATAGAGAACATGATATAATATGATAGTGTACAGAACTCAAGAACCTGACCTCAGATTGGTGGGAGAATCTGATGATATTATATGATGATGATAATGCTACTCTTGGAATTTGATGAGTTTTCTTCCAAACAGGTCCTTGAGATTTCTTTAATTATTTGCCATCTATATTTTGTTGTCTTTGTCTAATATGCTGTAAACCTATGTAGAAATTATTGCTTCTCAAAAGAAATAACATTTAGTATGGAAAACAGTGGCGAATGCCATATCATCTTCTTTGGAAGGAAGGAACAGAAGAATTCGCCAGTGGAAAGTTCTATCACATGATTAGCAGATATTATTAATTCTGTAATTCATTGGAGCTTGGGTTAAAAGGAGTTTAAGGGTGTGATGCTGTAAGATTTGCGATGGGATTGGCAAAACGACAGTTTTTGGTTAGAGAAATGAGAGGTACAGAGTATCTTAACTGCGTGCTGAATATAGTGTAGAGTGTAGAACATTCCCAAACATTGTGGAAGTGTGCTTTACTGGTTTTATACCTTAAATGCTATGTTGCATGGGTACAGGTACATATGCCAGGGTTCGACTCCAATGCAAGGTGACAGAATCAGCCAATTCCAAAACATGGACTTGCTTATAAAATGAAAATAAGATGTTGAAATACATCTTAAAGAAAATAATATACTAGTTCTACTCCAAATAATCAAGTGAGGTTTCAAAAGGAGGAGGGTGCAATTTTTTTTTTTAACAGATTAGAGAACAATGTTAAAATAATACTAGAAGTGTCTATGAAGAGTCAAAATGGGTGCTTCACGGATTTCTAGCACGTATCCATGGGTGACATTTTGTGGCCCTAGAAAGAGAGTATTGGGCTTCTTTAGATTAGTTTCTTCTGTCTTGTGTGCTTGGTCCATGAGGGGTTTCGGTTTCTCTTTATCTTTGCCTTGCTGTTTTTCTTTGTACCTCTGGTGCTTTTACTTAATATTATTACAGTTACCATTTCAAAAAAGAAAAAGAAAAACATAGCTTAAATGTGTTGGAATCTCCAATCTACTAGCTTGATGAAGAAATACCTGCATGGTGTCAAGATTTCTTTAATAATTTATGATTACCACTAAAATTTTGATAAGCTGCTTAGAAGTACAAAACTGCCTATGCAATCATTCATGAGAAAGGGGAAAAACTGACTGGAAGCTTTTTTTTTGCAGAGAGGAAATGCAAGCAAACTCAATATAATAGGGAATATAACAGGGCAGATAGAATGTGCCCTCAAACACAAACCTTCTGCTTTCAGAGTTCTACTGTAACATATGGAGGTGGCAATGGACCATATTATACTTCATCTACAACCAGAAGGTCTGGCAGTGATGGAGTATGTATCCTGACAGTGCCCTTTTGTTTTAGTTCCTTTTTGTTTGTTTGTTTGTTTTTTGATACAATGCCTTTTAGGTTCTTAGGTTCTTATTTCCTTTTGGTTATTGAGTAGTTGACAGTTGAAGAGTGCAAAGAGGCTGATACAAGTACTGGTAAAGCCACTCACAGAATCGCTAGAGGAATTCATGACAAGGTATTGTGAGTTGGTATATACAGTTCCTTTTTTATTTAAAAAAGAACATGATTTCTATGTTTTATTTTGTATGTAGAGTTAGAAGACCGTTTATGTAAGTTTGGTTATGACTCCATTCTTGTGTGGATGTAAAAATTGCTCTTGCAGGGCCATTCTAGCACAAGGAAGCTTAAATCAGATGGAAGAGTGGATACTGTTCAGACATTGCACAACCTGAATGAAGGTGGATGCATATCAGTCATCAAGTGATTGTTTGCTAGCTTTTCCTGCATGAATGATGTTAGGGGGGGACTGATATTTTGTGATTTTCAGATGAGCTTCCTGGTTTTGAGGAGGCGTGGAAGGGCAAAGCAAAAAGGCATCTGCCTGGTTGGAACCATGGTTTAGACATGCTCAATAATGGTGATAGAGGTAAAGTATTTATATTGAAAGTCTCAAGTTTGTGGTTCAAAATTCACTAGGAAATTTCTAATAATTAGTTCTTTTGTGCATTTAGTTTTTTTAATGATTCCTGCATTTGGTTGTTGCCATTAAATGTAGGCTGGCAGGATGATGCATTTCAGTTGGCCATGAAATGCATCGGATGTTAATTTGGAATTTAAAGGAAAGGTGTCACAATTGCATATCTTGCATGGATCTTTCCGTTGTCCCACCTAAGTGATTGTTATAATGAGCAGCCATTTGGAGTATTAATTGAAGGCACCTTATGCAGTTAGATTTTTATTTAGGATGTGGAAATTACTGTTCTCTTGAGTTTTCAGAAATGAGGTTCTGCTGATTTAGTTTAGTTCAGTTTTTTCTTTGTTGTTTTTGTTTGCCTGATCAAGTTCTAATTTGTGACAATGCAGGGGCCAGCACTGGAACACAGAATGGGCATGCAACAAGAGGCTGGGCACTTCCATCAACAGAGCCAACACGAAATCATGATAGGATGAGACAACTTGGTTACACCAGGCAGAACTCATCTAGTGGTAGAAAGTAGGTAGTTTGAGATGATTGCTCTCTATTGGTTGTCACCTCACTGCCGCCATATTTAGGAGATCTAAATAAAATGTTTTTGGGGCCTTTCCGTCACCCTACCTTCATATTTTGAAGAACAGTAGGAAAAATTGCGTCATCATCTTCATCATGATTGTTATCTTCATTATAATCATCGTAGTTGTTCTCTCCCAATGGTTCATGCATAGTGAGAGATTACATTGGATGTGATACTGTATTACTGTCTGTCATCATAAACTGTTTGAAGACATGATCTTGGAAAAAAATGTATTTTTTCTGAATGTGGGAAGATCCTTTCTCCAGAAGATCCTTTCTCCACTTGTGCCTGTTGAAGTCTTTTTTTTTTCTTATAGCAATAGAAACAATTATGCTATAGCTTTCTTAGCGGGTTTGATAGAAATTTCTAGTTTTTCCCTGCTTTTCTTTCATGATGTTTCATTTGCTCCCCTTGGAGGAAAAAAAGTGAATGCCTCTTGGTAAGGTGATAGCAGTAAAATATGCAAATGGGACACTTATGTAGGCTGCTATTTGCACATATGTTTGTGATTTTTTTATTGTTTGAAATGGAAGGGAAAAAGAAATGAAGAGTGATGTGTTTGTACATGGTTCTGGTTTTAACACAGCATAATGGTATGGAACAAGAGCCAAATTAATGCCCATGGTTCCACCTTTTGCTCCCGAAGCTGGGGGGTGTTACTATTAGCAGCAGTTTTTGGTTGTCCACCCTTTGCTCCGAAGCTAAGGGATATATTAGCAACCCCTATCTTCAATTTTGCCTAGGGATTGCCGACATGGATGTAGCTCAACTGGTTAACCTCTCGTCTTAGGAAGTAGGATGTTCCAAGTTCGAGCCGTCATGGCCTAACTTGGTGTATCCTAAGGGCAGTGAGTATCGCTTGTGAGGGTTTTACGTTGGGTTTTCCGTAGTTTCCTACATGTAAATTCAAAAATTTTGCATAGGGATTCCACCTTCAAGTCTTCTAGCAATCAAATGATGAGGTTCCATGTGGTTTCAGAAATAGCTAGATTAGATGAATTTCGACTTGGCTTAAGTCTAAGTTCATCTAGTCTATTCTATTTATTCCAACTATTCCTGAAATTGAACATAGCAACTATCAGCTCTCATTTTGTTTATAAATTATATGCTTATTACCTACAAGACAATGCAGTAAACCTCACAAATCCATCTGTGTTTCAAGCTCCGAGCATAGAAAAGGATAGAGAAAAATATTCGATCTTTTTTTATGACTAGGGTGTGTAGGTCTCTTAGAGCATCTAATTAATTCGTAGAGTATTTTTAAGTCTCTCTACCAACACATACATGTAATTCTACGGAGAGCAGCCCTTTGGATGGAGTGGGAATTGAACTCGAGACTTTCGTTTCTTGAAGCTCGCTTCCTAAAGCAAGTTCCTGATCATCACTCTATACCCTTTAGGTTCCGATACGAAGATCTTAATGTATTATAAGCTTTTATAGCACTGTGATATTAATTTTAGCGTAGCTTGGATTTGGATGAAGTGAGCCAATCAGGGTGCAATTCTGGGCTTAGTTCCTTAAATGACAAAAAGGGCCTTGGTAAGCTGCAAACCTGGCCCACTCTATTCAACTCTCGAATCTAGCAAGATATATTGTTCCGTGCGCCAAACACTTTTCTACATGCTTAAACGATTCTCCTACTACTTAAGGCTGCTCAGTGGCTGAGTTTGGGCCAGGCTTCCCTCTACCAAAGCCCAACCATTTTGTATTTTAAAGTCTAAGCCTGCCCCAGTCCACTGAGCTTTTATGTTGTCCAAGACCATCAAGGCATCAACTAAAATCCACTTATAAACAATAAAAGATTCTGTGATACCCTACCCCTCCCTGGTCGGAAAGAAGGTTGGGGGGAGGGGGGGGGGGGTGGGGTTTATTAAGAAGCCACCTATGTTGATTCAAGTGTGAGGCCTTTTGGGCCGGGTCACTTGGGCCCAGGCCCAAAAACAAAACCGTGGGAATTTGAACTGTGTGTGAGGTCCAAAGCGGACAATATCACACTGAGCTAAGCCCTAAGCCCTGTATTCGGGTCGGGTCGTTACAGATTCAGACATACTTGCATTATAAAATCCACTTTTACACCTAATTTCATATTTCATTTTGATATTCATCCTTGTCTATAAAATAATGATGAATATAGTAAGAATTCTTATTAACAAGGATTTTGTAAGATAGATTTAGGCTCGTGAAAGATGAATGAGTTGAGGGATTTTACATAGTAGACAAAATGGGTCAAGAAGCAACAGACTTTAGGATACGTGTAAAAAATTGCAGCCAATATGTTGCGTATCAACCACAATATATCAGAAAAATGAAGGTCGATACGTATCAACCATAATGCACCGATGTGTTGCAGTTGGTGTCTGAATAGGTGATGGATGAGTGCAGACAGATGTGTATTAGACTGTTGCGGCCGATGCGTGTCGGTTTGTTGATACAAACATAATACTTGCTCATATCGGCGAACCCATTTTTTATCCCAGATTTCAATCCTCAATGCCCTTACATGGTTACATGGCAATGATCGCTAGTTGTCCATTCGGTGGGGGCCACATCTTGGATGCTCCAAAACTCAATTGCCACACCCATGTAAAATTCATCCTCACTCTATGAGATTTAGATGCAAATTTGTAATAAAAATTTAAATGAGTTAAAAAAATTCACCATACCTACCATTTCATATTATACCCTTGGAATTTCTGTATTTTTGAATACCCATTTATATTTTTAACATCAACTAACCCATTACATGTCATTATTATCTAAGATGACATATGGAATAGATCTTTCAAGGCATATCTCTGGTTGGTAGAATCCATCCCCAAAGATTCAAAATCTATTTCCCAACACTTTCCCTCTACACGTGTTTATGATTTCAATATGTTCAATTTTTAATTTTTTTTATGTGGGTCTACGAAATCCAATAAAATAACCCGTTTACAGCCGACCTACAATTCCATGGCAATGGACTTCCGACAAATACAACCTGTTGTGTTGGATCCAAGTATTCAAATAATAAGGAAACTTAGCACCAAAATATTTGTATATGTAAAGCAACTCAACTGGCAACATGGGGGGAACTTGGATTCATATGTGGGGGTGTTGGGAGGGAACAGAGATTGCTATTTTATGTCTTAGTTGGCCATTTTAGACTGATTTAAGATATATGGTGTTGACCCAATTATTAAAATCCATCAATAACATCTCGGACATATTACTCGGTCCACTCAGTATATTTTTGTTCGTTTAAAGCTTTGACTCTCATAGTTTTAGATCTTCCTTTGAATTTCGATCCATCACCCGAAAAACATCATATGTTAAAGGGAGTGGACATTACACATATATTCTCCAGACACTTCTTACAGGCGATGTGGGACAATTTAAAATTTGAACAATAGACTAAATAAGATCACTAATAATTAAGCTATATATTTGAGTCTCTTAATATTTTGAAGTGATCTAGGCTTTGTAGAATTAATAAATGTTATTTGACTGATTTAATTAAAGTAATTTTTGAGACGTCATATTTAATTCTAAGTCTTTCTAATATTGTGGGATTTACTCTGGTCACTCTATTTAATCCTTCAAGACTAGTTGACAAAAGATCCTAAATTGAAAGTCCAATTGTATTTTTAAATTCTAAAATAAAATTAACTAATTTAATACATAATTAATCCATGAGATTGATTGAATTTATGTATCATCATGATCTAGAAACTAGTCAAATTGGATGACATCGACTTTTTCCTTGTTCTAGTGATCTTTCACTAAGGCCGCAGGTGCATGCTTGTGAACGAGTCACATGTTCACATGTTAGAGGTTTTTGACTCATCTGGTGGGCTCCATAGAAGCTGACTCAGTTCGAAATAATAGAGTTACAATTGAGGAAAATGGTGGATAATTGAAGCAATGTTGACTATCAGCCCAGTTTCGAATTAGGAAAACAATTCTTCCTTCTTTGGTTGGATTCATTTGACCACCATTCATTAACTGGAAAAACTGGATCCATCTAGAAAGTTATTGAGTTGACTCAACTTAGGAGCTTAAACTGAGTTTGGTTGTTGAACTGTGTAGGTGGAAACTTGTTCTGGAAGTACAATAGAATGTAAAACACTGCGCTAGAGCTGAGTCTCAAGTCTTAACTCTCGACTGAGTTTCGATTGAGTTATTTGCACACTTTCTTTTACTTGGTCATAGCTCATAAGAACTCTATCTGAGTTGACTCAACTCCACTGAGTCAAATTGAGTCCAGAAAATTATTCTAAAACCAGTTCGTCATTTGGTGAATTATCTTGCCACCCATGCCCTACTTATATTTTATGTTATAATTGTTGAAAAGTATTTTTTCAATGGATTTCCAAAATTTCATACCCCATTTACATTCACATATTTTATTTAGGATTGAAATTCAAAAGGATTGAGTCAGTTTTTAATAAACTCAAAACAATCTATATAAAAGTTATTGAGCCCGACCTGATCCAAATCTAAATTGCTCAATTGGATCCTACTAGGAGTTGCTGGCCCGACAGTCCTCACCATTTTTAGCCTAAATTTGGGGGAAAAAAAAAAAAAATCTGCAACATGTTTTTTATATTTCCTAACTTGAGTCAATTCAGGTCGGATCGAGTTGATTTTAAATTTCTGAGTCCAGTCCGATCTGAATTTCAAGTAATTTATTTTTTCAATAATTTCACCTGAATTTATTGACCATTTGTGATAATTGGTCAAATTCAAATAATTATAAGCCGTTTGGGCCCACTGAATGCCAAAAACCATAGTATTGAAAAGAAAAAAAAAAGTAAAAAGATTGCTGGCACTGTGTTCATGTCCAAAGGAACATGGCCCTTGTTGGGTGGGTGGTCAGACACATAATACCTGCAGAAGTTAGAAATTGTCTCACATTTTCTTTGCTTTCTGCCTCCAACATTACAGCTATGAATAGCATATTTTGGGAATGGTGTATTGGCAATACACACCAGACTATATAAACATTTAAAATTTTGATTTAATGAAATAACAATTAGAGTTGCATCCAAGAAGGTCACTAATAATTAATTAACAGTAAATAAAAAAATTAATTGAACCTCCGCTATGCCACCTTGGCTTCTTTGTTTCATCAAGATTTTCTCAATCAGAAAAAGATTATTTCAATTAAAAAGGTTTGTTATCATAGGTGGTATGGTTCATCCACATTATTTTATTTCAAAATTCAATATAAATGTTGGCACCATTTTATATCAATTTAGCTCTATATAATTAATATATTAAGAAGATTCATATTTAAACAAAATGCTCATCAAAAAAATATTTTAATTGAATCAATTAAGACTGAGTTTTGAATTGGATTGTCTCAATTAAGAAGCCCGTAGTTTAACTTATGGGGGTTGGCTTGACGGAAGGTCTTATATTCAAATCACTCTTAATACAAAAAGGTCATTCCCCACAATATTATCCAACAGAAAAATTTGCATGTGCCCAACTCTAAAAGACCTATACACATCAGCCTCCGAATTAAAATGGATTCCCTAATAAAATTTCAACTTTATGAGTATCAACTGATCACAAGCAAGTTTCTTTATTTTATTACTCCAAACACATGCTAATGAGCAAAGTACTTAAATAAATAGGAAAAAAAAAAATCCATCCATGTCATGGGTGCTTAATTTTTAATATTGAAAACACAAATGGCACCTTCCTCAGGGCTCAGACCTGTTCCTATGATTATATAAAGCAAAGATGGCCAAGTCCATAGGTGTAAAGAAGCCTTCGATTCTCAACAAATCTGAGGAAGGAATCCACAAAGAGAGAAAGATGGCTTGGTCTGCTGAAAATGCCACAAAGGCCTACCTTCAAACCATGAAAATGGTAAGAAAGAATCAAAACCATGAATCCAAATATCATACAAATTACTTTCTGTGTGTCCTGTTTTGAGTTCTAAACGTTGGTTGTTCTGTTTTGTGTAGGGAAAGAGGCCTAAACAGCCAGATGTTTCCGAATTCATTTCGGCATTGGCGGCCGGAAGCAATGCACAGTTGATGGTGGAGGCCTGCGGCGGGGCTGCCGGTTCCATGGCTCTATCACTTGTTGCTGCAGCACACCAGACCGGCGGCCGCGTGGTGTGTATTGTACAAGGGCTCGACGAGATACAATCTTTGAAAATGGCTCTTGGGGACGAAGCAAATTGCGTCGAATTCGTCATCGGAGATGCCGGAGTGCTCTTAGTGAGTGACTACAAAGAGGCAGATTTTGTGCTGATGGATTGTAATATGAAGGATCATGAAAGGGTGTTGAGAGCAGCACAAGCATGTTCAAAGAGTCATGGGGCTGTCATTATGGGCTACAATGCATTTCACAGGGGATTATGGTGGAGAGGGAGGAGAACAAATCTACTGCCGATCGGCGACGGGTTGCAAATTATTCGGATTCCGGCAAGCGATAAGATTGGTGGTGGTGGTGGTGGTGCAAGGAGGAGTCATTGGGTCGGTAGAGTTGATCAATGCACAGGAGAAGAGCATGTATTCAGAATCCGATCACACCGAAGGAAAGAACCCATGGCTTAATGATTTTCATGAATTTATGCAAGTCCTAACATCTAACAATTAGGTCAAAGAAACATAGTAACACTAATAGAAAGGAGGGTGAATAAAGAAATGGAAAAATGCCATTGACAAGAGGAAATTAAAAAGAAAAAAAATTGTAGATTTGAATTTTGTGATGTCTTAGAACTGAAGTGTCTCCAGTGTAAATTGCTAGTGATGTCAATCCTTGATATTTTTGGTGTTTTTGATGGGGTCTGGATTTCTAAAATGACCTGGAAATTTGTCAATAAATAAAGTGATTTTTTTAATTTGAATCTGATCTATTATAAATTACATTGATTTTAGATGATGAATGATTGATTTTAGAACGGTGTAAAATTGGTGAATTTGAAGCATGACTTAAATCTATTATCTATACATGACTCAAATGCAAATGACTTTGAACATGACTTATGATGCCTATTCGATAGAGCATTTGAAGTAACCCACAATTATTCTTAATTGGTAATTAAGGAGTAGAGGTAAAAAATCAGCTTTTTATCCCTCTTTCCAAGCAAGCAGTATTCATAATACCCAGAGCAACATCGGGTCAAGAGTAACCCTTACGAAATTGAATCTAATCCTATAGTCCAACCCTTCTCAAATTTGATTTTCTTGTGGCCCAAACCAAACACAATGTCCAATATGACGCAACCAACAACTTAAACCAAAACCTAATTTAAAAAACAGAATTTCAATTCAATAAATAGGTTGACATAATTTGTCTATACTTCAACAAGTAAGGAGATAAATAGCTTGGTTGAAACCTTTTGACTCTAAATCTGGTAATGCTAATGAGTTGAATTTTAATAGGTTTTGATATTTTTTCATCTTCGTATTTTATTAATAATTTCTCATAACTAATTTTAGGTGTGTAAACATATATAGAAAATAATATTTATATAAAAAAGGTTTTTACCATCATTTTTAAAGAACCTTATTCTAAAAAGTTTATTGTTTCCTTTTTAAAAAAAAAAATAGATATTTTTACCTTAAAAATTTCATATTCATATAATCCTCTAAACATTTCATCCAATCATTGATTCTTTAAAAAAAAAAAATACTACCTCAAGAGTTTATAAAGTTGCAATCTCATAAGCAGTTTTCGATGGCTGTGGATGAGAGGTAAATTTTGTAGGTTTTCCTTAAACAGAGTTTCCTTTGGAAATGGATTTATCTTATTTTTTTGAGCAGTAAAGATAAAATTTCATTAAAAGAAGGAAAACTACAATTAGAAAAAAAAAAGACAAGCCATATGGGTCTAAGAAGATTAGGCCCAAAGGCGAGAAACATAAAAGAAAGAGCAAAAATACAACAAAGTAATCATCCACCCGAAAGATGAAAGACCCCCAAGAACAACCTTTCAACACCATTTTTAGCAAAGAAATCCGCAACGCCATTTGCCGTCCGACTGATGAGGTTGAAGGAGACCTCCAAACCTAAGGAAAGACCCTTAATTTCCCTTACTAGGATGTTAAGCCTCCAGGGGGGACGCCTCACACCCCTAACCCATTGGATTTATCTTATTATGTTTAGTAATTACAGTGAAAGATAAAGAAAATAACTTACTAAAAAAAAGTAAAGTGATTATCTCTTTCAATGAAAGAGTTTTTAAATTTATGTTTAAAATGGTGAAACTTGAGATTTTCGCGTCTATTCTCTTCATTGCCAAATGAATTGAATCATATATGCAACTCGGATTCGTTGAATGGGTGAGTTGGTGACTACTTGACTTCAATTTTTATGTGTACATTTCACGCCCAGTTTAAGACACAATGGTATGTTGGTTAAGATTTTAAATTTTGACATATCATTAATTTATATTATGATGTATTCTCCTCATTTTATTCTAATATAGATTTATTATTTTAAAAATTATATAATTAAATAAATAAGATAGTAAAGTCATGTCAATAGCACCATTAACTCTATCATAAGACTTCTTATTTATGAATCACGAGTATTTTTTATTTATATGTTGATGTATTTTTACAATTTATATACTCAATGAGACTAGTTTCATCTAATTAATCTTTTTAGAACATGATTTGCTCAATACTACTCGACCTAATTTAGATAAGTAAATTGTGGACTGGCATTTTTCCGACTCATTTCTTTTTCGAGTCGTTGTATAGTCCTCGAAATAAAAAACTCAATCTTTCTGTAGGGTTTTTCTGCTGGTGGTGAAATCAGGTCCGGGCGAAAATGGCCGTTTTCAGAGGCGGAATGTTGCTGCGAAGACTCGTCCTCCCTTCACCTGCTCTTCTCAGCTCCCGCAACTTACTTCCCACATGCTCGCCACTCTCCGCCACCTTCCCTCTTCCCTGTCGTACCATTTGCAGTGGCCGGGTCCTGTGCATGGCGTCAGATTCCGGTGACGGAGGCAAAAAGGTGTCAGCTCGTCTGTCTCAGATGCAGCAGATTCTGCAGGAGGCCGAAGAAAGGGCTGGATCCGCCGGGAACGAGCCTACCCCTAAGATCACACTAGGTACCATTATGCCCCTCTGCATCTTTCATATTTGCGAAATGTCCCTCTGTTTCATCATCTTATTTTTTTTGTAAGAATTAAAAATTGCCGCTTTGGATGAAATGCGGCAAGTAGTTGCTCTCCAATGGTTTAACGTATCAATTAAGGTTGGATTATGGCAAATTCCAATGAATATGTGGTGTGTCAGTTGTGCTGTAACTGTTTCTAGAATCCCCTTTAGAATATGTTAAGCTCGTCACGGAAAACGGTTGATTTTGGGTCAGGTTTGGATGTGGTGAAAATGCCTTTTTTTCACCAGGAGGAAGACTAGAATCACCCGTTTAATAATTGAATCAGCCTGGAGAAAGTTGGGACTCACTTGAGAATGTCTCTGCTGTCTCAGGTAGTTTTAAGATTATCTTCGATAGCAGATAACACTATCGTCCGTGGAAATTTTTAGCTTTGTATAGAAATGCCAAAAGTTTGAGTGGTCTTACTCTACCCGTCCATACAAAGCCTTAAAGAGCCTTTGTTCCTTTCGGACCATCATTTCCCAACTGCTTGAGTGGCCTATGCCTAGCAGGCCAGGAGTAAACTTGTTTCAGGTTCCATTACTAGCCCATTAGAATGATAAAAAATAAAAAAAATAAAGGGCCACTTTCCGTGGGATATGTACAGTGTAAGGTCCCACCGTTTGAGCCCAGCATGTGTGTAGGGAGGCGTGCACATACCTCGAAGGACTAGTTGGGCAAGACACCTTGGTTGTAGGGCATTACATGATTGAAAAGCAATGTCTACTTTGAAGTGTCCAGGAGTCATAGTTCAAGTATATTTCTAATCTAAAATGCCTGCCATATTGACCTCATTATATAGGAATCAACCACCTGCCATGAAAACTGAAAAGGGTTGGAAAAAAAAAAACCATTTTATTGGGAAGAAATTGTGAGCAAATGGACCAATATCATAGGATGCCTGACAATAAGCAACTATTCTACCAATTCTCCATGGTCCAATGCATAATGCATGTTTTGCTATTGGAGTTATCCAATTCTTTGAAGTGCTGAGGTTAGGATTTTTTTCTTCTTTTCTGCTGTTGCCTTCCAAATGAAATCTTTAGAAGCCATCACTGTGAGGGGCTAGAGACACGAAGCACTCTTTAGAAGGAAAGAGAACTAGTGATCATGATCGATCACCACCATGAGTGCCATTTAAGCCATCTATTTAGAGTTGCCTGTCCTGTTTGTTCCATTTCACCTTCTCAAAAATCAGGAAGCAAAACTAATAATTTGCATTTGAATTGGATATCTTTACCAACTAAGTGAAAGTAACACAAGAAATATCTTTACTCTAATACATGCACATAACCAAAAATTTGTTGAATGGCAGGCAAATGCACATGATTGCATGGTTAAAAAGAGTTAGAAATGAAAGCAGTATTTCATGATGTTTTACAATGGGGAAACTGACATTAATCATGGAACCATGAAAACAAATAAATAGAAAAATATTTTCAAATGGAAGAAGATCGAAAGCAAACAAACAACAAGCAATAAAATATTTACACTTGCAGTCACTATGTAACTGTACAGGTGGATGGATGTGGAAATAAATCCATTATATGCTTGTATGTGTCTTGTCCATATGCAAGTTGGTAGAGAAACTTGTGCATCATCAAGTTAAGTTTGAGAGCATGTGGCCATCTTTCTTCTGTGTTTCCTATGCCACCAGCACTCAGATATTTAACCAATTGAATCCATTACTGCTTTTTTAACCAAGAGGAGAATCATATTGTTGCCTTGTTGGTATTATGAACCTTTATAAGAAAGATTTCTTGATTTTAGAATGGTTATGAATGATGTGCATTAGAAATACTGCATCGGTTTGATCATTGATCTTGATACTTATTAATTTTTACCCCAGACCATGTTTCTGTTAGCTTCGCAAGGAGTGGAGGTCCTGGAGGCCAGAATGTCAACAAAGGTCTGTTGATTTCTTTATCTTTCTGATCTGTGGTTGTGTTCCTTTTTTTATTTTGTTACTCATTTTGTTTATGGTGTGCTGGGCTTCTTACCATTTTTATGTCAGGGTGAATTCCCTTCTTGTTTGGACAATTCTACCAATGTATTTGAAAATGGCATAAAGCTGGGGAATGGCTTCTTGGCTGTAGCCAAGTGTAGCCTTATGCTATGGTTTCTTGTGTGAATCCGATATCATACTGTCCAACGCTTTGAAGTCTTACATGTCTATCAGGTTTGGTGGAATGATTATATGATTGTCCTGACATGTTCTGAATTTTGACAAGCTCTGAGCATAATGAGTAATGTGATCCACTTCTTAACACAAACAACAATAAGTGACAAGAACCTGAACCATAGTTGGCTAGTGCTCATGTTCCAACCATAATTGCCGATTTTTTCTTATGTTTGTCAGTTGGCAAACAATTGTTAGGATTTTTTGCCAAAAAGAGGGTGGAGGGAGATGACTTGTTTGTGGAATTGTCCATGGGGTGAATATTTGAAGTACATGTTCTCTTTTGACTTATTTCTTCGTGAGTGGGGGTAAATATGAGAAATATACTATTGTTACGATTTTGAGATTGAGAGAGAGAGAGAGAGAGAGAGAGCAGTATACTCCAAATAAATAACGTTTGTGGATTCAAGCTATGTCAGCCATCTCAAAAAGAAGAAGATGAGGTTTTGTTCTAATGATCATATTGTACTTCTTTGTAAGTTTAATAAATGGCTCTTTCTTGGCTTGTATATGCTGTTTAGTACAGAGTTTATACTTGTTGAGTGTCTACAGAAGACGTTGGGAGTTTTTGAATATTAACGAACTTCTCTTTTCAGTAGATCATTTTTCTTTTCCTTACAAAAAAAACTCCTGCTTTTGGCAGTTCTTCCTCATCAATCGCTTCACTCTTGAATATGGAAAAATGTTTTTTGGTTGCAGTAAACACCAAGGTGGACATGCGGTTCAATGTCAAGAATGCATACTGGTTGAGTGACAGGGTTCAAGAGAGAATTATGCAAATGGTTTGTAACTTGTGCTTCAATGCAAACTCTTGTTTCTTCTACTTCTTCTTCTTCGCCTAACAGGAGGCACCTGGAAACTGGGTCAGGAGGTACTCAATCCCATTACCTGACGCCTGATGGGAGGGGCCTAACTAGTTAGCTAGTCCTGCTGTTGGCAATCTTGTGCATGCTTGTGGGGCCATATATGGACTGGTGTATATGACTCCTTGTCTTTTAACTAATTTTTATAGGGTAAGTATCAGGTCCTGGATCTGATTTGGATAGCTCATGTCCAGTGTGCATCATAAGATGAACTCAGTGCAGCCTGTTTCAAACATAATGTCTAATTTGGATCAGATCAAAATTTAGATACGAGTCTGGTTTCTGTTCAAAATGGGTAAAACTGTAGTAGAAGAAAAGATATAAACTCATGCATGTGCACTTATTTTGAATTTTTAGATTAGATATTTGATTTTTCTAATAGTATCATCTAACTTTGCTGGTTATGTGACAGGAAAAGAATCGCATCAACAAGGATGGGGAGATAGTGATTTCTTCAACAAAGACCAGAACACAGAAGTGATCCTTTACCCACTTCTTTTATGTCATGTTTTTGCCATGCTGTAAAATCACTTGGGTTCATTTTATTGTTCTTCAGGGGCAACATTGAGGATGCTCTAGGGAAATTGCAGGTGAAAGATTCAATGTTTGGTTTTGATCTTTTCCTTCAATCAGAACCTTTTCCCTTTCACATTGGAAATGATTAATCTTCTGAATGTTATTGTTTGGCATCATCACTTACTTGACTAAATAATATGGTATTTGGTGCAGAATATAAGCTGCTAATTAACTAATGCAGATGATCACTTTATTCACTAATAACTTTTAATTATAACAGAATTTATTTTCTAGGAAAATATATGTTGTATCACTTTCTCTCTCACTTCTGAAATAAGTAAAAATAAATAAAAATATAGTACATTTAGAAAATAATAAAGAAATTAAGAAAACAGTATTTATTGTGTTAACATATTTTATCCATGACATCTCTTTTTTTCTTCTTTTTTCTCTCTAGACATCAGAAAAGGATAAAGAACTACTTTTCATTTTCAATGATCTAAACTTGTTCGCAAACATCCTTGTGTTTATGTACTGGATGTAATAGTATGTTAAGTTTCTCTGCTTCCATTCTGCTGTTCTTGTTTCAACTATATTGCCTAGCATGATGTCTTCTTCTTTTATAATTTATTGAACAGGCAATTATTGATGCTGCTTCATATGTCCCACCACCTCCTTCAGAAGAGCAAAAGAAAAAGATTGCCAAGTTGTATGTACTTCGTCCATGTCTTTTTTCCACTTCCTATATATGATGACCTTTGGCTGATTTACCTGCACTAAATCTCAGCCATTGACAAATAATTTCATTTCCTCTTGTAAATTGGAAGATGTCCTTATTGCTTCTCAATTCATTCTTACTTTCGGTTTTGGTGAAGTAACTAATACTGCAATTCTGTCATTGAAGGGCTGCTATTGGTGAACAGAAGCGTCTGCAGAACAAGAAGGCCCTCTCACAAAAAAAGGCCATTAGGAGAAGCAGAGATAGTTGGGACTGATCATAAGGTAATAATTAAGACCCTAAAGTCATTTATGATTTTCAGCTAGTTCTGGAACATAAGCTAGTGGAGTTTTAGGATTATAAATAAACTTTACAGAGTTATTCTTTTCTCTCTCTCACACAATCAGGTGAGGAAAATGTTAAGATTTGTGAAAGACCTTGAACGATTTTCATGACTACAACAAATACGGATACACAATTTGACAATCAGATCATCCTCAATCCAACAAGTACTTACTGTCATTCACAAGCGACGGGGGTGTCCCATCTGACGCCATTCTAATTGTTATTTGTATAAAATATTTTTTTGTGTATTTCAAATTATACAGATGGGAGCATTTTACATTTTAATCTAAAAATGCTTTAATGCCTTCTATTCATGTTTAATAAATAATATAGTGCTATATCTTATATTTTTAATTCAGGATGTGGTCCACTTGTACACATTTATACATTTTTTTTTTATGACCCAAGGTGTCCAGGCGTCTCACCCGTCTAATCCTTCAGGGCATTTGAGCACCTCCTAACACGCACACACCGGGTTCCTCTATGGGGAGTGGCCCTTTGGCGTTGAGTCGTGAATCGAATTCAAGACTCTGCTTCTTGGGATTCACACATTTACATATTGGTCATACTTTTTAGTATAACCTTTTACAGTTTGATTTTGTACCAAACTACTTGTTCATTGCTTGCATTATTGCTGCTTTTGTTGTTGAGGAATGTGTTGCAAATGTTGAAACTTCGTGTACCAAAATAATTAATAAAAACATGGTGCAACATTGGCAGGTAATTCTCATATTTGACTCAGTCTCCATTATAAGTACAAACTGTGATTTAACTTTGGAAATGTTGACCCTTCATCTAGTTTTTTATCAGACAGTTGCTTGGTCTTTGCGTAGGAATAAGTGAATAGCTAGTAGTCTAGAATTGAGACATAATCCTTTTACATCCACAACACAAACCTCATAATTACTGTTCTTTCATCCCCCTGGAAGTTTGCCAGTGATGCATTAATAATTTTTATTCATTCATGTGCCTTTCTTAGATGGGATTTTTGTTATATACATCCAAAAGTATCACATCAATCTCTTTATCCCGTCGAAAGTTTGAAAAAACTGAAAAATGTTGTACGCTATGAGAAAAGCTCTCATGATGTCTTAGAAACCAACCTCAGCTCGGTAGAGTAGAGCAGGGGTCGAAATATCGGCCGATACATATTGTATCGGCCGATATATATCGGTTTTGAAAGACGAACGATATCGGCCGATACGATATTTATCGGCCGTACAAAAAGATTATCAGCCGATATGGCCGATATTCGGTCCAGAATATTGACCACCATATTGGCCGATATGCATAAAAATCGGTATTTAAATTTTCTTTTTTAAATACAAATAAAAATCGATACGGTTTTTTCACTGTTTTTCACGGTTTGTTACGGTTTTATGGTTTTTAACGGTTTTTTTACAGTTTTGAAAATCAGAGGAGAGAGAAATGCAAATATCGGATGAGAGAGAAATGCAAATATCGGAAGAGAGAGAAACTTATCGGCCGATATTTGCATATCGGCCGGGCCGTTTTTTTGACCCCTGGAGTAGAGGGTTGTAGTTGATCAATCCAAGCTAATTAATTTTCTTTTTTTAAAAAAAAAAATGGTGTTTTCCCTAAAAATTACCCATTTACTAAGTAACAAGATTCAAACATAAGAGGATGAGTACTACAGCCTCTCTGTCATGAAAACTTGCCCTCTCTAATACCTATTAAAAGCACAATATAAGACTAACATAATCACTCAAGAAATTAATAATAAGTGAGCCAGTGACCCTTAAAGCTCCCATATCTTGTTTGACCACATTTCCCTCTTTCTTTGTGTGATGTTTCGTTGTGCAGAAAAACAATTACTCAACAAAGCCTGGATTGGACAACAGAGCGGCAATTTTTTGTCCCACTTTTTTAATCAGTCCCATTGGAAATTGAGCAACTCGTGGGATGTTTGTCATCGTCTTATCATCTATCATGGCCTGAGTTCTATATGGTTGGATGGAATATATAAGAAGATGATGGGAAAATTTCTTTATTCAATTATTATAATTTTGTTAAAATGAATCATGAAAATTTGATTGTTCTAAAACTTTTAAGCTGAAAATGACAAGACTAGGATGACCAAATGGAGGAGAGTTAAAATTTTAGCCGCGTATATATTTATCATTTTCTATGCAATCTACCCAAAGATACGTGGCCGGGTGGGAGGCTGCTTCAACCTCTCTAGGGCTTTTACAGAAAACTCTCAAATGAATTATGTAGAAAATAAAAAGGTAAATAATCCTACACAGGATAGCTCAGCTGGTAACATTTTACTTTAAGAAGTGAGATGGTACGAGTTTGAGTTCCCATGGCGTAACCCGATAGCTATCTTGTGAGAGTGTGGACGTCACCTAAAGAAGACGTTTAATAGGACTGTGCTCGAGATTCCCCCCTCCGTCATAAAATAAAAAAGGCAAATAAGTTGGGTTCATTATCTATGGTATTTATTTTCCATCCAGAAGAAAATGGGCAGAAAATGAAATGTGTAGAAATGTAGAATTTTCAACTAACGTGGCCGCGCACTAATCATCCAAATCAACTTCCACTGCTGCAAACATCTTTTCTTACTATTCGCCTGATAAGATTCTTCAGTCACTCGATACATCCTTTCTAAATTCTTCTCCTTTGTTCTCTGCAACTAAATGCTGCACTTCCTTTTCACAAGTCTTGCAGAATTGACGAAGTTATAAGAGATTGATGGGTCATTGAAGGAGAATATATTCCAAACCTTAATGCTATCTGTGTAGAACTTTAATTTTTCTTTTACTCTACAGAATTTGAAGATTATTGTAGTACAAAATCCAAATGAATTCGGATCAAAAGCAGAACTGATTGCGATCATTGAAACCTCCTTTTGATTTTCTTTCTGTTTGGATAATAAAAACTAAGGTGAAAGTGGACTATGTTGGTTCTTGTCTGCCTATGTTTTTCAACCAAATGTCTCTTTTTCCTTAACCCAGTGAAATCCAGGCCCCTCCAAGAA
The DNA here is from genome assembly GCA_013350335.1 of Chimonanthus salicifolius. NCBI lineage: Eukaryota > Viridiplantae > Streptophyta > Magnoliopsida > Laurales > Calycanthaceae > Chimonanthus > Chimonanthus salicifolius. The sequence goes on from CM023539.1 coordinate 62,730,490, forward strand.
TCATTTGTCAGTTATCTGGTGTCTAATCGTGTTTAATCTAATAAATAAAAAAATTGTTGCAACATTAGACACCATAAATGATGACATGTGCATGCGTGTGCAGAGCGGCGAAGACCACCACTTAAGTATGTAGAGAAGGTTCTATTTGAAAGGTCTATACTTAAATATGGGATCACTGAAAGCCACTTTAAATTGGTTAAGCTACAATTTTAAGGTTGCATTTGGATGGGGTTAAATTTTGGAAGGGTTACCCCTAATATGAGAACTCCTCATTTGAAAAGGGTTTTCAAAAGTTAAAAGGGAGATGTAAAAAATTGATTTTTTACCTTTTCCCTTTAGTTACCAAACAAGGTCCGGTTACCCCATTCAAATGCAGCCTAAGAGTTACAATTTTGAGATATTAAAAATCATTTAAATTAAGTCAAAATTTTAAGGGTTTAAAAACATAACTCAATTAATCCAACTCAAATTATAAGTTGAGCATAGACTTTTCCAATTGGCTATAATTGGCCCACTTAAAGGTATTCTAGTTTAGGGTTTAGGGTTTACTCCACCACGTAGGTAACTATCATAAAGAAAAAAATATTTAACAAATCTAATTGTAAACGTCAATCTCAAATTGATGAGATAAAAGATTTAAGTATGCCAAAGAAAGTAAATGACATAGGCAATCTAGCAAAGTACTGAAAGTAAGCAAAGGACAAAGGTATCAAATTTGAGGCCATTAAAGAAGATAAGTGGATACAGGTAGCAAACCTTACAATAATGCCATCAAGCTTTACATCTCCACCATTCTTTTTTTTTAGAATATTAGAGATTTTTTTATAGATAAAATGTGTAACTCTATTTAATATTGAAAGTGAAACTAATCTCATAAATATACAAAACAATTGACAACGCTCATATACGAGATTAGTTTGGAAAGTGTAAACTTAAGACCTCTAATTTAATTCTGAAAGTTCCAATCAATTGAGCTACCGGTGTAGGTTTAAAAATGAAAGACGAAGATGTAAAACTTATTCCAAATAAACACTGAATATCCAATATGAATTGTGAACATGTGAGATTTGATTATACATGTGACCATTCTTTATTGAAGAATAAGATTTTGTTGAAAGTAGATTTTGAACTAAGGTTTTTATGATTTTATTTTTAGCGTGGTTAAAACTTACCTTTGTTTGTGGAAAGTTTTGGGATAAATTTCTCTCGACATAAAAAGAATCATTCTTCTTTATTTTGTATTGACGTGTACAAGTTAAAAGATTTATACATGCTTTAAGGATTAATAAGGTAAGACGCTTAGATACCTTTAGTCTTCAAAAAGTCGTATCCAAATTTGGATTTTTATTCTCTTACATCATATGGTTTTCTTTTAACTCTGATTTAATTTGTTTAGAGAAGTGATTTAGTACCGGAGACAAAGCCATAATATAGTAAGTCTTGCATCTTTATAATTTATTAGTAAATTTATTTTTTTTTAAAATGGTGTAATATAAGATTTGAACTTACTATATTCTCATCTCGTGCACCTGATTATTTAGTTTTTTAAACCATACGTTGCCCTCTAATGATTTCATGAGTTTCATCACTATAAGATAATCCAATATTCGTTGGATTTTAAAATATCAAATATAAAAAATTCAGATGCATCAAATGTGTATAACTAGAATTAAATAGTATGTATTAAATGGGTAGTGATCTTCTCACGGGTATTTTGTGTAACGAGACACGAGATTTAGGGTATTATCCATTTTACTCTTTCACTGCCGTACGAAAGCATTTAAAAAAATTCAGATTCGGTCAGTGATCCGACTTGTTGTTCTGTATAAAAAAAACAGTTTCACTTAGATAAATTTCAGTTAGCCTATCAGTAATCCGATCAATGATCCGGCGAACCAGTCAGTGAGCTGATTTATACTGCAGTGGAAGGGTTAGTGATCCGGCGAGCTGATTTGAAGGGTTCAGCGAGCCAGTTCGAAGGGCCAAATAGGCAATAGAGTAAAATCCGTGTCGGATTATACAAAATGCCCGTGGAGAGGATCGCTAGCTATATTAAATCAATACCTCTAAAAAATTGATTGAGAACATATTGAATTTAAAAAAAAAAAAAGTTCTTAAAATCTGAATTCATGACTTAGTCAGACGACAGCTATGCGGTAAGCATATCTTGCTAATTTTGTCTAAAGAAGAGAGCCGTTAAATGCATGATATTCATCTCTTATTTCTACTTGACCAAATTCAGTCCAAGAAAATAAAATCTAGATCAAATCATAGTTGTCAATTCTCTTTTGGTGGCCGTTTCGATTTTGTGAACATCTCATTGTTTCAGACTTTCAGTCATTTTGAAAAAGGCAACACAATAAAATTTAAATTTAAAAACTATATATATAAATTAAAAATAGGAAAATGAAATGTTAGGAATTGAAAGTAATGATTTAAAATAGAAATAATAAAATGAGTAAATATACTAAAATCATGAAATAAGAAAATTAACAGAAAATATAAAATAGCAATTAGAAATGGAAATGACTAAGAAATAGAAGATCATGTTAAAATCTTTGAATTAGAAAAATTAATTAATATTTTCTGATGAACTACGAAGAATGAGTGAGTAAATTAATAATAAGACATAAAATAAATATATTTGTTAGATTATAATACAATATATTTTTTTGATCAAGACACACAGGAAACACACCTCACACAGGATAGCTCAACCACATACACTTGGTTTAAGAACTTCTTGTTCTAGATTTCAATCGTAGTCACCTGATACCTATGACTTGCGGAGGACTGCATGAAAATAAATCGAAAACACTCATATTTTTAATTTTCAATGTTTGTTTTCAAATATCTATTGTATTAAACTTAGCAGGAACTTAAGAATTCCACAGCAAGTGCTCTTTAGTTTATAGTTGAACCAGAAACCTCAACTCAAAAGAAAATTAAATCGTGCAGCTTTTGTTAAATTTTATTCAAAATTTCAAACATTGGTGAACAACATTTATATGTGTTTTTTTTTTTTTAAAATATAAATTGGACAAATGTACTTAAATAAGAAGAAAAAAATCTAACCCAGGCAAGTAAAAGATTAAAGAAAATAGAAACAAAATAGAAGTAATTTACATGCTCTGTTATTTTTCTGGATTATGAAATATCAACATGGTATATTTACAAACTAGTCTTTAAAAGTTTGAAATTCAATCGAGTGAAGTAACTCAGATGATTTTTTTTTCAACTTAACTCAAAAAAAGAACAAGATGGACTCCGTTAACTCAATTCTAACGAATGAGTTCCACTCGAATTGACTCGGCCGAGTTTTTCTTTACATTACAAACACACACGGTATTCCTCAAAAGTCCAAACTCATCTCCTAAACACGTGCTCCTCCCCCGTGTCGCGATCAACATGTTTGATCCAACGGCTCCTGTTATCCGAGCAAGATCCCAGCCTCGAGCCCACCTGAGCGATCTCCATTCCCTTCCCGACCGGCAGATACACCGATCGTAGGACACGCATCCCGCTCCCCAGCGCTCCACGCCATCTAATTCCGGCACCTCCTCTACCGCGGACGCTCTTGAACACCACAACCGCACCCTTCGTCCCCATCTTCGCCAGACTCACCAACTTCGTTATGTCCTTCCGGTGGCAATCCACAACTATAAAATCCACCCCCGGCAGCTCGCCCATCACCTCCTCCGCCTCCCCCACCACCACCTCTGCTTCCACTCCCGCCCCTCTCGTCGCCCCCACGTACTCCAATCTCGTCCGTTCGTCCGGCACTACGCACACGTGCCTCCCGTGGCTGTGCCTGCTAGCCACGGCCAGCCCCACACTCGTTGCAACCCCCGACCCACGTCCCCACGCCTCGACGATGACCTGCGCCCTATACCCGGCCGCCATCGCCGCCACCAACTCCGCCGCTTCCGACTCCTCCAAACGCCCTTCTTTCACGGCTTTTGCGGTGTCGATATAAGCCTCCGCTGCTGTCTCCGCACACCAGAGCGTCTTCATCTCTCTTTCTTTTGTCTTCTTCTTCTCGATATCTTTCTCAAAATCTAAGGTAAAGGAGGGTTTGTCTTTGTGGTTTGGTTGGGCTTTTATCTGCGAAAGAGAAAATTTGAAAAAGGTTACGACTGACAGAGTTTTCAAGAGAGAGAGGCGTTGACATTGGTTAGATAAAGGCAAGACGTGGATTTGAGCTTGAAAATGAGATTAAGGATTGGGTTGGTATTTGTTAATTGGTATTGTTTAAGAAGTAATTAAGTTAAAGAAGACAGCAATCCCACCTGTTCTACACAGAAGAGAAGACTCTGTCCAACACATCTAAGTCATTAATTAGTCTGATTAAAGAAGTTGGTATCTAAATTTAGAAGAATATAGTTGGCGTTCTTTACATTCATTCACTTGTCTGTTTAAAACTCATAGACTTTGATGATTTGACTCGATGAGAGTCTCGATCAAACTCAACAATATCCGAGTCTCGCTCCAACTCAGTGCAAAATCCCGCTCAACAATAATCTGAGTCATTAATTACAGCATTAAGAACATCGTAGTTGATTGGAGATTTTTACATGTTAATTTTCAATTTAAATTCTCTATTCATGTGAAAACTGAAGGATCAATCAAATTCATTTCAAAGGTTTCTAAGAGGTTTAGAGAGATAAATGTCAGAAGTTATGATTTTTTAAGCTTTATGAATTACAATGATTTTATGTTATGTTTTATTTTTTATTTTTTATTTCCAACAAGAAGGGTTCACCCCAAAAAAATCTAAAATTGATCATTAATTTTTAAATTCAATAATGTATATGTATATCTTTTTAGATCTTATGAAACGGTTGAACTCACTATCGAATAGATCAAATAAAAAATATTTGAATAGAAAAATTTTAAAATTTATTATACGTCTCTCATTAATAGTCGATTTAAATGTTTAAGAGATGAATCTCAAATTTCCAAAATAATGTACCATTAGAATGATAATATGGAATCATTCTTCTTTAGATAATTGAAAAATAACATCCTTGTTGTTAGGTTAACATAGATTCTAAACAAAAGATAAAAGAGACCTATAGATGTATTAAAATATTAAAGTTAACACAATCTTAAATTTGTAAGTTCTAACAACTAAAGTAAGTAGAAAGCATCATAATTAAAAAAGTTCAAATGGATTAAATTTAGGAGATAATATAAGTTATAAAACTAAATACTATTAATAAGTCGTAAAATTGTAGATAATCTAATTTGATCTCTACTCTAAAGGGGTTGGATTGATGCCCACAAACTTATCTTAATAAACGAGAGTTTTAAGTTCGATTTTCATTCTACCATAAAAGATCACTTTTCACAAAATTATCTCAAGAAGTAATCGTATACTTTAACAGACTTGAATACTTTAATCTTAAAAAAAAAAAATATCAAATTAACCTTCGTTGTGTCAAATGGATGATCTCTACATACTATAAAATGACTGATTAAACAATGTCCATGTTCATGGAATGTACTAAATTACTATCGTCCGTTTAAATTAGAAATTGTTTGCTTGCTTAATTTTAACTTCATCTGCTGGAGGAAGGTTCTACTTCAAATTTAAACTATCTTTTGTTTTTCATGCTACCACTTGATTAAAATTAATAAAAAGATTAAAAAATTAAATATGTGGACAATTAGAATAATAATAGTTCAAAAAATAAAAAATGGGGCGAGTACAAAATGTGGTGAGAATAAGTACGGAAGCTACATAGGGACCATATCAACTAACATGATCATGACTTTGAAAAAGAGAAGTGGACCAAGTCAAAGCTGTCAGGATATCGCCACGTGGATAGTGGGCCCCTGCTAAGTAGCACATGGCAAGCCTTGTCGACGAATTTCATGATTGGGATTTGGGATCAATTCTTATATTTTGTTTTTCAAAATTGAAAATTCTCAGTTGACATATTAATTGTTTCTAGTCTAATTTAAGTTTAATTTTAAAAGAAAGTAATGATCTTCTACAAATATTTTAATGGTAATTCTTTTAAAAAAAAATTTATCAATTTTTAAATATATTATTATAGATTTTGTAAAAATAGTAAATTCACTATTTTCTAAATCAAATGAGAGAAGTGTAATAAATTTTATAGATTTATTCAACAATGAGTTCAATAACTTTATAAGATCTAAAAAAATATAAATACTTATTTTTATATTGATATTTCAAAAGCTAGAGTGAACCGGCCACATCACTCAATGGTTTTTTACCCTTACAAAAAAGGATTACGACAACTAAAAACCATCTAAAAAGGTTTATTTTTTTTTTTTTTAAATTCCATCGTTACTATCACCATCTAAATTATTTTTTCCATTAATCTAAAGTTGATCTTTATATTTAAACAAATATTTTCATTTACTTAAAAAAATCGTTTTCTTGGTCCAATCAAATGTTGAACCATGGTTGGATTGGCTGACTGGACCATCTACCTAAATGTTTCAATCAATTCCTGACTAATAATTAATACATTGATCACACCTTGGCTAATTAATTTGTTGGGATGATAGGACACCAATCTTTGTGTGTAAATCACTTTCATTAAATGGTCTCAACTCTCAACTCTAAACCAAGTCTCTATCAATGTGCTGACGGATGAGACTCTTTCAATCCCTTTCGCCAATGAAATATAATTTTTTTTGTATTTTAAGTCAAAGCATTCAGCTAATTCTAAGCTTAAGTGCTTAACATTGCTTAAATCATGGATAATATCATCAAAATTTGTTTTTCAGCCACTTGTGGATGACCTACAGGTCTACTTAAAAGGTCTATATTTAGAAATGAGTTTTATATTAAAAAAAACCCAAATTGAATTTATCAATTAAATCATATTTTAACTATCAAATTAATAAAATTTAAAAACATGATTTAATTGAAAAAATATTTGTATACCTCAAATAAATCCATTAAAAATGGGAAATCTCGACTTTCATATATACCAGTATCCCGCAGTTTTCCACCCGTAAATTCAAAAAAAAAAAAATAGATATTTATTAAAAAGGAGAGAAAATTAAATAATTTATTTTATAATTCAAACATCAAAAGGACCATTCTAACTCCAAGTAGGCCATGTTTCAAATATTTTATGATTGTTAGACCACTATCAAACAATAGCCTAGTTATCAAATGCAAGCAATCTTTTCATGGGTTTCTTTAATGAAGGGGAAAAAAAGTTGTTTCTCATGACAATATGTTGATGGAGAAACTACAATTGAGTGAAAGAGTGGGATGTTTGATGTGTATTTTTATATGATTTTAAATTATTTATATAGATTGTATTGTGATAAGAATCTAATGGTGATTTCAGTGACATAAATCTTATCTTAATTAAATTATTTTAATACGTGACCTTGTCATTAAGTTTGAATAATTGCTCTAGCAAAGTGAGATTTCTTAAAAATCTTGTAGTTCTGATTTTTTTAAGATTGAAGTTGGACATCCACAAGTAGATTATTGCACAAGAGTAATAATTTAATTTTGCAATAACATAAAAATAAAAAGGAGATAAGAAAGTCATAATTTCAATCCATAGATCACAGATTTATGGTAAGAAATAGGTGTCACATTGAAGGATGGTATCACAAGTTTTCTCAGGGAAGGGGCAATGTACAAATTTCAATACTTGAGAAGAGCAAAATGCAAATTCTTTAACTATATTGAAAGGATCTTCACAAAAGTCTATGAAAAGGGGTTTTCTAAAAATCTAGGAGGTCCCTTCCCCTTTTAATTCCTTGTATCTTTTCATTAACTATTTTCGAGAATTATGGTTCTTTGTTTGATGCCTCGTAATGGTTGGATTTATCATAATATGTTAAAATATTTGTTCAATAGATAAATTTTAATCTAGTAAAAATTTTTCAATGATAATCTACTCCCGCCGTCTCATATTAGTTGTTGAAACATTTATATTTTTTAAAAAACTCTCTATATAAGGTTAGCACTCCATGTGATCTCATCCATTTTCAATACACCTTATGCTACTCCAATATAAATGAGACAACTATTTTGGAACAATTTAAAAATCTATACCAGTCAACTAAATTAGAATAAAGGGAGTATTAATTTATATAATTTTTACAACCATGAAATGAAATCCACAATCTCACACAAATGGTTAAAATATCTAGATTTTTCATAAATGCAATTACTTCTTGTAAAAGATATTTCACCATCAATAAAACTTCACTTTCATTAAAAGTATGAGAAGATAACAAGAGTTGAATCAACTAGGATAATTGTTAATTTTGTTATAATTAAAAAATAATTAATTTGCTCTACTAAATGGATAAAATGGCTGCATTTCTTCACTTTAGATGCCCAGCACTTGATGCAACTGTGCAAGTGGTTTCCTCTCGCTTCCTCATATCCACTTCTCAGGCATAACCATAACTACTCATTATCTTTAATATCAAAAATCACATGATGATACCAAACATTTGACTAAAAAAAAACACAGGTGAAAATAATTTATTGAATTTGCAACATGCAATAGTTCTTTTTTTTTTTTTAATTTTCGTGTGGAAAATTGCAGGATATCAACGTAAAACTCTTATAGATAAGTCCACTACTCTTAGAATACATCAAGTTAGATCATAGGGACTTCGAACCCACAACCTCTTACTTTTTAAAACGGAAGGTAACTAATTAAACTATACCCATATAAGTAATAAAATAAATGCAACAATTGCTAATGAAAAATCACTGTATTATTTTAGAGAAAAATGGAAAAAATTATAAAACTTTGTAGTTCTCTCTTATATGATATGTCATCCTTTCATTTATAAATTGTATAATTTGTTTCCAACCCAAAAAATGCCTTGGTTGATGAAATGAGTCAGTAATCTTTCTCAATCAGTTTGATGGTTGACTGAAGGAGTCACATGGTCTTATCAAGTTACACAGGATTCAAGGCATCTCACTCAAATGGGTTAATGGGTTATGGCAATTCAATGCAATTAATGCTACAACTTGTAAAAAAGTGAACTTAGGGTGTTTTTTTTTTTTTCATTTTTTGCAAATGATTCAAGACATCCCATGAAGATAGGTTTTAAAAATGCATGATAATTGAATGCCAGACATCTAATAAATTGTAATTAATTTTTTTTTTCTAGTTTCTGACAAATGGTATTCATGTTGAATGGTCCATAAGATAGTATATAAAAATATAAAATTTTATAAATTAAAAAAATATTCTCTACAATTTTTTTTACTATGATTACTCGTATCAAGTACATGCTTCTAACTTATAATCTTAAAATATCATAAAAGAACGTCCATCTTAACACAGATAAAATTTGTAAAGAGACACGGGATATGTGAAATTCCCATTTTATCTCTAGCGGTACACCGCTCATATGCAGAACATATACAAGCGGCGTGTTATCGGTACACCGATATTTAATGATCCGTACACCAGTATAAGTAAAATAGAAATTTTATTTTATCCCGTGTCTGTTAACATATTTTGTCTGTGTTAGAATAGCTGCCCATCATAAAATTATATTAAGGACCTAAGAAATTCTAATTAAATTTTTGACAATTGTATCATATAAGTACGGTGGGAATAGTAATAATTGCATCCGTGCATCCGTAAGGAACAGTGTGTCGTACATTGGATTCGTTGAGTCTTGTCATTTTTATTTATTTTTAATTGTTTTGGTTGCGTCTAAAATTGCTGCTCAACGGTAGACTTGCCTTTCCAACATTCAACTTGTAGCAAGCAAGTTGAAATAACTAATGCCCATCACTTCTTTTTATTAATAATCTCAATTACTACTTAATTACTAATTACAACTTGCCTTAATTTAAGATTTAGGTGCACATGAAGACGGGATATCACTTTCACTTAACTTGGATTTTTTGTTAATTTTCTAATTACAAGTCAAATCATCCCTATTCCTAATTTTAAATTAGGGTCCAACAAGACAATTTCGGCTCTTGTAAAAATTGTAAATGGGTTCAACCCAACTGGTCATTTTCGATTATGTTTATATTTTTTCATTAAAAATTCAAACTTTCATACATTAAAAACAAACAACTTGGTAGTGTTGGTGGTGGTGAGGTAGAAAGTTGGTTTAGAAAAATTAGACTCCTTTAATCTTGTTATCTTATTTGTGATCAAAGAGTTTTATATCATTTAAAGATAAAAAATTATACAATAGTTAATGTTATTTAGTAGTAGAGTGTTTGAAAAAAAAAAATAGAGATATGCATAGTGTATTTAATGAGTTAATTAACTTAAAAGGATAGAGTTAAAAATAATTTTATCATGCACAGTTTGAAAAGAACACAATGGATGAAAATTGGAGAGAAATTCATTTAAAGTGATTGGAGTATACAATTTAGAAGACAAGAAACAACTATAGTAAAAAGAGTTGGGACTTTTAAATTACAAGTTCGATTAGATGGTTTGATAGATGATCACAAGAATTATATAACTGTTCAAAATGAGATTTTTCAAATCATATAACTTATAACCCAGAGAGAGTTGGCCTGACCGTCACAAATCTCTCCTCATGAAGGGATATCTTGAGTTCGATTCATGTTCAAACCCCTTTGTACCACTTTCTATGGACTTACTCTTCATCGCTTGAACCTTGTATGCGTGTACAGAGGTGTGCGCACCATAGACTAATTGTGTTCTATTTCAACATTGGTTCTGAAGAAGACTAACACAATTAGACCTCTTTCACTAGTTAACAGTACCCTATGATATCCCATTACAATATCCCATTACAAAATTTCAAATGCTTTTTCTGGCCTGAATACATTGAATTTGCTGAGGAAGTCATGAGAAAGAAATGTGAAGAAGATGAAAATTCATGGAAAAAGGAATGAAAGAGAGGAAAATTTCTTGAGAGGTATGATAACATCAGTGAAAGTGGGCAGCAGTTGCAAAGTGGTAGCTCAGTTGACCAACAAAAGAGACAGGAGAGGCTTGGCTTTGTACATCATTTCAAGAAAATGGAGTGACTCCACTTTATATTAGTGCTTCCCAGGGCAATGACACAAGCACATGCTATGCATACACTGTACATAATAAAGAGACAAAAATATTAAAAAAAAAAAAATTGTGTTGCAAGGGACCCTGATAAAATCAAATATTTAACTCAAAGAGAGAGTTGGCTTAATTATCAAGAAGCTCTCCTCAAGAAGGAAAGTTTTGAATTCGATTCACGCTCAATATCTTTCTAGGCTACTCTCCTTAGTTGCTTACCCTACTTTTTACCGGTCGGGTTGGGTCGGGTTAACTTAAAAATCTCTCAACCCAATCCGAATTCAACGCAGGTTTCTGACTTCTCAACACGACCCAACCTGCTGACCCAAATTTCATGATCTGACCCGCATGATTTTCAGATCGGGTCATGCAGTGGGCCAAAACCCGACTTGAGTTTCACCCCTATTTTTCATAATTTTATATTAGATGGTTACAAGTTTAGATTAAACTGAATATTGTGACTTAAATAGTTTTGTATACGGTGGCTGCTCCTAAACTAAACCATGCTTGTATTTTGAAATTGCTACATAGGAAATTTATGTAGTTGGGCCTTTTTAAAAAAATATCGGCTAATATTTCTTAAATTTTGGCCTACTTTGGGTCCCAACTTTTTTATTATTTAATTGTCCAAAATTCCCAATTTGCTACCAAAATGGGAATCTATGCCCTTTTTGGCTAAAATTTAGGCCCAATCAACTTTCGTTAAAAACCAATATTTTCTTGATAAGCCCAAATATTTGAAGAAGTCTTTCCAGAACTTAAATCAGTTTCTTAGTCTTTGAGTCTTTGAGCCCAGTTTGAAGCTTAAGGCCCTTTTCTTAAGCTTTTTCTTTTGCATTTGGGTCGTACCTTAACCAAGTTGCACACTTGTGACCCTTCAGTTTTAAGAAAGCTACCCTTTATAACAAAGGACTGTAGATATATTTTAGATATTTTTTTTTCCACTTGTCATTATATAAGTAGTAAAAAAATATATCAGTATTCTTTATTATAAAAATGCCATTGTCACTTCCATGCTAAAATAAATAAGTACTGAAGCTGATTTCTAAAGACATAAATTGCACATAAATTAGAGGAGAGAGAAGCCCCATTTAGGCATTTGACAACGCAACCCAGGAATCGAAGCTTTCCCACTGGGCCCAAATCCAGCCGAGAATAAATCAGGCTTATAGTTTTTGGGCCCAATTTAAATTTTAAATGTAGATTTTAATAGAAGGAACTCAAGTTGCACATAAAAGTTTATTTGATTTTAAATATATTAAATAGAATAAATAATTAGATGAATTAAACCTATACATTTAACTTATTTCATTTTATTCTCACTATTTTTAAAATAAATATATCCAATTTTTTCACAGACAAAATCTAAATTTACAAATCTGAGTGCCGAAAATCTTTCAAGACACGTGTCACAATATGGGAGTGCTATTTTTCTAACGCTCAAATAGGTAGACAGTTTCATCGTAGCAGAAGCAACGGAGGAAGTGGGAAAGGCGGGAAGCAATGTCGGCATTTGCACATGCAAACCAGTGTCAGCCATGGAACTCGATCGTCCCCACTCTTCTTCTCTTGCCTCACTGCAATTCCCTCAATGCCGTTAATCAAATCCACGCCCGAATTATAACGACGGGACTCATAAAAAATGCCTCTCTCAATTCCAGAATCATCGTCTCCTTCTCTTCTTCTACTCACAAACCTCTCGTCCAATTCGCTCGTCATCTTTTCTTCTCCCAACCCCATAACCAAGACAACCCCCTCCTCTGGAACGCCATTCTCAAATCCTTCTCTCACGGCCCAAACCCAAGAGAAGCCGTCGTCCTCTTCTCCCTCATGCTTGCAAATGGCTTCTTTGCTGGCCGCTTCGCGTTCTCGCTTGTCCTCAAAGCGTGCTCTCGGCTTTCTCTGATTAGAGAGGGATTACAGATTCACTGTCTTCTGTGGAAGAGCGTCTATGGATCCAACGTTCTGTTGTTGAATTGTTTGGTTTGTTTGTATTCGCGATGTGGGTTGGTTGAGTTTGCCCGCTCAGTGTTCGATAGAATGCCTGAACGGGACTCAGTTTCTTGGAATTCGATGATTGATGGGTACATGAAACATGGGATTATTGAGGCCGCACATGAGCTTTTCCATCGAATGGGCGATGAGGAGAAGAATTTGGTGTCTTGGAATTCAATGATCAGCGGGTATTCACAGTTGGCAGAGGGGCTGGACCTAGCGAGGGAGTTGTTCGATCGAATGCCACAAAGGGATTTGGTTTCTTGGAATTCAATGATTGATGGGTATGTCAAGTGGGGGAGGTTGGAAGATGCTTATGCGTTATTCGAGAGAATGCCTGAAAGGGATGTGGTCAGTTGGGCCAATATGATTGATGGGATTGTGAAAAATGGGAGCATTGAGATGGCTTGGTACTGGTTTGATAAAATGCCTGAACATGATGTGATTTCTTGGAATGTTATGATGGCTGGGTGTGTACAGAATGGGCGTTGTATGGAAGCACTAAAAATCTTCCACCAGATGTTAACTGAGGGAAGTCTAGTCCCCGATCAAACTACTCTGACTGTTGCTCTTTCTGCAGTGGCTGAATTGGGTCACATTGATGAAGGGACAGCTATACATGATTATATAAAAAGAAATGAGTGGCCTTTGGATGGAAATCTTGGTGTTGCTCTGATAGACATGTACTCAAAATGTGGGAGCATAGAAAATGCCCTGAAGATTTTTGAAAGTTTGGAACTTAATAGCATTGACCATTGGAATGCTATGATTAATGGGCTTGCCATTCATGGCTTAGGCAAGTTGGCTCTTTACCTCTTCATGGAAATGCAGAGACTTTCCTTGAGGCCTGACGATATCACATTCATTGGAGTTCTGAATGCCTGCAGTCATGCAGGTTTGGTGAAGGAAGGTTTCATGTGTTTTGAGCTCATGCGACGAATATATAGTGTGAAACCCAAGGTCCAACACTATGGCTGCCTTGTTGACATCCTTGGCCGAGCAGGGCACTTGGAAGAAGCAAGGGAACTGATAGGCAATATGCCCATTGAGCCAAATGGTGTGGTCTGGAGGGCTTTGCTTAGTGCTTGTACGAATCATGGAAACTTAAGCATTGGTCAAGAAGCAGCTGAGCATCTAATTGAACTTGATTCCAATAATCCTAGTTCATATGTTCTCTTATCCAATCTCTATGCAAGTGTTGGGATGTGGAATGATGTTGACAAGGTTAGAATGAAAATGAAAGACATGGGTATTAGAAAAATCCCTGGTTGCAGTTCAATTGAACTCAATGGCATTGTTCATGAGTTCGTTCTGGGAGATAAGACTCCATTCTCAAGGAAAAGAAATCTATTCCATGTTGGAAAAGATGTGTGCTTTAAAACACGTCCAGAGTTGCCTACAAATATAAACCTTGAAACCAATATCACTAATTTATAGAGTTTCATCTGGAATGGATTCATGATAATCATTGATTTGGAATCATGAGTGGATGTGAAAATTGATTAAGCAACAAAAGGTTTTCTTTCAGTAACGGCGGTCAATTACTGATAACACTGATTGGAAACATAGGATTCAAAAAGTTGACCTCAGATAGATTGGAAAATTACTAATCATGATGGTGGCTTTCAAGTCCTACATCCCCAGGTAAACAACAGAGCTTGATGCATTTGACGAAGCTCTGTTTTTGTACTGTAATTATCTACTAGTAGAGGACAACTACAAATACTTGGCTCAAGTGTTTATTCTTCCCAAGGTTTGTGTGTGATAGTAGATGAATAATGTGGATCGATTAAAAGCATGGTCAAAGGGAGTGAGATGGAACAGATCATTCACCAAGTGATGCTTTTCCCAGTTATCAAAATAATTGTTTGCAGCCACAAACTGAACTGGGAAATTTGAATACATCACATGTTACAGAAATAATGCATCTTACATTTAGGTAATTCTCTAATGGGGGTTTGGGTATACAGATTGTGTAAGAGATGAAGAAGTTTTTTTTTTTAAAAAAAAGTAAAATTATGCAGTGTCATGAAGAAGAAAGGACACTCTTTAGATAAATATGGAAATGGTGAAGGGAACTGTGATTTTGGTGGTGTGAGAGGGGCAAGAAATTCGGCAATGTGGAAGAGGATATCTGAGGTGGGAGGATAGATTCCAAGTGAACTTAGTTTGGGAGGAGAAATTCATGATGGGAAATGCAAGGTCATTTAGATTCTGGAAAAACAATTGAGATTTCTTTAAAAAAAAAACAATTTGGAAGGTTCTATATGATCTTAAAAGAAAAGATCCTAAAGATGGAGAATTGCACAGATCAGATTGAAGGTAGTTGATCTTGAATAGTAATATTTCTTGAAATTTATTTGTCTTTGAAACTGAAATAGTCCAAGATATGTTGTTGGTAATTTGATTGGGTAGCAGTAGTGGCAGAGGAAGAGAATTGTAGTGTGTGGGGAGAACAACGTCCGCGGCTTCTTGTTGAGCAAATTCATTTATTCCTCCATCATCTGATACCCCATGGATGAGTATGAAAAACCTTGCACCTCCCAAAGTCATGTTATACTGGATGGGCACATCCAATCAAATCCATAGTTCCATAATATTGCAACCTCAAACCCAAGGGAGTTCTCCTTGCCAATTAACTGTATAATGTGTTGCAATGATAAAGAATTGATCATTTGATAGTCTATTGCCTTAACTCCTATTTGTTTAATGGTGTTGTATTCTATCCCTCTCACCTTTGTACTGGATATTCCCTTGTTCATTTCAGTTCAAATAGACAGTTGGTATGTGATGTTGGATATTCCCTTGTTGACCTTTAGATACCATTGATTGTAACCAATCTTCCCTTTTATGCTCGCCTTGATTGGCTTTTTGTATACAATATATACGTGTATCCTCTTTTGATTAAATACAAGTTATACAATACAGAGAATTCATCTCTTTCAATATTTTCTTCCCTCCTCTTCCAATATTTTCTTCCCTTTTCCTATTTTCCTTCTAACATGTGAGGACCCCTTGAGAGAGGTTAGATAAAAACTGTGGAAGATGATCCCCAACTTTATCTTGGGAAGCATGGAAAAACAGAAATAGATGAATATTTGAAGGCAAAGGTTCTTTGTGATTTAAAGTCTCAGGAGATCAAGATAAATTTGTTTGGTTGGCTCCATATTGTGACACTGATAATTGTGTCCCTAAGTCTCTAAATTATGTAGGGTCATTTGCTTGCATTTTGTGGTTCAGTGTGGCCTCTGAGTTGTTTTCAAGTAGTTCACCTGTGCCTTGATAGAACTCGTATGTTTTTGCCTTACTTCCTTCTCTTTTCTTAGCAATTATATTTTGTGACTTGAGGAACAAGAAAAAAATTAATTGCTTCCGCTCATAGGCCAACTATCTATGCCGATCATTTATATGATGTCCAGAATATTTTGCAACTCTTCAGTCTCTACTATATTATGTGCAAGTTTCGTCATGAAATAATGAGTTTGGGACATGCACATTCAGTTTCTTAAGAGCAGACATCAAACTCAAATAGCAGCTTTTCCCCTCATCTGTCTCTTTTAGACCAACGTTATTCTTGAAAATCTTTTGAGTTAACGTTTCAGGCTTCTCTCAGTTACATCCTTAACTTTGCTGGCTTCAATGCAATCAGATTGCAAGGATGCTGCATGAACCTCCTGCATTGTATGCCTTCTATGATGTCATTTGCCATCTCCTGCATCTCTCAATTTGAGGTCAGTGGCAGAGGCAATTTGTCTCCGATCTGTGAGAATGGCTTCATTTTCCCTTGATTGTTGGCTGATGTCAGGTACGTATTTTCTCTTCTATCTTGATCATGATGGAACTCTCAAAACATCATAGCTACCCTTCAAGTAACAATATGAATTACCTGGAAACCCAACTCAGCACAGCATCTGCTAAATTTGGTATACTTAGAAGGTGTTGTGTTGATGTGAGATTGGTGCTAGTTAACATATGAATTTGCCTTGATTAAAACACGTTACTCTGCTTGAATTATCACAGATCAAGTCAACTCATGAGACAATAATCTGGCATCTCATCTTAAGGTCAGTGCTTTCAGTTCATGGATCAGGTGTTCGAGGATCAGGCTTATGAATATAACAAAGATGTTAGAATTGGAGATTGGTCCAAGGTATGTTGCAAATGGTGGTGGTGTTAAGATACAGCAGTATTTGGAAATTGAAACTGGCATTTTTCATTAGCAACTATACCTACTTCATCCCGGGTCAAGAACCAACTATGTTGGAATGCATGGCAAGGTTAGAACCTTAGTTTTAAAACTTGGATAAACTCAAGCAAGTCAATGCGAGTCGCCTCATTTTATAGGATTTCGAGTTAGGCAACCTAAAAGAATTTTATCAAGTTTTTTTGAGTCAAAGTCAAAAAACTTATCCAATCTGACTCGAAAGATTTTGAGTCAAGTCCATGTTTCAAGTTTTGGAACTGTGGTTAGAACCCTTGAGAGAAATAAAGAGCCATTTTCAGAAAATAGCAACTCGACACAGTCGAAAGATACCGATGTGGATGGAACCTCTCTCTCTCTTTTGTTAGCACCTTTGAGATGTTAACTATGATGAAGACGATGACAAGTGATAGTGGGGACCTTTGATTTAGGGGTGTGAGAATATAGGAGAAACAAATATATTGACCTTCCGTAATTTCTCACTGGTGTTGATGGACGCTACAAATTGCAGTTACAAACAAATAGTACCACTCGAGATACCGATAAAGAGCCATTTTCAGAAAATAGCAGCTCGACACAGTCGAAAGATACCGATGTCGATGGACGCTACAAATTGCAGTTACAAACAAATAGTTACCACTCAAGATACTGATAAAGAGCCCTTTTCAGAAAATAGTCATTTGTCACCCATTTTATTACTCTTTAGAATTAAGGTGTGAGAAATTTAGACATAGTTCTACTAAATTTTTTTTGGATGAACCCACTATCTTTAAGGTATACCAAGGTTAGGTCATAGGTGCTCGAACCCACAACCTCCCACTTCCTAAGGTGGGAGCCAACCAGATAATCTACACCCATATGATTGAAAAGTTTACATCCATTTTTGGAAATTTATAAAAATATGACATTTCTCATTCACACTAATTATAAATATTAATAACAAAATCACTTTAAAATCATAGATAATAAATTTCAAATCTTTGTAAATTATTGAAAGTCAATTGCCCCAACACTTTCAAACTGCAGATCATTGAGAGTTTTTTAAGATTTAAAGTTTAAAAGTAATCAAACTACTTTTTAGTAAAAAAAACATAATTAAACTACACTTAATTGTTAGAAGAGGTAGAGTTTTAAAATACTGTCATTTATAATTTGGAAAATGATATACATCAGTTTTCTTTATAATAAAAGACATTAATGTGCTTTTTATCTTAAGATACATAATTCAATAAAAGAATAATTTTCATGTATCCTTTCCTACAACGTGAATCAAAGTATTGACTAGACTTTAGGTTCAGAAGAGTTTGCTAGCTTTTAAATAATAGTAAATAAATAGACAAAAAAGAAAACCAATATTGCTTGTCAAAAATAAATTTAAAACTCTTTTATCGAAATTTGTTTTAAACCAAATCAGACTAAATCCAATTCTTTTAGAAAATACGTGACTCAAATTTATTTATTTTTTTTCCAACTGAGTGAAGAGAATTTAGTGGTGGATTCAGAAATTACCACCCAGACAGGTGGTCGGCCCCTTTCCTTTAATTTTTTTGTTTTTACTTAGTCTCGAGAGTCGAGAGTCGAGAGTCGAGAGTCGAGAGTCGTATATCGGCCCAATGCGTTGGCTACCTCGTGACTGAGTTCTGTCATTGGCAGATTTAAATGCAAAGTGACAGAACTGACAACCTCTTCCTCTCTGCAGGCAAATTAAGTTGTCCTTCTCATTTCAGAGTTTTCAGCCTCGCCCTTCCCTGCCCATTCCCTGCTCTGCTACAGCGCAAGCACGTTTACTAACTGTGATGAAGATTTAAATTTTGAAATCTTAATTTTAAGATTGGGAGATGGGCCTTGTGTAACACAGGTTGAAACTTTAAACTTGAAACTTGAAACTGAAAGAAAGGCTCGTGTTGTCTGTAAAATTATTTTAACTTCTGATTTTTAAAATTAAAAATAAATTATTTTATCTGTTTCAGTAATAATATAAAAACTAATTTAAAATAATAATTTTAACGAGTTAAATTCTATAAACACCTTGCAGTCCTGCCCTATAAACCAACCCACATCCTCGCATAAGAAAATTCCATGCCCTCTCACTGACGACGACTGGGAATGGCTATGTTCATTTCAGCATTTCCTAAAACCAAAACAACACAAAACAGAGTCACATGCCTACAGTTATATTGTCACAAGACAAAAATGTGCCACCCTTTTTAATAGAAATACGGTGAAAAAACAGAGAATGTATGTGTATGGGAGAATGGAATTCTCAGATCAAAGAGAGGAGATATACCTGGCACCTTCTTCCAACTCAGAAATTCCATTGCCATGGTCGACTCATTCCGCCCCAACGAGTGCCTCACTCACACTATCCTGGACCGGGGTCGCCAGGCTTATCAATTCCTGTTTGACCCGGTTCAACTGGGAGGACCAGTCCAGGTTTTAAACGCTGGTCTCAACATTTAACATAGCCAGCTTAAGATTAAAAACATACAGAGCTACAACTAAGTGAACCAACCTTTACCAAAAATTAGTGGAGCACTAACCAATGGAATTAGCAATGTTTCTTGTTAATCAATGAGAAGTGCAAATTGCTATCAAGTCGATCCCAGTTACAGCAAAATTACATGACATTCATTACCAAATTGAATACAGACCATCCGAATCAGTAGTTAGTAATGGCACCAAAAAAGAAGGAACTAAATACAAGGATACAATTCCAAAGCATGGAAATTATCCATAGAAGGCCTTTGCAGATGCTAAACTTTGCTCAGTTCTTCAATCACAGCATCCATTGTTGGCCTCTGCTCTGGATCTTCATTAGTACAAATTATTGCGATCTTTGTTAGGTTTGCCAGCCTCCAATTCTGAAAACTTCCCGTGAAGTTTCTCATCCACAAACTGTTCGACTTGGCCAGATTCAGCTCCAATTCGCATCGGATGTGAAATCTTCCTCTTTCCCCTCAGAATCTGAAAGATAATCACACCAAAGGCATATACATCACTTTTCGCTGTGAACCTACCGACAGTAGTATATTCTGGGGCCAGGTATCCCATGGCAGCACTGGCCTTGACTGTTGAGAAGACAGCATCATCGGCCAAGAGTTTGTGGAGTCCGGAATCAGAGATCAGGGGTTTAAAATGTTGATCAATGAGGACCTTGTCCGCTGATATGTTTTGATAAACCATGGCAGGTTTATTCGGTTTGTTGCCATGCAAATATCCAATGCCTGGATGACATGGAAAACAAGAAACACAATCAAACATGTTAGGTAACTAACAGGAGTGTAGAGACCAATCCAAAAGGGTCCAAGTCTATCATTTCATTCCCATCAACATATAAAAGTCAGGGAAATGCAGCTGGACTATCATAAGTTGGAAAGATGAAAGAGGAACCAGATGTTCAATTCACTAAATATCCATCTGCCTAGAATAGAAGAAATTATTAAGAATTATTTGTTTTCCTATGGTCTCAATGTCCAACAATTAAGTAGAGACCAAAATGGCTATCAAATCTAGATGTTTGACCAATTACAATTAAACCTTACATAAATGACAATCAAAGAAACTTCATTAAAAACATAAATTTTTAAAAAGCAAAGCTTTTGAAAGTAAAGATTAGAATGACGGCAAGCTGACCTTTGGCAATGCCATTGATGATAGAGACTCGAGTAGACCAGTCAAGAACCCGGTGGCTGTTGTCCTCTACATCAAGGTACTGCATGAGGCTTCCATTTGCCACAAAATTGTAGATGAGAAAGCACTCACCCCGCCCACTTGAACAGCAGAAACCCCTCAATTTCACCAAATTCTCATGCTGCAGTGAAGCCAGCAACTTCAACCCCTTCAAGAACTCCATCTCCTCGGTCTTACAGCTTGTCCTGTTGATACTCTTAACAGCAACAACAGATCCATCTCTCAATATTCCCCTGTATAATGCTGCAAAATTGTTCTTCCCCATCAAATTAACCTCAGAGAAATATTGTGTTGCATACTCCACCTCCTCCAAGTTGAATATAAACCCCTGCAAAAGCTCCTGCGAGAACCCAACACCATTCACACTATCTGCTAGTGGATCCCATCCATTTGCATACTCAAGACTGATAAGTGGGGAGGCACTTCTCCTGCTGATATCTTTGGTCTGATCTATGCTAAGCCGACCGTCAGATAGATCCACAGTGCTTCCAATCTTCTGTTTCCTACGACGGTACCATGTAAAAGTAAATAGCCCGGCAACTGCTCCAACAGCCACAGTGGCTACAACCCCAATTAGAACAGCAATTGCCGGAGTCCTCTTTGAGGGTTTCGGGCAACTGCCATTGTTGCAATGGGTCCGAATCACCGCAGATTGGGGAATGTTTACCTGAATGAGAAGAATTCACGTCAGGTCCAAAGGGTTCGAGTTTGTTTGGATTTATCTTATTAGAAGAATCACATGCTCTTAACAACGAAAATCCATATCCGCATAAATTGGAGTTGTTTCCATACCGAAATCCTCCATTCAGTCGCTTCAAAGCTACAACATCCAAAAACCAATAAAAAGGCTTCCCATTATCCCCAAGGAAATCAAAATAAAAACAGAAATCCAATTCAGTTCATCTAGAAAGCCAAGAAATGCAAGTAAAAAAGCCATGCCCAAAAGAAAAAAAAATCCGGCTTTTACCATTGCACTGAAGGGATATAGAAAATTAAAACAGAAATTCAGAGCTACCCATCCAAAAAAATTAACATCTAATCACAGCTGAAAATTCAAAATGGGTTCTGAAAATTCATCTCAAGAGTCAAAGAATATCAAGTGACAGAGCGTTACCATAAGGAACATTGCCAGAAAGGCTGTTGTTTCTGAGATCCAAAACCTCCATCTGAGGGACTTCGGCTAGCTTTGTAGGAATTGACCCGAAGAGCTGATTAAAGCTCAAATCCAACCTCGTCAACATTCCCAAATCTCCCAAACTCGCAGGAATTGCACCCGTCAATTGATTCGACTGCAAAGCTAGAACATTCAGCTTCTTCAGAGAACCCAACTGGGTCGGGATGCCACCGGTCAGCCGATTGCAACACAGCTGCAAAACTACCCGAAAAAACAAAAAAGAGAGAAAAGCAATCAGAGAAATCAAAAGCCCTGAAAAGATAATACAAAAAGACCCGAACTTGAAGGAGATGGTAGAAAATTTTCTGGGTCTATACTCTTGCAACAGAAACCCAGAAAAGATGAAGCAAAAAAGACGCGAACTTGCACGGACCAGTAGAAATTTTTTTCTGGGTTTTTTTCGTCTTGAAACATTGAAAATCAAAATCCTGAAAAGATGGGCTAAAAAGACCCGGACTTGCAAGGATTAGAAGAAATATTTTCTGGGTCTTTTCTCTTAAGACGGAGAAATAAAAAAAAAAACCAGAAAAAATATGGCAAAAAGACTCAAACATGGAATAAAAAGAACAAAAAATCTGGATTTTTTCTCTTTCTCCTTACCTTGGAGACTACGCATGCTACCGATTTCAGCAGGAATTTTCCCGGTGAGGTCATTGACATTGAGGTAGAGGTCGAAAAGCTCGGTCAGGTTGGATATTTCTTTGGGTATTTCTCCTTTGAGTTTGTTGTAATGTAGGTAAAGGCCCGAGAGGAATTTGAGGCCGGAAATGGAAGGAGGAACCGAACCTGAAAGGCCCTTCCCTTGGAGGGAGATGTTGGCAACTTTGCCATGCTCGTTGCAGGCGACTCCTTCGAAGGATCCATCGCACGCGTCTCCGTCCTCCGTCCAAGAGGAAAGAAACCGGTTCTCAGGGTCTAAGGAAGCTTTCATTTCCATGAGGAGTTTCAGTTCGGCATTTCCAGCAACAGTTGGTAGGATTGCAGATGCTTTGAAAAGGAAGAAGAGGAGGAGAAGAGGAGCGAAACCCATGTCTCTGAGAACAAGAAAAGGCTCTCAAGCTCAGCCTTTCCAGTATTTCTTTCTTCTTTCTCTCTATCGGAGCCGTTGGGACCGGAGGAGAGAGACTTCGTGCTCCGAGACAAAAGGAAGTGGGAAAGAGAGGGGAAAATTGAAAAAAAAAGTATCAAAAGGGTGTATACTTTTGAGTGCTCCCGAGATGCATTATGATTTTCGACATGTCATTTTACGAATGAGTTAAGCCAGCGTTGCCACGTGGTACTATTGTAACCACTAGTTGTTACAATAGCAGTACAGTGACGCTACTCTAACCTGATATAACTAGGGCACTATGCTCGTGATACAAATTTAATTTTAATAATATTTAATATTTTTTCTGGTATATTAATGTTAACGAGATAAATTACAATATTCTAATGTATTATTACAAATCTAAATTTCATTTAAATATTTTTATTTATTCAATTTAAGTAAATAAAAGTCAATTAACGGAATCCTTCATTTCAATTATCCATATTACTTATTTTAAATTAAGTAGTTATGTTTACTCTATGAAACTAATTTCTTTTAATTTTTTATTTATAAAATCGTTAATTTCTATTTCATTATAAATATTATTTAATTTAAATTGAAATTGAATTATGAAAACCTTACAACTTTATTATATTAGCAGAAGGTGATAGATGAAAAGAGGATTAAGTGGTGTGAAACGGTTTTTAGGAGATCACATGGTATTTTTTTAAGTTTATATTTTTATTTATTATTATTCTACAATTAAAATTAGAGATGCCCATCGTAACATGGGGCAAAATTTGTTAGAAGACACAGAATGGAGTAAAATTATTGTGTACCATTTATCAAGTATCGGCATATTGATATGCAAAACGTCATATTATTAGTACACCGGTATATATAAAATGAGAATTTCACTTCATCCCATGTCTCCTAACAAATTTTATTTTTGTTCAGATGGCTGGCCTTAAATTTGAGCGTGGGTTGTATCTATCATCTATCATTCATTGTGATGAAATAAATCTTTTAAATTGAAACTAATGATGGATAGAACCTGCAGTATTTGATCATTTCATATAATTTATATTAAATTGACCATAATTTGAAATTCACACCAAGGATGGGTTTCACTTTATAACCAAAAAATTAGATGGACAGATAAACTATCGTCAGTTAGACCCATTGGATCATCTTAATCCTTGTTTTTTAAGATTAAGAATAAATTATTTATTATTATATTAATAAATCCAATGATGAAATTGCATAAAATGAATATTTCAAAAGGTTTGATATAAGCATAACAGAGAAAATAATAATTTCATTTCATTATAAAATTGGGCTTCACATAAGATCATAATTCTTTTGAGCGAAAAAAAATAAAACTCAAATGTTTAGCATTTTGTATTTATATTTACGATTATAAACTTTATATATTTTATATGGAACAATGTTTTTAAGTGGAGTACAGAATCTTCTACCAATTTAATAGTCGATTATAAAAATTTATTCTATTGATCTTGTCATCGTACTTTATTTTTGGTGTTGAGGTAGATAATTAAATGACCCAATCTGAATGTCGGTCACATAAATTAATGGTGGATTTTAAATAGAGGGAATTTCCAAGTCGTCTTCATTATTATGTAATGAATTCAATCCCATAATTGAAGTTATTATGTTACTGCATAGACCATTCACGTAAGCATGTGCTACGGCTCGAATTTTCTTCTATAGTAGAGTTTTAATAAAGAGGAATTTCATCGAACCATTTTAGTAAAATTGAAGGAGACATTTTTCTACTGCATATTGGGTCTAATGTATTTAGATGAAATATTTTAAGCATTATATTTATCAAAATCTCATTTGATACTGTACATATCGGTTAGAGACTAAAAAAATTCAGTCAAATATTGATCGATTTTTTTTTTAAAAAATAATCTTTTTATTTTTAATTTCGGTCAAGATAAATATCGGCACATTTAAAATAATCTCTTTTTTTCAATTGTTATCCAGTAAAATTCATTTTTATCAGATCGATCAAGTCTTTAATGATTAAAAAAATTAACTTGATAAAATTCTATTTTTTTTTTAAATATGACTTGATCAGTTCGCTTAAATATTTTTTAATAAATAATAAATTAAAATAAAAACTATTATCATACTATTTAATAGATGTCAGGTGAGTGAACATCGTAGTTATAAAAATAGTTCCATCAGGTAAAAGGCTTTCCTATTTCCTAAACTAGACCGCACGGCCATCAAAATGCTCTCTGCTTTGTCCCATGCTTTGCTGGTTTTTCAAATTTTGAACGCTCCACTCAGATGGGGACGTATCCATGCAGGGGCGACAGCATGTGGGGCCATCTATTCATAATTATTTTATTATTTTTACTTAAGTAGATTCAGTGGGCCATCTAATCACTTAATAAAAGATAAATATCTAAATATAAATATTATTAAAATTTAAATTTAAAATTTGAAAGTTCTACGGACCAAGAGTATCAATGGAATTAAGTGAAAATTTTAATTTCTTCTATCTGAGCTTAACTTGAAATATAAGTTTTTTTTATATATGTCGACTGAAACTCTTTGATCTATACAGCAACCAATCAATCCCAATTGAAAGTTTGAATCTAGTGGCGAGATGAACTTAAACTAGAGTTAAATCAAAGTAAAATACAATTTAAAGATGTGAAAATTAATAATATAATGTGTACAAGAGATTGTTAAAATAGATTTAAATCCATTTCACATGGCTGTGTAAAGCTCAACCATTACATTGTCAGCCTATCTAAAGTTGCCTCTTTTAATCCGACCCACGTTAAAATCTAAGGAGAGTTCTGAATTTAATTTTCACTTAACTTCAAAAGACTACTCTCCGTAGATTTCTCCGATGCACATAGATTTATCTCAAAACTTCTATATGCTTTACGAATTAGTCGAGTTTATTTCTCCCCTCCCATGTCAAGACTAGAGATTAGAGAACACTTTAAATTGTGCTGACTTTCTACTGAAAAATGGCAATTATAATGTATTTGTTTAGGTGTGGAAGAAGTCAGCAGACGGCAGGCTCGCCATTCTTCAAAGTTGAAAGTCGAAACTTGACAAAATGAATAGCAGAAGCAGATTTCAACAATTTAGAGAGAAAATACGGTGTTCAGTGTTCTTCCCCCACATGGGTAACAGGACTTTTGAATTAGGATAGTAAACATGTTGATATATTCTATATGAAAATATGTCACCAACAAGTTCATCTCTATGCCCCATTTCAAACCTAAGCACCTTTTGATCAAGGAGGAATGGCATGATTTTGATCATTCTAATCTGTGGAGCCATGAACATGTGTGTCCCACTATTAGATGATGGACCACTTGATGAGTGGTGCTCTAAGAAGTCAGTTTTAAAAAAAAATCTCTCATACATCGTAGTGCATTTCAATCCAACGTGAATATTTCTCATCAAGGGTTGATTTTAGAGATACCAATAGTCACATGGAGATGCTGAGATCTAAAAAGGGTCTTTTATTTAAAATAAATTTTATCTATCAAATTAACTCAATTTACTACTCCCTCTGTCCCAAATTAGTTGTCCTATATAAATTTTAGAATTGTCTGAAAATAGTTGTCTCATTTGTATTTGAGTAATATAAAATGTATTGAAAATTGATGAGATCACATGAGTGCTAATTTTAAATAGAAAGTTCCTTAAAAAATACAAATATTTCAAATGAGACAACTAAAATGAGGCGGAGAGAATATAACTTACCTTATCGTCAACCTCATTTATTTGTTTCTTCAACCTCAACATATTCTATCAAACTTCATTTTCTCAAGTACAATTGTAATCAAATATAAATTTCTACCATTCCCAAAAAAGGGTACAATAATAGAACAATTGAATTCAGTTCTACACAACAATGAAAGATCTTCCTCTTCGAATTATTTTTATTGTCTTGCCATGGTTTGACTTGAATACGCTCAAGAACATGAATAGCAGAAATTCACTAGAAGAATGCATCCTTTACTATTTCAAAACAGGAGAGAGTGGGTGGATAGGAAATTACCAACAAGGTTCTTCTCAGTGAAGTTAATATATCAAATAATTAAGAGTGATAAACAAGAAAAGATTTGAATTATATTTAGATGAAGAACATTTTTTCCCAAAAAAAAAAAGGGGAAATTTTGCTTGCCATGCATACAGTAAAGATTTTTAGTAGAAAAGTGCAACAAAACAAAATAGGAGTGTAGGATAAATAGACTTCTTCACGTTCACTCTATTTTCAAGTATCAAACAAGTGATTTTGAGTACAAAATGGACTTCTTCCCTAAACTTTTACCCAATTCAAACACCAATCTATTTAAATTGTTGAGAAAGACTGGATTTTTCTTCTTTTTTCAATGTGTTTGGTTCATAAGTAGGACCACTACGCTGTCTGTATGCATTAAGTGGTGCCAGAAGTTTGGTAGATGGGTGGGCTTTTGAAATAAAGAAATGGCATTGTCATTGCAAACTGATGTGCTTGTGTACCCAACTTTTCATGGGCTGATTGATTGAAAGAAAAGGGGGGATGAGTGGGGTCTTCTTCTTTGAGAGAGGAAAGTTGGATGAGAATCTCTATCGATTAGTGCTTGAAAATTCAAACATTTGAGCATATACTATTGCAAGGTCACCATCACCTACTACACCAGCAACTCTGGTTACTGTGATTTTGTGAAAAGCAGAGACATTCAGGAACTTTGTATTTGTCTTGCTTTGGTGGCTGGTAAGCAATGAGCCTACTGCCGACCATATAAAAATCACACTAGCTGGCTGTTATTTTCAGTTTTTCACATTCAATATTTAATATTTAAATATATAATTTTTTTTTAGAATAAAGGTTGATTTATTCACACAAGAGATAAGCAAAATGAAAAGAAAAAACCTCAGTCCATACAAGATACAGTAAAGAAGGCCAAAGACCAGATCAAACCAAACAACAAACAAACTCAAAACAAAAGACCCAGACAGAACAACCCAGGCACAGGAAAATCCGACACCTAGAACAAAGAAAAGGATAGAGTGATGGACTAACTGCCTGAAATTCATAGATGTAGTCACACACTCGATTAAATATTAAAGTATAATACTAAATGTTAAATATTTAATGACAACATCAGATTAATTTTCAAAATATGTGACACACACTAAGTAACTTTATAGGAGTGACTCTTTAAATTAGAGTAAAAATCGAACTCAAAACTCTTAATTCTTAAAAGTTCTTACCTATAAAACCACCTTCATGTATAAATACAAAATTAACCTACTCTCTTACTTTTTACACATGAAAACATAAATTTATTTTCTATTTTCACTAAAGAAATTTCTTACCAACAGATGGTCCAAACTCAAACATCAAGACAAACATGCTTGCAATCTTAATCCGTTTGTTTTCCATTTAAGTTGCTTTGTATCTTCATTATGATTGTCCTCCTCTTATTTATTCATGTGTTACTAAGTAAGTATACAGACAGCAAATCTTATCTATTCCTGTCACAAAGCACAGTTACATGTGAGACAATAAAAGCTTTTTTAATTACAATCTAGCACTTGGGACTGTATTAACCCTTAAAAAGATAGTAGAGAATCTCTCTGAGTTAGTGATGTTATTAATGGAAGCAATACTTTAATAATTTATGTGTATGGGTCTTTGTGTTTTATCAAATAAAGCAACTTTTTATTTTTTATAACGTGGCCACCCCAGTGAAGTGACAGTGAGGCCTTTCAAGTTACATCCTTTTGGCATCCCTTTTGGCAAGTGAGATGACAACACACTCTACTTGGAAGTTACTTTAACATATGCCTTGCAGCGATGTAAGTGCTTGGTAGAATCTGATTCCCATCGGTGGCAAACTGGCAATCAATGGGTTTGTACTTTGGAGGAGTTGAGCTGGATTGACTTCAGTGCTAGCAAAATAAATTTGACTTGATTTTATTAAATTGATCTTCAATTAAATTGTTTTTTTATTCAATTCAATTTAATTTAAAATTTTATAGGAAGTAGATAACTTTGAAAAATAAAAATAATTTTAATAGAAAATGGGGATTGGAGTTATGTCAAAAAGATCCCCAATTAGTGCATGTTTGCAGTATTACTCTGCACATTAGAACATAAGATCTCTTCTTTAAATATGTTGTTATAGAAAATCACTTTGATTAAATCAAGTGGACTACGTTTTTTTAACTCCTCTAGAATTTGATCAGGGGTGTGGGTCGGGTTTTGGCCCGAACCCGCATGACCCAACCCAAAAATCATGTGGGTCGAGTTATAAAAGTCGGGTCGGGTTGAGAAGTCAGAAACTCGCATCGTATTCGTGTCGAGTTGGATTTAGAGATTTTTAAGTTAACCTAACACGATCCAATCAAACTCGACCCGGCCTGATAAAAAGTATGCTAAAGTAGATTCAAAATGCAGGGTCGAGTCGGATTATAATTCAGGTCAAGTAGGGTCAAAAGTTCGAGTTAGGTCAAAAGCTCGAGTCAAATTGGGTTCCATATATTAGTAACTCGGGCAGACTTATGTTTTAGAAACCCGGCCTATCCGAATTTTAGCTCTAAATTTGATGTGATGTGTTAAAATTATTTTAATATTTAAATTTTAGTTCAAAAGTATGACTTAATTGATCTGATTAAAGTGATCTTTGATAAGTCTCATATTCAAATAAAGATATTTTCAATGTACCCATCAAGTCATCAAATCTTGTGGGCTCCATAATTTTGAATTTTGAACATCTGTTGGAATTATTTAACTGAAAAAGATAATATTCATATATGTATTTTTAACTAAAGTTATGTTTTAGATTCCTCCAACCAACTCAACTCAGAATTTTTGAGTTGAGCCAAGCCAAATCAAATCAAGTTTTTCAACAAATATATAACACTTTTTCAAGACTTAAAAAAAAAAAAAGTCAATTAAATGACTCATTTTTATATTTAATGAAAAAATCGATCTAAATATTGTACTCATGAATGAAAACAAGAAATTCTTCTGGAATCATACAGCCAGAAAATAAATGTCACCCAGTGTGACACAGCCACCCTGAAGCTGTCTTCGAATGACACTTGAATCTCTCATAGATTGGAGAGAATTTTGAGGAAACTCACAAAGCAAAGAGGACAAGAGAGAAACGATAATATAAGGGAACAGAGATGAGTACTCATAAAAAAGTCTGAAAATGAATGCAGAAGAAGGCTGGGAAGGGCAGTGCTTTTGGAATATGCTTTGCCATTAGACTTAGACTAGAGTGGAATCTGTCATCGATGTGTGGGAAAGCTGGTGAGAATATCATATGTCCAACAGTAGGGGTGAAATTTGGGTCGTAATCAACATGATTCGATAAGAGAAATTAGTGAATTTGGGTTATATAGTTGTATATTGTGAGTGGAGAAATTTAGATTGAATGGGTTAAAAATTTAAAATTAATTTGAGTTGACCCAACGTAATTTAATTTGGCCTGTGTGCACGAAGTTATAAAATATCATTCAAGTTAACTCGGATCAGCAATTTAGGTTAGATTGAGTCACTCAGATTAAATAAATTTTAATAGAAGTTAAGTTAGATTTATTAAAATTCATTTCAACTCAACCCGAGATTGAAAAAACCAATAGTAAGACAAGAGAGGGAGAAAGAATGTGTGTGGAAAAGGCAATGACACGAAACAGACGACGAATTTGGAGTTCTAAGTTCTAACCTTGGTTTTGATGAATAAAGAGTGGACGAAGAATATGTTAGGAAAAGGCGACGACAAGAAAGAGACGACGGATTTGGAACTCTAAGATTGTCTTTGATGCATAAAAGCTGCTCGTGATGCTGTAAACAAATGATTCTCCATTGATGTGCAGAGGGTCAATGTCATGAAATCCAATGACCCAAAACAGAAGATGTGGACGGGACAAATTATCATCAGCCACTCATTCTTTCTCTCTTTTCTTTTTTCAATTTTTTTTCTATCTACTGTTTGTCATCAACAATGGTGGTAAATTATTTTTGTGAAAGATTTGAAATATGTTGGAATTGATATGATGCAGGGGAAATGAGTTTAAAACTTTATCCATATGGAACTTGGGTCAATATTTTTTTTACTCATATTCTTTTAAAAAACTATCAATATATATCCAAACTTTTGGACACATCAATTAGATTTATTCTTCAAAAAAAAAAAAATTCAAAATTTCTTGGTATTTATGTATTACCACTTGGAACTCAATAAATTTCAATCACGCTCAATACCCTTTTGAGACACTTTTCATAGTTGTTTATGTGATGTATGTAGAATTGAGAAATTTATACATGTCTCAAAAACTAGTCAATTAAAATGTCTCTTGTCTAAATACAGATGAGACCACTAAACACTTTGATCATAAAAAAATAATTGATTCAATGTTTCAATTTTTTAGTGCAATTTGAAACTCAAAGATGATCCCTCAATGATGGTGAATTTGATGATTTCCTAACAACTATATATAAGCAATTTTGCCCAAAGGCAATAATTTTTTAGTGGGGCCCATCTGGGCTCCACACACTCAATGCTCTTTTTACAGTTTACTATGCCTTAGAATTGAATCCATACTCAATTTAATCTTATACTACGTGTGTTTCAATTTAGTTGTTTCATATGTATTTTAGAATTTTCTTAAAATAGTTGTCTCATTTATATTTGAATAGCATAAAATGTGTTAAAATTGATGAGAATCACCTTTCAGCTGCATCGTGGTTTAAAGTAAAATTAAAGTTATTTAAAAAGATACAAATATTTAAAATAAACAACTAAAATAAGATGGAGAGTATTAAATTAATATCATTATTAAAATGCAATCTATTCAAAATTGTATCTATTTTATTGTTGAATTTTAATGTTTAAAAATTGTAATTTTTAGAATCCAATAGAGTTAATGTTTTTTTAATAAACATATCATTTTAAGAAGTACCTTTCAAACAGACTCGACCCTACTCCCTAGTCCCAGTCCCAGTCCCACCCACCTAGCCATAAATTTCATAATTGACCTTCTCTGCTCATGAGCATTCTCTACGTGAAAAATATCCCTCAAAAGTATCCTTCCAACCAATATAAATGCACCGTACCCACATGGATGTAGCTCAGCTGGTTACCTCCCACTTCAGGAAGTAGGAGGTCACGGGTTCAAGCCACCATGGCCTAACTTTGGTATGCCTTAAGGGTAAAGGTCCACCTGTGGAGATTTTACGCTACGTATCCCGCAGTTTTCCACACGTTAATTCAAAAAAAAATATAAATGCACCGTCAATATTTTGAATATTTCCTTCATGATTTCATTCTTTAATGCATACACCAAATGAATGAGATGAAGCTTTGGAGTATTTACATTAAACATATATATATATAGTAAGTAAACTCAAAACTTCTCTAACTTTGGTCAAATATAATAAATATCTTGAAAAAGTCTAAGAAGATAAATGAAAGGAGGGACATCAATTAGTCAAACTTCAGAAATTCAATTATTCATGTATAACTATGATAATACTTTTCCATTTCGTCCTTTCATTATTTCTATTGGTAACTTTAGACCTTTTGTCATAAATATTATAAATGTGTTGAATGATTATATATTAATATACAGTCTCACATAGTCATTATGTAACTAATATCCTATATATATAAAGATTAAGATTATTGAGCAAAATAGTCTAAAATATAATAAAATTATAACAATCTTTTATCTTATAATTAATTTATTACTTAATAATATTTTAAAATGAATCGATCCGACTTGACGCAACCCGATTGCTAGGTGATTTGACCGTTAGAAATTAATCTTTCAAATGAAAATTTGATACTTTAAGTCTTCTTTCTTTCTTTACCATTGGAATTTGAATTAAAAAAAAAAAAAACAGTACCACATTTTTAATATATGTATATAATATATAAGAAAATAAATGGATCTAAAAACGTGTGACTGGCCCGTCAAATAAAAATACTTGTTCATGCCCATTCATTTAAGTTGAGTTATGTTAATTAGTGAGTCCCATTTGTTAATTACAAAAATTATAAAGATGGATAGATTATCCTATTATACTGTAAAAATGGAACTCAATGAACCATGTTAACTCTTAATTTTATAAGATTAAAAATAAAAAATTAGATAAAATATTTTGACTTATCTTGATTAATTTTACGGTTGAAAATGTATCAAATAAAAAATTATAAAACATTAAATCTAAATTTTAGCGGAGCTTTTGTAGTTAACTTCCTCCATCATATTTTCTCATTTTTTTTATTGGGGATTATTGAGTTATACAATGCAATAGGTCTTTTAAAAGGATTTTCTTTAAAAAAAAAAATAATGTACACAATCGAGGACCAAGCTGCTGTAATGTTCCCTCCGTCCGAGGCAGGGTTGCTCAGTCCGTGTCGGCTGAGTTGCCTATTTATAATTCAAATTTGCCCACCCGGTTCGAAAATTCGGCCGAATCAAAATATCGCCGAATTTTCGTATTGAGAGGGATCTGAAGTGAGATTTTTCTCTCTCTTCATTTTTTTTTTTCAAAAATTTTAGTAGCTTTTTTTAAAAAAAAATTATTTAAAAAAATATATAAATATCGGCCAATATCTCGGCCGATAGTTGTCCATATCGGATGAATATCGGCCCGAGCCTACAACCGATATTCGACTGAGATCTTGGTCATATTGGCCGAATTTTTTTCTCTGACTGATACGTATTATACCCCTGCCCTATATACAGCCATGATACAAACACCATCATCAGGAATCGCGGTTTTAAAAATCGAATTCGAGTCTACTCAGATTTAGTCTCTCTGTAAAACCGATTTTTATTTAATTTGAAATATTTATTATCAATTTTACTTAATTTTTAATAAGACGGAATTAATTTTGAATTTAACTTGATCGATACGACTCAAGCTATTAAATTTAAAATTGAGTTTGAAATTTAAAATTTTGATCAAAATATAATATGGATCAATGATACTAGAATCCAAAGTATAATGGTCCAATTAGGTCATTTGGACCTGAACCCAGTTACCCTAATGCAAGAATCCATTGGATATTTCTCAAGTGGGTATTGTTGAGTTTTCATCTCAGGCCCAGTCCGCATTGAAGGCAATATACCAACGTGCTAGGATCTTAACTTTTTCCCTCAAACTGGGCCTAGGCCCACCCATCATCTATTATTCAGACCGAAAAAAGTGCAAAACTCACTTGACTTGGGCCTGAGTCAACTTGGATTGGCATGTCACCAAATCAAGCAAATCTATGACTCTGTGAGTACAAAAACTAATTGTTTTGTGACTTTACTCGTCGAGTCAAGTCGAGTCTGAGTCAAGATTGCATAATTTGAAGAAGAAAAAAAATACGAAATGATGAAGTACTTTCAGATTCCAGAGCCACAGCATCATGTGAACTCACAGTAATGATGCAATTGTACAGACCAGTGGAGTAGGTGAAAGTGTGAAACACCAAATAATTCTTAGTTTCTCTCAACTCATTCTTCATATAATAACAATAATATAATATAATATACTAATACGTATGAATAAAATAAAAATAAATTGATGGTATTTTAAATTGTTTGCTAAAACTATTCATCACACAAGGTGAGCTTAATAGACTTATTGGAGGTTAATGTCATCGAGATTTTAGATCAAGTTCTCAGTCAAGCCTAAGCCTAAGTTTTAGTAGAACTTGTAACAGCTCAGCTCATGAAAGTCCCAATTGTCTGGCTGAAATGAGTTAAAAAGTTTCTTTTCGAAGCTTTAAATCTCTAGATATTATAATTTTCAGTTGTCATATATCTATGCATTGATAAATTAAAAAAGTTTAATAGAACACAATGATAAAGTCCTTGCACAACTGAGCTCATGAAAGGCCCAATTGTCTGGCTGAGATGAGTTAAAAAGCATCTTGGGAAAATTTAAATCTTTAGATGTTAGAATGTTTCAATTTTAAGAAAAACAAAGATTTCAATCTATGTATTTGGCAGACTTTAATTAGAAATAATTATGTATTAAGCGGGATGGCATGACCCAATTAAACTTAACTATGTTTGGCTCAATGTGGCTCACTTAATATGTCAAGCCAGGGGTCCAAATATCGGCCGATATGTCAATATCAGCCGTTTTTGTTTTCAAAAAAAAGGAGAGAAAAATATCGGCCGATACAGAATTTTGAACCCCTAGGTCAAGCCAGGGGTCGAGATATCAGCCGAAACGAAACGTATCGGCCGATACCATATGGGTTTTAAGCACCGTATAATATCGGCTGATACATATTACATCGGCCGTATAGCCTTTATATCGGCCGATATGATTAATATCGGTATTTTTTTTAAAAAAAAATTAAAACTGTGATAGGCCCGAGTCAAAATATCGGCCGATATTTACATTTTTAATTTTTTTAAAAACATTTTCTTTTTCGGTTTTTTTATATTTTTTAATTCAGAAAAAATAAAATAATAAAATAATACTGATATTTAAAAAAAAAAAAAACAAAAAGAGGAGAGAATCATATCGGCCGAATGATCGGCCGAGCTGTTTTTTGCACTCCTGGGTAAAGCAAATCTAAATGAATGACCAAATTTTAAATGAGTCAATGATTCTCTTCCCATTTATTAAAAAAGCTTAATCCAACCTAATCCATCCCAAACTTAATCCACTAATTAAATGGGTTGATCCAACCATTGGTGCAACTTGCGCTTGACGCCTTGACCCAAATTGAGCCCACATGAAGAACCTGGAAAAACTTGGTTTTAGATGTAGGGATGGGTCCCTTCACTTTTGGGCTTAAAATATCAAGCTCAAATTTGAATTTGTGTCAAGTTGGACCTAGTTGAGAAAAGCCCAACTTTTGCATGGAAGCTCATTTTTAAGCCAAAACTTATAAATTATTGATTTTCATTAGTTAATATTTTGTAGAAATATAAAACTTTTGTAATATATGATCCATATAAAAAAAGCACCAAAAAAAAAACTCAAGTCCGAATAATCCAACAAATAAATTTCAGAATTGAAATTGGTCTTGTGCCTTACAAATAAAACTTAGTCAGAGCTTGGTATTAATAATTCGTCAACTCAGGCCCAACCCAAAAACCCTTTAATCAACCCATATCCCATTCTTACTTATTACCCAATCGATAAACCAACCTAATGAATTTTGAAAATAAATTGAGGTAGGTCGAACAAAGATTTAAATCAATTATACTCGTGACTACATAATGTTGTCATTTTAAATAAAATACATTGAATCAATTATATATAGGGCAACGATCCTCTCACGGGATGATTGTGTATACAAATACGGGTTTTACTATGGTTCGGCGAGCCAATTTCTAAGGGCAAAATGGGAAACACATTAAAATCCTTGTATGTATACATAAAATACCCGTGTTAAGATCGTTACCCTTACATATAATGTATATAATTCTTATTGTTATTTTTATTTTGATTATAATGGGGTGGTGGACTACTTTGCAAAATTGGAAGTTGACCACCTTTGGGCTGGAGTTTTCTTATAGGTGTGACCTTATTGCTTGTTTATTTTTCTTGTATTTTCTCTTTTATGTTTTTCTTTGGGTGTATCCCTTTTAGACCCTTTCTTTTTCTTTGTAATTTCTCTTCTCTTTTAATAAATTTCT
Organism: Chimonanthus salicifolius; assembly: GCA_013350335.1. Lineage (NCBI taxonomy): Eukaryota > Viridiplantae > Streptophyta > Magnoliopsida > Laurales > Calycanthaceae > Chimonanthus > Chimonanthus salicifolius. The sequence goes on from CM023539.1 coordinate 62,767,269, forward strand.
TTTATGACTGCTTAAAAAAAAAAAAAACAATAATTATGGTCATTACTCATTATCATCATCACAATCATCCTCTAAAATTACATACAATCACTTATAACATGCATTTCTCCCACTTTACAATAGAAAGAATTCATTTATGAATTATTATAAAATTCTTTAATCATCATAAATTTAAGAAATTAATTTTTTATAAAAAAATAATTGATACCGTCGTATCCATTACAACCCCTCTTGTATAGTTGAAATGAAAAGGAAACGGCTATAAATAAAAACACTTCCATTATCAACGGCTTACCCCACAAAACCCGTAGTTTCCTAATCCGGATTACGCTGCAAATAAGAAGGTTTAGACAAATTTAAATACCATTTTCCCCACCATTCGTTTAATTCCCAATATTTCCCTTCCCTTCGCAGCGCCTGAAAGAGAGAGAGAGAGAGATTGCAGAGTGCGGAAAGAGGCAGAAAAGAGAGAGGAGAAAGAGCAGAAAATGGGTAAGGATTTGAGCGACGATCAGGTGGCCTCGATGAAGGAGGCCTTCTCCCTCTTCGACACCGACGGCGACGGCCGCATAGCCGCATCTGAGCTCGGCATCTTGATGAGATCGCTTGGTGGCAACCCGACGCAGGCTCAGCTCAAGGACATCGTCACCCAAGAGAAACTCACCGCCCCCTTCGAATTTCCCCGATTCCTCGAACTCATGAAGAAGCACCTCAAACCAGAGCCCTTCGACCGTCAGCTCCTCGATGCCTTCCGTGTCCTCGACAAGGAATCCACCGGCTACGTCGCCGTCTCCGATCTCCGCCACATCCTCACCAGCATCGGCGAGAAGCTCGATCCCTCTGAATTCGATGAGTGGATCCGCGAGGTTGATGTTGGATCCGATGGCCGCATCCGCTATGAAGACTTCATCGCCCGCATGGTCGCCAAGTGATTTTACCTGCTGCTGGTGGTATGATTTCATTTTTCTGGTCTCCCTTGTTATTTATTTTTGGATCTTGGTTTGTTAGGGTTTGATGAATGGTGGTGGATTGAAGGACCCATGATTTACCCCGTTTGTATTAGTGTTTCTATTTCAGAATTTCTCTTTCAAAATTTCTGATTTTGTATGAATGTGTGTGCGTGTGTTATCAGAATTGGTCGTGTTGCGAGTGAATTAGGATTTTGCGTAAACTGTGTCTGTAGCCGGACGCACCAACGTAGATTCTATCGGGTGTGATTCTTAGGATTATGAAATTCAAGAATCTGTTGAATGATGAGTCGTTGTCTTGAATTTTTTCCCCTTCTTTTGGAAAAGGAACAAGTTTTTTTTATCTTGATCAATGATGTAATATACTCAATGAATCCGGAACATTGGATTTGGCGTAGTGATGAATGCTGCCCTCAATTCATCAGAACTGAATGAATACATAGCATCAGATTCTTGCGTTGTGATTGCACACTAAGTCTTGTCCTGTGCTAACATCAAGTAGATAGCCTGCATTATGTCCTTTATATGAAATAGAAGACCCCATAATTTGTTTCGAGTGATTGTATAACTATTTCGAGCAATATCCTTTTGACCATTTTATATTTCAGAATTTAGATGTCAATTCACTTATTCATGGGATAGTTTTTGTGCATTGGAAGCCAGCAACACCTGGGTTCCATCTATCTGATTATAGATATATGGTTGACATATCTTTTCATGCATCCAACTCATTCATTCTGCACACTTTCCATTCTGATCAGTTCCTTTGATCCAACCACCAGAATGAATAAAAAGGAAAGAAGTTAAGCAAGATTGAGGGAAATGAAAAGGTGGTTTTTAATTGAGAACACAACACCAAATGACGAAGGTGAGGAGGAAATATGTAGCATACATTTTGCACAAAAAGAACTGTGAAGATTAATTCGTCTTTTTCACTCATATTTCAACATCATCATCATCATTGTTGTCAACCATTTTCACACATCTCAAGTCTTTTATGCTCTTATTTCATACCATCTACGGTGACTAGACACGACATGGATATGGTGAGGAGACGAGGACACACATTGAATACAACAAGGGCATGGATTTTACACACAAAAAATGAAGTATCTAACATAGATTTTACACATAAAAATGAAGTACCCAATATGCTGCGATATGAGAATATTGCCTAATTAGAAGTTTGTTTGGGAAAGTAGCCTATCCAAATGTAAGGAAAGTGAAAGTTATGGACCTATGATGTAGAAATAAAATAAATTTTGTTTGTCCACAATAAGATGATGGGCTGTCAACCACGGAATGGATTCCTTGCTGCAGTATTTATTTGGAGGCACTTGCTGATGGGGTTTGAAATGGTGAGTGGTGGTTCTGGTCAGTTTTTTATGCTTATTTGGATGTTTTAGTTCTTTTGGCTGCCATGGAATTTTGCCTTCTTTATTTTTTTTAATCCAAGGTTTTTATGGAGAGCAATCAATTTGGAGTTTGCTTGCATCATTGGGTTTTACATCAACACACACTTGACAAAGAACATTATCTTGTGAACGTGTTGTGTGATTGGGCCTCGTATTTAACATTCATTGGCAAAAGAAGGCTGGGTCCTCCCTTGACTTATGGGAGTATCTTGTTGTATAAAATCTCCCAAGTTCCAGTAGCCTCTATCGAATTGAGATTGTGAAAGTGTCTCTAGGAGTATCTTGGCTCTTCGTCTCCATTAACTGATGCTGGTCGTGATTTTTAAATTTGATCAAATTGTAGAAGGTGTTGTAGTGGGTACATTTCAAAGCTCTTCATCACTACTAACTGTTACAGGTTATAATTTTTAATTTGAGAGAGAGAGAGAGAGAGAGAGAGAGAGAGAGAACTTATTTTCATTCATTATCACCATTGTTGAAGCCATTAATCTCATAATCCTATCTGTTTAGGGTTGGCCTTTTGGATAATGGGAGGAACTTATTTTCATTTATTATCATCATTGTTGAAGCCATTAATCCCATTACCCTATCTGTCTAGGGTTGGCCTTTTGAGTAATGGGAGGAACTTATTTTCATTCATCATCATCATTGAAGTCATTAATCCCATAATCTTATCTAGTTGAGGTTCGCTTTCTGAGTTTTTTTCTTCCATTCCTGTAATCTAATCATATCCATCCTTACTCATTTCTTGGCACCTGCATCGGCTTTCTCTCATTTTTTTTCCCTTCAATTAGGGCTACTTTTGCATACATTCTGTGATTTCTGTCCATGATAAGAGATCACCGCGTTTGGAGTATGAAAGAGGATTCTTAATTTGCTACCATTACTTATCTTCTTTGTTCATGTGATATGCCAATGCGATGGTGAATTGGTGGTAACTCATTGGATTCTCAAACGTGATTTTATTATGTGTTTCAATTGATATTGGATGTTTCTGGGACATTATTAATGCCTCATCTTGACTCAAGGAGGTAACTCAGTGGTTCCATGCTTCTGATTTGAAAGGGGTAAAAATATGTGGGAGTGGTTTTTTTTTTTTTGGGGGGGAGATGGGAACAATACAAGGCAGGGTACTCGGCCCGAATAGGCAAATATCAGCCGATAAATTTCTCACCTATTTTTTAAAAAAAATTAAAACCTGAAATATCGAGTGAGATTTAGATCCCTGATACAAGTTGTAGCTACAGTTTGTGGATTTAGCTATTATTCAAAGTAAAATAATTTCTTTTTTGGGTTATCAAATGTTTTCTTTAGGGTTTGCCAGTAAGTCTGAAAAATTGCGTTACAGGCATGGTACTATAGTAGCAATAGCAGCAAATGAATTTTTTTAAGAAAAGCAAAGAAAAAATACATATTGTAATAATAAATTAAAAACAGATAAACCTACATCAGTCGACACAAGTCTGACCTATTAAGGGGCCTAAATGACCCATAGAAAGTGCAGCCGCTGCTACCTATATATTAATTCAGATGATAGATGACAGTTTCCTGTGACAAGCATAAAATTTTGTGCAATTAATTTTAGGTGTTTCCATTGTTCTATTCAAGTTAAATCAGAAATTAGAGCTAATCATCTTTGTCTCTCTTTATTGCCCCCTCGGCATACCCTTTCCTCTCATCTAGGGCTGAAATTGGGTGGGTTGGATTTCTATTTCTTAAAATCCAATACGACTCCGTCAATATTTATGAAACTCGACTCTACCTGATCCGATCCATTGACTTGAAATTCTTGATTCGATTCAAATTTTAAGTTGAATTCTGACTCGACCCGTATTCTGAATCCATTTTAGTTGGGCTGAGTTAACTTAAAAAAATTTGGTCCGACTCAACTTGACTTGAATTTCATGTGGATTTTTGTCTTTTCAACCCGACTTAACCTGCATGATTTCTCGAGTCGTGTCATGCGGTCGGGTCAAAACTCGATCCAAATTTGCCCCCTACCTCTCACCTTCCTCAACAAGTTCTCCGCATACTGTCATAATTAATATGGCAAGTCATTTAATTTACTATCATAATTCATTATTGAAAGTCCAACCAATTATCAAATGCTATGTGATCTTAAGAGTACTGAAGGATACAATTTACAGTAAATATAACATCTCTTTTTTTTTTTTTATCAAAATAATGCACTAAATTGAAATAACTGGATAATGAGGTTTTTATAATTCAGATTGAATTACGTGACATTTGACAATGGAATTAAAGATGGACTATAATGACAAGATGTATTTGGACTTGGGCCAGCTCCAAGTTTACCCAGCCTATTCCATTCTCTTCTCTCTTATTCTTACAATCAAACATAGCTTAAATGAAATAAATAACATTAATTTCATTTACGTAAATTAGATTGATAAATATGTTTAAATGGAACTTCTTTATAATTGACATGAATAATCTTTACTTTAATTTGATAAAATTACTATTACATTTATCGTTAAAATTACAATTAAATCTCAAGAACTCATGACTCGGTTATGTCAGATTAGTGATTCTCACTAGTAAAATGTAGATCAACATTTATTCTTGAGAAGCAATATTTTTAAGTCTGCCCAGAACTCAGCCCGTTTACATCCCTAATCACGTAGATTGCAAATCACCTAAAATACAATATTAGACTTCAATAGGATAAATTTGGGTGTATAAACAAGAACTCCATCAGATTTGATACAGAGACTATCTCTTAAATGGGACTTTGATCCTACTTAATCAGGTGTAATGTAAAGAAAACCATATAGATAGAGAGTGTATAAAGTTCTATTCTCATCTTAGATTATCCATTAATGGTGAAACTCAACATTCAACGTACTAAGCATTTCTTCAATTTTTTGGGAATTGACATACAATATTGAGGACCCCCATGGACGAGCACAATTGACTGTGGAAGAAATAGAGGATCTGGATTTATCCACAAAGGGCATTTGAAATAGGAAATGCACAAAAAGTATATTTAGAAATATCAAATTCCAAAAAATAAAAAGAGGATCCATTATTAATTACTGAATCTTCAAATAAGATTTGAGAAATACAACGTAATGGGAAATTAACCATAACTTATTTTTTTGGAAATGGTAACAATACAAATTTAATTAAATAGAAGTACAATAAGTCAGTAACCAGTATAAGAGAACTGTACCGAAGAAAACAAAAACAAGAAAGGTTGCATTAGCAGTCCCCACTCCCCATGTCACTATCTCTTGAGATTTCCCAGAAGATTGAAATCATACAGGTTTGGTTTTCTCACCTATATTTAGACAGGGGACATTTTAACCGACTAGTCCATGAAGGGTTTTTCCTACCTTTTCCAATGCTAAAGCAATGCTCGTCTCCCAAAACAATTAACTTGCTTTCCCATGAACACCCAACAGAACTCCACATTAATCGAGCTGACGGAGCGCAAAAGACATTTTAAGCCCTAAACTCAAAGGGGTTCGGGTGATGGCTAAGAACCAGCCTCAGAAAGCGAGGGTCGTAAATTCAATTCTCACTCCACCCCAAAGGAATCCCTGTAGAGTTACTCGGTGTGTATAAGATGGAACGCTTGCACATGCCTCGAGGATTAGTCATGTTAAGAGGCTGGATACCTTGTCATAAAATAAAAAGACATTTAAAACCATCCCCATCAGTGTAAAACTCCCCCTTGCCTCCTGGTCCTGCTTTTCCCCAATGAATGGGATGTGACATACAGATATTATGCAGGGAGCAATTACAAAATGACTTTTTTCTTCCGATGGAAGCTACCTAAGTTTTGGGTGATGAGTATATAAAACGTATCCAAAAACCAGGCTTCACCATCACTTACCAAGCACCAACTTGATAAAAATAAGGAAATCATTCTCCGAATTACTTGAAGAATAATCTAGTTATTGAAGAATTATCACTATTATCACCATAAGCAAAGCCTTGCATCTCCTGGGGCCAACTTGATTGAGTTCCCACTTTTCTACTCAACCCTGTCAGAAGCCATATTCTCCATGAAAAAATGTGAGGATCTCTTTCTCTGGGCAAGGAATAATTATGCAAATGTATTGATAAAAATCTATATGGGAAGCTGGGCTGCAACAATACATAGGAAGTTTTGCTTGCAAGGAACCAACTGTAAAATCTCTGTTTGTTCTAAATTACATTCCATTACACAACATTTTCATGTGTATCTCAGCAACAAGAATGTGCTAAAAAACATGCACAGAAGACGTGGTACTCAACCTTCACAAAACTAGAATATGTTCAACAGAATCTGGTTCCAAGTAGAAGAAACAGTGTCAAACTGGTACATTCGCAAAAGAAATGGAATTACACAGGCATAGAAATCCATATGAAGGGAAGCTCTAATGACTTTTTCCCTAAACTGAAAGTTCATTTGATCAAATAAAGCAATTGAACTCATCATCCAGAAAAATGGAATGACTGATCTTGGTAAGACGTTCCTTAGCTCAAGGTTAGGGAGGCTTTACAGGAAAGGTGATGGAAAAATATGGTGAGGAAAATTGAGACTGGGACCCAGATTGTTATAAGCAATATAAGGACTAGAAAAGTTGGAAACATCTTAAAATTAAAGGATAGTAGAACGATTAATAAAAAGCAATACCAGGTTTGTTAAAAGAGTAATAGAAGAACACTTGCAGCAATTGGTGAACAAGGATTTCTGCCGGATAGGTCCACAACAGAACTCATTTCTGTTCTAACACAAGTTACAGAGAAGTTTAATAAAAAGGAAACTTTACACATGGCTTTTTTTAACTTAAAAGTGTATGATATGGTGCTAATCAATTAATTTGGCGGACACTGAAAAAAGAACACAGTCCTGATGAATCTGTGGTGGGTTATACAAGATAAGCATGATAAATTGATGAAAAGAGCAAGAATGGAATGTCAAGGGAGTTTATGGTGGGATTTGGACTGATTTGAGCCCTTATTTGTTTTAGTTATCAGTGGATAACATTCGGCATGTAATATGAGATCCGATGGTGCATGTTGTTTGCAGATGAAATGGTTTATGGACGATAAATTACTAGCCCACGGGATGACAATTAACAATGAAATACAATTACAGAAAAACTTCAGAGACAAGTTGGTACGAAGACTAGCAGAACATAGAACACAAGGAACATGACTTCAATGGATGTGAGAATATGGTGGAAGCAGTCAAAAATGAAAATGACCAAGTGCGATATTGAGATACTTTTAATTTAACCACTTAGGTTCAACCATAGAATAAATGAAGAATTTGATTTGGACATAGCCAAGAGAATGGCCATGAAGTGCAGAGTGTAGGCAACTTAGTGGGTGGCTTCTTTGTGACAAGAGAGTATCAATTAGTATGAAAGAGTGACCTACATAGACGACAGACCAACTACGCTTTATGGACCAGAGTTGGTCAACAAAGAAAAGTAGGAAATACATGCAATGGAATGCATATGTTGAGATGGATGAGTGGAATAACATTAAAGCAGTAGAATCATAGAAAATGTATTATGAGAAACTTACAACGTGTTTCTTTGTTCCCTTGGGAAAAAATTCTAATGGAAATATAGATTTTGATGGGAAAATTTTCATGGGAGGTGGTAGGAAATCATTTTTATTTTACATCTATTTGCCACTATAACCTACATAAGGAAAATCTGGTACATAAATGGATCGGGTTCATTTAAGAGAAACTATTTAATAAATGGTAGGTTGGAATAGGATTGGGCAACCATTTAATAGAAGGATAAAATAGGCTCAACCCATTTAAAACTGGTTAATCGTTAGGTAGACAATTTGGGTTATTGAGTAAAAAAATTAGGTTAGGTATGGATCAGATCAACCCTTTTAAGATTCTTTGGGTTGGATCAACTTTTTAACAAATGGACCAAGCTGAGTTGACCCATTTAAACTTTGGCTAATACTGAGGCCAAATTGGATCGCCCATTTAATAATTGGGCCAAGTTGAATCAACCCATTTAAGCTTGGTTGGATATTAGGGTTGTATAAGGCCAGGGATGGGTCACATTGACCCATTTAAAATTATTTGGGTTGGGAAAATCCATTTAATACATTGTTCAGGACCAACAAAGTTAATCATTTTAATAAGTGGGTCAGGTTTTAGTATGAGTCGGGTTGGGTCAATTATTCAATAAATTAATCAAGTTTGATAGAAATTAGGTTGGGTCAAACCTTTAATAAATGGGATGGGTCGGGTTAGCCCATTTAAGCATGATTGAGTAGGAGTAGGTCAACCCATTTAATAAATGAGTTGGTCAACCCCTTTTAGCATTGGATAGGTTTGGTCAAGCCATTGAATAAATAGCTCGAGTATAAGTTGAATTGGATCAATGATGTAATAAATGAGTTGGGTTTGGTCAACCCATTTAAATGGTTGGGCTGAGGCAATCCATTTAATATGGATTAGGCTATGTCAACATGTTTAAAAAATGTGTTGAGTTGAGTATGGAAATGATCAAGTGTTCAAAATTAGTTGCATCAAAATCTATCCAAGTGTGGTCTATAGAATTTTTTTTTTTTCCTATAAAGCACTTAAGTATGGGTGCTGATGGAAAAGAGAATGACACTAGGTGATACTGGCATGCATTGGTCAACTCAACTGTTCAACAAATCATAGCCTCAAAAAGAATGTTGGACGAGTGGTGCAAAAGTACAAGGCTCCTTTTTATAAGAAAAAATTAGATATTCAAAGTTGCACAAACTATCACACAATTAAACTCACAAGCCACACTATGAAATTTTAGGAGAAGGTAATAGAGGCTCACTTAAAACAAGAGTCTAAGTATCTCCAAAAACCAACTTGGATTAATGCCAAGTGAGTCAACAATAAGTTATCTTTGTACTTACTCAACTCGTAGAGAAATATAGGAAAAAGAGGAAGAACCAATATACGGTATTTATCTACCTAGAAAGGCTTATGATAGAGTTCCAAGGAAACTAATATAGAAAACATTAAGAATCAAATGCTCCTTGAATTCGTTGAGATAATTCAAGATATGTATGATGGTGCAACTACCAATGTTACAACCATATGCAAAGAGACAACATAGTACCTAGTTGTAGTGGACTCACACCAAGGATTTGCATTAAGTGCGTACTTATTTGTGTTAATCATACATACTTTAACTTCACCAATCCAAGATGAAATCTCATGGTGTATGCTTGTCATAGATGATATAGTATTGGTTAGTGAAACCAAAATAACAAATGACCTCAAAATTAATAGAACTACAACAGAATACATGGAGTGTAACTTTAATGGAGATGAAGATAGTGAGAGTGACCCAATTAAAATTGGAAATGGCTTAGTAGCGCACAACAAAATTTTAGATGTTTTGCTTATTTGATAGAATCTCATGGAGGGTACGACTAGATATACTAATGGAGTGGGAACGAGTTGGGTAAAATGTAGACAAGCAAATAGAGCTTTGTATGATAAGAGAATCCCACATCACTTAAAGGGGCGATTGTTTAAATGGGTATCAAACCCGCAATGATTTAAGGAGCAGAGTGTTGGGCAATGGAAAAAAAAAAAAGACTAATAGATAAAGTTAAGGTAACAAAGATGTGCATGATCCTAACAGATAGAGTTAGGAATGACTATTAAGGGCAATTAAAATAGCACCAATTGATGACAAATTGAGAGAAACATATTTGAGGTGGTTTGGGCATGTAAGTAGAAGACCAAAGATAGGCCATGTGTATAGAATTGAGATGTTAGAAATAGTAGGCACTAGGAGATGAGATAGATCACTAAAAACATGGAGGGAATGGATAAAGAAAGACATGATAGATAGTGGAGTGATTATGGTTTTTGACATGGCCAAATGGAGAAGTAAAACTCAAAAAGTTGACCCCAAATAGATGAGATTTTGGCACTTGATGATGATTGAAAAAATATTTAGCTATTCTCCTATGAGGCTTAAAAATTCAAATTCCTAGAAAATTTTGTGCAAACCACAATGGAAAAACTTCATCTTCCTAAAAAAAACTGTGTACACCAATGTGCACTTGATAGCCCCAATCGATGGAAGTGTGAAGGAAGGTCATCTAATATGGTTTAGACAAGAATACAAATAACTAGAAATAGCTTTTGTTCAAGGAATTTATAAACTACCAATGGTGGAGAATAGGAGAAGATCATCATCAGCAACATCTAAGCCATTTATTTGGATTTAGCATATTCTTTCCATGGCTAAACCGTCTATCGAACACCCATAGGACATAAACCACAACCTTTAGACTCAGAGAGAGAAGATATAGACCTTTAAAGCCTTGGATTGATGGGCTAAAGATGGAGTGATTGAAGATGGAGAAACAAAGGATATGGTCTTTGATAAGAAAAAAATTGAAATGTAGAACTAAATGGCCTAATCCCCAGGTTGTCTTGAATCCCTAATGGAAGGATTGCAGGGTTGGGGGCAAATCCCTACAATAGGAAAGGCCAATGTAGTGGAAAGTAGTGCCACTTGCCATTGCTTAGGTCTTGGAGTGACCAGAAAGAGTGGAACAAAAAAACTTTTCACAATAATGCTGCCCCCTAAAAGTTGTGATAGCATCAATTTTGGCCACAGCTAGTGAAGTTTTGTGTCTTAGTGCAACTAGAAATGACTCGAGGGTGGGTTTTTCAAGGTTTTGAAGCCACTACACTCTACAACTCACTTAACCGACTCAAGTAACCAAACTCATCCAAGTATTCTGTCTAACTCAACATGACATTTAAGTCAAACAAGAAACTCAATACCTAAGTTTCTAGTGAGGTATTCATTTCCCCCATTGAGTTCAGTTGGTTTAGCCAAGTCAAACTCAAGTTCTCAAACCATGAATCCCATTGTAATTTAAAAGAGTCTTAAGACGAATCTAACACATAAATGTATTCAACACAAGAACATTGTTCATTCACAAAACCCACACAAGTACACTGTTGAAAAGTATCCTCTCCCTAGGCATCAAGCAATCATCCATAAGATTTGGAACCTACCTTCTAGTGTGACATTTGGGTTCCACAAACAAGCTTACTCGCGAAAACAATCCAAGCTGATTTTTTTCCAAAATCAACAAGAGACATATTGTCTCTCATCTTTGTAATAGAGACCTAGATTTGGCTGTTTAGGATCCTTCAGATGCACTTCTCCAATTAATCCTCCTACTGTGCTACAATCCTTGCTCTCCCGATGATGCATCCAATTACCTTTCTCTTTTCTTGCAAAGGCTTTGCCCACATCATCTAACATCCAAGAGGGCATTCATTTATCCATCCTATCATTTGATCCTCCGCCTTCACAACAAGAGGACCAGACGCCACACCATTTATCTTTTGCCCATACTGCCACAAAGATCCCTCTCAGCTCTCTTACCCTTTAGCTGGATGATCATAGTTGCAAACTAAAGGACCCAGAATAAAGTGCCTAAAGGCTGTATCACCATCCATCTTGATATGATGAATGCACAAAACACATGTAGGTTTAGAAATATGCCACAAAAAGAATATGACTCAAAACAAACTATTTAACAAGAACATTTACTGCATTGTTTCCTGAGTTGTTTCACTCCCACATCTGATAAAATCAATGGTTCCAAACCAATTACTAACAAGTGCAAGCATTCAAAATTGAAATTGCTATTGGTTTAAAAAATAAAAATAAAAGAGGAAAAAAAGACACCATTAAAAAAAAAAAAAACCAGTCATATAGCAACCACATAACTGAGAGACTGCAGCAGTAGTAGTACCAAATAAGAAATAGGAAGCGAAAGGCAAAGCCCCACGATAGAAGAAGCTTGATTTACGGCTCTACCGTGGTGACCTGCTGCCACTCCCCATCCACAGCCTCCTTCCACAAGGTCACATTGTTATTGCCATCGGCCACCGCCAGTATGTTGCCGGTGAGAGACCATGACACCCTCCAAACTGGCGTCTTGAAATCCTTTAAAAGCTTCCCCTCCCACTTATCCCCTTCCTTGGCGACGGTCCATATCACCGCCGTCCCATCCTGGGAAGCACTCGCAATTGTTGACTTGGGAAGCCCGAGGTTGGGTGCCCACGCCACATCCCTCACCCAGTCCGAGTGCTTCAGAAGCGCCGGAAAGCAGTCCATGTTCCAGGTCCCGTTGTATAGTTTCCACACCTTAACAGTGTTGTCGCAGCCTCCCGAGGCCAGCTTCTGAACGGGGGGATCAAGGCCAGATCCGACGAGAGCACCAGGGGCGGTGGAGGGGGCCCAGGAGACGGAGGTGACGCCGACGGGGTGGGCCTGATCTATCAGGGCAGAGTCCCATCCGCTTCCGTCGGATCTGGCAGTGAAGACAGAGATGTTGCCGTCGGAGGAGCCACAGGCAAGGCAGAGGCCGAGCTCGTGGGGTGCCCAGGAGATGGAATTCACGGAGGATTTGTGTTCAGAGAAGATGTGGGATTGGGACCATTGGTTGGGATTAGTGGGGTCTTCTTTCCAGATGATGACGCGGCCGTCGTAGGAGCAGGAGGCGAGGATGGATCCGAACTTGGGGTGGGCCCAGGCGACCTCCCAGACAGGACCTTGATGACCGGTAAGGGTGGCGAGGTGCTGTTGGGAAGTGGAGGTGACGCCGAAGATCTTGATGGTGGTGTCAGAGGAGGCAGTGGCCATTCGCTTGCCGTAGTAGTCCATGGCCACGTCGTGGACTACGTCCTGATGACCTGTCTCGATCTTCTGCGCCGGCATGTCTCCCTCTTTCGATTTCGCTCTCGAATTCTCGATCTTCTTCTTCTTCTCCCCTCGTAATCAAGATCTGAATCTCACTCTAGGGCAGAGCATCTATTCTTTCCCTCTTTTAACCGCTCTAATGTGTCTCGCTCTAACAAAAGAAAAAAAGAAAGAAAAGAAAAGAAAAAAACAATTACTGACGCAGAAAGTAGAGACTTTTTCGTGTTTTAATTATAAAAAATTAAAAAAAAACTATTCACTTGATTGAAGTAAATAATCTGCATGGTTGAGAGGGAGCAGTCGTTCACCCGTCGATTTTACTTAGTCTAATTCAGGTGATTTTATATGTTTAATGAGAATTATTTTTTAAATTATCTTGTTAATAAGTATCTTTTTATTTTGAATAGTTATTAGATCTCATTTTACCTTATAGTAAAAAATTCATGTAATTCAACTTGAGTTATGAAAATTCCGTATGTAGTTATGTTATATTGGTTTAGCACTTTATAAGAAAAAATAATAAATTTTTCTTAGATTTTTAGGTAGAAAGGAAGAAAATACCTATTGTAAAATGATTTACAAAAATTGTTGTGAACTCTAGACCACAAACTTTGAATGAGAAAAAGATTATCCCCTTTCATTTTTTAAGTTTGGTTACTAATTTCATCAGGGGTTCACAATAATCTATTGTAAATCGATTAACAATGGATAATTAGTAGAGAGAAAAGTGCTTTGCACGAATGAAATTAGTTAGAAATTTAAAGTAAATAATTTTTTAATTTACTAATTTTTTTATAAAATTTTCTATTTTTAAATGCTAACATAAAAAAAATTAATCATATCCTGCAAAATCATCAAATTTTATTATAAAATTTATTGTTCTAATTTTAGACATTTTTTATGAATTTCTCTATTTTAGATAATAAAATATTTCAACTCATTAAATCCCAACTTGTTTGTGAGAGGTCTTGGAATTAAGTCTCCCTTGATATAGAAAAAAGGCTACCATACAGATGATAGAGAAATTTTTGTATACCCCAAAAATTAGTCAGATTAGACCCCTACATACCTTGTTCTTAAAAAAAAAAAAAAAAATGTCATTAAATCCTATCTTAAAATCTCTTTTTCTATTTTTTAGTTACCTTTTAGACAAATTGTGACTTTTTTTAATCAAATCCTTCATACTCGACTGATCTCATCTCAAAATCTCTTTTTTATATTTTTTTAACTATTTTTTGATAGATTCTGTCTTTTTTTATACCAACACAAAAACACACTGCAACTGTTCAACAATACATTCTCGTGCGCATGTATGCAAATGTCAAAGGTTTCTCCAACATTTGGTAGCGGAAAAAATATATAAAAAAAAAAGGACTAAATAAGAGATTCTAGGAGAAAGTGTATAGATTTTATACCACTTTTGTTAGGAAAAGTAGAAAAAAATTAAGAGTAAAAGAAATAATTTCTCCTGTGATATGGTAGTACTATTTCTTCTAAAAAATCAAAATGCATACAATGCCTGCATCTCCAATTTGTAAAATGCTGATATCCATTAGAAAATTAGAAGAAAATCACATACAACATTAGAACAGTACCAATAAATGGAAGCCACAAAGATTTTGGCACCAAATGAACAAAGAACAAAAATAGTGTGTAAAAATCCGTGTGTAATTCTTTCCTTCTTATTTTTTACTCAGTGAAATGTCAAAAACTGGTTATTTTGAGGGATTCCCATCCAATACATGTAAGTGTGACTGCTAAAATTAACCTAAAATATTGAATTCCTCAAAAAAAAAAAATCATGAGAGGAATAAAACATTAAGTTGGTATGCAGCAATCAACTGACGAAGCTCTCTAAGAAACTCGAGCAACCGAACTATGAAACCTCGGTAGCATCCCCACTAATTGGCAACCTGTGATTGCTCTCAACCATGGAAATGACTCCAGCCTCCTGATTCTGGTTGTTGAACCTTGAATCAGAACTGTTAGAAGGAATGTTAATGCCTATGAACCCAACCATGATGACAGCAGCTCCAATATAATTCATGAGACCAGGAGGATGACCAGTTATTGTGTCCACAATGGCTGCTAAAGGGACCTGAATTGTAAGACCAGCCGTTGTCGCTGTGGGTGATGTAAGGAGCACAGCTTTTGCCCACAAGTAATCACTCAGCACATTATCCAGTAGACCTGAAGATTACATAATGAAGTGTATTAAAATCATTGTCAGAAAAGCTTAGAGGAACTCTAATAAAGCTAACTAACACAAAAAGGGGAAAGATAGAAGTCAAAAACTTGCAACAGTTTACTTGGATAATACAAACCTCTATTGTAATTCCTAGTCATATGTGTAAGAGTTCAAATTAAGTAGCAATATCTCAGTTTTTTGGACAAAGACTGGAGTTGTCTGAACATATTTCTGTCTCTGGAGATGACTGCTGGTAATTTGGAAAATACAAATGATGAGTCCCAACATAGGAGGCAAGAAAAGCAAGAAAGATCATCCTCAGTGTCGACAGGATTAAGCTATTGATCGGCTTCTCCTCCATTGACCCCTTGCAAAAACTAGGCAAGAATCCCTCGAGATGTATCCTTTTTTCCCCTAGTATAGGGTGTGTCAGCCCAAATTTTTACCAGGTGATTCTTAAAAGTTTGTCAATGCAGGTGAATCATGAGTTTAACCCACTGAGGGTTCCAGAGTGAAATGCTGCTTTCAAAAGTGTGTGTAGGAGATTATTGCTGTGTGTCTCCCCCCTCTAAGGGAGAATAGACCATAGCTGGTTGTGAAAGTGGATTTTAAATGAATGTTGTGTGTTAAAGAAACATGAGGGAGTTTGGATGAGTAGAAGATGAATTCTAGGGATCCTTCTTAGGTGGAGAAATCAATATCAGCTTGCAATTGAAGAAGCTCTAGGGTCGAGAACTCAGTTTCACTTTACTCGTTTGGCACTCACTAGAGAAAACTAAATGAGAAACCATAGGATAAATAAATGTGGACTCTGCAAGTTAAATTTGAGGGATTTAGTTGTTGAAGTGGAAAATTTTGCGCTTCTCCCCACCAAAATTAACCATACAGAGGTAAACAACTACTTCAAGAGAAGAAAATTTCTCCATCCCAAAATCTCCACATCAATGATGATGGGACAAAGGATTGATGATGAAGTTTCTTCACATCAGAAGCTATCTTAGCACTAGGTCATTGGACACAACACACTAAAACAAGGACAATGTGACATGTCCATATTAGGACTGTCTATAGGGTGGGTTCCATTGCAGATTATGGACAAAAACCTTACAATTAGATGGTCTGATCCACCAATTCCTACTGATTAAAAGATGAGAGTATTAATAGAAGACTACTGATTTGAAGAAAAGTGGAGACAATTTTTCTAAAGACTGAAGGGGAAGTGTTAAAGGAGAGGTATAAAGGAGGTATAGAGAAAAAGGGTTGGGTGGCAAAACGTCTTAAGGGAAATCTGGAAGGTTTGTTAAAGGTGTGGAATGCTCAACTATAGGAACTAGTTGAAGCAAAGGAGAATAGTAGATCATTATTGGTCCAATTAAAGTGAGCAAATTCCAGGCTGTTATTTATGTCACCAAGTTTATGATCCAAATGGTGTCAAGGAAAAGAGGCTTCCTGGTTCAAATTTAAGGAAATACATTACTGTTGCTCACTTCCTTTGTGTATTGGAAGAGATTCCAAGGTGGTTCAATATCCAATAGGAAAAAAAAATGCTTCGTGTATCACACCAAGTATAGAAGGCTATTCTAAGTTCATTATGGAATGTGAATTGATTGACTTGCCAATAAAATGTGGGATGCTCACTTGGTTAAATAATTATAAAAGTCTCAAATCATGTGCAAACTCGATATTCTTAATCCCAAGGGGCAGGGAGTGGTAGTTTAGTAGAGCTGATCAGATACACCTACCTAAGCAATTTTTTATCATCACATGGTAATGCTGGATGCTGATTTAATTAACAAGGGACCATGTCCTTTCAGGTTGGACAATGCTTGGTGAGATTATCCAGGTTTTGAGGACCCAGTTGGAGGATTATGGGGCCAATTACAACAGCAAGGATGGGTTGGTCTTGCTTTATTACAGAAATTACAAATGCTGAAGCAGAAACTTAAAAGAGATGGAGGGAAGGAAAAACTTAAAGAGAGAATTATCAGAAATTACTAGAGGGGAGGAGGTAGCCTGGAGATAGAATCGAGGCATTATAGTTGAAGGATGGACAAGAATACGAGCATTTTCATTGGGCAATGCTTTGAGGATAGTATACAAAGAGGTGTCACTTTGGAGAGGATGGTTGAAATCAGGGAAGAGGTGAATCCTATTTTGCATCATTGTTCAGATCTACAAAGAGGAATAGTCTGACACTGAAAAGCATGGAGTTTAGATGGATATGAAGTGAAGATGCCAAGATGTGTAGAAAGATGTTTTAATAAGGATGAGGGTAAACAAAATGATGGGGAGAATGGAAGGTAAGAAACACCAAATCTAGAGGGTTTTAACTAAATTCATCGAGTTGTTGGGATTTTTTTTTTGAATTTACGTGTGGGAAACCGCGGGATACCCAGCGTAAAACCGCCACAGGTGAGCCCACTACCCCAGGGCACACCAAGGTTAGGCCATGGGGGCTCGAACCTGCAACCTCCCGCTTCCTGAGTTGTTGGGATATTAACACAGGATAGAAGTGAATTGTACTCTAAAAATAAGGTTATGATATTCAAACCCTAGATCTAAGAATGTAATGAAGGAAAATAAGAAATATGAATAATAACTACTGCTTTATGCTCACAATATGCAATTAACATGCTGATTTAAGAAGTTAGTATTCTGTAATCAATGATTAAAACAAGATCCTAACCAAATAACATCATAAAATAAAAATAAAAACTAAAGAGATTCATAGCAAGTAAGCATATTAAACCCTAGAAGTAATCACAAATCGAAATTAGGCCTCCAAATATCCTAAGATCATATTCAATACGTCTAAAATTTCCCACACAAGCGAAAAAGTACAAATTCTTAATGAAAAATCAAATCCTACTTGAATCCAAACCGAAAAACACTTGAAATAGGTCTAAGAAAGGGATTGTATGTGGGTTGGTGCGTTGGGGAGTGTTATGCACAAAAAGGTTAGTTGCAGGGTAGAGAAACAAGCCAGGATGCAAAATAGGCCAAAAAGATAAAAAGAAACAAAAATGACCTTGTTCGTACGGTTATACAGACGTTCGGTCATACAATCGGCTGAGGTTTGGTTCATGTGGCATGCGAAGTCCAAATCTGCCTTGGTTGAGTTACATTTGGATTTATTTGGTATTTTTGGGTTGTTTAGGGTTCCAAAAATGCGAGAAAACTGGGGAAAAGTTGGGAGGAAAAAAGAAAAAGAAAAGGAGAAGAAGAAGAAGCGATTGGGAGGAAGAGAAAAGATAGAAAGTACCTGATTTCCTTGGAGTCGCACCAAAGGAGAGATGAGTCACACCACCAGTCTTCTCAGAAGATTATGCAGAAAATTTATTTACTTGTATTCTATTATGAAATAATGAGTGCTTACAAGTATTTAGAAGGAAACCTAATAAACCCTAAAGACACACACAGTGTGTGAACAATACAAGCCATTAAAAATAACTTATTACATCCCATAAAGTTGATGTTCAAATAAAACAAAATAAACTTTCTAAGTCAACTACTATAATAACTTTAGATCATTTAACGGTTTGGATGAAGCTAACCATGATCCCACATACAAAGCATCTCCAAAAATCCAGTTTGATGAAACGAACGATCAAATCAAGTCTTCCAAGCAATTTATCACATATGTATGCACAATTTGGACTATCCATGGTCAGATATGTAGGGATTGTGTAGAAATTCATCAGCCAACCATGATGAGGTAAAATCTAGATTCTGATGCATCTTTCTTTGGTTTTTTCTTTTTTGAAAGGTAACTTCATAATCAAAAGGGAAAAAAATACAAAAGGGAGCAAACACAAAACACAAGCAACCCATCAAACCCAAATAAGAGAAAACACTACCAAGGTTACATCAAATTATTCACAATCTCCGAAGATAACGAAACACCCTGACAAGCCAACTCATCAGCCAACCATGATGAGGTAAAATCTAGATTTTGATACATCTTTCTTTGTTAGCGTCCCATGATGTCCTCATCAGATATCCTAAGGGAAGTGTTTATGATGGTGTGGTGGGAATCCCATGAAAGTAGTATCTTGAAGGAGTTAAAAACCACATTCATGACCCTTGTAAACGAAGGACAAACCTACGAATTTGGCTTATTTTAGACCCATCAACCCAATGGTTGTGCATGCAAGGTCGTTCTGAATTTACTAGCAAAAAGATATTAAAAGGTGCCAGCAAGGACACTCAAGGAGCTTTTTATGGAGGAAAAACACATTCTAGGGTTGGATGATGACATAGAATGAGATGATGCATCAAGTTAAAACATCCAAGCCAGTAATTTTGCTCAAGATTGATTCAAGAAAGCTCAACATCGTTGATTTGGAGTTTGTTGACTATTTATTTCAAACAATGGGATTAGGGTGCAAATGGAAAAGATGGGTGAAGACGTGTATTACAGCAAATGTTAAATGGAGACTTTAGCTTGTAGGAAGGGAAATCAAATCTCTATCCTTATGCAGGTTATCTTCCAACACGTTAGAAGAGCAACAAAATGCTATGCTGGACAAGAAATATTCATAGGATTTCTTGGAAAAGTACCATGGAAAAATAGTGAAGGATGGAAAAGTATAGTGCTGCTCTACTTTAATGTGAATGGAAGTGTATTTCATTGTTTCTTTAGTTTCTTTTATCAAAGAAATTTAATGTTACTTTCTAAGCCAAATTGGGAGTTGAGAAACACCGTTCTTCTATTGGTTTTTTGTGATGCATTCTTTTGGTCTTTATAGACTTCAATATATGCCTCATATACTGCTTGCCTTGTATCTATATTCTATAAATATTGTGATTAATACAATGTTACCATTTCAAAAAAAGGAAATTTAATGTTAAAAATTGTTACTAATTTGGATTTTTATTTTTTTTTTTGAGACCCAGGGAAAATATGAATGACACAATTCAAATTCCTCATGTGAAAGGCAAGGAAAGCGGTAGTAGGGCCATCCTTAGTGTGAGAAAATTAAAGTACCCATCATCTTTTCCTCTAATGCCCCCTTGCTAGAGGCACTGAGCAAACAGCTTCTCCATGCCATGAACACATGTAAATTTAACAGTATGCCCAGAAAGGAAACCAAGGAGTGCATAATAAGCAGTATTTTGGGTGCTTCCACCCAAAGGACATTTCAGCCAATTGTATTGGTACCTTTCAAAAAATATAAAATAAATAGATATTTAAAGCTGGTTTTTATGGCTTAATGGAATAAAGGTTTCCAGTTGGAGGCATTAGAAGAATGAAGAAAGACGAGATAATTTATCAAGGCCTACATACAAAAGATCCATGAGACAATCATGGTGCTTGTCAGGCAACTTGCCTTTCTTTAAGGACTAGACTCATGCGTACAAGTAAAGATGCATGTAGGGTTGTTCATCTATCCGAACTTGGCACGTGACCCACCCAAACCCAGTCTAAACAAACAGGTTTGAACATGTCTAACAGCCTGTCTGTACGGGACTATTTTCTAAGCCCGTTTAGCTAAATGACGGGCTCATGCTTTTACTTAAAGCCCATTGAGACCCATTGGGCTTTTAGGCCCGTTTGTTTCTTAAATATACTCATTTATACTTTGGTTTTTCCCCTTTCTTCCAGTTTTCAACAATGGCAAGTCATGACAAGTATGGACAAAGGTGAAAGATCAGATGCTCTCTCTCTCTCTCTCTCTCTCTCTCTCTCTCTACTTACCAAACCCTCATTTCAAAAAATAATAATAATAATAAAATTAGAATAAAACAAACGAGCTATAAACAGACAGGTCGGGCTTATAAGATTTTTAATGGGCAGGCCCAGGCTTCTGCCTCAAAAGCCCGATGGACATCAGACAGGTCGGAGCTACTACAGATATAAATGGACTCAGGCTGCCAGAGAGCAGAACCCTGCCAGGTGAACACCCCTAGAAGCACGTGATGGTGAATGACGAGGACAATTCTGAGCAAGTACAAAGAATCAGCCAATTTGAACAAAAAAGGATGGGATATAAGCACATCCTGCACCAGAAGGTTTCTTACCGGCAAACCACAAAGCAGTTGCTTAGTAACTTCTGGATCCAAACATCATTGTAAATAAATTTCCACTGAATATGCAGGCTATTGTGAATGATGAAGTTCCTCCACCAAAAGGGAATTAATTCACAAAGAAAACCAACACTGGATCATTATGTTTGCAGGTGTGGTCGGCAGTATCACCATTGTGAGTATCTGATTTTGAACAGAACTCATGTCCAGTGACCCCAGAAGTGCATCCTGCACTCAAAGGCTTCTGTTTTGCAAACCAGAAAGCAGTTGCATTGAACTTCTGGATCCAAACATCTTTGTAAACAAATTTCAACTGCATATGTAGGCTATTGTGGATGACTAAGTTCCTCCAACAAAAGGGAAATTAATTCACAAAGAAGACCAATGCCAGATCATTGTGTTTCCAGGCTTGCTCAGTCATATAACCATTGTTAGTGTATGGTTTTGCCATGGCACTGAGGTCATTGTGGTGAATTTCAGCATTCTTATCTTCCTTGCTTGGGAAGGAAATATCTAGTTCCCAAAAAAAACCAAAAAAATTGGTAAATCAACAAAATGCATGTAGAGGTACCATGCGTTTATTATAAGGTCAAGATTATTCTAGTCTCTAGAATGAACCTGATACGCTTATTCTACACAGATATATAGCCTTTTATGCTTATCCAAAAAAAAAACCCAAGAAATAAAGAAGATTATCAATTTAGCTAAAGAAAAATAGCTTTTAATGCTAGATTTATAGAAGAAAAGAATGCCAATCATCAAAGTACTAGTTAAGGTTAGGATACTGACCTTTCCCGACAATGAGACCAAATTGCTTCCAGCTAAGCACATGAAAAGGTTCAAGCCTCAAGGAATTCAGTACAAGAGCAATAGGTAGAAACAGTATAAGATTGAATAGCCCAACATATCCAAGGAACTGCGCCATACTGGCCTGACCCTCTCCATTATCCTCATTAGGCATCTTTTTCCGTATCAAGGTAATGTAAATAGAATAAAAGACCGCCGAAGCTAGAGACAGGATGTCCCCAAGAAGAGGATTTGAAGCAATTGACCTTGCTTTTGATTTTGAATCGTTCAGACTGACAACTATGGTTCCCCCCATGCAAAGGAGGACACTGAGTAGCTTAAAACATGTGAACTTCTCACCCAATAATGCCAAAGAGACCAGGAAGGTGAATAGACTAGATGAGCTGCTTAAGATGGTATTTGACTGCAAAAAATAAAACATGTTAGATAGTATACCAATACAAAAACCATAAAATGCAAACATTGTATGGTGCTTTAATGAGAGATGGTATATTCTGTTCAACCAGAAACAAATAGGTTGAACCAGAAACCAAACCACTAAGCTGTTGATTGGGTGGGTACATCATGAGAAGGACCATGACCAACTATCCCCCTAGCAGATGATTATAACAGATCCAGATTAAGGCTTGCAAACAGATGATTACAGTTGATTGCCTCCATTAACTAGGATAATATCAGAGGTATAACATCCATTGGGGGATTTCTCATGTTCTTCCCATCCCTGATGAAACCCAATATATAAATGCATCAGCCTCCCATCTACACTTTGTCTGACTGAACAAATGCTGTAAGCTTGTGTTATAACACTGTGCAACTTCTCTAAAATAATTCCATAAAGGAGATAAGAAATGCACAGGTCGAAAGGCACGATCCAAGGGATGCTTACTGTCACAGTAGTATATTTGAGAGAAAGATTGAAAGTGAATTGTGCAAGAAACCAAAACGGACATATCAACAGGCTGACCCTAGCCACTCTCAAGCGTGTCCAGCGCCCTTTTTCATCCAGTTCTTTAGAAGGATTCCTGCCAACTATAATCGTTCCAAGCCTTCTTTCAGATTCATGAAATTCAAACTCCACTTCAGATATAGTAACCTTCTCATGCAGAGTCACCTGTTCCATACAGGCCGACTCGGATGAATTCAAAGCCTCCTCAGTTTTGCCATCGTCGTTGTTCCCCAAAAGAACCATTTCATCTGAATCCCCCAATTGCTGCTTACCCAAACCATCCTTATTGCTACTCCAACACCAAAATCTCCAAGCAGAATCCTCCCAACATCGTGAAATTTCAATAATTGGAAGGTAAATCATAAACAATGAATTGCAGATGTAAGTGACAAGAAAAGGGGAGACACCAGCACTAACAACAGATTGAACGATATAACTGGCAGAAATCCAAATGGTTGCAACCAAAAAAATGTATATCATGCCCAAAGCCCATCTCCGACCCTGTCTCTCCATCCCTTCTCACTCCAATGTGAGGATCAGATCCACTGAAATCTTCCTATAATATACATAATTCAGCCAACTCTACAATACACGTACGAGGGACCAAAACACTTCCCCTCGTCAAGAGGAAATTCAAGAAAAGGATCACAGAATCAAACTTGGAGGGAATGTAGTCGCTGTATCATGATCAATCCGATCTCTCTTTGCACGCAGTCAATTGCCTATGAGAAGGAAAAGAAGACTACTCATAAAATATAAAAACAACATTTGCAAACAAAAGTGCGGTGGCTAATTATCTAACATATATCGATATGAAGGTCAAAGAGTTCACGCTGCCAATAAAATCATGAAAAAAGCCTCAGGCAGAAAGAGAATCAGCATAAACAAAGAAACCACCCTCTGTTTATGCTGAAAGAAAAGATGGATTTTTTTTAAGGTGAGATGTCAAAAGATTTACATTTGAAAAATTTCTGAACAACAAACAGATGCAGCAACTAAATCAATCCGCATGTAGGCAACAGATGCCGTAGGCTTTAAAAATTCAACAGGTCACTCGGAAGAAAATTTGAACATTTTCACAGTGAACCCTGTCAGTGATTGAAAGTTTTTAGTATTCCATTTCAACTATTGGTAGAATCAATGATTATGTGCTCTGATCTTCATTGGGGGCCTCAGTAACAAAAACATCACATTAAGCAGGAATTCATTTTTCCAGTGTGTTAAAAAACAAAAGGAACCCATAAATGATGAATTACAAACTTACCCAAACACCCTTCTGCTTGATTGAATCTTAAATCTACCGTCGGTATGAAGCCATAGTCGGTATGTTCCTAGTTTCTAGTTCCTCAAATAGAATTCAGGATCTAATGGTTGCTCAAAAAAAAAAAAAAAAAGGTAACGATGGATTGGAACGTGGGTCTCTCATTCGCTGATACTGTGTCCTTAATTCCAATTTGTTGGATCCATAAATAAAAAATCAAGAGAGAAGTAGTAGACAATATATTAAAAAAATGGGTCCAAACAAGAAAATAAAATATTTCTCTCTGCTCTTTGATCTTTGAAGTAAAGGGGGAAAAAAAACCTTTATGCTGGGATTCAGTGGGAAACTAACAGTCAAATTCCGTACCTTCGATGTTAATATGTATGGAAGAAGAAATTTCTGTTTCTGCTTTTGATTCATCAAAGAAGAAAGTAAGAATCAAAGATCCTGCCCCTGAAACTTCGATCTGTAGAACGCGTGAAAACTGGAAATTTCAATTTTCTGGTCGTTGGCTGAGGGATACAGCTAAAGAAGCGCGGTCGGGGTTCGAGAAGGATAAATTGGTGGGAGAAGGAGAGAGATTATTAAAATTAATTAATGATTAATTACTAATTATTCTTAGAGATGTTAATTAATTAATTTTGATGACAATGTTAAGTAGATTAAGCGAGACTCGTAGCTCCAACTTATAAATAAGAATGAGAGATATCCCCAACCAACGAAATAACAATGGCAATTTGAATGAAGTGATACGTATGCCCATTTACCCATATCACTCGATATACAGTGAAGACATAATTTTAATCTCATGAAATTTTAAAGCCGAACTCAAATAAATAGGATTTGACAAAAATATTTATTTTAAAAATTAATGAAATATAATAAATATCCACTTTTTATAAAAATGATGATTTAACAAAATATAATAATGAGTAGGAAATTTGTTGATTGACTTGATTGTGTAACAAAAAATTAATTCAAAAATTAATGTTTAGTGTTTGAAAAGTCCTTTTTTACGAGGAAGGTGTCTAAATTTCTTAGAGCACTGCACTAATACTCAAGTTTCTCTACACATATCGAGTCGCTCTATAGTCATTGGCCCTTTGGAATAAAGTGAGAATTAAATTCAAAACTTCAACCTCCCGAGATTCCTGGTCATTACTCCAATCCCTTTGAATTAATCATTTTTAACGAGAAGTTTGGATTTATGTTGAGTAAGTGAACAATAGAAACTATCATTGTTACGGCAGACTTCTCGACTGGAAGTGAGACTCCACCAATGATTTGCTTTAAGCCCATATCTATTTACACTAATCATGCATAACTTAACCTCTGAGAACCAAGGTGTAGTACAATAGTATATATTCTTTGCGAAGGAGTAGTCGGTGAGATACAACATAAACTCAAAGTAAAGTTAGAATCATGAAGGAAAAGTTCAGAGTTAAATGACTTAAAAATCAATAGAACTAAAATAAAATATATAAAGTGTAATTCTACCGGTTAGACAATAATACGAGCAACACAATACAAATTAGAAATGCCTTATTGGCGTAGTGCAACAAATTTAGATACTTAGGCTATATAGTACAATTTCAATGAGATTTTGATTCAGACATAATCAATAAGACGAGAGCTGTGTGGGTTAAATGTAGAAAAGCTAATGAAATTATGTATAATAAAAGAATTCTTATTCGACTTAAATAACAAATAAGATACGAGCGTGATAGTAAAAATATAGACAAATTAGTGGACTTTATAATAAAATAGTTTGCATTCTATGAAATGACAATTTTATAAAATAATTATTAGACCTTAATACTATACGGATCATATGGTTAGACGGTGAATAAAAAGACAAATAAACAAAATTAAAACACCATATATAAGCATATTACATTGGATAAGTGATTTAACCAACCATAAAGTTAGAAATGAAAATAAAAGAGATAATTTAAATATCTCTAATACAACACGAACTTATTTTAGATAGTTTCGCAGTAGAGAAGAGTCGTAAATTTTACAATTGTACAACGCGCTCGGACCACCGTATCTGCCCAACAAATTAGGGAACGGGGAGGACCCAATACAGACCCGCAGACCTCCGACCCGCCGACCGGCCCGTGTCGATAACCTATTTCCCACTGGCACGTATAAAACCCTATCTAGTTACCCTCTTCCAGTGTTTCATCTTAGCTAGGGTTTCCATCGTCGCCAGCGGAGAAGAAGAGAACATCGTGCCTTCAACGTCGTCGCCATGGGTCGCATGCACAGTCGCGGGTATGCTTTTTTTACAATATTACCCTCGTTTTCCCATCCATTTCTCATTCCCTCTTCCCACTAATTTCCCCTTCATCATCTGCTTTTCCTTCCTCGCCGCAGCAAAGGTATTTCTTCGTCGGCCCTGCCGTACAAGAGGACTCCTCCTAGCTGGCTTAAGACATCCCCTCAAGATGTGAGATTTCTCTTCCTCACGAGAACTGAAAAAGTTTCCATTTGAAATAATTTTCTTTCCTCTCCTCCAATCAGTTTCATTTTATTGTTCTTTGTCTAGTTCATGAATTGGGTTCCTAACCTTGCGATCTTCTTAAAAGTGGAGTTGTTCCCAGTGTTTCTGTTGTATCATTTCTCTTATTGAATCTAATCCGTTAATCGTTTCAAAAAAATGAAAAAAAAATCAATCTTCTTAGGTCGATGAGAACATCTGCAAGTTTGCAAAGAAGGGTTTGACGCCGTCTCAGATTGGTGTCCTTCTTCGTGACTCCCATGGCATTGCGCAGGTCAAGAGCGTTACTGGGAGCAAGATTTTGCGCATTTTGAAGGCTCACGGTAGGCAATCCCGTCTATACATTATCTCTCTAGCTTTTATGGGGTTTTTCAGTACTGGTTAAATGGATCATTGGTATTGAATTGCAACTATAAATGCAGGGCTTGCTCCTGAGATTCCAGAGGATTTGTATCACCTAATAAAGAAGGCAGTTGCAATCAGGAAGCATCTGGAGCGGAACCGGAAGGACAAGGACTCCAAGTTCAGGTTGATCCTTGTTGAGAGCAGGATCCATCGGTTGGCTCGCTACTACAAGAGGACCAAGAAACTCCCACCCGTCTGGAAATAGTGAGTATACTCTATATTGTTTTATTGAGAATCATGTACAATGCTGCTTGCATTCGTCAAATAATACCATGCTTATAGATATAACCCTTTAAACTCCATTGATTTGTGTTGATGCTAATTTGATGACTGGAATTCTCCACATTGTCCTGGATATTATTTATCATCTTCCTCAGCTGAAAGTGATTGGGACAATACATGGTTAAAAACTCAAAACTTGGGTTTGACCTGAAATCCAATTGAGCTGAGTGACTTAAACTAGTTTTTCAATAATTTGACTCAATAAACATAGTACAATTCATTGGCTTGCTTGATTCCAGATCGTATCAAGTTGTGTAAATGGTTACACCTCTCAGCTCAAAAGAAGAGTAAATGGTTACACCCACAATCACCAACCCCAACCCCAACCCCAACCCAACCAACAATAACAACTCCTAGAAAAAGAGAAGATGATGATGAACATATAGCAATTCCAAGAAAAAAGGACATAGTTTGTGTTTCACAAAAAAAAAAAGGATGGCAGATGATTTAATGACTATAGCATTAGCAAAAATTAAAGCTGAGATATAAGAAGTCAAGAGTTGGAAAATGCCCCCGTTACCTGTGAACAGATGCTAGGGCTGGAAGATGTTAGAAATCATATGATTGACATAGCCATGGTTAAGTTTGGCCAGCTGATTAACCCATATTAAGCTTGATTGTTCTAAGTTGGAATGAAGCTTCTACTTTAATTTCCCCAATCACATATTTTTAGGAAAAGCATTATAGAATATCCATTCTGTGTTCTTTATGAATCACGACACTTGATGCATCTTGATTCACCTGCACAGCAATTTTGGATTCATCTTGATTGTAAAATAGAGTTAGTGCGCAATGATATCACTTTTGGATTTCTATGCAAGCTTATCTAATTCACACTGAACTTGTCTACCTGGATTTGCGATTTTGTTACATCTAGATGAATATATTCTCCATCATTTAATCAACATGCATTTTTGTGTTACATTCACCTTGAGGCTGAATGTTACTCTTATTTATTTTGTTTTGTCTTTGAGGAGGTCCATGATTCCCTTTTTGTGTCTTGTGGGATGTGGACCTCATTCCATTTTCTTAACACCATGGGATACTCTGACTTTATTTTCATCCTTTGTGCAGTGAGTCTACCACTGCCAGTACTCTTGTGGCATAGAGCGAGCTTATTTCTTTGTCGTTATCCGTTTGGGATGTAAGGATAAGTAATAGTTGATGAGAAAGGCACTACTATCTTTTCACTTCTATTCTTGAATGTTAGGGACTTTGGTCCTTCAGATTTTTGATTTGTTGTTATTCTAGAAAGAGAACTGTGATGGTTTGAGAATCAATGGTGACATGCCTTTTTCCCTATTTAATCTAGAGAAAGTAATCTTTAATTTGAAATGTTCATATTTATGTGGTTTGTGTTTGGAACTTGGCAATGAATTTCCTGTGTCTACAGTTTACCCAATCTTGACTGGGCATATGGACTTGAATTGGAATTCAGATTTTCCTTGAAATCTATTCAAAGTTGTATTCGGATGGTTCTCGGGATAAAGAAAATCAACATTTCAGGAATCTATTTTACAAGGTTATTATTTGCTTCGTAGATCTTGCACACACCCAGCATTGTTTTGATTCGTTTTGGTTGTTGAGTTGTTCCCTTCCAGTGAAAAAGGGTAAGGAAAGTTGTGGCAGGTAAGCATACCAATGTATCCTTTTCCGATCCAACGTTCCAAATGTCTGGTGCCATGGTGCATATCTGATGAGTGTCAGCCTGTACGAATCGTTTGGGCAGTACTTGACTACTTGCTATTGAGATCTGGGTCAAGTATAGGCCAAGATTTTAATCTTAAGCTCAACCTCTTTGGGTCACTCTCCATGGTGTTACTCTCCATCAAAGAACAGTGTCCTAGTGTATCTAAACTTGGCACACTTGTATCATTTTATTAGTTATATCTAGATCTATTCCGCCATTTGATTCGATAGTTTCACCTGAGTTTCTTAATTTCTGACAGTGAGATACCAAGTTCTCAATTTTTATCGCTTCTTCTGTACTCCCTAAACTGCTGAAGGTGCATGTCATATATTCAAACTTTGTTCTGTTTAATGTTCATTCATTTGTCTCCAAAGATTTCCTTTATAATTTTAGATTTGCATTCATTTGATTTTTTGTTTGTGATTAATACTATATTATCTGTAAGCAACATATACCACGACACCTCCTTTTGTATATCCATTATTTAGCAATCTTAACTTAAACTTGATCTTTGTTGAAGTTCAACTCCAATAAAAAAGATTCTGAAGTCTCTACAAATTCTCCTAATACTAGTTTAATTCAACTTTTATTCTTTCAGAAAACAAAGTAATTTTAATAAAATTATTTTTGGCAGCTTGAGAGACCTGTATCAGCCAAGGGATGTTGCTATTGAATTGATGTGCATGTATGCTAATCAATTTTGAATCTATGATGCAATATTAACCACCAAATTAGTATAAACATTTACGGCCCTGTATGATAGGAATTCTCTCTGAAGTTTTAAATTCTAGAATTATGAATTAAGTTAAATTCTAAGATAAAAAAAATCTATTATAATTTTGTGGCGTTTGGTGGATCAATGAAATAGATATTAGAATTTTATTAAATTCTTATATTTTTAAAATATTGAAAGAATGACTATGGTAATGTATTATGGAAATCTTGATAATGTAAATTTGAAGTATATACATGATTGGGAGTGAACGAGTTAATTAAGGTTAGATTAGCTCAATTATTTTGAATCTAACATTTTTTATTAATTTGGTCCGAGTGAGACAACTTTTCGATATTAAGGCTTATGCATTTTGTACTCAATTTCAGTATTCATCATCATGTGAAGGGCCTTTCAAAAAATTCATCAATTGAGTCTCTAGATAAAAAATTTATTTTAAGGTTATCAAAATTTGGAAAGTATTAAAATATGATTCCATTGATTCAGGTCCTATAGTACAAAATAAATGGTTGGTTAATAAGCATGTTAATTTCAATCATCTAATTTATGTATTTAGATTAAATTGTTGTAAAACTAATATGTGAGTAAATGTTTTTGTGCAAGAGATTTTGAAGACGTTCTTTTGTTTTATTGGGTTTCTGGGGCCTTAAATGCCATAATGTCCTATTTCCATTACCAATTTTCCCATGTACCATGCTCCTTTGGACGATCCTCTCCACTTCTCCTAAGCAAATGCACCATGAGAATTAAGGTTAATCTAACAAGAAAAATGAAGCTACAAGTGGTAGGCAGGAAGCAATATTTAACCATGAGAATGAATGACTACCAAAATGAAGGAAAGTAGAAGCAAGATCTACCATTGCTTAACATCAGGAAAAGAGGGACTTTTTGAAGATATGGCGCAAAAAAAAACAAGTGCCAGATAAATATATTAGCTTAGTATATTATAAAGTGTAGAGGAAAAAGGAAGAAGAAGGGAAGAGAAGGCTTCATTCCCACCGTGAATGTTTAATTAAAAGGCTATTGGCTGTCTGCCAGGCCATGTTTCTATTTTCTCGAAATATTTGACAGGCACAGTGCCGCCAAAGCCTTCGGTTAAAATCACTTTGTTCTCTGAAATATAAATCTTCATACCATCTGCAAAAAGAGATACATTCCAAATTTACAACCTCCTCATGCAGTCAAAGATGTAATGTGAATCATAAATAATAATGTTATTGTTATTAATAAAGAACAAATAGAAATTGAAAAAAAATAAGGTATCACACTTTTTCTCACCATGAGTAATGTCACGGGTGCCGGCGCCCTGTAAATTTGCTATGTATAAACAATCACAACCAGAGACACTTCAATGGAAGAAATGTGTTCATGTCGAACACCCATGTGTCCACATCAGGCATTTCATTTTCATGCTTACCGTAACAATGACATGTACCTATCACCTATGCCATGTCCAAATATCATAGACCCCAGTTTTGTTCTCTTTTTACATTTTTAGTAGTCATAGTCATTGAGAGAGAGAGAGAGAGAGAGAGAGAGAGAGGGGGTGGGGGGGGGGGAATCCATGCTAGTTGGCATGGTTCAAAAACTAAAAACTCAAAATTGGAGTGAAAATCCTATCAAGTCAAGTAACTAGGATGAGTTCTTCGAATTGACTCGGTAAATCTCGTTGACTCACTCAATATGAAATTCTTTCAAGTCAACTCAACTTGGATCGACTCACCAAGATATGATATGGATGGGGTAAATATTCAACCTGTGGAAGTGGGTTTTTTTTTGTTATACGAAATTCACAGTGCAACCTACAAGGTTGACGTAGATCATCACATGGCATGCAAATTGCAAACAAGGTCCAAGTAACAATGTGTAGGTCTAGCTACCATTTTTATTGAAGTTCGTCTGATTCTCAAAACACACACACACACACACAAAAAACAGAAGCATTACCTTCTAAAGCCTTTCCGACATCCAAAAATATCAAAATGTTAACATCCCGCCTCATACCTGGCAATTTTCAAATATTGTCAGAGGACATATTTGGCCATTTCCATTGTTACAAAGATGATATATTAGATGAAATAGCAGTAGCAGACAACAACAGGCAACAAACCCTGATGCAGTTAAACAGTAAATTGTGAAGGAACTTCCAAGCCACATACCGCTTATCACTTCCCCATCTGTAGGCAATCCACTAGAAAAGTGAACATGTAACCTTTTCATTCTTTTGAGGCCAGATTGCAAGATAGATTCCAAATTCTTCTTATAGGTACCATGCACACATACTGAATAAATGGGATAACAAGAAGTCAACCCATGATGGATAGAACAGTACTTAAAAATAAAATTTCCTCTTCTTTAAAAACATTTTACCTGGGGCTTCACCTGCAGATATGATTGGCTTTAATAACCTTTCGGACTCAACAATCTGCACAAAAGAAATGCATAATCCATAAGGAGCTGTTCAGGAATTTGGTTGGGAGGGGTTGGGGGAGTCCCATCGATTACACAGTTCTGTTATTTTCCATTAAAAGCAGTTGAATTTTCACAGTGGAAACACAGTACATTAAAAAGGCAAGATGCTCCTTATAATTTTTATTTCTTTTGACTTTACTCTATTCAAGTAATGGGGAAGGCCTGATTTTCTGTGGCATCCATTTTCCATCCATGTGGAAAATCACAATTAATCTCTAATGGTCTGTACAAAATAGCTAATCCCAAGTACTGAGAAATAATAGTTAGTGCCAAGTATGTAAACATTTCGGTCAGTGTCTTGTTCTCCGTCTACAATTGAGAAATCTATTCTACCAAGAGCAATCAGGAAAGGCCTTTCCCAGCACTAGAACAGTAGAATCCCAATTAACAAACTGACAGACTCAATCTATTCACAAATGAAATAAATAAGTTGGATGGGATTTCAGCTAAATATACTTTGTGAATAGCTTATTACGTTAATTCCTTCTATTATTTAATGTATAAAATAACGTTTTCCACATGTAGGAGGAGAGAGAGAGATTAATGGGCTGTAGGCACTTGGTTCAAGTATTGTCACTAAAAACTTAGAACAACTGCCGTCCACTTCGAGAAACTAATCAAACTGGGAAGCCGATCTCTACTTTTCTTTCATAATACTGCTGAAGATTGTTTCATGTCAAATGCATGTGAAATTTGCTATTCAGAATTCAGACAGAATCCGAATTGACATATTCTGTCGTCATCGTCACCATAATGACATCATGATCGCCATATTCATCACCATCATAGCCACAAACCTTATCTTATGGTCAACTTTTTTGAGTTATATGCTGCCATTCTGCCTATCAGAAACAGTAACCTACATCATGCACAATAATTTCTTTTGCTGTTAGATTCTTATTTATATCAATAAATTTCAGTTTTTTTTTTTAGTCCAAGGCATCCAAGCCTCTTAGAGCACCTGACTAAGTCATTGGGAGCATGTGCAAACCTTCCTATCCACACACACCAGATAAAACTAAGGGGAATGACCCTTATATATTGTGAGTGGGACTTGAACCCAGAACCTCCCACAACTTATTGGGGTTCTTAATCGTGAAACCAATCCTCACGGGTTAAAATTTCAGCTTTTATCCCAAAACTACAACTCTAAATACATATAAGTGTGTGTCAAAGTTTCTCGCATATGTCTTTGATGCTGTTATACGTCCTATTCTTTTATGAAGCAAAGACAAGCAGAAATCAAATGCATGAACTAACTAAGCTTATGAGTCTATCATAGATCAGTAAGCTAACAAGAATACATTCTAGAAAAAGATTACCAAAGCAATGTATATTCTAGAAAATCCAATTTGAAATGAAAACAGTGTATATTGACTTCAAATGGTTAACTTCACCGATAATTCATAGTAGTAGGTCATATATCTCAATTCACAAGAAATACGAAAAGAAAACCACATAAGAAATGAAACGAACTTGCTGCAGAAATTGATCAATTGTTCCAAAATATTTAAAATATATAAAATTTACTGCCAGAACTGGGCTTATATTTGGTTTGGGGCATAATTGAGTTGAGTTGAGGTTGTGAGAGAGAGAGAGAGAGAGAGAGAGAGAGAGAGAGAGAGATACTAAGTACATTAACGACCACTAATTTAACCTAGTACATTCAAGCAATGTTATAAATTTATAAAAATGCTAGTTCCACCTATTTGATTTCATATGAAGCACAAAAAATGCCATATTTGAATTCAATAAAAGATAGGGATAATACGTCTACTGAGTGCCCTTGGTTTGCACGTATCAAGAGCTCCCCATTTTCTTCCAAGAGGCTGAATCGTTGCTTATTGTCCCTTCTGACTGCCTAAAAATGCACACAACCATGGTGACATCATAGTGAAAGTAACAGATTAGAGGTATAAAAGCCAATTTTAAAAAATAAACCCCAAAAAAGGTGCTCACCTCTCTAAGATCATCAATTGAGTGTGATTTCAACCGAACATTGGCATGTGTGGTCATGTTCAACTGCAACAAATCACGCACCTTAACATACCCATCACTTCGCATATCCAAATTCAGCTCAGCAGCCATGTGGCGCAAAATACGTGTACTGAAATCAAGAAATGTTAAGAAACTTAAAACAACTTTTGGAATGCAATGCTATACTAGAACAAGCAACATCTAAGGAGAAATTTCTCTTTTGAGAGAGAGCAATCTAAAAGCAATTCAGCTAAGGAATCCTTCAATGCAGCATACAGTTCTTGAAAGGAAGGAACTTAGCATACTAAAATTCAACACAAGACATACTTGTGCCCCACAGCCACATCATAACCATCACACAAGCAATATTATACAATTTACAGTACAAGAGCAGAGCCCACTTAAATCCAAGGGTTATCCTCGAAAATTCACAATGAATCACTGTGAAGTGGTTATAATCTCTTCCGGGTGGGGTGGAAAGAACTCCTAAAGAGACCAGTAAAACAACAGGTTCTGATTTATGAGCAGAATCCACTTAAAGGTAAAGCAATTCCGTGAAAATCATTGACTTTTTTCATTGAAACGTTAACTTTGTCATCCCATAATCCAAGGCAAAAAATTTAAATGGTTTTCGACAGTGAAAAGCATTTTTCGGTCTTTTGCAAATGGGTCAATTTCTCCAACAGATACACCCTTTTGTTGGTGTTCAATAAAATCATTTACATATCTCACCCCATGAAACAATCTGACTTGAAAATCATGATACTCATGAAATGGGCAGTTTTCAACCCTTTTCATGGAAACTAACTAGTGTAGCATAATAAAACGAGGTGGTTCTCTCATCGATTTCAATTAGATAGATCGGATTTTCTTAGGCTTACACTGAAGTCACATCGAGAATTGTGACAAGTCAGTTTCCCTCTCTTCCCTCACTTTCAACTGAGAGCATGTTGTTAAGGTTGAGGAAAAAGGGCATTAGGGGATGCATAACTATCAGAAATAGGTGGTACAGGAAGCTTAAGTAGAGAAATGAAAATAGGAAGCGGAAAGGGTATGGGTAGAAAAACATACAGCAGTCTTCCAAGGGCGTCGATTTTATCCTTCCCACCTCTCCCTCGCAACCCATCTTCTCTCATGTCAAACCCGTCCCGGTTTCGAACCCCTTCTTCCCCTCCCCCTCCCGCTGCAATACAAAATAAACAAACAAATATTCCCTCAGCCACATTTATTCAAACATATGGAGTGCAGCTGAAAAATCATCCATTCAAGTAGAGAAAGAAATCTCAGATAGAGAGAGATGCAAGCCTTGTAGTAGAGTGAGATGAGGAAGAAGCAGAGACGTTGGTGTTGGGCGTCTTCTTCTCCATGTAATGGATTCGGGTTAGAGAGACGAATGCAGAAGAACGAAACAGCCGAAGTCGAAGGCCATTGCTCGCACAAGCCCACATTCGCAAACACGTGCAAGACTTGTACCGTCCGAGTCCAGACTCCAGACACGTATAAAAAAAAAAATTAAAACCTAGATCATGTCAGTCGTTTGAGCTTGGTTGATTGATTTTTTTATTAAATTAAATTTATTTTAATTAGTTATTTATTTAAAAAGTAGATATAACTTAGTTAAATTTATTTTTTTAAAAATTGGATTTAATTTATATTGTCAAATTAGTTCACAAATCTTTAAATCAAATTAGGTTCAAGTTGAATTGAATGACCCAGATTATATAAAAATTTAATTAAATTCAACTTATTTTTTAAGTGAGTCAATTTTTTTAACAATCAATATATTAAGCCAGTGGATACTTGGCAGATTGGGCCAGAATTACCACCCTCAATTAAACTGCAGAAAATGTTAAAATTGTCATCCAAACATTTTAATTGTTTTATCAATTAAATTTGGACTATTTATCAACATATCTCTTATGGTACAATGATCTTTCATTACACTTCATTTTAATTGTGAGATACATCTAAGAATTTAATGCTTAGCCAGAAGCAAAATTAAGAAGCCCTGTTCGATCAATCCAACAATTGAAGTGAACTCAATAGAAAATTAAAACAAAATGTTCTATTTAAAAGGGAAAATTGGTTGAAGGATTGACATACACAAAATCGTCAATTAGTCTAATAATAATCGGTTGTAAAAAGGAAATTTTATAAGAGCCCATGACTGTATAATAGATTGAATATTAGTTTATTTGAACTAATAGCATAAAAATCTAAAAACAATGAGGAGTAACCCCATGAAAAATGGACTAGAGGGGTCAAACGTTAATCGAACTCAAGACCTCTCTTTATGAGAGAAGCTTCTTGACCGTGAGGCCAACCCCCTCTGGAGTAGAATCAATGACATTTTGTGAACTGTGTACAATTGCCTTTTTAAATAACATTGATACAACAGCTTTAACAACGATGCATTTCCCACAAACAAGCATCCTAAATTATGCAGCTTAAAGAATTAAACAAAAAACACTAAAACTAAAAAGAAAAGACAGGAAAATGAAGGAAATTGTAGAAAGACATGTATAAGAGAAGAAAGAAGAATAAAATATCATCCTATACTTCCAATCCAGTCCAAATGGGCTCTTTATATGCAACACATTCAATAAGAATTCAGCAAGTATAACATGTTTTGAATGCCTCTAAACGAGAAGGTTACAACAAAGTTCTTGCCATCATCCCTCACTCAGCATGTTTATACAATATTATAAAGTCTGCAGCTCGACCAAAATCCTTTGTTGAGTGGATAAAAAGAAAAAGAAAAATGGGGCAAGAGAAAGCAAAGCAAAGACAAAAGAGCATCGTTAATTGCCACTGCGGGCCTCTCGTTCAATTTCCTCTGCATCTTCAAACCGTTGATCATCAATTTTAAGCTTCAACAAAGGAAGAAAGGAGTCAGCAGCAATACTGAAAAATGTTGTGCTTTACTTAGCTTCACATGATATAACATATGGCATGACTGCACATATAGCTCACTTTAACATACATTGACATGCAGGTGTAAATGAAATTGACAGAATCAGGAATTATGTAGAGGTCATCATCTGCCATTTTCCTGTCTACCTGCAGGTGGCTTTTTCAGACCTATGTTTCCATTCTACCTATCAAAAGAAAATATACCTCATGCAAAACTAAAGCTGACGAATTCAAATCTGATGGTGTTGAATCACTCTAAGTAACTTAAGCTGACGAATTCAAATCTGATGGTGTTGAATCATTCTAAGTTCAAATTATTGGGGCAGGGGGGTTGTGTTTTTTCATGGCTTGGACGTATATTTTCCTCCATCCAACTTTTACTTCATTCAGACACCTGACCTGAATCACATTAGATAGTACTTGAGTTGAGAGTGATTGGGGAAAATGTGCCTTCCACAAAATGCAGTTACAGTTCCTAAACCCACCCCACCATTTGTAAGAACAGGTATTTTGCAAGAAGCTCTAATTTTTTATCCTCAATCTGAAAAAACCCCACTCTGTTTTCTTATTCTGAAGCAAGGTCTACCCTTTTTCTTTTTTCAGTTAATGAAAAACAAAACAAAAAAAAGCCCTTTCTATCACCCAACAGCACATGTTACACTTTTATTATGTAGCATCTTCATGCCGGATACATGGTATAATTATAGATCACATCTCCCCCTTACAAATGAAAGCAAGTTTCTAGGTTATAAAAGATACTGAAGCTCAACTGCATCCATGATATCCAGCCATCTGATCCAAAATACCAAGCCATCCGTTTCATGGTTGAAATATCAGATGGATAGCATGAGATTAGATTTTCGTAATTTGGGTTAATCTGTTCTCCATTTTATTTTCTAGGGTTGGATGGAAGTATGGAACACACAATTATGTCATGTGTCTGTCGTGAAGTTGGTACATGGAAAAAACAATACCATAAACTGTATAAGCCAGACAATCGTGAAGCTCTGCACTAGAAAGTGTTAATTGAGATTCTGAAAACCATAGTACTGCCAACCTCTTCCATCTCAATTCTCAATGGGCCAACATGGTTCATGGTGATTGCTGCAATCTGTGTGTGCACACATGCACGTAAGTGTTCACGTGTACCCACTTTGCAGTGAAGAGAATGGAATCAAGATTATCATGTAAAAAAAAAAAAATTGCAATCAAGATTACAAGGGTCACAACAGCCTAAACTTGACATCTAATAATAAGGCTTCAAAGGATATATACTCTTTTTTTAAACACTTCAAAGGATATATACACAAAGGATGATCATCCCCCTTCACTTAAACTTCCAGGCCAAGGAATTCAAATCTCATCTTTAAGGATGCAGCTGAAACATCCACCACCTCCTGTGAATTCATACTCCATGGGCTCAAGGAAAAAATAATTCTTCCCGTCAAAGATGACTTTTTTAGCGGTAACAAGATAATCTTGAGATACTCTTCTATTTCACTCTTTCCACACTTCCACCCTAGAACAAATGACACCTCACAGTACCTGTCTTACAAACCCCTTCATCTACCAAGAAAGACTGGAAAGAACTTGGGCTAGGCCCTGAAAAAGAGAGCAATGAGAATAGGGCCATCCAGATAGGTTCTGGAAAAGGGCAAATGCATGAATAAACAATCAACAGATACACAGCATATGAAAGTCAAAATGAAATTGCATGATATATGTTACTGAGTTGCTTTCCTTCAACCAGAACTGAATATTATGTTCTGTGGAAAACCTGATAGCAAGATTTTGTGTTTTGCAGTTCTACCATTTGAAAGTGCTAGAATAGTCTCTATTTATAACATTTTGAACCACCCAGGCACAGAGAAGCTTAGAGTGGTTTGGAACACCATTATCAAAGGAACAAAAGTTTCTACCTAATATCATTCCATTTATAACTAATAATTTCCCCCGTCTTTGGGAGATCGGTAATAATTATCTACAATGGTTGATAAAACATGAACAGGACAGAAAACACATGAGGTTGTAAAATACCAATTTTCTAACAATAAGTCAATATTTCCAATTTTACAACCATAATTTGGGATATGGAAGAATGCGTGTATCCACTATTAGGAAGTTCCAAACAAATATTAGGACAGCAATCTCACATGCATACTAGGAAATTCCAAATATTTTAGGAAAGTCAGAATGCACGCACCTCAAGTACTGTTTGAGCCAGATCCTGATTCCCATTTGCATAACCAATAGGGTTGGCAAGATTTTCAGAGAACTGCCACTCAGAATCTTCCCCTACCACTGGAAAGAGCATGTTAACCTTCAAAAGTTAAAACACTTTATGGTTTAGAAAACAGAAGCATTAAGGGGACAAACCTGGAATTGCACCATCAGTTTCCATTTGTTCAACACCAAATATCCATCCATTCTGTTCTTCACCCTCTGGTAACAATAGGCACAATTTATACATGTAAGGCCTTTGACCCTCTATGAAATGTAACATAATGCTAAAGAAAAAAGCTGGAAAGAACTTTAGAAAATTACTACTATTGCTCACCTTCAGCAGTCTCAGGATTTAGCTCAGCACATTCACAGAAGAAGTCAAAAAGAGCCTCCACTACCACAAAGCAGCGTCAAGGAAGACAAATAGCAGATGACCATAACCCAAAAAAAGGCAATAAGAAAGAGGAGTCTACAAGAAGGCCATGCACCATTCTTCCAGAACCTTAGCATCTGGATTTTAGACCGGAAAGGATAACAGATCCACCTACCCATGGCAGTACAGCAAAACTAAATAAGACAAAACAGAAACATGATGACATTGCCATATAGAAAGTGTAATGCCACAAAGTGCTCTTCTATTTGCTTGAACAGACAAACATACTAGAACCATTATCTTTAAATTCTTATGATACATGATTTGTACAATATGACAAGAGAGACAACTCATAGCAGTTTAGAAATCTTCTGATGCCTATAAATAATAGAATAATGGAGCTATTTTGGATTGGGAGAACACGAAACTTCTTGTTTTGATGGTTTTAAAGGCTTGAGTTGTGGGATATCTAAGATCTTTGGATTTTTTGGGGGGGCATTTTTGTCACTCCCCGACCCGAAGGGTGGGTCCGGAACGCGACTGATGGTAACCTGACCTCAAATCAATTTTCGAAAAACACTTTGATCCCCTCAAAAGATCAAAGAGGTCGTCTATTATAGGCAACGGATACTTATTCTTAATAGTTACCTGGTTAAGCAGCTGGTAATCTATACACATCCTCATCGATCCATCCTTCTTTTTCACAAATAGA
Organism: Chimonanthus salicifolius; assembly: GCA_013350335.1. Lineage (NCBI taxonomy): Eukaryota > Viridiplantae > Streptophyta > Magnoliopsida > Laurales > Calycanthaceae > Chimonanthus > Chimonanthus salicifolius. Next base: position 62,807,885 of record CM023539.1, read on the forward strand.
GCAGGTGCGCCCCACGGCGAGTTGCTCTGACGAATAAAACCAAGCCTAAGAAGCTCTTCTACCTGCGTAGCTAGCTCTCTCTGCTCTACCGGCGCCATCCGATAAGGTGACATGGAAATTGGAGATGTTCCTGGCTGTAAGTCTATAACAAACTCTATCTCTCAGCGTGGAGGTAGCCCAGCTAAGTGGTCAGGAAACACATCCATAAACTCACACACCACCCGAGGAGTAACAGACCCTACACCACCTACATCTTCCCAACCCATGCTTGCCACCACACTACCGGAATACGCCCTAAGGCCAGAGAAAGTGACTCTCATCTTCTCATAGGGTACCAACTTCTCCAAAAACCTATCACCGGTTGAGGAGATCCCACGAATTTTCCTCTGAGAGCAGTCTATCAAGACCTCAAAAACAGACAACCAATCCATACCAAGGATGATGTCAAAGTCCGTCATTTCCAGAACCAGAAAATCATAGGACAACTCCACTCCGCTAATCTTCAAAATACAAGATCTACAGTCTTGGTTCACCAAAGCCTTCTTACCCAAGGGTGATACTACCATTAGTGGGTTAACTACTTCTACTGGTTTCAAAACCAATCTATCATAACAAGTTCTAGAAATAAAGGAATGCGAAGCACCGGTATAAAAAAACATTCGGGCCAAAAGACTGAAAAGATTAAGGGTACCTTCCAACACAGTGTTCTCCACCGGTTCTTCCTTCTGAGTCCCAATCGAGTAGACTCTCCCCTGAGGACGTCCTTGTCCTCTCCCCTGACCATTCCGAGGTGGTCCGTTCCTCGATGCCACTGAGCCTCTGGAGGTCTGCTGAGAACCTCAGTTGACAGACGGTTGCGCTACGGAAAAAGAAACTCCTACGCCTTGTGAAGGTGCCGCTTTACCAAGATAAGGGCAGTCCTTAAACAAGTGCCCGGTCTGCTTGCAGTGAAAGCACGCCTTCTCTCCTCCGGACGGACAAAAACTTGGAAGTATGCCCAGGCTGATTGCAGGTGTAGCACACGACTGGCCGAGAGTCAGACCGACTTGACTGACCTGCAGTAGGCTGGCTCTTCTTGAAGAAGGGCCTCTTCTGCTGGTTGAACTTTGTCTTCTTGTTGGAAGAAGGTTTCTGGGTGCCGTCAGTGCTCCGGTTGATGGAGTCTACCGCTTCCACCTTTGAAGCTCGCTCGATGATCTCCTCCAAAGTGTCGAACACCAGGCCGGCCACTTGCCGCTGCAGAAATGGTCTGAGTCCATTCTCAAAGTGTTGAACCTCTTCTCCTCTTCGTTCGCTGCGATCCACTGCACGAACTGCATCAAGTCGATGAAGCGCATGGCATACTGTGCCACGGTGTCTGAACCTTGTTGGATGTTGAGGAATTCCCTCTTCCTCGCCTCCTGCACGGTCTTTGGAAAGTAACGGGCCAAAAAGGCTGCAGAGAACTCCTCCCACGTCATTGGCTCGTGGTTACGAACCAAGCTCTTCACTTCCTACCACTCGTAGGCGTTTCCTTCGAGCTGGTACACCGCCAAGGTCACTCGCAAGTCGTCGGCGATAGCTAAGGTATTGAGGATCCGGCTAATCTGAGTCAGCCAGTTCCTCGCAGCATTGGGGTCTTCTATTCCCGAGAAACTTGTCGGGTTCAGACGCTTGAACTCCTTGAGAGCCGAAGTGGCTCTCTCCTCTAGCGTTCGCATTGGCGGGCGTCGCATGTTTTCAGGTATCTGCTGAAATGCTTCAACTGCCGCTCGAATGGCCTCATTGGGTAGGTTACGGGGTGGAAGACCAGTCCTCCTCCCACGGAAATTGGCTCCGTTCGCATTGGGTCCTGACATCTGTTATTTACATTTGTAAATATCATTAACCAATTTTAAGAAACTTACTAAAGCAAAACACACAAGTTGCAACAGTTCCATTAGAATTCATTCAAGATTTGAATACAAGTACAAGGGTTAGTAGGGTATAAAAACCCTTAAAACAACGAAACTCAACCCTTACAAAAATAAATCTCCCCGATGCCCCCAATATACTCTAACCTAATCTTCCAAAGAAGATCCTGCCTCATCACCAAAATAAAAGAAGTTGTCCGGACAGGTCGCTGACTTATGTCCGAACACTCCGCAAGTCAAGCAGGGTATAATCCCTGGCCCTCCAACATAAGGACAATTAGTTCTTGCACTCCCATGCCCGCGGAGTCCGCAAACAGGGCAAATGATGTCACGCGGATAGGGGCAATAGGTACAATTGTGCCCCTCCTGGTTGCAGAGTTCGCAAATATATTCCGAGTACTCATCTAAGGGCGGAGTAGCCGGAGTATATTCGGGCGAGCCATTTTCTCCTACTGACTCCTCAAGATTTGAGATATCTCCCTCTTCCTCCACTGGATCTTACAGATTACCGACGACTTAACCACGTAACTATTAAGAATAAGTATCCGTTGCCTAGAATAGACGACCTCTTTGATCTTTTGAGGGGATCGAAGTGTTTTTCGAAAAGCGATTTGAGGTCAGGTTACCATCAGTCGCATTCAGGGCCCACCCTTCGGGTCGGGGCGTGACAGCTTGGTATCAGAGCCTTGGCTCAAACTCTAGGACTGTGATGGGTTACTACCTAGTTAGACTTGCTTTTGCTTTAGTACTGCAATTGTTTTTGACATTCTCCTGTTTTGTGGTACAGATGTCGAGCAATGTTGAGTACTTTGAGTTCAGGGAGACCCCTAGCGACCCAATGGACCTGGTTTCTTCGGATTCCAGTGTTCCCAACTTCGATGAAGTTGCACCTGGAGAGGAAGTAGAAGTAGCCTCACCTGAGTATCACGTTGGGGCAGATCCAGTGGAGGAAGAGGGAGATATCCCAAATCTTGAGGAGTCAGTAGGAGAAAATGGCTCGCCCGAATATACTCCGGCTACTCCGCCCTTAGATGAGTACTCGGAATATATGTGCGAACTCTGCAACCAGGAGGGGCACAATTGTACCTATTGCCCCTATCCCGTTGACATCATTTGCCCTGTTTGCGGACTCCGCGGGCATGGGAGTGCAAGAACTAATTGTCCTTATGTTGGAGGGCCAGGGATTATACCCTGCTTGACTTGCGGAGTGTTCGACATAAGTCAGCGACCTGTCCGGACAACTTCTTTTATTTTGGTGATGAGGCAGGATCTTCTTTGGAAGATTAGGTTAGAGTATATTGAGGGCATCGGGGAGATTTATTTTTGTAAGGGTTGAGTTTCGTTGTTTTAAGGGTTTTTATACCCTACTAACCCTTGTACTTGTATTCAAATCTTAAATGAATTCTAATGGAACTGTTGCAACTTGTGTGCTTTGCTTTAATAAGTTTCTTAAAATTGGTTAATGATATTTACAAATGTAAATAACAGATGTCAGGACCCAATGCGAACGGAGCCAATTTCCGTGGGAGGAGGACTGGTCTTCCACCCCGTAACCTACCCAATGAGGCCATTCGAGCGGCAGTTGAAGCATTTCAGCAGATACCTGAAAACATGCGACGCCCGCCAATGCGAACGCTAGAGGAGAGAGCCACTTCGGCTCTCAAGGAGTTCAAGCGTCTGAACCCGACAAGTTTCTCGGGAATAGAAGACCCCAGTGCTGCGAGGAACTAGCTGACTCAGATTAGCCGGATCCTCAATACCTTAGCTATCGCCGACGACTTGCGAGTCACCTTGGCGGCGTACCAGCTCGAAGGAAGCGCCTACGAGTGGTGGGAAGCGAAGAGCTTGGTTCGTAACCACGAGCCAATGACGTGGGAGGAGTTCTCTGCAGCCTTTCTGGCCCGTTACTTTCCAAAGACCGTGCAGGAGGCGAGGATGAGGGAATTCCTCAACATCCAACAAGGTTCAGACACCGTGGCACAGTATGCCATGCGCTTCATTGACTTGATGCAATTTGTGCCGTGGATCGCAGCGAATGAAGAAGAGAAGGTCCAGCACTTTGAGAATGGACTCGGACCATTTTTGCAACGGCAAGTGGCCGGCCTGGTGTTCGACACTTTGGAGGAGATCATCGAGCGAGCTTCAAAGGTGGAAGCGGTAGACTCCATCAACCGGAGCACTGACGGCACCCTAGAAACCTTCTTCCAACAAGAAGACAAAGTTACAACCAGCAGAAGAGGCCCTTCTTCAAGAAGAGTCAGCCTAGTGCAGGTCAGTCAAGTCGGTCTGACTCCCGGCCAGTCGTGTGCTACACCTGCAACCAGCCTGGGCATACTTCCAAGTTTTGTCTGTCCGGAGGAGAGAAGGCGTGCTTTCACTGCAAGCAGACCGGGACACTTGTTTAAGGACTTGCCCTTATCTTGGTAAAGCGGCACCTTCACAAGGCGTAGGAGTTTCTTTTTCCGTAGAGCAGCCGTCTGTCAACTGAGGTTCTCAGTAGACCTCCAGAGGCTCAGTGGCACCGAGGAACGGACCACCTCGGAACGGTCAGGGGAGAGGACAAGGACGTCCTCAGGGGACAGTCTACTCGATTGGGACTCAGAAGGAAGAGCCGGTGGAGAACACTGTGTTGGAAGGTACCCTTAATCTTTTCAGTCTTTTAGCCGAGTGTTTTTTGATACCGGTGCTTCGCATTCCTTTATTTCTAGAACTTGTTGTGATAGATTGGGTTTGAAACCAGTAGAAGTAGTTAACCCGCTAATGGTAGTATCACCCTTGGGTAAGAAGGCTTTGGTGAACCAAGACTGTAGATCTTGTATTTTGAAGATTAGCGGAGTGGAGTTGTCCTATGATTTTCTGGTTCTGGAAATGACGGACTTTGACATCATCCTTGGTATGGATTGGTTGTCTGTTTTTGAGGTCTTGATAGACTGCTCTCAGAGGAAAATTCGTGGGGTCTCCTCAACCGGTGAGAGGTTTTTGGAGAAGTTGGTACCCTATGAGAAGATGAGAGTCACTTTCTCTGGCCTTAGGGCGTATCCCGGTAGTGTGGTGGCAAGCATGGGTTGGGAAGATGTAGGTGGTGTAGGGTCTGTTACTCCTCGGGTGGTGTGTGAGTTTATGGATGTGTTTCCTGACCAGTTAACTGGGCTACCTCCACGCCGAGAGATAGAGTTTGTTATAGACCTACAGCCAGGAACATCTCCAATTTCCATGGCACCTTATCGGATGGCGCCAGCAGAGCAGAGAGAGCTAGCTACGCAGGTAGAAGAGCTTCTTAGGCTTGGTTTTATCCGTCAGAGCAACTCGCCGTGGGGCGCACCTGCTCTATTTGTGAAAAAGAAGGATGGATCGATGAGGATGTGTATAGATTACCGGCTGCTTAACCAGGTAACTATTAAGAATAAATATCCGTTGCCTATAATAGACGACCTCTTTGATCTTTTGAGGGGATCGAAGTGTTTTTCGAAAATCGATTTGAGGTCAAGTTACCATCAGTCGCGTTCCGGGCCCACCTTTCTGGTCGGGGCGTGACAATTTTAGTTTATTGTTGACTTTTTACAATATTAATTAGAGTACATAAAAGTATTATATTTTTGGAAGTTGGAACCTTGAACTTTGAACTCCAATGAAGTAGTTATACAATATTAACTTAATATTGAAAGAAAATTGGAGAATGGTTCACATTATTACTTTTTAGATATTTTTTATGCTATTTCATGTATTAAATATTTTTTTAGAAAAAACACTTATAAATCTTACAATGCTCAAAACATATAATATTTTACGACACGATTCGATTTTTACAACATTGACTCTTAACATATTTAATTATTTATAGATGCTGGCATGTGGACCCAGAAGACAAGAAAGGTGACAGGACAATGATGGAAATGATCTAAAATAACAGAAGATTGGATTAAGGCCTTCATCGGCTTGCAACTATATTCACACAGTCATGAACTACAAGCATAATGTAGGATACATTGGCTGGGATCAGATGGCACAAGTCTCATTTCAGTTATCTTTGATAGATCAAGGTTCTCATTACATTCTGAATCTGAATCCTCTGATTCCCCAATTTCATCAGCATCTGTCTCAATCTTCAAAACAAAACATAAAAATAAGCATTTTCCTGTTTTGATAGATAAACAAAACCAAATGAGCCAAACAAAAAGAATACAATCAGAGACAAGCCAATATTTCATTTCTTCATCATATTTGACATGTACTTCTCACATTCAATTCAGTATCTTCAAAATCACATACATCATCATAAACATTTATTAAGAAATTCATACTGTCTGGAGACTATAATGTAGGGCTTAGAGTGTTTGTTTAGATGAAGAGGATGACTACACCCGATTTAGATCCCACCTGGACCATGTAATTTGGATTTCCCCCAGTTTAATGGAGCTACTTTTACAAAAAGGTAAATGCTATTTAAGGTACATGTTATGCATATAGAAGCCATTAAGGATTGGAAATTCCACAAGACTGGGCTTCCTATCTATACATGACATGATCAGACACATCCCACAAAGAAATGAATTAAATGATGAAATATAGATTAGACAATTTGCGGCAATGGTGCAGAAAAAAGTAGCACATCGATGCATACATACAAAAGATAACCAATATAACCATTAAGTTTCATAGCATGTTACATCATCCATCTGACTATGCATGCCAAGAGTCATAACCAACTTGTGTAGTTGGTATGGAGAGACAGCCTAGGTTATGCAACAAGTCACCTCCAAGATACGTGCCAAACCATCTTAAGATAATCTCTAATAATTTTTTCTATCGAAGCAACCTTTAGGCTTTCTTTAATTTACTCATTCTAATTCTATCTTTTACTGTTTTACCGCACATTCATTTTAATATACACATCTCCTTTACCATTATTTTATCTACTTGTCTTTTCTTCATTGCTTAACATTGAACTACACATAGAAATTGCAGGTCTAACTAATGTCCTATAGAAACACACCTTTTAGTTGATTTGACACTCTTCTGTCATATAACCTTCCATTAGCTTAACCCTTGAGGGTTGTCTTAGCGGTCAAGAACCGTCTGAGATGCAGTAGGTCATGGGTTCAAGTCACTCTCAACACAAAAAAGCCACTCCCCCTACTGTTACCAAGTGTGTGTGGATAGGGAAGTTTGCACATGCCCCAAGGATTAGTCAAATGCTCTAAGAGGCCTAGATACCTTGGTCTTCGGAAAAGAAAAAACTTCCATTAGCTTGCCAACACTCGACCCATCCAATACCCATCATGTTAGCAATATCTAAATTAGACCCTCCATTTTGTTCACAGATGCAGCCAAGTATCAAAATTTCTCATTATTTGTGCTAAGTCATTTCCAGTTTAATGAGTTCATCCTCCCTAACAAACCCACAAATCTGGTACTCTTATAATTCATCTTTATCCTACTAATTTCTAAATATTTGCATCAAAAGCCTTCCCCTACATTTCCAATTTTACTTAACTAATTTATTGTTTCACCAAATAGCATCACATCATTTTGCAAGCAACAAACAAGGAAGTCCATCTTTGGATTTCTAATGTTAAGCTAAGCACTCACAATCATATCATTGTGATTACACAATCTATCTCGTCCTTTCTTTCTTGCTACCTGAGTCCAAGACATTAATGGCGCTTCTCCTAATATATTATAACCCTTCCGCCCTCTCAATCTCCTCCATATGTGCTAGACCATCTTAAATAACATTCCTCACATCTTCATCTTTTTAGAGCAACTCTTAGGCCCCATTTGGACTGATGGAAATGGAAATACTTCCCTGGAAAATAACATAATTTTTTTTTTTTAAGGGGGGTTTAGCCAGTTTAGCTAAACAATGGTTATTTTCCAGGAAATCACTCCCATTTTTGTTCATCCAAAACAGGTTTCCTCTAACGCACTAGAGCAAAAAAACAGAGAAGCAAAAGAAATGCAGAACCCTAAACCCTAAACACAGTTCAGAGTAACAGCAATTAAACCCACAAGAAAAACCCTAGAAAAACATAAGAAAAGATAGGATAAACGTTAAACAGAAACAAGTACCTGAGTGTAAATACAAGGAGAAGAATAAGCCTCTGGATCTCTGGAAACGGCATGCAACGAAATGGACAGGAAATCCACTGCGTAGCCCTTCTCCCTTTCCGTATCGCTCAACCACACCACTCGCCTGTAGACAAAGAGAAACGTTACAGAGATTCTCAAGCTCCGGAGGAGAAAAAAATACTGGATAATACGTTACGAACTTGCTGGTGATGTAGAGGGTGCCAGGCGATTCAGGGGAGCGGTTTCCGAGCACGATGGCTACGGAGGGCTGGACGTGCATCAGTTCCTCGCCGTTGTCAGCGTCGAGAAGGGGCTGACCGTTCTCCTCTCCAATACGCTCCGTAAAGTGCCGTAACCCTAGACCCATTTCGGTTTCAAAGTTTCGTTGCCGGCGACAAACCGCCTCAGCTCTCTCTCTAGTCTCTAATCTATCACTCTCCAGCAAGGCAGCAGTTCAGTGGTCGGGCTTGGTTTTGACGTAAATACGGTTACTTGAGTAGGGCGATGCACACGTCTCATTTTTATCAAGTAACACGTCTATTAAATTAAAATAATTTTATTTTATTTTTTTACGAGAAACTGAGATTCATTTTGTAGAAGATTTCATTCGAGGCCTAGGAAATGGTGAGCAAATTTTTAGCGTTTTTTATTTACAAATCAAAGAAAATTAAGATGATTTGAGAAACAACTCACCTAAATTTAGCAACGTTAAATTTATTGGCAATTAAAATAAATTAACTGGTTCTATTGGTTCCATAAACCAACAAAATTAGAGGAATGACTCTGTGACATTGAGAGAGTTTTCATTTGAATGCTTAACCATGTAGATGGACCCAATAATAGCTCTATTTATAAAGATTATCAATTTCTCCAAGGGCAAGTCATGCTAAACTATTATAGCGGGGGGGGGACTAAGTTGCATAGCACAATTACACTCCAGAAATTTTATAGATAGAAATTCTATGGACTAAACAAATAAAAAGTGTTAAATGAGTTCATTTTAAAATGTTACGACTAAGACTTTTAAAGATTAAAGTGTTTAAGTTTCTTAGAGCATTTCAGCAATCTTTGGGACATGTGTGAACCTCTCTATCCATATATTTGAATAATACTAAAAGGAGTGACATTTTGTATTGAGAATGTGTCAGATTTTTTTTATAAAAATATTAAAACTAATTTATTTTTTAACTTTTAATGATAAATTGTTAAAGTGAAAGAACAAAATGAAAATATTATCAATTTATGGTAATAATTTGAATGACAAAATGATCTCCATTCTTTCTTTCTTATTTAAAGTACTAATGTACATATCAATTTCCATTTATAGAGTTGAGTTTGACGTGTTTGGCTTGGACAACAGGCCTAAGTGGCTTATGAACTTGGCTTATGGTGTTCAGTGACTGGACATGAATGGGTCCAAAATCGCACTTTCTAAATTAAGTTGGATCGAACCACGGGCACCTACATTGGGTAATCATTAATGAGACTCTTATGTCCATCTATCATCATTGTCAGCAATGATTCCATGGATGACTCTCCTTAAAGTAACATATTTAACTTAATTTTTTTGTCTGCGTTGGTGGAAATGACTCAATGAGTCCACTTAAATTTACATAAGTGAATAGGTTTAGAAGGCTTAATTTATATAAAACGTCTATAAAAGTTTATCTTAATCGAATAAATGAAATTATATTTTTTTTGTAGGCTAACAAATTCAACTATTTGATGGTGAAAAATCATCACTATATAATAAAGAGCATCCGAAAACAAGTTTATATAAAGTTTAGAACAATCTTGTTTGTGTAAGACTTAAGTCGATTCATCCCTACCCCTTCAAAAAGTTTATATATAGTTTAGAACAATCTTGTTTTTGTGAGACTTAAGTCGATTCATCCCTACCCCTTCAACCCACCTCCTTTAATTGCATCTACAAATTAATTTGACTTGTAAAATTCATTAAATTAAACCGATAAATTTATCAAAGTCGTATAAAAAACTTATATGGTTGAGTGAAATCTGTGATGAACCACATGAATGAGTGATTTGAAATCGACTTTAGACAAATTTACATTTTTAACCAAAGAGAAGTAAAATGTTAGACACAGTAATGACCCACCGTTGAAAAGAGTTAATATGATTGACCTTCAATAACCCTTAAAAAAATCCAAACTTATTATATTAAATTGCTTGATGTAACAAATTAAATCAAGTTTGACCACAGTTAAAACTATAATTGAACCCCGACAAACCTAAACTTCTTATAATAAAGGTTTAATCGAAGATCTGTACTTTTATGGGTAAACGGGAAAACACCTTTTAAATGACAAAATATTTCTTCCGAAGCTACGCAAAATCACATCTCATGATAAATTCAAAATCTCAACCGAAGAGAAAATGACTTTGGAGACTTAGATCCAAGTAAAAATGAAGAAAAATGGCTTGAAAAATTTGACGCCCCCGAAGACTCTAAGCCGCTGCAACCGAAGTGAACAGAAGAAAGGTTCTCTCTTTGGAAACCCTTAAAAATAGTAAATGGGCTTGAAAAAGGCCCAAAACTGAGCCATGTGGACTGGACCAAGATCACAGCTATACTGAACCGAGATCTCAATCAGGGGTCCAAAAGTCAGCCTTGCCGAGATTTCCGCAGAATTTTTTTTCTCTCCTCAATTTTTCTTTTTTTTTTATAATCTAGGTGATTTAAAAAAAAAATCATTTAAAAAATAAAAAAGCTTTTTTAAAAAAATATAAAATATAAACAACGGCCGAGATATTGGCCGGGCCCACAACTGATATTCATTTTTAAAAAAAAAAAGAAGAAGAAGAAATTGGATGAATTATTTTATATCTATCGATACTGTGCGTATCGGCCGAGATATCTCCGTCCTTGAAAACCCAAGATATCTATACGTATCGACTGAGATTTATACCCCTGATCTCAAATAACAAGTACCAGGCCCAGGCACAGGGCAATATATGCATCATACCACAAGATAGTGTTATATTAGTACACTCACCTGCCACAACTTACCCTTTTTCATTGGAAGGGAAGGATTCAACAACCATAGTGAATCAAAACCTTGCAAGAGATTTACAGTACACTCACCTGCCACCAAAGGTCGACATATCGACCGATACATATCGTATCGACTGATATATATCAGTATTTTAATACCGAACGATATCGGCCGTACATAAATATTATCAACCGATATGGCCGATATTCGATCCGAAATATTAGTCACAATATCAACCGATATTCATAAATATCGGTATTTAAATTTTTTTTTTTTTTTTAAAAACACCGATACTATTTTTCTACAGTTTTACAGGATTCTTCACGGTTCGTCCGATACGACTTTCACGGTTTTTTACGGTTCATCACGATTTTTGCGGTTTTTTCACAGTTCCGATATCGGAGGAGAGAGAAATGTCGATATCGGAGGAGAGAGAAAATTATTGGCCGAGGCATTTTTTAAACCCCTGCCGGCCACAACTTTACTTACCCTTTTTCATTGGAAGGGAAGTATCCAACAACCATAGTGAGTCAAAACCTTGCAAGAGATTTATAGCCATTCTACAGAATCGTTGAAATGTTGATTTTCCTTATTTCAGGCACCTTCCAAATACAACTTCGAATGGATTTCAAGGAAAATCTGAACTCAAATATTTAAGTCCCCACATATAAAGTCAAGATTGAGGAACTGTATCAATTGCAGAAAGGATTTCACTGATACCTTACACAGGAAATTCATTGGCACATTGCCAAGTTCCGAAAACAAACCACATAAACATGAATATCTCAAATTAAAGATTACTTTCTCTAGATTAAATAGGAAAAAAGGCAGGTCACCATTAATTCTCAAACCATCAAAGTCCTCCTAGAAGAACAACAACTCAGAAAACTCTAGGACCAGAGCCCCTAAGATTAACAGAAATGAAAAGACAGCAGTTCCATTCATCAACTATTACTCAAGTATCCGTACCTCCCAAAAGGATAACAACAAAGAAAAAACTTGCTCTAAGCCACAAGAGTACTGGCTGTGGTAGACTCGCTGCACAAAGGGTGAAAAATCAAGTCAAGAGTATTCCATGGTGTTAAGAAAATGGAATGAGGTCCACAACCCATAAAACACAAAAAGGAAATCATGCATATGTACACTGAGCTGAGAACCTCCTCAAAAACAAAACAAATAAATCAGACTAACATTAGGGGCTCAAGGTGAATGTACAAACAGTTTAATCACAAAAATACACATTAATTAAATGATGGAGAATACATTCACTGATGTAACAAAATCGCAAAACCCTAGATTAGTGCTGAAAAGCTATGGAGAAACATTCACGGTAGACAAGTTCAGTGTGGATTACACAACCTTGCGCACAAATCCAAAATTGATATCATTGGTGTACCAACTCTATTTTATACTGCTATGCAGTCCCATGCCTGAAAGTTGGTGTGATTCATATAGCACATAAATTGGATATATTCTTTAATGCTTTTCCTAAAAAATATGACAGAAAAAAAGAGAGTAGAAGCTTCATTTGCCCATAGAATTACACGGTGTGTGTGGGTCGGAAGGTTTGCACATACCCCAAGTATTAGTCGAGTTCTCTAAGAGGCCTGGCACCTTAGTCATAAAAAAAATAGAAAAATCAAGCTTAAATATGGGTTGATCGGCTGCAGGAATGATGGCCAACTCTTCACTTCCTATATAGGTCTTAGAATTTACTAATTTTACAGTCATTAGATCATCAGCTAACCTTCTTCTCATGTGAAACACAAACTATGTCCTTTTTTTTTCTGGAATTACTATTTGATATCATCTTCTCTTTTTCTAGGAGTTGTTATTGTTGGGCATGGGATTGGTGATTGCGGGTGTAACCATTTACTCATATTGAATTGTAGGACAGGAGAAAAGGCCATAACTCCTAACTCATCCCCAGTGTGTTGATGAGTGCATTCATTCCCCCTCTGATTTAATACACATAAATGTAGCACGGCCTGTCTGTGTCAAAAATAGTGAGAATCCATCCCTTTCACCAATAAAAATTTATTCATTTTTCTAAGAAAAATAATATTATATAATTTTTATTTTTATACCAAAAGATATCAATAGCGAGTGTATAATAAATTTAATACACTCGATATTAATATCTTTTGGTATAAAAATAAAAAAATACAATAATATTTTTCTTAGAAAAATGAATAAAATTTTATAGGTGAAAGGGATAGATTCTCCATATCTTTGACACAGGTACTAAGGCCGTGCTACATTTAAGCGTATTAAATCAGAGGGAGAATGAATGCACTCTCAAACACACTGGAGATGAGTAGTCATGGCCTTTTCATTGGGGATAGTCAGGAATAAAGCAAGTCAATGAATTGTACTGTGTTTATTGAGTCAAATTGTTGAAAAACTAGTCTAAGTTACACAGCTCAATTGGATTTCAGGTCAATCCCAAGTTTTGAGTTTTTAACTATGTCCTTATCCTAATCACTTTCAGCCGAGGAAGATGATAAATAATATCAAGGACAACTTGGATTCTTTGCTTTAAAGTATGCATTTATCCATGTCAATTTAGAGAGAAACCAACATGGATCTAATATCATCCACCAATATCAGAGAGGAGTCCAGTCATCAAATTAGCATTCACACAAATCAATGGAGTTTAAAGGGAAAGCGCTGTATTTAAAAAAATGCATAGTATTATCTGAAGGATACAAGTAGCATTGCATATGAACACTCAACAAGACAATTAGAGTTTACTCACTATTTCCAGACGGGTGGGAGCTTCTTGGTCCTCTTGTAGTAGCGAGCCAACCGGTGAATCCTACTCTCAACAAGGATCAACCTGAACTTGGAGTCCTTGTCCTTCCGGTTCCGCTCCAGATGCTTCCTGATTGCAACTGCCTTCTTTATCAGGTGATACAAATCCTCTGGAATCTCAGGAGCAAGCCCTGCATTTACATTTGCAATTCAATACCAAAGATCCATTTAACCAATACTCAAAAACCCCATAAAAGCTAGAAAGAGAAATGAATAGACGGGTTCCCTACCATGAGCCTTCAAAATGCGCAAAATCTTGCTCCCAGTAACGCTCTTGACCTGCGCAATGCCATGGGAGTCACGAAGAAGGACACCAATCTGAGACGGTGTCAAACCCTTCTTTGCAAACTTGCAGATGTTCTCATCGACCTAAGAAGATTGATTTTTATTTTATTTTTTGAAACGATTAATGGATTAGATTCAATAATAGAAATGATACAACAGAAACACTGGGAACAACTCCACTTTTAAGAAGATCGCAAGGTTAGGAACCCAATTCATGCACCAGAGAAAGAAAAATAAAATGAAAGTGATTGGAGGAGAGGAAAGAAAATCCAATCTTGAGGCTTTTTCAGTGAAAAAAAAATCTTTGAAATAACAACTTTTTCAGTTCTCATGAGGGAGGGAAATCTCACATCTTGAGGGGACGTCTTGAGCCAGCTAGGAGGAGTCCTTTTGTACGGCAGGGCCGAGGAAGAAATACCTTTGCTGTGGAGAGGAAGAAAAAACATATGATGAGAGGAAAATTAGGAGAAGAAAGGGGAGGTAATGGGAAATGGATAGGAAAACGAGGATATATTGTAAGAAACATACCCACGACTGTGCATACGACCCATGGCTGTGACGTTGAAGATCCGACGCTGCCTACTCTGATGTTGCTAGCTCTTCTCCGCTGCCGACGAAGGGAAACCAGAGTGAAAGGCTGAAAGACACTCAGTAGGGTTTTATAAAGTGAGAAATAGGGTTATCAACAAGTGTCGGGTCAGCGGGTCGATACTGGGTCCAGCCTGTTTCCCAGTTTGTTGCCAAGATACCTCCTAGAGGCTGGATCGCAGTTAGTAGTATGACATTGTTTTTATAGAAAGATGAACATTTATTATATTAAATCAGTCCGTCAAGGACACTGTTTCTTATGGCCTCATATCCAGTTCCATTACAAGTTGATTCATTCTCACAACAGTATCTTCGTTAGCATGTGTTAGAGATAGAATCAAGATAGCCTGTTTTGCCTGACTGTACCCAAGACTCATCAATGTGATTCGTATAGTTTTGAGCTGAATCAGTATTTTTAGGACTCAGTAAGGAGTCATCAAGGCACCAGATTGGATATTTGAGTTAAATCAGGACTCGATTGGGTGTGTATAAATAAGTGTTTCATCATCTTCCTCTTCATTCAGAATGTTACAAGAAACAAACACTCAAAAGATTCATGGAAAAAAAAAAAATAGAGTAAGATTGAAAGATGTTTTCGATCCAAAAAGGTAAAAAAGGCATTCATGAAAAGCAACAGAAGATGAAGGAGAAGTAAAGAAAAACGTAATAGAAAAGGATTCTGGGCATGGATTTTACCAGGGCTAAAAGAAGATTTCGGCGAGAGAGAGCGCAAGGGAGGCTTGCCGCGAGAAAGGCGAGAGACACTTGGGGCGCGAGAGAAGCGAAGAGATACTCATTGTGCCCTAATCGTTACATAGTAATATATTATATTAACTGCGGCCCGCCCAATTATTTATGGGACAACGAGGATCCGGTCCGCGAAGATAAGGTCAGGGGACGGAATCTGAGTCCGTTTATAGGCCTAATTATATCAATTATATTCATTTATAAATTAATCTTTTACAGTTAATTTTTTTATCTAATATAACATACGTATCTCAATTTTTTTAATTTTATTGATTTGTTGCAGTACGCTACTGAGTTATTTTTAATTTGTACTATGTTGCTCAGTCTAACCCGCTAAAATTATACGTCATATATTTTATTTTTATTATATTAATTTTTAGGTTTTTTCTGACCGAATGTGTCTCACTTTATTTGACTAATTTTTCAGGACATGTGTACAACTCACTACACAAATATATCGAGTTCAAGCGATGCGGAATAATCTCACGGATCAAACTTAACACATTATTTCATGAGAGGAGCTTCTTGGCTGTTAGATCAATACTCTTTCAGTTATTTTTTATCACATCTAAATATGATAATAAGATCAATGTTCAAAGAAGAAAGATTTTTTATGTTCTCTTTTATACAAGATCTATACATTAATGTCACCATTTATTTTAATTAACTTTTTTATTCGAATATGGTTGAAAAATTAATAAAAATATTAGTATATTTTGGAAAAACTATATTTGACTCATACGCAAAATGAGATGACATTTAAATTTTTGAAATCTTAGTTATATTTTGATAATTTTGGTTAAATTGTAAGGGACATTTTAAAATTTATATTTTAAAATAAATGTCAGTGAATCTCTAACCAATAAGAAAAAGATTCACCAAGTTTCTGCCAAAATAAATTTTATAAAATAATTATTAGATTTATAATACTATACAGAACAGTATTGAATGGTGAAAACATTAATAAATTAGAAATATGCATGTTATATTAAATGAATAATTTAATTCTAAAAGTTTGATTTATAAAGGAAAATAACAGAGATAATTAAGCCTATAAAGGGACTCAGATTGGATCCCCGAACCCTCAGGCAGATCACGAGCAGGATCCTGGAATCCGAATATCACTCGCGGACCGGATCCTCGTTCTCGGACAGGCGGCAGTTAACCGCCCGAGAACGAGGATCCGGTCCGCGAGGATATTCGGATTCAGGATCCGGCTCGTTATCTGCCTGAGGGTCGGGGGATCCAATCTGAGTCCATTTATAGGCTTAATTTAGGGGTCAAAATATCGGTCAATACTGTGCATATCGGCCGATATAATTCAAATTTTTTACCAACGAATTATATCGGCCGATACGTATATTATCGGCTGTACCAAAAAAAAATCGGCCGATATGACCGAATTATCGGTCATGATATCGGCCAAATTTTAAAAATTCAGTTGTTTTTTTTTTAAAAAAAAAACCTCTCTTTTTTTAAAATATCAGACAAGAATGGAAAGAGAAAAAAGAAAAAATGGAGAAAAGATTGAAGAAAAAAAATCGCACACCTTTCACAGCTTTCATTTCTCTTCTTTTCTCTTCTTCGTAGATGGGAAAAATACAGAGTGGCGGCGGTTGCTAGGGTTTAATAGAGAGAGTAAAAGAGAAGAAGGGTATTAAAACATTAGCATTAGGGTTTTTAACTGAAAACTCAAAAGAACTCTCGTGAGGTTCATAAAGAACTCGTGTAAACACGCGTACTCTGATATTTTATCAAAAAATAATTTCTAATGTGAAATTAATATTTTTTATTTTAAATATACTGAAAATAAAAAGTATAATATTTTCTTTTATTTATCTTATTGTTATAATTTAATATTATATTTATCATCTAATATTTTTACCATTGTCATTATTATTAGAAGGAATTCTTTATTTTTATTATATTAATTTAACATAATAACTATACCTCATAATTTTATCCAATAATTTTATTTATCTAATTATTATTAATGAAAAATAAAATCTATTTTCTCAAATGAAAGAATATATTATATTAGGTTATCCGTTTACACACCCTGTTTTTTTGCCTCTACACACTCATTTCCGAGTGCGGTTGGCTAATTACCATTTTGCCCCTGTGTTTCCATTTGTTCGAACGAATTCCCAGTTCATTTCGGCGCTCGTTCGAATGAATGAACGCATACCCCATCCAATTTTGATTTGTTCGAACGAATCCCCTTATAAAATCAATGCGTTCGAATTGAATCGGATGAACAGTAATGCATATTACTGTTCACCCGTTCATTCGAACGAATTGATTCTAATGAATCGATTCAACTGATCTTTAGAATAAATCTATTTTTTAAAAAAATTTAAAGTTATTTTTTAAGCACTGTGTATTTTCAAAATTTCTCAAATTGAGTATCCAGACTAATTACGATAATATGATAAAAATACTTTAAGACTTTAAGGTATTTTGACGCTCCTAAATATTTAAAACACAGTATTTTACAAATAAGGATATCCCTAGGGTGTGTCGAAAATACATTTAGGTGTAACAACCCGGCCCATAAAAAGGGCTTGGGGATCGGCCAACAAGATATTGTTCGCTTTGGGCTCACACGCGCACATGCAGGAGCCCGCATGGTTTTTTGGATCGGACCCGGCCCAAGTACGAGTCCAAAATGCGTCTTGTTGGTTTGAGGGAACAAGGCTACTTATAAACCCCCTCTCAAACTCCTCAACTTCCGATGTGGGACTTTCCACAACTCCCACTCACTGCTGGGCTGTCGGATCCGACCAGCCCACTCTGCTGGCTCGTCCGACAGGGCCCAGTTTCACTTTGATCAACCTATCTAGAGCCTGGCCTCTGGCTCATGGGTCAAGATATCACAATCCACCCCCCTTAAAGCCCAGAGCCGCCCTCGGCTCGACACAATGAACCCAGTGGAAGTGTAGCGACCCGACCCGATTTTCGGGATTTTTAGGGCCTCTGTAGCAGTGGGAATGGGGTGGATCCCGTTATAGGCCCTGCATCGCCTGATCCCGAGCTCAGAAGCTCGAAGGGCATTTTAGTCATTTAAACTATTTAATACCTTATCATACCAAAATAATTGTAAATCACACACTTTTCCTCACCCAAGATTTAACATCCGATTTTCCTTCTGATTTTGAAACACCTTTTTTGAAAGATTTGGATTTTATGTTAAAAAAAAAATAATAATAATAATAATAATAACAAATAATTGAGTGAAAGAGAACCCTAAACCCTAACCCCTCCCCCCTTATAAGCTTCCCTTCGCTGCGCACTGTAGCATGTAGCTACAGTGCCGCGGCACCTTTGCTGCCGCCTCCTCTCCGTCTCCGGCTCCCTTCTTCCTTCGCTCCGACGATTGGCGCTTCGGCATCGCCGTCGCCGCCCGACCGAGCCAGGTATCCTCTTCTCCTTCTTCCCTCATCCTCCCACTCGTCTTCCTCCCCTCTCCCACCTACCTTTTCCGTCGGTTTTTTTCCCTCTTCCCCGATCTTACCTCCGTTTTCATCGGTTTCCTTATTTTTCTTTTCCTTCTCTCCGATTTCCTCGGATTTTCACTCGGTTTTCCGGTGGGTTTCTCTTTCCCCCTCCGATTTTTCCCCTCTTCTTCCTCTTCTTCCTCTTCTTCTTCTTCTTCTTCTTCTTCTCCCTTCGTTTTTTTTTTTTTTCTTTCCTTTTCCTTTCTTCTCCCCTTCGGCTGGGCAGCCGAGTCGACTCAGCTGAGTCCGAGTTTGGGCCCAGCTCGGCTCGCCCTTGACCCAGCTCGGCCCGGTCCAGTTTTGGGCTCGGCCCAGTTTTCAGGCCCAGTCCAGCTTTGGGTCCGGCCCAGTTTCAGGCCCGGCCCATTTCGGGCCCAGTTTTAGGCCCGGCCCATTTCGGGCCCATTTTTTTTCAGTTCGAGCTTAGTTTAGCCTGTTTTATCTCCTTTACTTATTCTGTGCTCTTGTCTCTTCAGATCGAGCCCCCTTCAAACCAACGGACCCGTCTTCTCACGATTGATTTTCAAACACACACCGGTAAGGGAACTATCACACTTTTAGCATACACATTTCTGCACTTATTTATCTTCGAATTATGTGGATGCGGAATGCGCAGAATGGGACCCTTTATATCTAGTTCTACCGCTCGGCAAGGGAACCGTTCAGATAAGTATGCGGTGAGGGGACCACTCTGTGTATCCGCGTCCGGTAATGATGTGAGAATGATAGATGAACTTGATATTATACCAGTTGTGCATGATTAAGTAATTTGGATGTGATTGATTGACAACATGATGAAATATCAACATGCTAGTATATGGTTAGACTGTGGTATACCTGATTGTCTAGGATTCGATGTTGCTTCATTGAGAACATGCCTATTATTACTTGTACTTGCACATGCCTATTGTTAATCGTACATGCATTTGTCGGATGTGTAGAATGTCGGAGGGACTTGGACGTTAAGTAACATTAGGGTTATGTGGGGCCATGCGGCGAACGCGTGATGGGATGTGTACCGCCTTGTGATTGGATGTGGGTAGTCGTGCCCCTAGCTTGAATAAAATGGTCGGTTTGTCTTGTCGTCACCAGATACACCTTTGGGGGAGGTGTAATCTGACTTGGGGAACAAAGTGCCCGGAAGTCCCCAATAGGGATCCGTTGGGGAAGTAGTCGTGTAAATCCTTGATAGGCCATCAGGCTGAAGGTTGGTTCACCCAAGGTAACCTTAGAAGCCTCTTGTTGTTCCGATACCCAAAGGTGGAATGAATAAGATGATCCCTGTGTGACTGAGTAGGCTGAGGAGGTGCTCGCCTAGGTCGAGGGATGAAGCGGTGAGGGGCAGCTCCCGCTGGCATGAGTTGTGATCCCTGTGTGACCGAGTAGGCTGAGGAGGTGCTCGCCTAGGTCGAGGGACTAAGCGGTGAGGGGCAGCTCCCGCTGGCATGAGTTGTGATCCCTGTGTGACCGAGTAGGCTGAGGAGGTGCTCGCCTAGGTCGAGGGACGAAGCGGTGAGGGGCAGCTCCAGCTGGCATGGGTTGTAATCCTCGTGGGACCGGTAGGCTGAGGAGGTGCTCGCCTAGGTCGGGGAACGGAGCGGTGAGGGACAGCTCCCGCCGGTATAGTTGCGATCTCTAGATGACCGAATAGGCTGAGGATGTACTCGCCTGCTCATTGGTTAAGGGATTGAGGTTGTTTAGATAAGGTGGTCGTGGGCCATGTTGAGTACCTATCGAATGGCCCGTACGGTGGGTCGAGTGAGTGTTGTGTGGGAACCATGTACGTGGGTCTTTGTTATTCCTTAGTGGTAGATATACAGTGTGTGATATATGTTGTGTGATTATATGCATGTGTTCTCTTGCTGAGTATAAAGTACTCACCCCCTTGCCTTTCAGGTGGCTCGATGGATACGGGATCCAGCGGGTCCCAAGACCAGGCTTAGGCGATGATGCTTTCGGATTGCTTAATTACTTTCCTTTTATTAATTAGAAAGAACCTTGTGTTTATTTTGGATATTGTTTATCGTTGTGGATGACTGTACTAACCACCTATTGCACTGTTGTGTTAACTGAACTTATGGCATCTCTCTTCTAGTGTGGTTATTGATGTTTAGTCAAAAAAAAAAAAAAATATGTCGGTAGTTTGGAAAGTGTGATATCTCGGTTTAGTATCGGTAGTAACACGCCGCTTCGGGATGGGGTGTTACAGGAAGGCAGTAAGCCCACACAGTCCGATTGTAGAACCCGGAGCTCTGATACCATTTGTAACAGCTCGGCCCATAAAAAGGGCTTGGGGATCGGCCAACAGGATATTGTCCTCTTTGGGCCCACACGCGCACACACGTGCACATGGGTGAGCCCGCACGGTTTTTGGATCGGACCCGGCCCAAGTCCGGGTCCAAAACGCATCTTGTTGGTTTAAGAGAGCAAGGGTACTTATAAACCCCCTCTCAAACTCCTCAACTTCCGATGTGGGACTTTCCACAACTCCCACTCACTGCTGGACTGTCGGATCCGACCTACCCACTCTGCTGGCCCGTCCGACAGGGCCCAGTTTCACTTGGATCAGCCTATCTAAGGCCTGACCTCTGGCTCATGTGTTAGGATATTATATTTAGGAGTGTCAAAAGACTTTAAAGTCTTAAAGTATATTTATCAGGTTATCGTAATTAGTCCGGATATTCAATTTGAGAAATTTTGAAAATACACGGTGCTTAAAAATTAATGTGCATAGTATATTAAATAATAAAATCTCCTTTAAAACTTTAAAGTTATTTTTTAAGCACAGTGTATTTCCAAAATTTCTCAAATTAAATATTCGAACCAATTACAATAATCTGATAAAAATACTTTAAGACTTTAAGGTATTTTGACACTCCGAAATATTTAAAACACAGTATTTTACAAATAAGGGTATCCATAGGGTGTGCCGAAAATACATTTAAGAGTGTCAAAAGACCTTGAAGTCTTAAAGTATATTTATCACGTTATCGTAATTAGTCCGGATATTTAATTTGAGAAATTTTGAAGATACACGGTGCTTAAAAAATAATGTGCATACTTTATTAAATAATAAAATCTCCTTTAAAACTTTAAAGTTATTTTTTAAGCACTGTGTATTTCCAAAATTTCTCAAATTGAATATCCAGACTAATTACGATAACCTGATAAAAATACTTTAACACTTTAAGGTCTTTTGACACTCCTAAATGTGTTTTCGGCACATCCTAGGGATACCCTTATTTATAAAATACTGCGTTTTAAATATTTAGGAGTGTCAAAAGACCTTTAAGTCTTAAAGTATTTTTATCTGGTTATCGTAATTAGTTCGGATATTCAATTTGAGAAATTTTGGAAATACACAGTGCTTAAAAAATTACTTTAAAGTTTTAAAGGAAATTTTATTATTTAATATGCACATTATTTTTAAGCACCGTATATTTTCAAAGTTTTTTAAATTAAATATCTGAACTAATTACGATAACCTGATAAATATACTTTAAAACTTTAAGGTCTTTTGACATTTCTAAATGTGTTTTCGGCACACCCTAAGGATACCCTTATTTGTAAAATATTCTGTTTTAAATATTTAGGAGTGTCGAAAGACTTTAAAGTCTTAAAGTATTTTTATCAGATTATCGTAATTAGTCCGAATATTTAATTTAAAAATTTTTAAAAATACATAATGCTTAAAAAATAACTTTAAAATTTTTTAAAAAATCGACGCGCGTTGTTGTTTACTCGATTCATTCAAACGAATTGATTTTATACGGGGATTCGTTCGAACGAATCAAAATTGGATGGAGTATGCGTCAATTCGTTTAAACGAATGCCGAAATGAAATGGGAATTCGTTCGAACGAATGGAAATACCGGGGCAAAATGATAATTAGCCACCCGCACCCGGAAACGGATGTGTAGAGGCAGAAAAATCGGGTGTGTAAACAGAGAGCCTTATATTATTATATATGACATTTATGTGGTTATCCGTTCATGTGATTAGGACCCTATTAGTTTCATTTTTTAATATTTTTTCAACATTATTATGTAATTTTCAATAATTTTATTATTTATTTCTTTTATTTCTATAATTCATAACTTAAAATAAGACTCATTGTCTAAGAAAATAAATTATGAAATTATTTTTACAAATTTTCCTCATTTATATCATTTTCCTTAAAATCTTTACCATTTTATTACTAATTATATAATTTAATGTAAATTTTTTGGATTTTTTTTTTTTTAAAAAACGGATAAGAGAGAGAAAAAGTTCGGCCGACTCACGAGATCTCGGCACCGTCGATTTTTCTAGCCTGCAGTTAATATAAAGTGTAACGATTAGGGCACAAGAAGTCCCTCTCTGGCTTCTCTCGCACAGAATTTCTCTTTGCCCTCTCGCGCCTCCACTCTTCTAAGTTCCAACGGCTCTCGTCTCTCGTTCGCCCCTCTCGCACTCTCGCTCCTAGTCTCTCTAGCCGAAATCTTCTCTTAGCCCTGGTAAAAACGATGCCCAGATTCCTTCTCTATTACATTTTTTTTACTTCTCCTTCATCTTCTGTTGCTTTTCATGAATACCCTTTTTCACTTTTTGGATCGAGAACATTTTTCCTACTTATTTTTCGATTGAAATCTACTCTATTTTTTTTCATGAATCTTTTGAGTGCTGTTTCTCGTAACATTCTGAATGAGGAGGAAGAAGATGAAACACTTATTTATACGCACCCAATCGAGTCATGATTTAACTCAAATACCCAATCTGGTGGCGGAGTTTTGGCTTGTAAACCATACCATAAATTAATCTGGTGCCTTGATGACTCTTTACTGAGTTTTAAAAATACTCGATTCAGCTCAAAACTATACGAATCACATTGATGAGTCTCTGTACAGTCAGGCAAAACAGTATATCTTGATTCCTTCTCTAATATATGCTAACAAAGATATTTGGAGTTATTTTTATCAAATTTTTTGAATATTGATCCAAGATAATATTGATTTTGGATTTCTTTGAGAATAATTGATTAAAATGATATAATGCTCATGGAATTGAATGAATGTACCTTGATATGATTGACATAGTTTGTAGGGTGTAATGTATTGACCTTGTTTAAGGGAGAACGTAAAAATCCTTTCTTCTTGAACATTAATCTTATTATTATATTTAGATGTGGTAAAAACATTTTTTGTTTAAAATTATATCTCAGCTCATCAATTAAAACTTAGTTAATGACTTAGTATTGTTTATAATATTTATATTAATGGCACTGTTTTGACTGGGTTTGACCTCTGAACTTTATTTAACCCAACTTTCTATTTAGACGATGCATCTGTTTTTAAAACAACTATTTCATTGACATCAACAACGCCTCTCTTCTCCTCTCTGTTTCTTTCTCAGGCTTCTCTATCTGTGCTTCAGTTACGTCTTTTAATTATTGTTTTTCATTCATTTGGAATTTTGTTGAATCAATTCTGAAAAAAGTAATTGATTTAAAGCATCCTCAATTTGATTTGGTTGTGGTTTGTGGCCGAGGATGCAGCTAAGTAATGGCATACGCGGCGATGAAACCTACTAAACCTGGTCTGGAAGAGACGCAGGAACAAACTCACCGTATTCGGATTACTTTGTCTTCTAAGAACGTAAAAAATCTCGAGAAAGGTGCCTTCTCTTACCTCTCTTCTCTATTTTTCACCTTCAGTATATGTTTTATTTTGCCAAACCTTTTAAATATGATTATCTTGCTTCTAAAATTTCGATTATATTGAATATTCTTTCATCTCTGGCCCTGGAGTAATTTTCTCCACCTGTGTACCTTAAAAAAAAAACTCCCATTTATCGAGCATCAAGTTTTAAGTTCTATATTGTGTCAAAAACCTATCATGACTTTTATTTATCATGTTAGCTACAATTGGATGAGAGGTAAATTTTGCAAGGGTTTCCCTTATGCGGGGGCTTCCCTTGAACATATATATGGTAATTACAGTGGAAAAGATATAAGAGAAAAAAAAAAAACTCACCCTTAGGGAGAGGTAAAGTGATTACCTCTTGCGGTAAAGGGGTTCTCGGATTTGTGCTCGGGAGGGGTAATTTGGGATTTTCTCCCCCTACCCTATCACAAGTCTTTAGACGTCTCCCTCCTCATTTAGTACATTTCACCTGTAACTGTTCAATTCTTTGTATTTGAGCTGTTTTTAGTCTCCTTTTATATTGCAGTTACCTTTGAAGTTTTTCTAATGCAATCATTTCTATCTTTCTTTTGATGTTATAAACTGAATCCTTTTCTGCAAACTATGAATTTTTTGTAGTCTGTGCTGATTTGGTTCGCGGTGCCAAGGACAAGCGGCTGAGTGTGAAGGGACCGGTGAGGATGCCGACCAAGGTTCTTCACATCACCACCAGGAAGTCTCCTTGTGGTGAAGGTATGTGTCATGACTCTGTTGGATGGTGTATTATTCTAATGGTGCATATCTTTGCAATGAAGTACCTACGCATGCATTCCAACTTCCATGCTTATTTCTGTTGTATCCTTTTCCGTTAGTTGATGTAACTGGGTTGTGGACCCATTCTGGCTAGTAGTTTGTGTATAAGCCGAGCTGCTGTTATGTTCAGGTGTATGGCTACCTTTTTCTACATCTATAACTTCTTCGTAGCTAGGATTTACATTGCTTGAGTGATCATAATTGCTAATTTCTCTGATCCTTGATTGGGCATGGGAAGATGCATTCAGTTTTTGTACCTTTTAAGTTAATTTTATGAGAAGTGAGAAGGGACTGGTTACCAATATAGGCATTTTATGCAGTGCCCTCCCTCCCTCTCTCACATTGGTAACAACCTAAAAAAGCTGTTTGCAAAAAACTTGTCAATTTTAAAAAGAAAAATGCAGAAATACCAAGGGGATGACATTTTTCTTTCTCATGTGCATGAAAGATTCATGTATGAAGCATCTAATAAATTTTCTTGTGAGGGATGAGATGAGGTAAGTTAAATTAAAAAAGTTAAAGTATCAATCCATCACTATAAAATTAGAACTCAAAAGGATTTGGCTAATGATATATATTTTGGGCCAACTGTTACTGAATTCCACAATATCAATCACATTAAGACATCTCCATTCAATTCCATAAGCAGTGAATATTATTTCAGTAATTATTGTCAGTAAATTAAAAAAATGATGAAAATAACTCAAAATGGTCAAATTTTAAAGGAATAAGTTTGGAATTGACAAATACATTTCACACTTGAAGAACTTGCTTTTAAACCTTTTTAAAATCATATCCAATGCAAGAAAATGCTATTTTTTTAATTAAAAAACTGTATCGACTTATACTGCCCATGACAATATGACCGAATTATCGGCCGCAGCGATACTTGTACAGATGATACGCAACGTATCGACCGATACGTATCAGTAGCTTGGAAATCAATATGTATCAGCTGATTGCAATGTATCGGATGATATTTTTAACCTTGCTTTTACTACTACAATGTATCATTTCATGGTAAGGCTGGGGGGTTGGTCAATAAGTGACAATCACTGTTTCTACAATGTTGTATGGTGCACAATTTAAATGCTTTTATGTCAACTTCTCCCCAATTCTTTTGTAAAATGTGAGATCTATAATTTGTAATGCATCACAAAAGGTGTATCACCAAAGCTTGTCTTTTTGCAAATGCCATGCATGCCAGCAAGGCACATGTTATCATTGTACTGACACAATTGTCCTGACACAAATAATTTCCCTGACACAGGAACTAACACGTGGGATCGGTTTGAGCTGCGTGTGCACAAGAGGGTGATTGACCTTGTCAGTTCCTCTGAAGTTGTGAAGCAGATTACCTCTATCACCATTGAACCTGGTGTTGAGGTTGAGGTGACCATTGCAGATCCATGAATGCAGTTTCATTGCAGATCCAGGAATGCAGTTCCTTTTTTCCCTGGTAGTTATTTAGCAGATGTCTTTATTTTTCAGATGAAGAGCGTACACTATCATTTTTGTTAATGCCATATGCAAGGTAGAGAGAGATTTGTATTTTTTTTACCGGTATGAAGACTTATCCCCTGCTGAATTTTGAATTTTACTGGTTAGTGGCTAAGTGCCACCAATACATTTAGTTATGGTTTCTACAGTCTCATGGAATTATAGTGCATTTAGTTTTGGTTTTCGCTTTATGTTTTTGTTCTGTATGCAAATGACTGTATTTTGTTCAGATGCATTTTTGTTCATCTGCAGTCATGCCTACAATGAAACTCAAATATTAACAAGTTCTTACCAACATTTATGGGTGTTTTTTCCCCTTGGCACTGACACCATGAGTTGATGAATGTTGTTCAATCATAATGCTTTAGGTTAATAGATAAACTTAGACAATAGCCGGGCATTATCATCATCTGTTATGTAATCGACATTACCAGTGTTTGTGGGATGTAATTGACATGCAGCTGAACCAGACTCTCACATTCACTCTCCATTTACCTCATCGCCCTTTCTCTCTCTCCCCATATTGGAAGAACAAGTACCTGAGATTGCAGCCCCAGGCATCCATCCAGGCTTAAGCAATAGAACCCGACCAATCTACCCATATCATAAAGCTGCGACTGGATCACCGTCCATGCTATGCTTCGCATTCCAAGTAAATTCTTGGATAAAGAACTGAGACAGATGTGATGAGTGGTTGGCCCTTGATTTTGTCGAACTTTCTTTATTGTGATTACCTCATTTATATGATTTGGAAGCGTCTACTGGTTTCCCCTCAACCAAACCGCAGTTTCATGTTCACATAAGCAACAAACCATATGAAGCCAGGAGTTTCATGTTCACAATGCAACAACAGAACTGTAATAAGGCCACCATGAGAAATTATCCATTTGTGAACCGGTTCACTATGAATGTTTGTAAACTTTCAAGGAGACTCTTAGATTGAATTGTTGGTTGAATTTAAAAAGTGAACCTGCCAGATCCTTTTATTGAATGTTTATATAAATTTTAGTGAACTAGTTCACAATAGATAATTTCTCTGGAGTGCATTGCCCTCTGCAACTCCGACCAGCTAATTATCTACTGTAACAGTGATGTATCTCAAATTGAAGCCCCAAGGAAAATGACCCATCATTTAAAATTGAGCCGATTGCATTTTGATTTATTCATGAAACTGAGACATGATTGAGACCATAGTGGTCAAGCCTAGGCCATAGTTAGGTAATAAACATTTCATGCCTCGCCCATCTCTGAAGGTGGACTCATCATCTATGTTTTGTTTTGTAAAACTTTTCCTATTATAATAACAGTAGGGTGTTCTATTTGGTTTCATTATTAACTAATAATAGTCTATCAGGCTCAAGTTTTACATTTAACATGTGTACATATGTTGATATCTATTTAATGCATTTGCAAGCTGCATCGCCTGTTCATGTTGGTACTTTGGTTGAAAATATTGTAATTTGTTAACATTGATGTGCTAAAAATCAGGGGTCAAAATCTCGGCCGATATTGTGCGTATCGGCCGAGATATTTCGGGATTTCCACGGCGAGATATCTTTCGACCAAGATGCATAGTATTGGCCAGAGATAAAAATTCTGATGTTATGGCCGAGATCTTGGCCGAATTTTATTTTTTATTTTTAAAAGAATACAAATATCGGCGTGGGCCCGGTCGATATCTCGGCCGATACAGGTGAATATCGGCCGATATTTATATTTTAATTTTTTTTTAAAAGCTTTTTATATTTTTTTAGATATTTTTTTTCAAAAAAAAAAAAGCCACCGAGATTTTTAAAAAAAAAATTGAGGAGAGAAAAATCTCGGCCGAGATGAAATATCCCTGAATTTTCGACCCCTACTAAAAATACAAAATGACAAATATGTGCATTATAAAATGCTAAGCTTATCCTCAAATTAACCTATTACAGTTGAATTCAAGCATTTTAAATGGATATATATTTAAAATTTTGTGATCTGAACTTGAATTAAACTAGAAATGACTTCCCAGTTCAATAAATAAGTAATTGGTTGCATGCGTCCGAAGTTTTATCTAATACTCTCTTACTTAGAGAGAGGTGGAGTCTTGAGTTTCTTTGCTATGAAAAAATAAGAAGTAATGGATTAAAGGGGAACTGACACAAATAAAAATCGATTTGAAATCGACCCGATCCATTGCCACATCTACACAAAGTTGGTGATTACAAATTATTAAGAATCAAATAATGAATTGATATTGCCACATCTACACAATGATGGTGATATAAATTATTAAGAATCAAATAATGAATTGTAGAAATGCTTGTAACTACGACTAGCAACTGTTAATGGCAAAAATTCGACATTGTCAACCTGAATGAATCTTTCAATCATCCTCTCAAAAGAGGTGACGTCTAAACTGAGGGCCTTCTGCAATCTAAGGGATTATTGACTGACAATTTCACTGCAAAATGCCGTGGATATGCATGTGCTCTACATTCAAATCGTATGAAGACATGCTATTGAAAGCGAATACTTGCATAATTGACAAGTTAAAAATTCCTCCTTTTAAGACTAAATTTTCATGAGATTTATGAGCTCTTAGGACTCGTGGGGCTCATGATGGATTCAATAGCTCTTTTCTCCTCCTCTCCCCTTACACTTACAATGCATACCTAATTTGAAATCAATCGAATTCTATAGCATGTTGATTTAATCCATTGAATTTACACCATCACACAAAGTTTAATTTTTCAAGACTTTAAAAAGCACAAACTAGGCTACGGGCAATTACACATTTTTAAGACTAGATAAATGCCACCCATGAGTGATGAACCACACCAGCTCACTGTAATCACAAACTAGGCTTTAAATAATGACTTATATGTACATAGACATCAATCAATATATATCCAACTCCCGTCTCAAGAAGCGAGAGGTGCTAAGTTCGAACCCCTATGATCTAACCTAATGTACCCTAAGAGCAATCCAACTCCCATCTCAAGAAGCGAGAGGTGCTAAGTTCGAACCTCTATGATCTAACCTGGTGTACCCTAAGAGCAGTGGATATCACCCGTGGGGATTTTACACTGTGCTTCCTGCAATTTTCCATACAAAAAAAAAAAAAAAAAAAACCTAACCAATAGAGCCCAATACCATGTTGTTGTATCAATTTAATATAACACCTCTCTCTCTCTCTCTCCTCTCTCTGAGGTCTCCTGAGCATTTGCCTAGATTTGAATCCCCACTCACAAGTCACTAGATCTGGTGAATAAATTTTCAGTTGATGAACGTGATAGTGAAGGTCTATTGGCCCCATCAACCATAACATAGCTTAATTAGACATTTCTAAACATCCATCCTAAGACAGGTCTATATTTCAACAGACCCATAAATGGGTGAACATGAGGTGCACAGGTGACCACAAAAGTCTTGGAATAAATAGTTATATGCTAAATTGTAGAGAAAGAGAACATTGCCGTCGTACACAGCGAAATACAACTTAAGCAAACTTTAAGTAGATGATATAAGATTTTAATGAAGATGTGATAACAATATAAATAATAACAGTGGCGCATGTAATAAACTAGAACAGAGTGTTATTTTTTTTTTTCTCTTTAAACAGGATTGGATCAAGTTTGAGTACAAAAGGAAATCGACAAACTGCCTCCCATCATCAGACAAACATATTTTGCACAGTAACTGAACTGGTGATCAGATGGATCTCCTATTTTCACTACAACAACATTTATGTTCTAGCCTAGCAATGGAATATATTGGTCTAGAGATGCACCAAGAAACTATAAATACAGCTCCAATCATCCATAAATATATTGACTCATTGATTAAGAAGTAAGCAGCATGCTATTTCAGCTAATGGAAACGCTAATCACTAAGTAACTGGCCAAATAGACCCTTCAGTAACTAGCAACAAGAAATTATCTAGCAGAACTAGATTTATTTACAATGATTCTTTGCACAATAGGAACGCTCACAAACAGAATACAAAGTGCATGTGCATCAGTTAAAAAACCATAATAACACACTAATAAAAAGTCCTCAAACACAAAAAATGATCATAAAAAGAAAAGTCTGGGTTAGTAACCCAACAAACCCTCGTTTGCTTAAATATTTAAGGGAGAGAAATGCAGGAGGCTAGTTATTCTTAGAAGGTCTCTTCCATAAACATGGTACAACAGTTCAATGTTGGTAGGGCTGCAAGAGATGATCTAGGCTTTTTCTGGAAAAGAAGGGACTCAAAACAACAATGAAAACATCACAATAGGAAATATTTTCAAGAATTCTCAGAAAAGTACAAAATTCTTGCAATTAGACAACAGAATATTCTGGAGCATTCCCTGTCAACAAACTCAGGAAACTCAACACAAGAGGATTCCTTGGCTTCTTGTCTTGAGAGGGATCAAATCATTGGAGAAATGAATTTCATTATCAACCTTAACCCATCCAATCTAGTAGACAGTTCAGTCGGTGGCCATTCTTTGTAGCGTTTTACACCTCTGCGAGAATATTCAAACTTAAATGCTCTGTCTCTGTTTCTGGAAGTGTTTTTACCCACTTCAATTTCTATATAAATTGGTTCAATCAAAACTAATAGAGCAACCTCAAACTAGCATCAAATAAGGTTCAGTTCTACAACACTTAATTGACATGTACGACAAAGAAATTGAAGGAAAAAAATCAGAAAAACCAACCGCACATAGATGGGAAAATGGTTTACAATGACAAGCAGAAAAAAAATTGAGAAGAAAAAATCTTGCCCAAAAAGGACTGTAAGATTAGACAATATACTACAAACCAAGATAAAGAAAACCCAGATTTATAAACAAAAGTTCCTCTGACAATGCTCAATAACGAAGACAAATAAGTACATTTAGAGTATATAGGTCATGACACAGGGAAAACAGAGAAAGGAGGAAAACCTAAGGACTACAAACAAGTGACTCAAGGAAATCAGGGACTTCAGTGGTCTGATTTTTCTATTTGGCAAAGCCTCTCTGTATGTGTATGCTTGTATTTCTAAATGTTTCCAAAGTTTACAATAACTGATACTTTGTTAAATATCCTTGCACGATTATCAGCAGCAGCAACAATTAGCTATATGTAGCATTTAACTCCATGGATGAAACAATAAACCATTTATACAAGCAATCCATGGATCCAATTACATTAAAATATTTTTATTTTTAATTCATTTTTTCATGTTCGAGTTTCACATAATCAGAACCATAAAAAGCAGATGGTGTAGAAGCATATGACAAACAGAATCCAGTGAACTGAGAATCTAAGGGGAGGAGTGTTATCTTATTGGAATTGGGTCATAACTCGTAAGTCTTACTTAAGTTTCAAATCACTACGTGTAAAATTATGTATAGATCAATTAAAATTGAAACGACTTAATGACACATGGTGCTAGATTTCCATACCTCGTCACAAATATAAACAAAACAAATGGCTTGAAATGGACAAGCTAATAACATGCTGGCAAGGTAGGCAACACCTAGACAAGCTAGTTACCTGGTTGATAATTGTGTGGTAGACGGGTGCACATTGATTACTTCTTATAGCTAATACACATTTTGAGAATAAAGAAGACCATGTAAATTTCAACCAAGGCTGGAAAACTCAGGACTCGATTCCACCTGCCTGACTTGAAATTTTAATCTAAGTCACCCCCCCTGGCAAACTCAACATAATACATATAATATAAGAAGATCCTAATTGTCATATCATCATCAAAACCATTTATCCCATCAATTTAAGGTTTAGCATTTGCATTTGTATTTATTATGTTTTCTCTATGGGCCCATTGCCCATCTAATGCCCATATCATAACCATCATTTAATTGACTTATTACTACACACAAACCATCTACTTAATGCTTTTAAATTTTTAACTAAAAGTTAAGTTGTTTTGATTGATGATATTATGGAGAAATTATTCATTTATGATTCATTCAAACTCAAAATGGAATGATTTAAGAAAAAAAGACAATGGGAAAAGATATTATCCCAAGTCCTTTGTTCTTTTTCACCAAACTCTTAACTTAATGGCAAAATGAGACACAAGATAAAATATGGAGTAATGATACGGCTTTGTGTACAAATCCTCTTCCTTGCATATGAATTTTTCTAAACATAAATAGGGTAACTTGCTTTAACTTGGACATGTCATTGAGACTCCTTAAAACTCACCCAATTTCGCAACCATGATTTCAACAGCGAGACATGAAAGGCCACAAACAGATTGTTTTTAATATCAGTTTTAAGAAAATATTGTTGTTAAAATTGTTCCAACAGAAGTTATCAACACATCATAGGTTGTTGATATCTCATGCTTATGAATTAGCAGGACTATGAATAAGAGAGAAAAGAATTTGCTCAATGCAAGGAGAAAAGGAGATAACTAACGGCTAGGACATTTGTGGCAAAGGCATAGCAGACAGTTGAGTGCCGGAAATATGATTTAGTGATGGGGTTGAGTGGAAACAAATAAATGGGGAAGCCTACACCAAATACATGGGATAATGGCAACAATGATGAATTAGTATATTAATACCACATGGGATATACCCATAATTTCAGACATAGATCATAGAAGCTACTATTAATACCACAATTAGAAAAAACAACATGAAAGAAAAAGAAAAAAAGAGATGCTTCCTGTTTCTTTGATACAGTTCAAGGGACACCCTACAAACAATGGGCACAATACCGGTCTTGCAGGGATGCAAATTTCCACATTATATAACAATATGAAGGCATAAAGAAAAGAGAATGGCCAAAGGGAGAAAAAATCTCAAGAATCAAAATGAAGAATTCAAACCATTCTACCAAATGATGACAGTTCATGCCAAGCTCTTCTTTCCAGAACCCGAATAGTACCAAAGGTACCACTTCACAAACTTCTTCAAACCTGTCTGCAGATCTGTTGTGGGCTTGTACCCAAGCTCCTTCCTTGCAAGGGTAACATTGGCATGTGTGAATTGCACATCTCCATTCCTTGGCATCTTGAGGACCACCCTCTTAGCCTTCTTCTTCAATAGCTTCTCTAATATACTGACAAGGTCATTCACAGGGACGGGTGATGTGTTTCCCAAATTGAACACCCGCAGTTGTGCAGGTCCTTTCTTTTTCCCACCACTTCCGGTGCTCTTCTCGGCTGTATCCAATGCCGCCAAACAACCCTTTACAATATCATCAATGTAGGTGAAATCCCTGGCAACTGTTCCATGATTCGGGCCTTCAAAGATTGGAATGTTCTTACCCTTCAATATATCTTTGGTGAAGAAGAAATATGCCATATCAGGACGACCCCACGGGCCAGTAAACAGTAAAGAAACGCAACCCAGTGATTGAAAGACCATAAATGTGATTATATGTATGGGCAATTTCTTCACCAGCCTTCTTTGAAGCAGCATATAGGCTGGCAGGCTGGTCAGTGCGGTCCCGTTCGGAGAAGGGAACCTTAGAATTCAATCCATAGACAGAGCTAGAAGACGCCCAGACAATGGCAGGCTGCGGGTTGGCAGATTTACATACCTCAAAGACATTGACCAGTCCGGCTATGTTGCTGTGTACATATGAGCTTGGGTTTTGCATCGCATAGCGGACGCCGGCCTGGGCGGCAAGGTGCATTACATGGGTGAATGCAACAACATCGAAGAGCTTCCGAAGGAGAGCAGCATCATTGATGTCACCTTCAACAACAAAGACGCCAGCGTCCTGCAGCACCATTTGGCGGGCACGTTTGAGCGGTGGATCATAGTAATCATTGAAATTGTCGAGACCAAGAACGCCATCTCCCCGGCGCTTGAGTGCAGTAGACACGTGCATGCCCACAAACCCAGCAGCACCAGTGACGAGCACAGAGAGGCCGTTGCGGGAACGGACGCGGGCAGAGGAACGCACGCGCTTCTCCCATGCTGGCCCACCCCAGGCAGAATTCCGGAGGCCCCGGCGGCCGGGATCAGCCCGATCTGATGATGAAGACGGCGAGTGGACAAAGAAAATAACAATTATCCCAACAAAGATGCAGGAATAAAAAGCAACCTTCGCCAGCGACGAATGCCACCGAAGTCGATTCATGTAACTCGACTTCTCCATCTTGAACTTTCCGGGTGTCGACGGAATGTTTTCCAGATACGAATTTGCCTTCAGCTGTGACATTGGCGAATCAGGATCAAGATCTGGATTTGAAATTAGAAATACTGGAAGACAAACAGAAAACCAAATAAGAAGAACAAGAAGAACGAGCCTGGATTTGGGACTTGGGGAATTAGCTTAAGGTTTTGTGGGGTGGGGAAGAATGAAGGGAAATCCGTTGAAATGAAGGAAAGAGAGAAAGGGGTTTTTGGTTTTCTGTTTAACAAATACTGTTCTTGTTTTCAAGGGGGAATCTCTCCCTTTCTTGGAGAGGTTTCCCTACTTCTTATGATTCTCCTCGTGTGGGTGAATCCAAACAAGATAAGAAGTAAAAATTGATGGAAAAAAGAGGGTTTGGAAGAACGTGAGCGTCAGAATCAGAAATCCAGTAACAAGGAAAAGGGGTGTTTGGAAAAGGGTATTTCAATTTCCATGTTCTGACGTCAATGATAAAGAGTCAACACTCAAGAGAACGGTAACATTGAATGTGAAGAGAAAATTGGATTAGTCATTGATTTTCCACTTTTAGTAGTTTGTTAATCCCGATTATGAAGGAACAGAGTATATTTTAGAGATATTATTGAGACACATGAGGAGATTTGATTGGGTGAGACTTTAGAATCTATCTTTCTTCAATTCTCACGTGGATTATTGCTTTCTTGTAATGCTGTTTTGTTAACAAAATTAGGTTTTATTGTTTTTACCACTTTTGTGTTGATTTATTTTGATGTAAAAGTGAAAAAAATAGTATTATGATAAATATTATAATTAGATTTTCTATATTAAATTAATTTTCTTTTAAAATATTATTATTTTTAAATAGATGATAAATGTATAGGACGTGATTTATTAATACAAAGTCTCTTATATCTGATTCTTTCTCTTACATATAGAGTCAGTTTTTTTTTTTTTCTGAATTTACTTGTGGAAAATTATGAGATACCCAACGTAAAATCTCTATAGATAGACTCCTACCCTTGAGGCACATCAAGATTAGACGATGTAAACTTGAACCCATAATCTCCCACTTCCTGAAATGAGAGGTAATCAACTGAGCTACATCTATGTGAGTGAGTTATTTACAACATGTATATATATTTTTTTATAAATTAGTTGACTTTAGGTAATATGGTCAAAAGGTTATGTTTTATAAATTAATAAACTTTAAATTAGAATAAACTGAAATTTTATTTTTAATGAATTCAAAGATAGAAAGTTTTAAAAATCACCTTGAAAATAAATTTAATTTACTACACATGTTGACCACTTTATGTACAGAAAAGGACTACATATCTGTCGACTTAAGGGGACCGACCAGCCTTTATATAAGAATAGGATAGCTGGGTCGGTCATTCTAAACTGAAATCAATTGTTTCTTCTGGATTTTGGTTTACAATTTATGTAGAAAGAGACATGAGCACGTAAGCCCGTAAGACTGATTCGGATGGGTGATGGGTCTTATGTGCCACTTGTATTTTGACTTGACTTTTCTTTAAATTGAGATATGTAATTTTTTTTAATTCAATATTATATTAAATTAAATTAAAATTTTAAATGTATATGGTAAATATAGGAATATCTGTTTCATGTAACTTATATTGTTAGGTAAATAATTCAATATATACTGATCAAGAGATTGAGAGGGACATCGGTGATTTTTACAACAAGTACATTAAGCTTTTTTTCTTCCACTTATCATTACATAAATGATAAAAAGGTACATTCATATCCATTATTATGAAAGGCATCGGCGTTCCTATTTATTTCCCATCGATTAATACTTCAAAGATGTATTTAAAATTTTAATATATTCTTAAAATGCTTTTCATATGTAATTATTCTCGTGCATCATAATTCATACGAAGTTCAGATAATTTGACTTGTTGCGACTCATCTTGATGACACTATTAACATATATATCCAAACCATAATAAAGGTGTCAAAGACGATAGGATAGTTTATTGAGTAGGTGTAGTTCAACTGGTAGTTTCTTGTCTCAAGAAGTGGAATGTGTTAAGTTCGGCCCCCCATGGTTTCACCTAGTGTGCTCTAAGAGCCGTGAGTATCACCCATGTAAATTTTATGCTGAATTTCCCACAATTTTTCACACGTAAATTTAAAATGCAAAGCTAACATTTGTGATTATTCATCTCTTTTTACTCTTAAATAAGATTAACTAAAACATATCAAAACAAGATGTTACAGCTAGTAAGTGTGTGGCAATTTGACATGCTTAGGGTTTAGAACTATAAAACAGTATAAAAAGTTAAAAGCAATTACCATATTCATAATCATGCTCCTAATCATTAGCCAATATATATAGAACTTAAAGGTGGTTGTTGCTTTTAAGGGAAGGTTTCTCTCTATAATGTCGAAGCAGAAATTGCACTTACAAGTAAGAGAGCACTATGATATTGTAAAAAAATAAACTTTTAGACCATAATGGACTCCAGTAGAAAATAAACTGCACCCTGGCTGCTGGGCAACCTTTTATTTTTATTTTTATCTTAGAGCTTGAGATTTTTTTTTTTTTTTTTGTGAATTTACATGTAGGAAACAGCAGGATATCCAGTGTAAAACCTCCACGGATGAGTCCATTACCCTTAGGGCACACCAAGGTTACGTCATGGAGGCTCGAACCTTCAATCTCCCACTTTCTGAGGCGGGAGGTAACCTTGTCAAAGTAAAGAATTTACCGATGAATCCTATTTTGGGATAAAGAAGAGAGACCTGAAAGAAGAAACAAAGAATACAGCTGCAAGGCCTGTCTAAGTAGCAAGCCCCAATATAAGTGGAAACAAAGCCCAGATTTCAAGCCCAACATCGAGGGGAGGTGGGGATCAAGACCCAAACTCAACGCAGTTAAATTCAAACCCACGACTTTGGTCAACCAATCATAAAAATCAACAATTTATCATGTTTTAAACGCGATTTATTGGTAATTCACTCCAGTGTTGATAAATACACATTATTACCACCATAATGATATTTTTCCAATAAAAATATAGTAAATTTGAAATTATCGACCTATATTTGTGACATTGCCAGTTTGCAACATAGTCAGACTACAAAGGAGCAGAGAATAAGAAAGGCTATAGAATCCATTTTAAACATCCCCGAATTATAAATTATGCTGATATATGAAATATTGGGCCCGGGCCCTTAATGGGCTGATAAATTTTAACAGATATTCGGCCCATTTTGGCCCTATATATTTTTAATACTTCTCTCCAATAATACCGAACTTTTGGGTATAACAGTGTTGGGCCTATTTTAGAGAAAAGCCCAATATTTTGTAATATTAGCGTATCAAGGTGAGCTCTGTCCACTCATTAATTTTTTTTCATAATTGATTGTAAAAATTATATAAGATGATAATGAGGATCATGATAATAAAAGTTTCAAATTAGATAAGCTTTACTTTGAAATCATAAGATATTATCAACAAATCAAATAGTCTAGACATGATAAATTCAGCTATTAATGTGGCATTCACTCGAGAATTGAGATGATCTAAACCATCCAAATCATTGGACACTTGAATCAATTGTTTATAGGCTGTCATTTTATAATCATAAAAATTGTGAGTTTGAGTAAAATAAATATTAAATAAATATATCAAGTTTCTATCGATTTTTCTGCCTTCTTTAGGTAAAACAGGAAAAGGATCATATAAGAATCTGATAAAATTAGATAAGCCTTGTTGAATGAGATTGAAGGGAACCTCTGGATGTTGGAATAAAAAGAGTTTCTCATCTTTTCCACTTGATCCTTAAGAGGAGGGATGGTAAATTTTTATTTGACTGTTCAATTCAATTTTATCCAATTAGGGGAATCTTTGAATATTTATGTTATTTTATTTTATTTTAATTAAATAAGATTTATTCCACTAATGTAGATTGGAGCGATAATTGGTTGGGTATAGATAAGAATAGAATTTACCCCTTTATCCAACTCAATAAAGATTTCTTTTGAATTTAGTCGAATCGATTTAAAATGTTTTTAAAATATGTATAATTATATCCTAATTTTTTGAGTGGGATCAGATCGAGTTCAAATGTCAGATTTGAGTCACCCCCCTACACTTATCACTTCATTCTCCTTGGTTTAATGGTCCTACACTTTCAGCTAATGGATCTTGAGCTCATTGCCCAATAATCCAATGTCCTCATATAAGTGAAGCTCTCTCTTTATAGTATTCTATCAAAAAAATTATCTTTTGGTCTGGTACTTGGGTTAGGTGGACGGGGCCAATCAAAGCTGCGTGATGGGCCCAATAAGCAATCTTGGCCCAAATATGTGGGCCCAGTTTTCTTATTGTCGGCCCTTGAAATAACAACAGGGTCGATTTTCTACCAAGAGCTCAAGTAAACTTAGAATTTTACTTTATCCTTGTAAAAAGCCACGGTTTCTCAAAATTTAAAAGACTAAATTTCATCTATTTTTATGGACTTCAATGGAAGGACAAATAAACATCTAAAATAGTCAATTTTGTTAGATCTCCTGAGGAGAAGATCTACACTAAAAAAAGAAAGGAATGAAACCTTTACCATTTATTATTATTGGGTTCAAGTCCCTTTTATTTCAGTTGGCTGAAGAAATAGGGCCCAGAGCCATGTGGAGGTCCCAAACAAAGACGTGTGGGACTTTCATTTCATGGATAGGGGATTGAGTAGCAGAAAGCTACGAAGGAATGTCACATAAATGAAAAATGCAATTGAGAATGTGGGACTTCCAACATTTTATGATTGGGCCCTGGGCCAGAGTTGGGCCTCATTCAAATGCCTTCAATTGGTGTTGCCAAGGGTTTAACAATTAATAATCTAGTTTGATAAATATATCAAGCTGTATCGGAGCTGGCAAGGCTAACACCAAGATTTTAAAAATCCGCCGACTCCAATTCAATTCAAACATGGTCCCTGCCGTTAGGACCGAGCCTTATTATGACTTAACCGAGTCATATCATTTTGACTTAAGGCTGCGTTTGGATGGGGTAATGGAGGGTTTGATAATTAAGGGAGGACTAAAAAATCAATTTTTTATCTCCTCCTTAATTTTTGAAAACTCTTTTCAAGAGAGATGTTTTCATATTACTTGGAGTAACCTCTGACCAAGATAACCCCTCTAAAATTACCCCTGTCCAAACGCAGCCTTAATTCCAGCTTTGATATGACTCGAACTCTGTCTCTTTCGAATCCATGATCGATTTTGATATTTAAAACTATGGTTAAAACCAAATATTCCATTTGATTTTTATCCAAGAGCTTTGTTATGTGGGTGCCGGTAGAAGGGGTTGGAACATTTGACAGAGAAGACCGGGGGATTAATGTAGGACCCATAGATCACGTGCGGACCCCACTGCATTTTTATTTTATTTAGTAGATTATATTATTATTATTTTAATTTGTTTGGGACTGTTAGGCAATGTTGTAGTTTAATATGGATACCTTAGTAGGTGTCCAATGTCTAGTCAAATTCTAGTTTCCTTCTTGGCTTGTGCTCTAAAGAATGAAGTGGGGATAACCACGTCATGGTTTCACTATTTCACACCAGTATGGATGTATTTATGGATCAATGTTCAATATTGAAGGCTCGAACCGTCTGTTTTGATGTTTGGCAGTCTAGTAGCTAGTTAATAAATAATTTATTTAGATACCCATGATATGAGGGTCATGTTAATGAATGCAATATTAGAAGAGGCGGTATTATTATTGTCACCTTCTCCAACACACATACAACAAAGAGAAATCAAGAAAAGAGAAACAAAATACAACATAGAGATTTTACGTGGTTTTCTTTTGATACGTCCAAAAGTTTAAACTGATTCACTGTACTCAAAGACAAAACAAAGAATAAATGACTTCTCCTTACATATATTTTCTCTCTTACAAAACAATCATATATACTACTCTAATTAGGGTTTACATAAGACCTGTGACCAGACTAACAGTATATATCTGATAATCAGGTTCCATAGAGCCTAACAATTATAAAATAATGATTTTTTTTTTCAATTTAAAATGTGAGTGAGACGGTAGACTTCTATATTAAGTAATTAAACTTTCTTGGTAAGAATTAACCTTTTTTAGAATGGCTTTATTAAAACACACACAGCTATATATACTGTATTATGGCTGACTGCAAATTCGTGTATTCATTGATAGTTAAACGGGAGTATAAATTATAATGATCAGAATTATAATTATTTAGAGTATTAGAGCACTTGTTGAAATTAATAATCCATAATTCCATACAACCTAGT
Organism: Chimonanthus salicifolius; assembly: GCA_013350335.1. NCBI lineage: Eukaryota > Viridiplantae > Streptophyta > Magnoliopsida > Laurales > Calycanthaceae > Chimonanthus > Chimonanthus salicifolius. The sequence goes on from CM023539.1 coordinate 62,849,165, forward strand.
CTTTCTTCACTCATGGATTGCATTCATTTTACTTCTCTTTCTTCTTTAATGTGTGAATTCTCTTGTATGGAAAAGGGAGACCTAACCAGCGCACCATGCGCTTGGTTGGATACATACTGAACATTAATGACTTTTGAGGTGACCAAAGTCACCCCACCACCCCCACAAAAAGATAGAAATCACTAGCTTAGTTAATGCCATTGATACAAGAAAAATAGAAAAAATTATAGATTGGATTGAAAAGAGCATAGCAATACAAGCATATCATTTTTCTTTCAAAACTTTTAAATTGAGATTAGACTAGGAGTCTCTCAATTATTCAATTAATCAGATGTTCTAAGAGATCTGAATACTTTGATCTTTAAAAAAAATATTCAATTGGGTAAATTAAAATATTCAAGTGGGTTAAGTTAAATTTTTAAGTATTTTTTATTTCATTTGATCATGATTCAAGTACTTATCAAATTGAATCAACTAAGTGATACTACAAGCCAATAAGGTGATTCGATTTGATGAGCACAAAAATAACCCATTATATCAAAGTGAATATAATTATAAGTCATGAATCGCCATAACTTGATACTTACCATTTCAAACGAATAACAAAAGAGAGAGAAATCGTATCGCTGCTAGATGTAATAGTCTTCTATCCAGGACCAACTCTTAAATTTCAGAGGCTCTAAGCTCAGCACATTGATAGAGGCCCTAGACCTAGAGAAAGTGCATGGTGGAGGACTTTAGGCCATTAGTCAAATTTGGGAGCCCTAAAGAGCTGCCTATTTGACTTTAAACCAGGGCCGACTCTGCTTATATCGACGATAATACAATTCTTTTACCATGTTATCAACCAAGTTTTTAAAGACTTTTTTATTCATTGTTTCTTCTTCTGTAAGTGTCTAAATCACCTTTCATAAAAAATTCAAAACCTTTGTCATGCTAAACAACAGCTTGGTAATCAGATGATGATCCAAATCAAGGCTGGCATGTAGCAGGTGAGTGGAGGCATGATTTGGATAGTCAAAGCAAAAGGCAAGCATGAATAGGAAGGAGGTGTGCATGAGCAGAAGAAGAAGAAGAAGAAAGGGACAGTGACTCAGTGAGTGGTGTTGGTGGGTAAAATGAATATTCATGTCCATGTCAGTACAGGCGTCTTCACGAGTTGTCAAAGATGGAGATGTAGACGGAAGGCTAAATGATCACACGCCCACACGGGTGTGACTCAGTAGGGATTAAATGAACATTTGAAATTAAAAAATCTCCAAATCTTAGCTTGGATTATATAATTTATAGTTGGGAAAATAGAAATAGAGAGTCATACAGAAATAGTAGCCCCCGTGGGAGACTGAAGATATTATTTATTTATGGACTTGATGAATTCGGGACTAGACGGAAATTGATTCGGTGGACCCCTTCTTTTATGAGAACTCAAATTGTGAGATTTTCATTTTTTTTTTTTTTATGAACTCTCCTTTCATCTCATCGTCTTTTGCCACTTTTTATTTAATCTTAAGATTGTTGTTAGTTATTAATTTTTACTTCTATTTAGTCACTTTACACTTCTCACATTGATAATTTTCTCTCTCTTGATCTCTCAACTCTCCTCTCTCAATGCCCTTTCCGATCTCAAACTCATCCTGTTTTTTTCCTACAATTTTTGGTGGCATTAAAGTAATTTTTAATCCTTAAACATTTATGTCTTATTTAGGCCCCACTTTGTTCAAATATGATGGATCAAATAGAAAATGAACTCATATTTTTTAATCCCTACAAAGTTTGATGACTTTAAATTAATTTTTAATTATCAAACCTTTATGTCCTGTTTACGCCCACTTTGATTAAATATGTTGAGTCAAATACAAAAGAAGGAAAGTAGTTTACATATTTGAGCAATTCACATCAAGCAGATGCTTTTTGTTAATATTTTTTCATTTTATAGTCACCGAAACTCAGTCCTATTTGTTGTAAAGAGGTTAAGCTAGTGAGACTCTTTAACTAAACTTCTAATTAAATAAATTAGGAGTTTTATATAATTTGATACATTTGATAAATAATTACACAAAATATATATAATATGTAAAGCTTAAAAATTAATTGATTATTTTTTGAAGCGAAGGAGTTTTCAGATTTCTACTGAAGACAGGAAACATAAGATTTTTTCACCCTTTTACTTTAATCAAATGAGCGTAAATGAGGGTTAATTTTCACTCATTTTCACCCATCTTAGAGTCACGTATGTCACCTTAGGATGACCCTCAGTCATGGTAAGAAGCTTGAGTGGGACCGGTGCCATCATGGGTTGTGGTGTGGCTGACTGGCTGGACCGTCGCTCTCGCTCCGCTGTCCGATGGCCACCTCTCTCTCTCTCTCTCCATCGCAATTTGCTGCGTGATTGGTGTAGACGCGGCGGACCACTCAATTTCTCGCCCCTTTCTTTTTTCTTCGCTTTTATTTTATAATCATAACCATTGCAATAGGATAATAACTTAATGAAGATGATTAGACCTAAACAGTAACCTATGTAGTGGGCCTAAACTACCCCAGGTGGGGCCCTTCTTGTTGACTCCTTCCTTCATAAACGACAAAGGGTAGAAATGTAATTTACCTACAACCTCTAAACTAAATTAGATAGTCACTGACCGGAGTCCATTTTATTTTATTTGTTTTATAATATTAGTAAAAATCAGTCCACTTTCAGTCTCCTGTCCTTCAACAGTCCAACTCAGCTTTTTAAAGCTTAATTCAAACTTATTCATAGTGATTTTGGTTGTTTGTATTTTTAATAAAATCAACTTCCCTCACCATGGTCTCAAGTCTCTGAGGCCTACCATTGAGTGGATCATACTGTATGACGATGTGTATTAAAATATATATTTAAAATAATTATTTTTTTATAAAAATCAGACCTATTAAATTTAAAAGTTATATGAGTTGTAAAAGATCAATAATTAAAATAAAATAAATTTTATATTAATTTCAATCTAACAATGAGATCAATGCAAAATATGTTCAAACTAAATAAAAAGGGTGCCCATTCTAACACGCGCGTCTTCTTTTAGAAGGCATGGGTTTTAGTGAACTTTTCATTTTGCCCCTCATCTATCTGTAGAAATCAGTTCACTTATCGGTGCATCGACCGGATTACTTGGAAATCGGTTTACTGATTTCTTGAGAGTTCAAATCAGTGCACCAATCGGATCATTTTATTTACACATAAATCGGTTCACTTTTCAGTAAACCGATTCACTGAAAAAGTGAACTAATTTTTGCAGATGGGGAAAAAGTGGAAAATCCAAAAATTCTACGTCTACTGAAAGAGTATGCTCGTGTTAAGATGGGCACCCAATATAAACTCATTTTCACTTGGGATAAATAAGTATTAGAGGAAAAAGGGTATTTGTACGGTCTTAATGGAGGACCTCAGATGGGGTTAAAAAAAATTTCATTCATGAACAACAGCTCAAATGAAATAAGTTTTTCATTTATTATTTACATATAATATGTGCATACAACCTGACTATCAAGGGCTCTACTCTATGTTAGATAGACAATGTATCTTTTAAAAAGTAGTGAAATGATCACTCATAAGTGGTGTGGGGCATTTTATATCAAACAATTAGATATATAGTCCACTAAATAAAGTGGTGATAAATTCATTCGAAAGTTTTTTTTTTTTTTAAATTTTACATGTGGAAAATCGCAGGATACCCAGCATAAAACCCCTATGGGTAAATCCACTACCCTTAGAGCACACCAAAATTAGACTATGGGGGCTCGAACCTACAACCTCCCACTTCTTGAAGCAGGAGGCAACCAGTTGAGTTACACCTATATGAGTTATTTGTTGAATATGTGCTTTACTAAAAATCACCTTAATTGATTTAATAAAATCATATTGTATATTGTTAACATAAGTAAATTTTAAAGATTAAAATCTAATTTGAACTGATAAAATTTTAGAGAAATTAAAAGTATGGTTTGATTTATCCAAACAATATGATTTTTTGTGGGATGTATATTTAGTGAACAACCTTTCTAATTCACCTATCACAACTCTGTTAGTCTATTTAGTGGACCTTATACTTAGGTGCTCTATGTAATATGCCACAAATAAGTGTATGAATGATCATGTATTAAAAAAGTATATTACAGATGTAAAGCATTACATTTGCTTTGTACAAAATAAATTTTAAAATTATAAGTTAATCTCAACTTGCTTGGTAGGAATAAATAATAGGAGGAATGAATCTAGAATTTAAATCTCAGTACTGGCAGCAATATTAAAGTAAAAAGAAGCGAGAATTCAGATTCAAAATATACCGAAGTTGGAATGGGAATGAAAAGCAATTGGCTCTACTGACACCCTTTTCCCTCTTCCAAGAGTGAACAAAAAGGAGAGCCCGCGACGATGATGCCATGTCCAAACGCGTCCCCACCACGGGCCCCACTTCACAGCTATTTCATTAACCATCTATCTGTCCTCCAATACCCGCAAATCAATGGCGCGCAAACGAAACAAAAGAACTCTCTCGCTCTCTTATTTTCTTCTTCTTTCTCCTATATATAACCCTTCAAATCCCTCTCTTCTTCCTCGTCTATCCACCGCAAAAATGATCCAGGCCTGTAATTGCCGGAACCCAGCAGACTTGCTGGTTCTTCTTGTTCTCTTTTCCCTCTCATGTTTCCTTCTCCCCGTCCAGGGGTGGCGTCCGTGGCCGAGCAATTCCGCCAACTCTTCCTCTGGTGATCTCGAGTTTGGGAGCTCGAAGAAGTATGAGGGGTCGTCCGAATTCGTACACCTGAAATACCACATGGGTCCGGTGCTGACGGCCAATATCACCGTCCACCCTGTCTGGTACGGCGCCTGGAAGCCGAGCCAGAAGCGCATCATTCGCGGGTTTCTTCGCTCCATCTCGGCCGCGCAGGACCCGCGCCCGTCTGTATACGGGTGGTGGTCGACCGTCCGGCTGTACACGGACCAGACTGGGTCGAACATCACCACCGTGGTCCGGCTCGGGGAGGAGAAGAACGACCGGTTCTACTCCCACGGCAAGAAGCTGACCCGCCTCTCCATCCAGTCGGTGCTCAAGAGCGCCGTTACGGCCAAAACGCGGCCGCTGCCGATCAACCCCAAGGGTGGGGTCTACCTTCTGTTGACGTCAGATGACGTGTACGTCCAAGATTTCTGCGGCCAGGTGTGCGGCTTCCACTACTTCACTTTCCCCTCCATCCTGGGCAACACGCTCCCGTACGCTTGGGTTGGAAACTCTGCCAAACTGTGCCCCGGCATCTGCGCATATCCCTTCGCCGTCCCTACCTACATCCCCGGTCTCAAGCCCGTCAAGTCCCCCAACGGCGACATTGGCGTCGACGGCATGATCAGCGTCATCGCCCACGAGATCGCCGAGCTGGCCACCAATCCGCTCGTCAATGCCTGGTACGCTGGCCAAGACCCCAGCTTCCCGACCGAGATCGCCGACCTCTGCGAGGGCATTTACGGCACAGGTGGCGGTGGATCGTACACCGGCCAGATGCTCACTGGAAAAGACGGCGCCACGTACAACATGAACGGGATTGGACGGCGGTTCTTGGTCCAGTGGGTCTGGAACCCCGTTGTCAGTTACTGCTCCGGCCCCAATGCTCTTGATCAGTAGCAGAAGAAGACAAGTAGCTGCTGCAAATGAAAGGAAATGAAGCAGTAATTAGCAAATAATTATATAATTAAAATGATTAATGATTTTGGATTTTCGTTTTTGTGTTTTTTTTTTTACTTTGTTATATTTTACTTTTGCTTTTTCCCTCTGCCACGTGTAATAAAGTACAGTGTACAAAGTTATAGTTCCTTTCCTTTTATTTCCAAATTCGAATAGGTTTATTCGAATCCACATTTAAATTTTTCCTCATCCCATTACTATTTTAATTTGTTATAGAATGCGGTAGAGTGGCTTTTTTAAAGGGGAGAAAAGGATAGAGAATGGATCTTAACATTGCCTAATTTCAATAATTAATCCAAGCTAGGCCATTTCTTCTTTAAATAATAATAAAAAGAAGATTTGAATAAGTAGTCTTATACTAATGTTATATTCGTCTTACCCAGTGTGCTCTAAGTGCGTAGTGGGTATTATCCGTAAGAATTTTACTCTGGATTTCTCAAGGTTTCTTACACAAATTAAAAAAAAAAATGTTATATTGGCCATCTCAATTTTTGAATGAAGTAAAAAAAAATATTTGATCGTTTGCTTTAGAGAGGTTCAATCATTAAAAATTAAATTAGTTATATTTTATAAATGTCCTCTTAATACGAGCTTTATCTTTTAAGAGGCAAGGATTTTTTGAATTTTTCACTTTGTCTCCGCAGAAATTGGTTCACTTTTTAGTGAATCGGTTTACCTGTTCGATGCACTTATACCGATAAGTGAACCAATTCACTTGGAAATAGAAAGAATCTAGTTCAGTGTACCGACCGATGCACCGATTCGTGAACTGATTCACTCGAAAGTGAACCGATTTTTGTAGATGAATGTGAGGCAAAATAAGAAATTCACTAAAGGCTATGTCTCCTAAAAGATAATATCCGTATCAAGATGAACACTCTATTTTATTTTAAAAAATAACTATTTATCATATGCTTTAAATTGAAAGCTAAAAGAGAGTGTAAGCCTTTACTCTCTTTTTTCCCGCGCCTAATACGTATGTCCTTTCAAAAATGTGTCTGTCGTTTGAATTTCAATTCTCATTTCGTACATGAGCATTGGAGTTGGACAGTGAGAAAGAGAGAATATTATTTACCAAAACCAAACGGGTAGATCCTGACCCTTCATTCAACACAACTGTGCACATTAATCGGACGGCTGTGGATTGATAGACGGCAATAAGGTCCTGAACACGTGAGCCGTTGAAGTGAACTTGTACATTTGTACAAAGAGGCAATAATATTTGATTGGCTTTTGTACGCTTGTGAAGTATTGAAAAATTTGAAATAATGACTTGACTTGAGCTAACAAGTAAATGGGCCCATGTTAAATGAAAAATGAAAATGAAAAAAAAAAAAAAATATGGCCAAGTTGAAAGAATCCAAAAGGGCCAGAGATAAGGCAAGTGGGCAAGTAAAGGAAGTGGGTCCTTCAAGAGGAATAGGACAGACCCAAATTACTGCATCCTGCCCCAATCAATGGCCATCACTAGTTAGTAGTAGTTACTGCATTGCAATGCCATCAATAAAAACAATTTCAGAAATTACAGATCTGTTTTGTGAATAGGTGAGAATCATTTAATAGAATGGGTATTTAATATTTGTTTGCCGTGTTGGTCTAAAATTTTGATAGGACTTGTCTAGTTTGATTTGGCTCAAGTTATTTCAATTTATTTTACTCCACTGACTTAGAGTGGGTAAAAAATGTTCAACACCCAAATGTTGGAAGGTTATGGATGTTGAACAGAGAAAAATGAAGGAGAAAGAGATGATGGAATCTGTTCTGATTGGGTTGATGGTTAAGAAATTCGTTTTATAAAGTGGATTTTTGAGTTTCATTCACGTTCAACCTTAATGGACCACTCTCTATAAACTTAACCGATGTGTTTGGATTTAGAAGTTCACACATTTTGTTTTAAAAAAAATAGTTTATGATTTGGTCAAGTTTTAGTACAAGCTTAATGATGTAATTATCTTCATCATGTGAAGTTTGGCCTAGAAAAAGTAGCTATTTGGTTGGCATTGAATAAAATCTAACCAGCCAAAGTCTCTCCCTATTTTTTCTAATCATTAAATGAAGTTCTATAATTTTATTCAAAGTCTAATTAAACACTGATTTGTAAAAGACTTAAACTTCAAAACCAAGGGCATTGTTTTGACATAAGTGATGCTATAATTCACTTGAGAACGGGAATAATCTGTACGGCTTCAATTAAAGTTTTTACATCTTTTAGCCATTAAAAATTATATTTTTGTTTCATATTTTTACTATAATTCCAACAATTTTTTATCAATCAATGCAATAAACTCTTATTAACCAAGTTAAGCTCCTCATGATGCGTGAAAAATAAAAGCACTCACACTTTCAATGATGGTTGAACATGGAATAAAATGAGTCACTTATCACTTGGTTCAGAATTTAGGGTCCGATAATGATGTCCACTATATTTCCACATATTCATTTTCCTCTCCTCCATAATAGCTCCCAATTCCATATCTTATATCATGATCATTTCTATAATTATTATCCAACCCACATGAGTTAAAAGTATTTGCATCTCCAAATTATGAAAATAAGAAAAGTTATTCTTTAAAAATATTTTAAATATTTCAAAATCTATTATAAATTTATAAGATGCATTTTCACCATTAAATTGAGTATCATATGTGAAAATATTTATTTAATAGATTTGTCGTTTTAAAAAATTGAACGGTAGAATGATTTGTTCATCCTATTTTTAACAGTTTGATATTATTCATGAATGTCTATCTAACCCTTTTTTTGTTGTAGAGTAGGATCCACCATTTGACATTGATTGTGAAAGTACTTGAGACTAAAAACCTGCACACTCGGGACACCAACTCTTTTAAGTCTTTTATCAGATCTTAGATTTTGGTGGTGATCCAAACCATCAAAATAAAATAACTTTTGTAGCTTATTTTACATCAATGATAAAAGTAATTGAGATGGATACTTCTGGTTTTCTACATGCAAGACCAGCACAACAAGGTGCTCTTCGAGGCATGTGTTGTTTTGTGGTTAATAAAGGGCAAAGAATTTATGCCATTTTACATACAATGTGAATCAGCCTAATGATGACCACTCAATGGGCCATATTAAAGATGGGCCATAATTCAAACCATGTCTAATGTGAATAGTGTGTATTAGGTTTCTAACTTTTCATAGAAAAATTATCAATGAGATTTTCTGAATTTCTACTCAATTTGAACTTATTTCACAGATACAATTATCCTTACAGTAAACTCAAGTCTCATAGATAATTAAAATTCTTTACCTCTAAATAATTAAATTTTACCATACTGCAAGTTCAATGATAGATCTATCAAATCAAATCAAGTCATTCTCATTTTTTTTTTTTTAAATTTACGTGTGAGAAACCACAGAATACTCAATGTAAAATCTCCACGAATGTATTCTAGGTTAGGCCATAAGGGTTGAATCTGCAATCTCATGCTTCCTTTATGAGGCGGGAGGCAACTTTCTCATTATTTAATATAAACTTTTTCAAAGATCCAATTCACAGCCTATCAATTCACTGGAGATGAAGTTCTCAGGATTGATAAACGAGCGTCAGTCACCTCTTTGGTTTGCTACCCAACAATGGAGTGGATTGAAAAAGAATATAAATATCACAAGTTTAAAGAACCAGACAAATGGGATCAATAATTTTGAAAATGGGAATAGAATGGCAGGTCAAGTTTAAAAAATAGGTGAGCCAATGGTCAAAATCAAATAATGCATTCAAATTTGCCAAAATAGGAGAAGGATATCGCAAGTGAATTGAACATCACATGACAGTTAATTTTCTTAATTTTCAAATTTAGTTCATAATTTTGATTATTCTGGTTAATAGCCAAACCATAGTAAGAATGATGTTTGACCAAAGGTTTAAGGTCTAATCATACCTTTAAACATTGACAGATAATAATAGTTCTTTAAATGGAGAGGACTGGAGTACTTTCTTAAAAGAATTACATGACAATTTATTTTTAAAATCTCATATTTTAAGATATTAATATTTATCACAAGTTGTATAATTGCAAGCAAAGTAATTTGTTTATAAAATTCGTAGAAGTTGAAATTATGGTCAGGAATTCGCCTGGAGAAAATTCTATATTTGATTTCACTCCACTCCACTCCACTCTACTCTAGAGAGGGATCTCAAAAAAGAAAACTCCACTCTAGAAGTCACTCCCCACTCTGTTTTTGGAGTGTGTGTATGAGAGTACATTTTAATACATTGTGAGAACGTGTAATATTGGAAGCGAATAATAATATCTTAAAACAAGAAGATTATTACATATGATATCAGAGTCCGAAGACTAGGGCTGAAATTGAGTTGGGTCGGATTTGGTTTTTTAAAATCTAATCTGGCCCGAGTTACTAATATATGTAACGCGACCTGATCTAAACTTTTGACTCAGATGTCTTGACCCGACCCGACCCGAATTATAACCCGACTCAACCCGAAACTTTGAACCTATTCTAGCTCACTTTTTACCGCGTCGGGTCGGATTAACTTAAAAATATCTCAATCCAACCTGACTCAAATTCAATGCGGGTTTCTGACTTCTCAACTCAATCCAACCCACTGGCCTGACTTTCATAACTCGATCCACATAATTTTCGAGTCGGGCCATACGGGTTCGGACCAAAAGCCGACCCGAGTTTCACCCCTACCGAAGACCATGGGCCGCGTGGAAAAAGTCACCATTGTACAGAGCAAATTTGATTTGCAATGGTTAACCGGTCCATTCAGCGGCAATCAATTGTACGTACGCATGTTTCAATCATGGTGACTTGTGTTAATGTTGATTGGTGCATGGGGATGTGTGAGAGTTGTACGGTCATAAGGGTGCAATGGCATTTTCCATGATGATGAGGATGACTGTACCCCACTCCTCCTACTACCCATCTTTTCAATCCAATCCTTTCTATTTCCTTCTTGTTTAAATCAAAATTCATTTCATTTCAAAGTTACTATTTGTGCAAACTTTGGCACAAGTTCATATAAAGGGTTGGGTTGTTGTTTGGTCATTGAAGTGTGAGCAAAAACCAGACCCATGAATGGCTGAATCAAACGTTATTTTCCTTACTTTATACCTCTCTCTCTTCACTATCTTTCTCTCTTTTGCTTTTTCCTTTCAAATCTCTTTTAAGCTTTAATATCTGCTTTTTGTCTTGTGAAATGTGAACACAGCAGAGCCATTTCTCAAGGTGACCTTGATTCTTGATGCTGCTTCACTTTGATTTTCAATGATAAATGAAAATTATTAAAAATAGAAAATATCAAATTAATATGAGAAAATTCATAATATGAAACTCTTGTTCTCTAATGTACTCGTAGGCTTTTTCCTACGAGTAGCACTGTGTATAAAAATTCAATCCGGCCAAATAATTTGGTCGGCTGGTTTGGCTCATGACTTTTGTATTGGTTTGGTTTGATTCTGGCAGAGCTGGCAAATTGGTTTGACTGGACCAATGATGAAGGTTGGACCAATTCAATGGGGTCAAATCAAAATATCATCAACATTGTTTCCAATGCCTCGATTCATGATGATATAGAAATTATTGATATTTATTAAAATAAATTTCTTTAATTATTAAAGTCATATTTACAGCAATATATTCATGTGAAATTTATCATTTTCATTATTTTTAACAAAATTTATTCATTCCATTTATAAAGAAGCTCACAAACTAGAGATTTCAAGTTCGAATTTTAGAATCTCCTGATGTCTGTAGTTTATGGAGAATTGTATGAATTCAGAATTCTATTCAATATCTTAACCTTTAGAAAAAGACGGAGTCTTAAGTTTAATAAACTGATTCACCATTTATACATCATTATTTTATTTTACTCATTTTTATTGATGAAGAGATGCTATGTTTCTATAGCAAACATTGAATTTTGATTTTTTTTTTTTGACCTTGTGTTTCTCTATCAAATATTTAAATGTTATTTCACTTTTATATGCTTTTCTTTCTCATCATGTGACATAGATTTTGATGCGAGTAATTCCATTGCCCACAAAAAAAAAGTTTGCCCATGTCATTGATTTATTCCTTGTTACAATTAAACAAAGAATTTTCTCATTCTTCAATGTCAATCACAATCACACAAAGAATAGTGCTTTTGCACTCAATACTCCATATATTCTACATGCGTGAATTAGAAAGCAACACCACACTTTTTTTTTTTCTTTTCTTTTTCTTTTTTCAATTGTCAAATCAGTGTCCAGATTTTGGTATGCTTCAATCTTTGGTGGGCCATGATTTGGACGATTTCTGGTATTTTTTGTGTATGCGACATGCATGATTGATGAAATAATATAAACTTTCACATTGAGTTTTTTACCCTTTTTCATATGTAAATTTAAAAAATAAATAAATTTAAGATTGTTCTTCATCTTAACACGTAATATATTTTCTTTAGAATTACATTGAGATTATAGTTAGAATTTCTATATTGAGAATCCTATTTTTGATCTGTTAAGAAGTAAAATATTTTAATTAATATTTGGCCCATGTCAATTAGAGTGATTGAAATTTATGAATGAGTCATTATCTTTGTTAGATGAGATTAGACTAAAATGAGTCAATTTTTTTTTTAATTTAAATTTTCAAAGGAAAATATATATTATTGGTATTTATACTAATTTTGGGCGAAATTGGCATCTAGATCATGTACCTCCAAAATTCGAATCCCTCACAAGAAAATATGAGATATTTCCTTAACTCTTGTGATTTTCAACTTGGGCAAGTTGTCACCCCTGCCCCGGCAATGTTGCGTGACTCTGATGTGAAACAGCCAAAAGAGGGAATCAATCACCGTGACTTTTCTAGCCAGCTCTCTATCAAAATATATTACTAAATAGATTAATTCATTCTATTTAATATAAGTCATTAAAATTTTTAAATATCTAAATCAAAGAAAAAGATCATAGATGAAAATTCATACAACGACTAATACAATTTTCTTTACATTTGATCCAACAATATATTCTTAAAATTAATTTAATAGGTTGGTGTTTAATGCAGTTCGTTTGCATAGGTTGGTGTTTAATGCAGTTCGTTTGCAATATATTCATTTAAATGTGATGTTTAATGCGGTTATGTGATAACTCGTCTTAATCCAACTCAAGGATGATATTGTCCGCTTTGGACTCCACCTGGATTTGTACGGTTTTGCTTTCGGGCCAATCCACCTGTCAACAGGGGTCGTATAGGCCGATATGATACGGTTTTAAAACCTTATCATATTGGCATATCAGTGGTTTTTGTTAAAAAAAATCGAGATACCGTTTTTTCAACCCCTGCCTGACAAGGCCCAAAAGGCCTCATCCATGGTTGGTGCTCTTCCTCACTTAACAACCCATACCACCTTAACTGCTTGGACGATATGAGACTTTTTCCCACATGCCCAGCAACTGACTGGGTGTTATAAGTTCATGTGCAATTTTTTTTCTTATTAAAGTTTATTATAAGATTATACTTGAAAATGGAAAACTAGTCTACCATGAATTGTTTTTTAATTTTAACCCAACCTTTTCTATCTTAATGAATAATTGATTGGGCTAGTCAAAAGTAAAAAGTTATAATATGGATGATTTCTGTGAAAGTTTAACCAGACTCACTAGGTGTGGTTGATCAACGGACTTGAAAGAAGTTTTAGAAAGGATTAATAAAAGAGCAGAAAAGTATGTACAAGTTCATGACAGACTGACAAGTTGATTTGTGCCAAATGATGATGTCTTAACTCTTAATCCGAGGATGTAATATTAATATTGATTGGATTAGAGCTCTCCTTCTCAGTCTCCTAAAATGCAGCTAAGCTTTTCCTCTCCAAATCCCAATAAAACTAATGTTGTCTACTAATTTATAGTCTAATTTATAATCTAATTTAATTTTAATTTTATAAACGAAACAAACAAAGTGTCATCTGTATCCACCATCAGCTATTTTGAAATTGCTGACGTGGATTTTGAAATCCAAACAAAGAAACCTTGCAATTTCTAAAGAAAGAGATCAATTCATACTTTATAGCCCATCATGTCAAATTTATGGGTCTATAGTCTAAACAATTTAGCTCCTTCACGTGAAATCAATCAATAAAATTGCTAAGTTTAAATATTATTAGAAGATAATTTAGATAAGTATAGTATGAGTCATCAAAGGAGGTTGAGAAGTATGGCAGGCGGTAGGACAAGTCATTAATGAGAGAAAATGTCTATAAATTATAGAGCTTTTGTCATATTAATCAAATTTACAATATAGATTATAGATTAATCTATAATATAAATTATAGAGCTTTGTCATATAGATCATAGATTATGGAGATTTTGTCATATAGATTATAGATTAATCAGATTTACAATATAAATTATAGAGCTTTTGACATATTATAAATCTACAAGTGGACCAAATTCATCTCAAAACTCAATTTACAACCACTTGATTTTGCAGTCAAAGTCACCAGACGTCTTTAAAATTATTTTTTTAGGACACTTGACTGCTAAAATCAAATGACTATAAATTGAATTTTAGACCTAAATTTAATTCACTTGTAACTCATCAAACATAATTTCAATCCCTATGGTTTATTTTTTAATACAATCAATAAAAAAAAAGGGGGAAATAGACTAATTACTGAGCCATACATGTTACTCGTACTAAATAGATTTAATATCTTACTCAGGCTTTATGTTGGGTCATCGAGCTCAGGCTTACAAACTCTTAACCAGGCTTGGGTTTGGTGCAAAATAGGTCCAGTTCGAGCCCGGCTTATTGCCATCCCTAAAAGTTGTACTATGTATATATATTTAAAAGCTTAAATATGTATTTTGGATATCTTCAATCTTTAAATACTAGAATTTTAAATTTTTAACAAAATTAAATATTTTAATCTAAACTTTGGCAGACAGGTAGATTAGGAGATGTTAAAAAATAAAAGAGAGACTGATGAGCTATGTAATGTTTCGTAATATCGTTTTATGTTTCCACATCCAATATTTCATGTAGTGTAGAATTTGTATCCTAATAAACTAACATTATATCTGGACCGATTAGTAAATTTTCGGTCAAAATTCAAATTAGAATTTTACAAGAAACTGGCTAAGGCAAAAACCTAATAGAGGGAATTTTCAATCCTCTTTCTTCCCATCTGGATCTACCATCTGTCCTCTCCCATCTCCATCATATGCCATAGCCATTTTGGTTCAAAAAATAGACAAAAGAAATTTTAGAATCCCGTGTGTGTAGGATGGTGTGCACGTGCCCTATAAAAGAGTAGTCTGGTAAAGTCCCGTACGGGTGAAACGCCTAGACACCTTCGATCATTAAAAAAATTTACAACAAAAACCCCCACATGTAAGCTTGACTATCCAGTCTTCTTTCTTCTTTCTCATCTCCCCATAACTATTCAGGGAAAATCTAGAACAATGTATTTTAGGAGAACCTAAGCTTCATCAACCTCTGCTAGTGATGGAGTCCAACCAGGTCTTCCTATTTAGGTTCAGGTTCTGCAAATGTCAAGGGGGGTGGAGAGGATGACCCATGAGGAACCAAGGGGAGGGTACAACTCGCACCTATTGAATTTAATGTCAACAATGGAGCATATGAATGATGATGACGACGACGGTGATGATAGGAGCCTAACTCTCTCTATTTCTTTATGCCACTGCTGTAGGTAGTATACAAGCCTTATAGGAGCAAAACTGCTTGAATGCTTAAATAACAATATAACATATGTTCATAAATATCGATTACTGCTTAAGCGAGAGCATTGGATATAAAACTGGCCAGAGATCTAATGAATGGGATGATCTAACCTATCGGATCGATAGGCCCCATGCAATTCAGTGTTGATGACTGTGGAACGCGGTCATTTGTCCATCAGAAGCACAGTTTCTGAAATGGGATGGTTCAACTGCCAAGCATTATTTACCCTGCTCATCCATGGACTCCACCAGGGAATGATTCTGAACTCTGTTCCTAAAAGCTACATGTTCCAACAGAGATACACTGGATAACCAAAGCCTAATAGAAGCGGTATGCATGGAGATCAACCAAGCAATCTGAATCACTTGCACAATATTTTGTTAATTGGTCACGTGGTGAAGATATTACCTAATACAATACATGGCAGATCCGAGACTAGCTCATTCCAGCAGAATAATTTTTGACCAAGCAGTAAGAACAGAGTGACAGACACAAAAATGGCTTCACAGAAGGCAGAATTGGCCGTCGAAATGAAATCTGGAGTAAAATCACGAGGTGATTCTAGTTCAGGTCTTCTCTTTTCCAAGTAAAAATCACTGTTTCCATGCCATAACTGAGCCAAGATTGAGCCATGCTGCGGCCATTGTTGGTACGTCTGACTCTTTCAACAATCCCCATCTCCTAGACATATTATGATTTGATGAAGATATGGATTTTTATACATGAGAAAATAAAGGTCGAAAACACATCAAACCATGCGCTCAAGGATCTTGAGGTGGTGACTCCAACCTCTTATAACTCCATGGCTTCACAGCTTTGATGAATGTGTTGTTCAGCAGATGTCAGGTGACCTAACTTCTCGTTCTCTCGCCTTGTAGGTACTTGAAAACACCATATGAAACAGTGCCACCGACAAACAAGAAGACTGTTGGGGTGAAGGATGGATAGAGGTACTTAACAAAGAGTTTGTCCCATTCCTCTGGTAAGAACCCTGAAGAATTATAAAGGAACGTGTGAATGAAGCAATACAGAGGTAAAATTCAAGAAGGGCTCTTCCTACAATCAGTATCTGCTCTTTTATAATGCTATAGCCCCAAAGCCCCAACAATACCAAATCAAGTGCTTTTAGTCATTAAACAACTCTTAAGGCGACATGTGTTGTAACAAGTCCGGTTGCACCCTTATTCCTTGCCAACTCCAAGTAGATTGGATAGGGCTTTGATGACAAATGACGTTCATGATGATTGACTTTATCTAGTCCAGCTTGTCACTCTCTGTAACTTCTTGCTTTGAGAGGACTGCCATAATGTGAACTATTCTAGGATATATTCGGAAAGGCTTTGCACATTGAGAAAGTTAAGATATAAGAAAAGAGAATTTTGAAAAATATATAAATCTGATAACAATTGAAATGATGTATTTTAGATGTAAATTGGGAAAGAACACCATTCTCACAATATATGTATATATATATATATATATATATATATATATATATATATATATATATATATATATATATATATATATATATATATTAATCTGATTCTACCATTCTCACAATATTCTCAAACAAAGACAGTAATTTGAAATAGTCTATATTCTCAAGGTAACTTCAGCTAATGTCATTCTTGCAAGAATATTCTGGCATTTTCACAATACAAGAGATATTTGTTTCAGTGCAGACATGTTTATATGATTTCATATGTATTAAAGACATTGTTTAGCAATATATTCTAAATGTAACGGAAAAATACAGACGGAATATGCTACACAGTGAATAATTATGTACTGGGCAATAACTTTCCCTAAGGATCTGCTAGAAGCATTGTCTCTGTAATATTCCCCTATTACTATCTCAATTCTTGCAGGAGTGTGTCTAGTTTCTAACTCTTGACATGGGTATCGGTTCATTTCATGGGGTGGATGTTTGGGACGGGGAGTTTGGATTAACCATGGGATTCTCTTAGAGGTCACATGCTTGGCGGGGTGGGGGTGGGGGGTCCGATATGCATGAAGCATGGCTTAATTGATTACTTTTTAAATATTCCACAGGTCAAACACACACACACACATGGCAATGCAAAAATTGAGATATAGAACCAGAGATTTTGAAATAGAATTTCTGGTTCCGTTGCTCTATTCATACTACAGTGTTAAAGAACGCACTAGGCAAACTGAAATTAATTTCTTAAGCACTAAATAACAAGGCTGTAGTTGTCACCGGCTGAGTTTACAGAAGTTTGTTAGACATTGTTGAAAGAAGTGAATATGGATCCATAAAAGTCATCGCTCCACTGTGCTAGTTGGATCATGATCCAGGAGAAAGACCAAGATATGAAAGAAGAGTCAAGTTTAAAAGAGGGAGATTTGAATGATAGATGATGATCCAAGAGAAAGTTGTTCATTTTCATCATACCTTTTTTTTTATGACCAAGATATCTAGGCATCTTAGAGCACCCAACTAATTCTTGAGGCATATGCAAGCCTCCCTACCCACACACACCGGGTAACTCTATGGAGAGTTTTGGGGTGGAGTGAGAATTGAACACAGGGCTTCCCGCTTCCTGAGGCAGGTTCCTGGCCTTCACTCCAACCCCTTTGGGTTTTCATCATACCCTTTTTGGTTATTTATAAATCCCTTCTTTTGTCAAAAACTATAAGCATGTTTGCAAAAATGACTCCTATACCAAGGGGAAGAGAGATCTTGAACCACCACTACTTCCACCCGCCAACTCGTCTCTGAATCAACGAATTTGGCTCATAAACATGGATACAAACATAGAAACACGCAGAGGCATTACTGCAGAAGGTAACAATGGAGCTGAATCTACCAATGCCACAGGCCCCAGCAACACTGAAGGGTCCGTCCGTCACATGTTTGATCATGGGGTGTATATTTCCATCCAGTTTTGCTCAAGAAAAATCATCTAAATTGATAGAAACTAGGTTTTCTTCCACCATCCTCATTTTTGAAATAAATGCAAGCCCATAGGAAGATATTTTATATCCAGTAAAGATCCTAGTCAAAATTTCAGGAATAGGTCCAATTTTTTGGGGGTGACATCCAAGATCCCAATCGATTCTGGGATCGATTCTACAGAAGGTCTCATCTAGAAATTGCCCTTAAGCAACAGGCTCTCTAAGACTCCAGTTCTGCCTCCTGTGCACTAGTTTTTACGTGATTAGTATGACAAGATAGGTAGCAAATCAGCTGGTGAAAAGGAGCATCCAAGTGAAGTATTTTCTGGCATGGCAGATGAGATCCTAGCCCTTGGATGTAACAACTTTGCAGCCTATTTTAAGACCTAAGAAGATGAGTCATCATCATCATCAACTACCATTTTCCCTTCCATCGAGGGTTGGCTAGTTAAGAACATGAATGTCTACATAACTGGTCATTGAAACATTGCAAAACACAGTTCAAGTCAGGAAGTGTCACTAGAGAACATGAGCACCATATCTTGGGAATAAATGAAAAGACCTTCAGAAGCAACTATCAATCTTCTAAGCCGTTAGACAATTGAAGTTTGATACAAGAGAAGTTTGTTTCTTCCTCTCTCAATCAAAACAAGTGTTCTGAATCGAAAACTGAAGGTGCAAGCAGATACTCCAAATTGCAAATTTGTATGCATGGTTTAGAAGAATAAATGGTCATCTGTTTTTTTTTTTTGGAGGCCTAGGGAAATCTCGAGCCCACCTTGGCGGTCTATAGTCATGTTGCCAAGGTATGCTTACGCCTCGCCCTCCTAAAACCTCGGGGGGGGACACCCCACACCCACATAGAGTGCCTCCGGTTAACGCCACCAGTGATTGAACCTATTACCTTTCACTGAAAGTAGTGGGAGGCAACCAGTTGGGATACCCAGTGTTGGGTAGTTTCTTTATGGCTATGGGACAATATGGAACTTGGAAAGAACATTTGAAGGGGTATAATATCTCTATCTATTCTCCTTGAATTATTATCATTGCCGGTCACTAATGTTGAAAACAGTGTCCCGCCTTGTGTAATTTTCTATCTGTTCTCCTCAAGTCATCATCATTGCCGGTCACTTATGTTGAAAACAGCATCCCACCTAGTGTAATTTTTCTGATTTAAATGATATTCCCTATTTACAGTATCCATCCACTCCATATAAAAGCCTATTCCATTTCAGATGGATACATTTGAATTGATCAAATAAATAATTTGTTGCATCTTTATTTCTTTGTTTCAACACACAGAAAAACAGGAATCGTTCAGTGGAACTTGACTTTTTGAGAATATAATTTTTTTCCAGCAGAACTCCATTTTTGCTAAAACTGAAATTCTGGAGTGGGGGATCATAGAATTCCAAACAATCCCACTTTCAGAGGATTTCTAAATTCCCCTCTGAAAGTGTGAAAGTGTTGTTTGGGCATTGCAAGGTCCAAACCACATATGGAATTCTCAGTTCCCAGTTTATAATTCATAATTCCAAGTCCACCAAACACAAAACGTTCTGGGGACTTCTCCAAATTTCAGCAGTAGCATTATTAGCCAATTTCTAGAATCTAGGAAATTATAAGTTCTGATTGAATTTTCTACCAAACAGGCCATGAAAAATAGAGAGAGGAAGATGGAGGATACCAGAGGCAGAGAGAACGATGCCTTCAACAAGGATGAGGAATCCAAGTCCGAGCCAAGTGAGGAGGAAGGCGTTCTCGTTGGGGTTCTGCTGCTGCTGGGGCTGCTGAGAATCCTGTTGCGAGAAGAGAGAGGGCTTGTCGATGGGGGAGCGCCGAATTACAGTGGCCCGCTCTCTTTTTCCCTTCTTCTTATCTTTCCGAGAGGAGGAGGAAGAAGAAGAAGAACTGGAGCCGAAGCCTACGCCTCTTTCGATGGGAGGTTTGTTGGGTGAAGGAGAAACAGGAACAGGGGTGACCTCATTGCTCCCTTTAATGGCCGCCTCTTCTCCTTCTGCTGCTGCCTCTGCTCTCACTGTTGTTGCTTGTGAGATTCTACTGCTACTACTATTTATTCTTCTTCTGTGAGAGGTGTAAGAGATGGAGATTGGTAGAGAGGAAAGAGAGAAAGATGAAGACGGCTTCTTTCTCAGGAAACAGTAATGGGAAGAATGAACAGCAAGCTCCATCGCCATAGTCACCGTCATCGTCGCCACCTGCGTCTTCTGTAATTTGTATGGCAGCCCCAACTTGGGCAATGTCGCCAGAAATTATCCGTTGTGGTACTCATTATTTCCATAAATAAAAAATTTATATTTAATTCAATCTCATTTTATGTAATATATTTAATATACATATTAACAGTAAAAAAATGTAATATTTAAAATCATATTTTGAATAAATTTTCAATGTTAATTTTTCACACATTTTTCCATAGTTATAGATGTTTGGGACAAATTTATATTAATGATATAAAATAAATTTTATAAAAGAATATTTATTCACAACTGAGTACTTTGAGGGCCGCATGCTAGTGGAGCAATTATCAGTTTATTAGCATTTTTGAAAGTCCATCTTGATCATAAATATCATTTGTTAGAAATATATGATTTCTTTTAATATAATTTAAAAGCTATAAACTAAAATATTTAATGGTGTCATTTAGACTATATATTTTTTAAGTGAATTAGTTATGGTATGGTTTGTTGGTGATGATAGTACGTGAACTGCACGTGGCACTATGATTAGCTATCTATTAGTTTTTAATTAAAGTGATTAATGAATAAAATTACTTAAAATCATTAATCAATTAATTAAAATTTTTCTATTAATTTTAGTACACAATTTATTAAATTGATATATATACTTTCCAAAAGCAAAATTAAGAAAGAATTGAATTTATAAAAGTTGACAATATGACATAAATCAATTTTTGATAGGAGTGATAATGCAACAATAAAGCTTTTATATTCCTTTGAAAGTTAAAAAAAAATACATACCACATGATCTTGTCAAATATAGTTATGAAGTCCATTTTTTCAAGCCTTTTTTCATAATTTTTTTAATTTTTTTTTTATGTTAACCCGACAAAGGTGGTTTGAATCCCTCATATAGGTTAACAGGGTTGAAATCGTTCATCTCATCAAATTCAATTTTAATTTTTAATTTTTTTCTATTTTGACAAAAAAATTACAAATTTTATCCATTCCTATGATTCCATATAATTATTGCAACTCTATATTAATTTGCATGTTCTCTTTCCTATCTTAGAAAAACAAAGAGGTACTATATTATCAATAAAAGAAATAGAAACAAAATAGTCAATAATTCATATTTCAATTGGAGTGAATTCTTGGACCATAACAACTGACATCATAATCTATCTCCAAAATTGACACTTAGAATTGAATTTTTATAAATTATTTTTCATAAAACTCTTATCTATCATCTAAATCACATCCTAAAATTGCACCCCTATCAACACCCATTATATAGACTTCTTTCTTTGATATATTTTTTTACTCTCAAAAGATCAATCAATTATAATTTACCACGTCAATACTTAAAAAAAAAAAAAATTTGATCTCAAGTACATATAACATCTAATACAAATTGATAGTTTTCCGAGTGTTCACCATCTAATACCAGCCAGCCAAATAAAGGGTTCTAAAACTTACCTAGGGAGGGCTACTGTGGTTTCAATAATCCAGGGAATCTCCAGCTTCCTAAGCTCACAATTCTAAAATTTACCCACTGTACAAAAACCCAGAATTTCAAAATTTTAATAAGAAAATAAATGGTAAAAAATACAAAATAAAAACATAAAAGCAGGGTAGATACCATCATTCAAAAGACAAAAGTAAAATCCTAGAAATTTAAGTAATATTTTGCTGAAATAACACTTGCGTAGAAAATTACTGTTTAGCCATTCACAACAGAAAACAAAATCAAATTGTAATTGACTTACACTTTTTGTATCAGCTAAGTGCATAACCAGGCAATGAGGCGTAACCTTTTCTCTGGTATAACTGTGTTACAATATGTATCTTCCAATCAGTGATACGGGGCACAATGGCTCAACCACTCCTCTATGGCTGGTTACAATTGTTCAGTTGCTGTTTGAAATCCAATGAAATACATTCGAATGATAAATGCACATGAACATCAAAGCGAATACCATGATGGCTGAAAAGATGACCATAGCCACTGCATACTGAATTTTGTACTCCACTCTTGACCACAAAATACAAGTTGTTACCACCTCAAGGCAGAATATTCCTGCAGAAAAACAAATTCTCTATATTGTGTGATCCACAAGTTTCTTTTGGTGGAGATGTACATGCACATGAAACAATTCAAGAAAATGATTGCATTTACTATCTCAGTGGGCTAAAGAACATGAGAACTCACAAGTGGGTCAAGATCATCGCCCAGATTTGGGTCCTTTAAAGATGTTTTCCTTGTAGTACCTAAGTTCATTTATACTTTCTTTGATGTCATCCATAGCTCTATGTCTGTTTTCCTTGGAAGGAGCTCTTTTTTTCTCTGATAGACAAACAAAATCACTGGAAAGGTTACTTGGTTTTACAAAAATGTCAATAATGAGATAGCAAGATGTATCCTAAAAGTCATAACCAACCTTATGAAATATTCAAGTGCAATACACAAACAGCAAGTTCACGTGAGGTTTAAAAATGACTTTGAGATTTTAAAATAACAATTATATCATTGGAAACAAAAGTAACAGTTACAATTTGAATTTAAGTAAATATCAACTGCCTTTCACAGATAGAAAAAATTAATAAATATCGATTAACAATAATGATACTATACAAATGGCAAGGTTGAAGCAAAGCATTTACCATAGCTGGATCAGCTATGAGTATTTACACCTGTGAACAGTAGATAAAATCATGAAGGTTACACAGGGACAAACTTTCTGATGCATTTGTCTGAAAGAAGGGAGAATGAAAAAGGAGTTGTCGCCTATGACGCTTCTTTTTAAATGCTTATGGCTCCAAAAACAGGTTATAGAACATCACTTCATAAAACTTGCAATATTGTCACTGTCATTGAGAAATTAACACCATCATGCCTTGCATCTTCATCATTCATTTTGATGAGATTTTAAAAAAATGGTGGAAATGTAGGGCCTGAAGGTATACACCCATCAGGTCTCTTGTATGCAATGTAATGGCCCTCACCAGTGGAGGGTTCTCGTGAGAGAGTTTGACGCCAGAGAGGAGCGCTCAAAAAGTCCCACATTGCCTAGGATAAGGAGTGGAGAGGAGTTTATAAGCTTAACTTTTCATCCCTTCTAGCACAACGTGTTTTGGGCCTCAAGTGTGACACTTGGGCCCAATGCAAAGCCGTGAGGGTGTATGGTAGTCACATGTAGAGCTGCAACTCGAGTTAGGTCGGGTCGAGCCAACAGTCGGGTTGAAGGTATTACAAATTCAGGTCGAGTTGGGTTGGCTAAATCGGGTTTTTAATTTGGATCAGATCGGGTCGGGTTCAATGTGTTGTGACATGGGTTAGGGTTGGGTTTATTAAAACCCGATCCGAGTTGTAGCCCTAGTCACATGCAATGTAACAAATATCTCTGATATTTTCATTTTTATCACGAAAATATCGGAAAAAAACTTTTTCCCGTTAAAAACCCGAGTTTATCGCTTCTGCCATTTTTAACGGTAAATTCCTGTTGAAAACACGTTTTTATCACGAGAAACAGTAAATTCCCGTTAAAATTGCGAGATTTTGCCGTTAAATTCCCGTTAAAAACGCTTGGGCCAAATATATATTTTTTATTTCTGAAATATCATCTATTTTTTCAAATTTTGGCCACATTATTTATTTTTATTATTTTTTAAATAATATATTTTATACAAGATTTTCCTGTTAAATTCTCGATAAAAACCCGAGAATTTGAAAATATTCTGCTATCAAGTGCCAGTGTAAATTTAAAATTTTAAACTAGCCATCTTAAGTGTACAGCATTTTTGGTCCCACCTTGGCTGTTGAGCTTTCAGTTTTCCAGCTTCCTTGTCTCTTTTTGGCTATAGAGTAAGTAATTGTTCCAATAAAAACCATATAAACTACCTTAACAGGAAAAACACCTATCAATTTTTACATGAAAAAATGCATCAGTTTATAATTGTATCAGACACTTGGGTACAATTACAGTGCAAACCTAGAGGACTAAATTTCGATATAGCCAGTGCGATGGGAGTTAGGTGGGCTAGCTGTGTGCAAGTTGGCACTGACCAAAAGATAGAAGCGTACGATGTTGATTAAAGGGGAATTCTATAAAATGGATATTCGATCAGCAATGCTTTACAGATTCAAGTTTTGGAAGATGAAAAGACAAATAAAAAAGTAATGGCAACAAGAATGTGTTTGCTAAGATAGACATGAGGAGTAACACTAAAAGATGAATAAAAAAGATCACATTAAGAGACCTTAAATGTAGCATCAGTGGACAAGGTTGGGACCTTAAAAGTAGAACTTAAATGTCGGTTAGGTAATTTAATGTACCTAAATCATCGGAGACACGAATAGGGGGCCCCACACACCAAATCTACCTTCAATAAGATCAGCATAGAACCCACCTCTGTATAAGATGACTCTTGTCCCACAAAACTTAATTTAGAAAAAAGCTCTTTATTTCAAATAATCCCAGGCACAGATACAGTATTTCAAGATGGTGATCATTTTAATACAAAATCAATACAATTACAAGAACTTAAAAATAACAATAAAAAATAAATGAAAGAAAAGAGAAATATATTTACCTCTTGGATACCAGCGAAGACAAAGAGCATTCACACTACTAACATCCACAAGCACATGTGAGAAAAGACTAGCCAACTCTGGCATATACTTCTGGCAAAACAAGAGTAACCAACAAAATATTAACAAATATATTGAGAGTGGGTTATGCAAGGAAAATGTTATCCAAGAAAATCCTAGTCATCATGAGAGGTAAAATGAAGGATTAATTTATGTGTCTCCATTTTTTATTGCTCAAAACAAAAGCATATTCTTGCATATGAATTGAGTGCAAATGTAAAATAAAAGAACATAAACATTCTGCATATTAATTGGTCTGAACCAGCAATTATATGCATCAGAAATGCAGGAGACAGGAGGTCCACGTCCATCATTTTGAGGGCAAAGAACAATAAGAGGTCTGCTATGATGTGTCATTTTGCCCCATAAGCAGTTGCATGGAATGGTGCTTTTTGGCAGCTAAAACCAAAGAGCTAGGTAGACTTGGAAGGGCTGATGCCCTAAGATGCCCAGAATCTTTTATACAATGTTATGATTGATGTGTCGCATCAAACACCCATAGGTATGTTGAATACCTCGAACTTGTAGGATACTTTGTAAAATATGATTTAATGATTTAAATTTATTTTATCAAAAGGCATACACAAAAGGAAGGACATAAAAGATCTTACCGTGAAAAACTTTATAAAATAGACAATTATGTGACATTTAAGATGCTTGAAAGGGTAATTCATTTACAACAAGTAAAAGAAAAATATCATTAAGTAGGACACGATTAAAATTCACTTACCTTCAAAAATGAAAGGTCCACATAGACAGAATTTCCCGCTAGATGAGGTATATATGTTCCAACATGATTTCTCACAAAGTCCATTACCTATTCAAGACATATTTTTAAATAAATTCTTGACAAACCAAGTACAAAATTATAAACAATAATCAAGTAAAATGACAAAAGCTAATGAAATGGATAATCGGTTCTACACCACAATGATGATGCAATGTCAATGAGTCCATGGAATGTCTTTCATAGACAGCCAATAGGATGAAAGATGAGTTACATGGAAGTTCAGAAAAAGAAAAGCAGCAACCACAAAATGCCCCTTTTTCCTATTCATAGTTTTCTTGACTACAATTTCGATTTATTGATACAACAATGGATATAAGGGTTAAAACCATGGATTCAAGTGTTCCTCACCTATAGGAAACTTATCCCATTCCTGTAGTGACAAAAACCAAAACTCCTTTCTTTGGGATCCCAAGGCTAAAGAAGTTTGTTGCAGGTCATGAATTTGGCATGTTCATTTTGGCCTTCTGATCTTGAAGAATCCTCCACCATTTATGAATTTGAAGGGTATTTATAGGCATCCAGATAATAGAGTAGATTCTCCGCTTGATCACGTACCAGCGGAAGGGGCAGGGTGGGGCAGAGGACATTGGAAATTCTAAAGCCTATGCCAGAAGCCAGAAGCCAGAAGCCAAAAGTAAACAGGCACTTTTCCTGAATCCAACAGACCTATTTTTGTTGTTGAAGAATGTAATATGAATAACTAATAGCCCATAGACACATTACTAGTGCATGCAATGAAAGAGATTTTCATTAATGATGGAAAAGAGTTTTGTTTTCATTAATGATTACTAAGGAAAGCAAGATCCACTAATGGTAAAAATTCCTTACAGAAAAGGTTTTTGTCATAATTACTGCAGCAACAATTTGATGGAAAATTTACTCTTGGCAAGGAAAGGAGACTGGCAGCTCATTGTTCTGATGTTTATGTGAAGGTGATGAACATGCTTCATGGTCCATGTTCAGATGGAACTATATACTCAACCTATGGTTGAAGAGAGAGAGAGAGAGAGAGAGAGAGAGAGAGAGGGGGGGGGGGGGGGGGGGGAGGGGCGGCGGGCGCGGGGTGTGTGTTGGGGGGGTGGAATTTACCTTAAGGCTTTGGCCTTTGTTGTTGATGTTGTACTCTTATTTCTTTCTTTCCAATTTACCACATAAAAAAATTATTAGATGGAAATATCTTAGCTACACTTCTGCAGATAACTACGTTTTGTTGTTGCAGGTTTAAAAAGTTTTTCCACTTCTGATCAGCAAATTGCTAAGCCTACAGTTTTTTAATGATATACATTTTATATCTCCAAACAAAGGAGGAAAAGAACACTTCAATAGATGATAATATACTGTAAGTTTGCTGTAAGTTTGCACTGTCCTAACGTGCTAACCATAAATAATTTCCCCTTTCAATACTTGATATTTACATGTTTACTCTCTCTCTCTCTCTCTTTTCTTTTTTGAGTGATAACCACAGAATAGTTGATCACAGCTCAAACAAATATCAATGAAGAAGAGTTTGAATAGAGTTTAGCCAAATTAATAGCATACAAAGTCATACAGCTATCTCTATCACCACGCCCATATGGTAAGAAAGAGAACTTTATTTATACCTTATCTGCTAAATCTAATATCTTTACTTCAAAAAGAAAAATATTTCACATGGACCTTTTTTTGGGGAATCATTACATAGACATTGTAAATCACAATAGTATGAGAGAGCGCAGAAGGTCTAATCACCTGTTTCTCAGCATCTTGTTCAGTGATTGTACTTTGGAGCACTCTCTTAGTTAACCCTGAAATCGGTTAGGAAGTTAAAATTTGAGATTTTCTAGTGAAATATTGTGAAAAAAGAGTTCACTTTTATATTATGTTTAACAAAAGGAAGAATGTATGTTTGCACTTGCATTCCAAACCTTGGAAGATATCACAATCAAGGAAAGACATACCACTGGCTGCATGATGATCTCGACACCATTTTCCCATGTTATCCAGACACGCTTTCGTTTGATGAATTACCAAATCTGGGCCCTGAGAATAAAATGTTGTAATTAAGATTTAGACACAGCCACACAGGATGATATCAAAGAAACAAATCCAAGGGCAAACCACTCTTCTGTACTAAATATTACCAATGTTATACAAGGAGAGAGGGGTAAAAAATCATTGCAGAAAGTTTGTAAAAAC
Organism: Chimonanthus salicifolius; assembly: GCA_013350335.1. Classification (NCBI taxonomy): domain Eukaryota; kingdom Viridiplantae; phylum Streptophyta; class Magnoliopsida; order Laurales; family Calycanthaceae; genus Chimonanthus; species Chimonanthus salicifolius. The sequence continues at coordinate 62,877,335 of CM023539.1, forward strand.
AAGATGCAAAAAATCTTATGAAAAAGTAAGAACCCTGGTTAAAATAAACAGCTAAGACAACCATATTACAGAGAAAAGTAAAATGAAACTCATTTAACCAATTACCTATAGGATCTGTTCTGGAAAAACCAGTTATGAAGCTTTTCTTGGGCCTTTTAAAAATTGTGTTCAGAGATCTGAACCTTCTTGCTAAACAGTGTATGTGTGAAAACATATTTGCAGATGTAGTAAAAGTGTCATGTGTAGATGATACAACATTTCACCTGGAACTACCCTAACCTCTGTCTCAACCCTCCCACCTTTTAGGGTTGCAACTCAACCTAGTTACAACAGTTTTTTTTAATGGTTAAGAAAATTTAATTCCAAAAATAAGGAACAAAAAGGCTGAACAGTATAGGAGTGATGCAGCGCATCCTCCATGCGCAAGATTCTACAAGTTGCTATTTCCGTTACTTACTACTTTCGTGTTTGTATTTCTCTTTTAGTAAGGGTAGTCTAGGTATTTGTGGCTTATTTGTTTTAGTAAGTGGAAGGTTTATATAAGTTGTAGCTCTATGAGGCAAAAGATACGATTGATTGAATAATAAAATTATTGAGATTTTTTGAGATTTTCTCAAACATTCGTGCGATTGTTTGGAGCGATTCCTTTGAGCGAGAGGCTTGGCGTGAGGCCAGGTACGATTCTTCTCTCCTCTCTCCTCTCTTTCTTTGTTTTCCTTTTCTCCCAAGCTCAACCCAAATTTGTACAACAACTAGCCGAACCCATCCCACATCCATCCCTGCATTGTCGCCTAACCCCAAGGTCCATATCCCTTTGCCGCTACCCTTATTTTTAGCCATATGAGTTGCCACCATCCCTCCTAGATCCAATTCTGGTTGTCACAACCTCTTTTAAACCCACAACCCATCGCCAACTTTCTATAGTCCCTCATCTCTTTGCCGCAACCTGTCCTAAACCCAGATCCGCCGCCGCCTGCAAATCCTTCCTTCTTTCTCTCCTTTTCTTCCATTCCCTTTCCATAGCCAATTCCTGCATACCCTCGTCCTACCCTTCCAAGCCAGCCATTATTATTCCTTTTTTTTTTTTAAGAAGCCTAAGTTATATCATGTATAAGTCATTCGCCCAGTCCAATTCTTTTCATTCAGCCCATCCATGACCCACATCACGCCTATTTTATTATTTGAAACCATGTGCAAACTCATTTCAGTATAAATGCATATTTATATTCAAAATCATGGCCCCTCTTGATTAAATCTTTCATGTATTTGTTTACATCATATTCTGGGAAGGTTTTGCATGATTATTTGTGACAAATTTATATTAATTAATTGCCAGTATTAATTGGATTTTAATTTCATCCCATATTTTAGCTTAGGGTGCATTATTTTCATCCCTCTTAATATTTAGAAAACCAAATTTAGGCATTTAGGGTCACCCTATTAGTTGCCCTGCATCAAGGAGTTATATATAAAATAAAAGCAACTAAAGCGAAGAAACATCATAAAAAACCCCAAATGCAACATCACATGGCCAAAATCCCAAAAATGCATCAGGCCAACGTAATAAGTATAAGCATAAAAAATGCCTTTGAAGCAATAGACTCAAATATATATAATATTTTTCCCATCATTTTTCAGCTACTTGTAGCAGGGAAGATGATTGATCATTTAAAATACCATGATTATACCAATCAATCAACAGGGACTACACATAATAGCAATAAGCATTTTTGAACTCTCTGATCAGACCACAATCCCTACGAAGACAGGAAGCAAGTGGCAAATTGATTCGTGATTTACTAGAAATAACCCTTTTCAGAAACCATGCTAGATTGCTACTGTATAATGCTGCTATCTCAGCTCTCACAGTGAAATGCACTCCAACCGGTTACCTAAAAGTAATGATGTAGGCATGATTTCCATAAAAACGGCTGGAACTTTCACCAATTGTCTTTTCTATTGTGATCGGCAACCCTCTTCTAATTTTTTGTTCAATGATGAATGAGCTTTAGCTTGTTGGGGAGTGCTATATATTCTTTTCTATTGTGTCTGCATTTTTTTTTTCTTTGTTAATTCTAGGGAAGATCTCTGTAATGTCAAGGCTTAGGATGCCCCACATTTATTTAATGTTACTATGTTAATTCTAGGAAGATCTCTTAGCATCTGCCAAAAGATTGAATACCATGTTACTTTCATTTTCTTAGGGTTTATAATTTTTTTAGTTCTAAGAATGTCCAATCTGAAGAGTTATTGGGGCCAAAATGATCAGTCCATATACCAAAGGCCCAGCTTCATTTCCACCTAATTAGGTTAGTAGATCTCTATTCAGTAAAAGTCCAAAAAGCCCTAGTAATCTAGAGTGACGAATTTCAATCTCCCTTATCTCTTCCTATCCCTTGGAATTTGCAAGTCTATATACTTAGGAGGTAGGAACATGTAGCAGATGCAACTTGGAGGCAACCCAAGAAGGAGAGGTGGTGCCAACACACAAAGAGAGATTTCTCTCTTTCTTCTATACCAATCAATTCATGGATAGCATGCATGCATGGGTGCCAATAGGATTTCCTTTTGAATTTTATTTTTTAATGTTTATTTTCAATAAATAGGTGCAATTATCTCATTCATTTGATAATGCAATAGGGACATGTGGCACTTTAGCAACAGTAGAATAAGGGTGTATTAAAATTAGCTAGATTTGTGCCAATCTAGATGATCCACGGCAAAGAAATAAAAAAATTCATGGATGAATTTGTAAGAAAATTCCGAGAGTTTAATTGTATTACAATTGAGTGTTTTAATTCCCATTGTGAGAATTCATTTTCAATTTTATCCTAGGTGAGATTAGAACTTACTTTCTGCTGAGAGAGACAATTTGAGCCCTCGTTGGAATTAAGGTTTCCTCTAAGTTCTAGAGCCCAATTTCTACAACTTTTTATCTTCGATTTAGAATTTTGTCTTATACCTAAATACCAAGTGTTTTTCGTGATTCTAAAGCTTGTCAGTGTTTTGAACCTAGAAATGCATTACCTTGGAATGGTAACATGATTCATCACATTAATAATTGCAATATGTGATCACCTGTGGACTATGCTACAAATTCATCTTTCTTACCATACTCTTTTAGGGAACCTTGAATGTCTTAAATATTTCCACCTATATGTTTTTGCCGTGTGAATGCTAGTCCAAAATTGTTGGTCGTCCTTTTTCATTGAAATGTTTAAATTTATTTCATGAAGATAAAAATACAACAACAAATGAAATCTTAAGCCAAGGAAAGCAACAAGTATGAAAAAAACCAAGGCACGTAAACCATAGCATCTCCCTTCAAATTCTTCGCCAACATATAAAGGTGGTTGCTAGCGCAGTCTTAGGGGACACAAGTCAAAGAATATCCAGCTTGAATAATGTACTAGTCTCATCAATCCAGTAACTCTGTTTTCAAGTGAAAGACACAACCTGGCTAACCTAAGTGTCTCCCTCCAGAATATAACTAGACACCCCTCTCCCACAAGGCCCTTTAATCTCGTTCGAGATGTGAATTATTTTTCCACCAATGATGGCTAAGCTTTCCTTCTCACTCAGCTATTTCTTTGTTCATTCAGTTTTGAATTATTTTTTCTTCTGTGCCTGCCCTCTTCCCCCTTTTTGTGTGTGTGTGCAGGTGTGTTGGGGAGAGGGGGCTTTAGGCCTCTCAATATTTATTAATCCTTCCTTTTTGCCCCTCATATTTCAATCCTATTTCATTGGGCCTGAAAATTAATGTCTCTCCTCTGTGACACAGTTGTTTCACATTTTGGATTGCTACAGTTCAATAATTTGCAAATCCCATCTCTCATTGGAATACTGAAAGAATCCTTGTATGACATAATTTAATAACTTTTTGTCTAGAATAAGTTCACAATGGTCTTCAAATGTGAGAATTTTGTTATGAATGTTCCTCCTGATTTATTAGATATCTTTGAAATATTTATTTGAAATACTACAATAATTGATTTTTCCCCTACAAACCATGTGTTTTTCACACTTCAGTTCCATTTGATCTCATGCAGCCATAAAGAGCAAAATGTTGAAATGTACATATTACAGTCAAGGTTCGATTAAATACATTTGAAAACATTGACTAGTATTTCCTACAATCCATAAGCTTAACACATTTAGGGATCTTTTGATTTCATCTAGGCATAAAGAGCGAACACATCCTCCAAGCAAATGATAACATTACCAACACCAACAAACCAGCCAACATAAACAAATAAGATAAGTCTGCAAAATTGGCAAATAGATAACAAGGAAATGAAACAAAAGACTAATGCAAGATCTAGAAATATGTCAAAGTTCCTGGAAGGGAGGGGGACAAAGCACTGACCTCAACCATTTTTCTCAAATTACCATCGGTAATTACACAAGCAATCTCCAATATTCGATCAACTTTAACATCCAGACCTAGATACACAAAAATTCAGATAAAGAAACTAATAAAACAACAATAATTACAAGAAATATCCTTTCACAATCAGCTGCATGGTGGGTGGGTGATCTCATGATTTAAAAAGTGATAAACAACATGGATTTCAAGATCAGCATGGATGCAAAAATACAACTGCAGCAGCAGGGCTTGTAAAGCAGATAAACCACTGGTTAATTGTGGTCCACCTTTAAAAGGTAAACTGAAGCTTAACTTTGACGGTATCTGCATTCAGGAATCAGGGAAGGCTGGGTTTGGTGGAGCCATTTGTGATAGCAGTTCATATGAGCTTACCACCTTTGCTGGGTTGTTAATAGATATTCATTCAAATATGGCAGAATTGTGGGCTCCCTGAAAGGAGTTAATGAGTAACCTCCAGTAGACAGCAAGGGAGATTCAGTAGCAGGAGATTTCTCAGCTATTTAGTGGGTACTGGGAGGGTCTGTCTACGGTCCTTGTCAGACAAAGTGGAGGAGATTAGAGAGGTTGCCAAGAGATGGCATTTTCAAATCACAAAAATTCCAAAGCTTGAAAATGAAAAGGGCCAATCAGTTGGCTAAAGAGGTGTTGAAAACCCGAGAATGGAAAAAAGAGGCTTGTCATAGGGAGGAAGGCGTGCAATTCCAAATTCAGAAAAGGAAAAAAGGTATGGGAGTTGATACGGCAGAATATAGACCGGACTGGGTTAGGATAGTTGTCAAATTTCAATTATTTTTTGAATGAGAGTACAAAAGTTCAATATATCAAATCTAAGCTCCTCTTTGAGAGACTTACATAAGTTTGATGGTTCACCTAAGTTCTATGTTGTGGAACTCTAGGAACTTTGAGAAGAAACAAGACTTCAAAGATGTGAAGTACTCAAGGTGTTCAGACTTCAGATAATCTCCCTTAACTTCAAAATGAAGATGAGGAAAATGGTGTAAAAGACCCCAAATGATCTGTTCTTGTGAAGACCCTGAAGGATCTGAAAAGCAATTCAAAACGTGCAATTTACAATGGCCAAAAGTAAGACAAAGTGCCTCAAGGGCCACCTCTACCCCCACCCACACATACCCACCTTTACAAATGTCAGCCAAAATATGTAAATTTCAGAAATATAAGCTGACATTTCAGTCTCCGTCGGAACCTAAAATTTTCTCTGAAATTGTAACTCAGGCCCCTCCCCTTTTTTCTTCTTCTTCTACCCTTTTTTCCTTTTTTCCTTCTCCCATACTCCAATTCAAGCTCTATTTTTGGAATTAAAAGGGTTGACTTTATGAACTTCCCATTCAGATCTCTAGGTGGGCCCAACATGATCATGAAGTGGAGGTACCACATTTGATAGATTTTGGTATTTCAATCATAGTTTCCTCATCCAAACTCGGAACCAAGATCCATAAATTCTTTCAGGAAACTAACTTAGCAGATCTTCAAGATGACAGTGCAATCATCGCAGGTGGACCACACCTTATATCTTTCACTCCATGTATCCAAACAGTAAGGTGAGTTAAGAAGGTGATTCCCAAATCATGATCATATAATCATTACGGGTGTGTAAAGTTTTTGTTTTTTGATCCATTTAGTCTGATCAATGGTCCATCTCTTTGACACCACAACTTGGACTTGGATATGTCATTGATCATTTCCTTAGGCATTTTGCATCATCCATGCCTCTCTTTAGATTGAGCTGTCCTTGTAAAGTTCTGTTCTTCATGGATCTCATCAAATTATGATTCGGTTGACCCATAAGCCATCCATTCATCATGACCCAATTATGTAGTGGCATGAATCATCATGATTTTACATGAATCTTTTGCATAAATTTTGTGTCAACAAGAGGTGCAAATATCCAAAATGTTAGTTTGTTAGAATTACAAGAAGAGCATAATTCCTGTTTGTAGTGGGGCATGGCCCTTGGAGGCCTTTTTATTTTCTTGTTTGCGCTGAGAGGCTGTATTTGTTGGCTGTTGATTTTGGGAGTTCTCCTCTATCATTAAAACAGTAAACTTTCAAAAAAAAAAACGAATAGTGCATAAGAACAACAATCACTTCAACGTCCAAAAATTCAATTATAATAGGAACCAAAGAAAAAAGTGCCTACCAGTCATTTCTAAGTCAATCCACACAAGGGGAAGCTTGTATACTTCTGACGATGTTGAAAGGCTTTCCTTCTCATTCACAACATTTTTGGGAGAAGTCCTTTTTCGCAGACTCTTTACCTTTCTTCCTACCCTTATCTACACAGACAAAAAAAATAGCATTATCCATATGGCTTTTAGTTTAAAATTTTTTTTGGTGAATTTGCATTTTAAAGTTACTCCAAATATTATTAGCTCAGGACCTCGTTTCGTCCATATCAGTACCATATACAGAAAACCAAGGTTGTGCTTTCATGAGGATAACTTCCCAAGTTCCCTTTGAGACCAACAGCTCACCTTGTCTGGATGAGTAATTATAGAATAATGGAACCTAGGTAACTTTGTTTTCTCCTAAAAGAGAAGTTGTGTTCTCCACCCAACCTCGAGAATGCAATCTTCTCCACCAATCTTCCTCACCACTTCCCAGTTATTATCCTTTCCAACTGTCATCTCCTGCCCTCCTCAGAAGATCAGTCCTCTCAACAATGATCTCTCTTCTATTGCACTGGGGTACCTAAGTTCTCCACCTAAGAGAACCCAAACAGTTGTAACTCAAAAGACAGACTACTTCAAGGGAACATTTAGTTAGTTATCCTCATCCAACCATAGCTCACATGTCTACTGGAACTACAAATCATGAATGAAAAAAGGAATATTAGCCATGCATAATCTCTCGGCATCATATGTCATAGAGTAAACAAACCAAAACCTGGTAAGAGTCCTTATTTTTTAATTGGTGCCACTTTCAATCAATGAGATGACTTGGGTTCCAGAGACTTTTGGAATTTTGGAGGGCAAAGTTAGCATTAACAACAAATACCACTTCATATATTTTCTCATATATATTACAAAACCAACGGTACTGAGCTCCCTTATAATGCAAGGAAGAACTTCTTTATAAAAAAATAACCATTTCCAACTAGATAATAGAAATAGTTATTTTCCAAAAGAGTACTTACATGCCTGGATCCAAATGGAGGCAAGTTCCCTGCATAAAGCTGCCATTTAAGTGGTCACCATTGCAACCACATACGTGGTTGAATGTTCACTTTGTGTTGTCATTTTCTACAGGGAAGTTGAAAGTAGTCTAGAACAATGTTAATTTTGATGACAATTACTAGAATCGGTGAAGAGAACTGAAGAGGGAAAAAGGGAATTAAATAACATTAAAAGAGAGGAGCAAAAAGTTATGAAGCTTCCCTAATCCAGACCTTTGATCAAATGGATCGCACTCCTGGATGAAGTATGCAATAAGAAACACACCCCCCCCCAAAAAAAAAAATAATAATAATAATAATAGTAATAGAAGAAAAAGAAGAAGAAGGAAGTAAAGAAAGAAAGAAAAACCCATAACAAGAATGGTCCAGATTAAAGAATCAACGGACCCGCATTTGTGGCACTTCCGCGCTAACTTACAAGAAATTCTTCTGGGGAGGAAAGATCTTAAAAGAAGAAGAAGAAGGTGGTGGAGGAGGCGGAGAAGGGAAAGGAAAAGCAAAGAATATGAAGGCGTCATCAATGGCAATCAAAGACAATAAAATTGAAATAAACCTGATGCAACAGGCACAGAATCGCCTCCATCCTTAGAAGCAGAAGGGAGCGTGGGTCGATTATCACCTTCAGCGTCCAAAATGAGGACAGAGAAGGCGTTTTTGAGCGAATTCATTGCTTGATATTATTCTTTTACTGTTTGGAATTTGTGGGAAAGGAGAGTAGACCCTTTGCTTGGATTTCTGAGAGAGCAAATCAGTAAAGCCAATCAGCAGTGATCGCATCTCTCAATTGAGATGTCTCCATCATCTATCTCAGTAAGTTACGAAGAACCAACCTCATACACCTTTTTCAGTAAAGCTCGAGAGAGAGAGACTGAAGAGAGAGGGAGAGGGGGAAAATGCGGTCGGGCTTTGATCTCTATATACATATTCTTAATTTCTATAAATATTTATTTAATAGTTTTAAACTTAATTTGTATGGTGATTATATTATAATAATAGAGATATCATTATTTTGATAATAATAATTATTATTATTTTGAACGTTGCTGCATTTTACAAGTATCAGTTTGGACTTTGGAGACTTAGGTTGCAAATATTAGATTGACCCTTTAAAATATAATCACAAAAAATTAATAATATTTTTTATTTTACCTTCTTCACTTTTTTAATTAAAAAATAAAAGGTAAAATAGTGCAACAGGTGGTTGGGCGTGTGAAGAATTTTTGAAATTTCGTGGCAAATTACTATTTTACCTCCGTATTTTCAATCATTCGAATGAATGTCCAGTTTATTTTGGCATTCATTCGAATGAATCCTCAAGTGTATTTTCAATTCATTCGAATGAATGAGCTGAACAGTAACACGAAATACTGTTCAGCTCCATTGATTCGAATCAATAGTAATAAAATGATCTTCATTCCATCCATTCATTCGAATGAACCGACCGTTCATTCGAATGAATGTTCAGAAAGAACGTCCGTTCATTCGAATGATTCATGACTTATAGTATACAGTACATTTATTTAAATTCTTTTAAAATTTTAAACTTATTTTTTTAAACACTGTGTATTTCCAAAATTTCTCAAATTGAATATCTAAACTAATTACAATAAATTGATAAAAATACTTTAAGACTTCAAGATCTTTTGACACTCCTAAATATTTAAAACACGATCTTTTACAAATAAGGGTATTCCTAGGCTGTGTCGAAAACACATTTAGGTGTGTCAAAAGACCTTAAAGTCTTAAAGTATTTTTATCAGATTATCGTAATTAGTCCGGATATTCAATTTGAGAAATTTTGAAAATACACAGTGCTTAAAAATAACTGTCTATATTTTAAAACATAGACCATTATTTTTTAAGCACTATGTATTTCTAAAATTTCTCAAATTGAATACCCGGACTAATTACGATAACCTGATAAAAATACTTTAAGACTTTAAGGTCTTTTGACACTCCTAAATATTTAAAACACATTATTTTACAAATAAGGGTATCTCTAGGCTGTGTCGAAAACACATTTGGAAGTGTCAAAAGACCTTGAAGTCTTAAAATATTTTTATCAGGTTATCGTAATTAGTCCGGATATTTAATTTCAGAAATTTTGAAAATACACAGTGCTTAAAAAATAACGGTCTATATTTTATGTATTTCTAAAAAATTTCAAATTGAATATCTAGACTAATTACGATAACCTGATAAAATATAGACAGTTATTTTTAACCACTGTGTATTTTCAAAATTTCTGAAATTAAATATCCAGACTAATTACGATAATCTGATAAAAATACTTTAAGACTTCAAGGTCTTTTGACACTCCCAAATGTGTTTTCGATACAGCCTAGGGATACCCTTATTTGTAAAATAATGTGTTTTAAATATTTAGGAGTGTCAAAAGACCTTAAAGTCTTAAAGTATTTTTATCAGGTTATCGTAATTAGTCCGGATATTTAATTTCAGAAATTTTGAAAATACACACTGTTCAAAAAATAAGTTTAAAGTTTTAAAAATAAATTTTATTATTTAAATAATATTACTGCTTCCTGCATTCATTCGAATGTATATATTCATTCAAATGAATAAAACCCATTCATTCGAATGAATGAACATACATTCATTGCTGAACAGTATTCATTCGAATGAATGGGGCTGAACAGTATTCCGTATTACTGTTCAGCCCATTCATTCGAATGAATTGAAAATACACTTGAGGATTCATTCGAATGAATGATTCATTCCAAGGAATGCCAAAATGAACTGGGCATTCATTCGAATTATTGAAAATGCGGGGGTAAAATGGTAATTTGCCAAGAAATTTCAAAAATGGGTGTGTAGAGGTAGGATTTTCAGGTGTGTATAAGTGCTCCCGTCTAAAAAATGGCAGGTTTCTTTCACTTGCTGACTTTGAGACCATTTCTTTTCTCTTGTAAACTTAATTTTAAGAATAGTCATGCTTGAGCTGATAATCTCTTGTGAGTTTTGATCCTAGTCGCTACTATCCATCTGTGATTGATTTTAAATGGATCCGTTATATGTTGGGCCTGAGTTTCAAACTTTAGCGGAAAACTGAAATATTGACAGAATTTCTTGAATTTCAGAAAGGACAAGATACAAATATCGCGAAATATTGGGTTTTTCGGGGATGAACTCAAAATTGATACAGCCAAAATTAAGCATTTCTCTCGAAGATAAGTAGTTTTGAAAAAAAAAAAAAAAATTAAGCCCAAAATTGGGTTGGAATGGTGAAAATATTAATAAAAATTTTGACCCGTTAAAGGCCCGATATTTCAGACCCATAACAAAATCCAAGACTCAATGTAGGACATGTAAGTTGGTCCCTATGGTACGTTTGAGTTTGACAAAATAATAAAATGTAAGATACCTCACCATAATAAAATCAAGTCTTACGTATCCATCATTCATTATTGAAGTTTAAAGTTTGGAAATATATAGTTTTTCTAATAAATGGTGGTATTGTGAAATTAAAATATAAAAAAAAAAATTCTATGAATAGTCGATATATAAGACATGACTTCGATATATAATATAAGACATGACTTTATTATGATTAGGTTTAATCATTTCTCTACATATAAAATCACAAACAAAATATAGCCCAAATATGTGTTAATAATTCTCTCGGCAGTTCCTTAATAGCTCTTTGATTTTGTCTATCGATTTTTAGCAAAATTCTATTGGGTGGACTAGAATACTATATTTTTTTTTAATAAATCATTATCACCACTATTTAACTATTAGTAAATAGATTAATGCAAATAATTATTTCCAAAGATTCTAATTTATCTAGAAAACAACATTTATTCATGATAATAAAGAGTACAACATTCTCCATCATCAAATATATAGCTCTGAGCTGGGCACAATGAGGGAGTTGTGAGAAGGCTTACATCCATTTCTCCATCATCTTCTAACAAAGAGAGATTATTCCTTAAGAGTATAGATCAGGGTTGGATAATCTTGGTTTAGGAATGATCACAAGTGGTTTCTCCTTCTTTAGCACTAATCCAAACTTGTCAGCAAGATCAAGCTGGGTTCCTTCACCCAATTGCCATTCAAATGAATGCAACAATGATGCAAAAACATAAAGTAGCATAATCTCAGCCATGGGAACCCCTACGCATTTCCGCCTACCTGATCCAAAGGGAAGATACCGGTAATCATTGCCGATGGAATCCCATTTTCCGGTGGCCGTCGAGAACCTCTCAGGATTGAACACCAAGGGGTCTTCCCATGCTTGAGGGTCCCTATGGATTGCCCATACATTCACCAACACTCGGGCGCCTTTCGGAATAGTAAACCCGCCGATGGCGCGTATTTCGCGAGGCGATCGAGGGACTAACAAAGGTAGAGCTGGATGAAGACGAAGGGCTTCCATCAAGATTGCACTCACATAGTGTAATTTAGACAGATGAGACTCCTCTACTGTATTGTCTCTTCCCACCACTTCCTCTAATTCTTGCTGCGCTTTTTTCATGATCTCTGGATGTTGCATCACCTCAGCCATTGCCCATTCTAATGTCGTCGACGTCGTCTCTGTGCCGGCCACAAGAATGTCCTGATTAAGAGACAAAAATAATGAAGAATGGAAATAATTCATTCAATCAAAAGGAGCTTGTCGTCTCTTTTTCTTTTTTAATTTTCTCAATGTTTCAATCAATTCTTTAAAAGTTAGCTCTTCACTTCATTCTTCATATGATAAACAAGTTCGACAAAAGTCTAAGAATGAATTATATTTAAAAAAATATTAATATGATTTTCTTCATGGAATAGGTTTTACATGCAGTCGAGTCGACAGAGGGTGAGCGGTTGCACATGAGATAATATGTGAATTTAGACAAAAGTCTCACATTGTCTAAACTCAAAAAATCAAAGACTACATACAAAACTTGAGGTACTCTACTCTCAAAAACTAGTTTGTGAGAGTGAATTTTACTTCAAAAATATTAACACAATTTTTTGAAAAAATAATAATAATTTTAGAGGGTTATTGGCCTGAGAGGTGGAACAGTAGAATCAAATACTAGATTGTCCCTCAATTTAGAAGATTTAAATTTTAATTATTTCCCTGTCCATCTTAAGTACACAAATGGGGAAAGAATTTATTTTTATTTTTTTAAAAAGTTCAATTATCCTATTATTCTATAGTAAATCTATATTTGACAATAAAACTTTTAATAGATCAGATGATATTAAAATTTAAGCTTAATATGCAGAACTTAAGGGGGCTATCCTCTCCTCCCTTGGGCTGGACTCGAAGTCTCTTGAAGTCTTGAGTGTAAGTTGAAATGCTAGGATTGGAACAGTTCTTCTGTAATTGCTGAAGAAAGGTGTTTTCTTTCCATGATCGTTATAATTTCATCTATGAAAGCTTTTTTTTTTTTCATTTGAACAAATCATATCTTTATGGAGAGTTATGGACATGAAGCTTTTGAAAACAAATATGTTTGAACTTTGAACATGAATTAAAAAATTCATTTCAGTTAGATTTACCAAACATGTTTTTGAGTTTACAAAAAGTTCTTGACGAAATTGAGAGATTGAAAAACATTATTTGATTCAATCTAATTAAATTTTAGATTCGAGTTCATGCATAAAATAATTAACGTTTTTTAAATATTTTCAATGTAATTGTTTAAACCAAGGGTACAGATATTGGCCAATATCATTCGGTTTTTAACAGTTGAATAAAAACGGCCAATACGTATTGTATCAGTCGTACAACCTTCATATCGGCCGATATATTGCCAAATCATATCTGTCCGATATCGGCCGATATAATTAATATCGGTATTTAAAAAAAAAAAATCAAAACAGTGATAGCCCCAGGTCAAAATATTGGCCGATATCGGCCCAATATGGGCCCAGATATCGGCCAATATTTACATTTTCAAATTTTTTTTTTCAAAAACAATTTCTTTTTCAGTTTTTTTATACTTTTTAATTCAGAAAAAATAAAATAATAAAATAATACCGATATTAAAAAAAAAAACAAAAAAGAGGAGAGAGAATTGGCTGATATGCATTATCGGTTTAGACGTTTTTTGCACCCCTGGTTAAAAAAAAAAAAAAAAAATCTGAAGACACTCTTTAATCTCTTTGTGTAGACAACGGGGGTAAAAAAATTCGGTTGTACGTATCGGCCAAATTAATTCAAATTTTTTAAGACCGTTCTCTCTCAGCTGATATGTATAGTATCGGCCAGAGAGAGAAAAGTTCGGGCCGATACGGCCGATATTTCTGCCGATTTTTATTTTTTATTTAAAATATATATATATATATATATATATATATATATATATATATATATATATATATATATATATATATATATCGGCATGGCCTCAGTCGATATCTTGGCCGATATTCACCTGATACGGGCGAATATCGACCTAAATATTGGCCGATATATATATATATATATATAAAACAGCCTTTTTTATTTTTTTAATGAATTTTTTTTAAAAAAAAAAACCACAGAGATTTTCAAAAAAAAAAATGAGGAGAAACAAAAAATTCGGCCGATATCTCGGCGGAATTCAAAATTCGGTTGAAAATTCGGCCCACCATTAGTAGGGCCTTGACGTGAGTGACTGATAACGAGTTTTCTTCCGTCTTCCTTAGCCGCAACAGTAGATCAAGAAAATCCTTACACTCCACACCCTCACCTTCCCTTCCACTCTTACCCAATCTCATCCGTTGATCAATGATCGACTCAAGGATCTGATCGAACCACGACCACACTTTCCTCGTCTTCCGAACCAATCCCTGAAGATCCAACGGTGACAGCACCGGAAACAGATCTGAGACGTTGGGTTTGGACACCAGATCCAGCGCCTCCTGCGTAACTCGGCGGCACTCGCTGCGGACTCTCCGCCTTTCGTCCTCGTCCAGCGTCTCGCTCCCTCCCCACAGCATGCTCGTCAACACGTTCAGCGACGTGGCGAACATGATTTCCGCCACGTCAAGACGGGTCCCGGCCTTAGCATGCACGTCGCCCACCATCTGCCGGACCTCCCGCCGGCGCAGTCTACTGTAGGCCTCCAGGACGGGGTTGCTCATCATCTCTCGGGAGAAGACCTTGCGCATGATGCGCCAATCTTGGCCGTAGGTTCCCCAGCCCATGTCGATTCCACCGTAGGTTATAGCTTTTGCCGTTACCGGCACGTCGCGGTCTGCGAAAGAGAGGTCGTGGTCCTTGAGCAGCTCCTTGGCCACTGATGGAGTGCTGAGCACGACGCAGAGCTTCCTCCCTAATCGGAGCTTGAAGATGGGGCCATAGGATTTTGCTATCTCCCCGAAGCAGCGGTGAAGCTGGGGGTCGACGAATGGGAGGTAGCCCAGCAAGGGAAGGCCACGTGGACCGGGAGGAGGTGGTGGGACCCTCTTGTTTCTCTGGTTCCACCAAGCTATGGTGAAGACGAGCAGAAGCAAGGAGACTGCGAGCAGAAGAAGTTGGTGGTCGAAAGCCATGTCGGCCGAAAACGGAAAATGTCAGTTGTAGCAGTGGAGGAGGAGATGGAATCTTTATAGAGGAATATGTTGACTGGAAGAATTAAAATATTAATATTAAACTCTAAATATTAAAGAATTAGCTTTTATCAACTTTTAAATGTACTAAAAATCTGAAATGATATGTAGCCTCAGAAATTAATATATTGTTTAAAAAAAGGATTGTCTTTATTCTCTATATGGACAATAGATTCTTTAGAAAAAAACAAAGTTTCTTATCTCTTCTGTTTTTAGTAGAATCATTGAAAAAAACAAAGTATCTTATCTCTTCTGATTAAACTCTAAATATTAAAGAATTAACTTTTATCAACTTTTAAATGTGCTAAAAATCTGAAATGATATGTAGCCTTAGAAATTAATATATCGTTTAAAAAAAAAAAAAAGGATAGTCTTTATTCTCTATATGGACAATAGATTCTTTAGAAAAAAACGAATTTTCTTATCTCTTCTGTTCCCCGACCCTCCTGTTCCCCGACCCTCCGGGTCCACTATGGGCCCGCTTAAGATCTAAAACCTCAACAGATTCTACTTCAGCGCATAGTATGTAAATACACTACTAACCAACATTTAATCTATAATTTGACCTCTTAGGAAAGTCCAAATAGCAATCGATCCCATTGACATCATAATTGCATATCAGAAAATCTTCTTTAAAACATAGACAATTTTTTTTTAAGCACTGTGTATTTCTAAAATTTCTCAAATTGAATATTCGGACTAATTACGATAACCTGATAAAAATATTTTAAGACTTCAAGGTCCTTTGACACTCCCAAATGTGTTTTCAGCACAGCCGAGGGATACCATTATTTGTAAAACACTGTTTCTTAAGCATTTGGGAGTGTCAAAAGACCTTAAATTCTTAAAGTATTTTTATCAGGTTATCGTAATTAGTCAAGATCAAAGGTTTAAATATCGGCCGATACATATCGTATCGGCCGATATATGTCGGTTTTTTTAGACCGAGTAATATCGGCCGATACGATAAGTATCGACCGTACATACTGAATATTGGCCGATATAGCCGATATTCGGTCCGAAATATCGGCCACAATATCGGTCGATATTCATAAATATCGGTATTTAATTATTATTATTTAATTTTTTTTTTTTAAAACACCGATACGGTTTTTCACAGGTTTTTGAAGGTTTTCAACGATTCAGGGTTTACGGGTTCTCACGGTTTTGTACGGTTTTTCACGGTTTTTTCACGGTTCCGATATCAGAGGAGAGAGAAATATACCGATATCGAAGGAGAGAGAAAAATATCGGCCGATATTTCGGCCGCTATATCGGTTAAACTGATTTTTTAATCCCTGGTCCAGATATTCAATTTGAGAAAATTTGAAAATACACAGTGCTTAAAAAATAACTTTAAAGTTTTAAATGAAATTTTATTATTTAAATAATACGTTACTTTAACATGCTGGCATTCATTCAAAGGATCAGTTTGATCATTCGAATGATTATAATCATTCGAATGATCTAAAAATAAACTGCAAAATCATTAAAAGAATCAAAAGTGGGAGGATAAAATGGTAACAAATTTTTCAGGTATCTAAATGTGCTGCCCAAGAGATAGATCTCTAATATAATTTGAGAGTCGAATCTCTAATTTTAAATGTTTCTTCTGATATATATTGAATTTAATCATTACAGTAGAAAGTCTAATTGGTTTAATTCTTTTATTTTTTTAAAAAAAATTGATTCAAATAACTTAATTCAATTTAATTTAAATTGTGAAATTTAAAATGAAGCCACGAGGTGAGCACCTCGTGAGAACAGGATTCAAGCCGTTTCTGACAGACGAGACACATGGTTTCCTTTGAGTGAGGATGCAACGAAAACCACTGCGTCTTCTTTTATAATTTCATCAAATACTACTGCAACTCTTCTTCCTCTCCTCTCTGTTTAGACCTCTCCTAAGTATTGGAACTGTGTAGTTTGGAAGGAAGCAACCCTAACAAGATCCAATGGCAAGCCAGATCCAAGAAGAGTATGCAATAGTAAGTATTACCATTAAGTTACTCAGTTTATGTTGCATGCTCCATGTTTTTTTTTTGAATTTTTTTTGAATTTAAGTGTAGGAAATTGCGGGTGTGAATAGGGGTCCATTCTTGAGGGTCCTTTTTTTATAATTAAATGTCGATATTCCTTAAAATTCTTAATTAATTCTTAATGTATGAACAAGCCTCCTTAACTCGTACATACTAATTATTCAGAAATTGGAGGAAAATAAGGAATCGAACTCAAAGCTCTTAGAACACTTGATTAATTTTTAGAGTATATGCAAGCCTCTTTACCTATACACTGAGTCAAATTCTGAAGAATGATCTTTTAAAATAAAGTAAGAACCAAATATGACTATTTTTTGAAATGAATTCTTAACCCTGTAATCCTTTCGGTTACTTGTTGGATGCTCTTTAAAATTAAAAAGAAAAAAAAGGAGAAGAAGATTCTAGATTTAGATTGAGACCATCTCAAAGTCTCAAACTCATGAAATTCTTTATAGGCAGATATTTAAAGATATCAAATATCATTTATTATTGAAAATATAATTATTTCTATCAATTTTTTTAAAACTAAATCTATTTTACATTTAATGTATCTAAAGGCCCTCCACTTAAATCATACATTATGACTATTCTCTATTTCAAAATCAATAATGGCAACTGATGTGATATTTATTGGTTTACAAAAAGTCTATAGTCCACATCACCTTTTTTTTTTGTCCTTCAAGCATTTAATCTTTTCGAAGAGTCCAGATCTTAGGAATTTTTTTTTTTTTTTTGTACCTTTTTCTTTTCTGAAAATAATGATGTTACTTTAAAAAAAAAAAAAAATTGGTGCGAGACCTTGATGTGATTCTTTTGTAAGCATGACTTTACCAAGTTAAGCATGATTAGATTAAGGTAAAAAGAAATTGAAATTTGTAATAAGAGAAGGCCGGATAAACATGATTGTGGGGCAGAAAAGGGTCAGGTTGAGTCATCTACTGACTAGTGAGTACACAATCTAAATTTGATTTCATTATTAATTATGTTGAAATGCCGAATTAAATTTATATTATATTGGGTATTCTACAATTTTCCACATAAATTCAAAAAAATATTACATACATGGATACAGCTAAACTCAAGTACTAAATCTCTTTAATCTTTATTTAATTTGAACCTCTTGATCATTATTTGTAAAGTTCAAGAAGAAAATAAAAAATTTAATAGAGAAGTTGGGATGATTTACAGCTGCTTGAAACCTCACGCACTGATTTCAATATAACCTGCTTTTTAAATATAAGCCCATATGAGACCATCTTATCATTATTGACATATTGGATTTAATTTTTAATTATAATCATTCTATAAAAGGAATTTATCAAATTTAAATATTAAAATTAATAATAAATTGAAATAATAATGAGAATAAAATAATTAAATCGACTGATGGTGGGTAAGGGAGATGCCAACGGTCTTTGGACACGTGAAATGGGAACTTTAATATTGATGATTGTTCCTATCTGCCTGTATCAACGCCATTCAACACCTGTCCCACGGTAGGATAGCATGAATTGATACAGTTATAAATATCGACTGATACCAAATGTATCAATATATAATATATGAATTTTCAGTTTCTTATTATATTAGTCGATATGTATATGGTTAATATATCGGTGATATATATCAGTTCGATATCGACCAATATTTATAATATCGTTCTTTTTAAAAAAATCAAAATGGTGGTAGGTCTGAGTTGATATCTCAGCTGATATCAACCGATATTTTCATTTTCATTTTTTTTTAAAAGTTTCCTTTTGGAGTTTTTATTTATTTTTTAATTTAGAAAAAATAAAATAATAAAAAATACTGATATTTAAAAAAAAATACAAAAAAGGAGAAAGAATTTTATCGGCTGACATTTGCACTCCTCATTGACATACTTTAATATCATTAAATTCGGATATATTTTACTATGAAGACAAAAAGAAAATATAATCTCATTTAAATTGTATGAGTACCGGTGTTGATAAAATATCTATCATCATAGTTAAATATCAAAAACTTCTCAATTTAAAATTTATTTGAATCAGTAAAAAATTATATAATATAATTTTATTATGTATTTTATCTTTCTTTCATCTCTTTCCTTCATGTTTATAGTAGTGTACCTCATTGGTGCGTTTGGATGAGGAGTGTGTACTGTGTAAGGGGAATGAGATGTTACCCTTTCATTAACTTTGGTTGGTAACTACTGAATAAAAGTAAAAAATCTCTATTTTACTCTTATTTACTCTACTCTAACTCTTGAATAAGAATATTCAAAATGAATACCCACCTCCTAAAAATTTACCCCTCATCCAAATAGAGTCGTTGTGTCTGTTTTTTCTAACCTCTCAACTCTATTCATGGAGATTATGTTTACTCTTATATTTAGATGTTCAAATTGTCTTAAACGAGTACTTTCATTTTTTGTCATTAATTTATTTTCTTAACATATTTTGTATTTTTTATATCATATGATGCAACATTTCTACTAGTCTTTTCTTCTGCAATATTTTCTCTATATTTTACAATTTATTTTTACCATGAAGTTCATTGGAGGTTTGTTTGGGTTGAGGAAAAGGTTAATGAGAAAGACATTGAGGATCATAAATACACTAGAGATGGATCCCTTGATTGGTTTGGTAGAGCTGCAATCAAAGAAAGAACAGGAGGGTGGAGATCTGGAATGCTTTTACTAGGTACATCACTCAACATAACCAACTACTACATCTCACGGGTAGAGATATCGGTTTTAAAAACCGATATATATTTGCCAATATGATACATATTGGCTGATATTTAATCATATCGGCCGATACTCGTGGGTTCTAAAAAAAGAAAATTAAGAGAGAGAAAAATATCGGCCAAAATCTTGTATCAGCCACCGAGATTTCGACCCTTGCTACATCCTTTTTGAAATTTCTCTAGTAAAAAAATAAAGCTATATACTTCATTCTTAATGTGTCCTACATGGATCTTTATTTGTCATTTTTAAGATTAAGAGAAATGTGGAATAGTTTTTGTTAGAAAATTGGAATTAGAAAGAGATAATATGATCCTCTAAAAACTCGAAAATAGGACGTATTTTAGGAATCTCGACTTTTATTCAATTTTCAAAAAAATATTGAAGGATCACATATAGTTTTAAAAACTATGTGAATGCCATTAACATATCTCAATTGAATTTCATAACCACTGACAATTTCTTAATAAACTGTATCAGTCGATATGGTGCGTACAATCCAATACTTGATTTTATGTTCCAAACTCAATCAAACTCGAACAAGTTTCTAAATTCATATTCTCGAGTTTTTTTACTTCATATAAGTGAAATATTTTTAAAAATTTAGAGTTTGACATGTGAGTTATTCAATGAACAGCAAATCAGGGACTGGCTACCCTAGCATTCGTGGGTGTGGAGGTGAATATGGTGGTTTTCGCAACAAGGGTGTTGAAGCAAAGCAA
Source organism: Chimonanthus salicifolius (assembly GCA_013350335.1). Classification (NCBI taxonomy): domain Eukaryota; kingdom Viridiplantae; phylum Streptophyta; class Magnoliopsida; order Laurales; family Calycanthaceae; genus Chimonanthus; species Chimonanthus salicifolius. The sequence goes on from CM023539.1 coordinate 62,897,952, forward strand.
TGCAGAAGCGGCAAACACCTTCAGTAAGTGGATGGGAACGGTGAATTTGTTTTCACTGGTGGGTGCTTTCGTCAGTGATTCATACTGGGGGAGATACATCACTGTTGTAATCTCTCAAGCCCTATTTACTGCAGTAAGTATTATGTGAGCTTTCAACCTTTCACATCAATGAATTTTCCCCACTTAAATCAACACAAATGGAAACATAAATCAAATCAAGCAATCACTCGAAGAAGAGAAACACATATTTATATGGTTCGACCAAAGCTTACGTCCATGGACAGCACTCGAAAAAGATCCACTAATATACAAAGGGAGATACAAATTACAATTATTCCTGAACCCATTTTCTCACATCGGCTCTCTCTCTCTCAAACCAAACTCTCGGTTGCCTGAGAGAGGCTACAATGCCAAAGCCAAGTCAAGCCACAACACACTCACCTTCTCTCACTATATATAGTTTTCAATAAAAGAGATACAAGTTGGACTGGGCCATTACAAGTTGGGTCAATCCAATTGAGTCAAATCGGGCCGAGCCAAATTGAGCCAATATTCTAACACAATAAAACCCAAGGATGGTGAGTAGGGATTTTAAGCATGGATTTTTCAGCATGAGTACTCTCCTCTCCTCTAGCTAATCATAACTTGCTTTTCTTCATTCTTCTCCAATGTGCTTGCAGGGATTGGCAGCATTATCACTGTCAACATACTTGTTTCTGCTCCCACCTCATGGCTGTGGAAACAGAGGATCCCTCTGTGATTCAGAGTCATTGCTAAAGCTCGTTGCCTTTTATCTCTCCATCCACTTGATTGCCTTAGGCAATGGAGCATACGAACCTTCTCTTGCCACCTTCGGATCAGACCAATTTGATGAAAAGGATGTCGAGGAATAGAGGTCGAAGACCTCATTTTACAGCTATTTCTATGTAGCATTGAACTTGGGCTCCATGTTCTCGGAGACTGTCTTGGCTTATGTCGAGAATTCGGGCAACTGGGTGTTGGGTTTCTTAATTTCTACTTGCTGTGGTTTTCTTGCTCTTATAATTTTCCTCGGCGGGGCCTTAAGATATAGGCATTTCAAACCATGTGGAAATCCCCTTTCCAGATTTTGTCAAGTGATTGTTGCAGCAGTATATAAGCTTAATGTCGAGGTCCCATTGCTGAAAGACAGCCTCTACGAACAGCAAGGAGAGGTTAATTCAATGAAAGGTAGCAGAAAGATACTCCACACTGAAGACTTCAAGTATGTATGTTGTTTGATCATGTGGATTATGCTACTTTTTAATCTTTTCCCCCTCATGAAATGGTTATGATGGTTTCCTTCTTGCAACAGGTTCCTCGATCGAGCAGCAATCGTGACAGCTGAAGACAAGATGATCATACTATCAAGCCACTCTCACAATCCATGGCACCTCTGTACTGTCACACAAGTCGAAGAAGTGAAATGTGTGCTAAGATTGCTACCCATTTGGTTATGCACCATCTTTTACTTCGTCGTCTTCATACAAATGACCTCGTTATTCATTGAACAAGGGGCAGCCATGAATACATCGATCACGCATTTTCACATCCCTCCTGCAAGCATGACTACCTTCGACATCATAAGCATATCTGCATTCATCATCTTGTATGATAGACTAATAGTTCCCTGCTACATAAAACTTATGAAAAGAAAACCAAGTGAGCTTTTGGAACTTCAGAAGATGGGAATTGGGTTGGTAGTGGAAATAGCAGCAACCATTGCAGCAGGCCTTGTAGAGATTAACAGGCTAAAATACGCCACCGAAGGTGTTGGGGAACTTAGTTCTCTTGGTATCCTCTGGCAAGTACCTCAATATGTACTGCTAGGAGTGTCCGAGGCATTCATGTATGTTGGCCAGATGGAATTCTTTACTCCACAGATTCCAGATGGACTAAAGAGCCTTGGGATTGGACTTTGTATGTCTTCCACTTCGATCGGCGGCTATTTGTGCACCTTACTATTGACAGAAGTGATGAAGATCACTACGAGAGGCCGGCAGCCTGGTTGGGTACCATCCAATCTGAATGAAGGTCACATGGATAGATTCTTCTTTCTTTCAGCAGCCTTGATAACCCCTAACGTAATGGCATTCATCTTCTTCTCAAAGCGGTTTAGGGGAGCTTCGTTGGAGCAGAGAGTCGATGCTAAAGAGATGGAGGTAACCCCATGAGGGGAGGATGCAATCTTCTTATCATACCAGTAGTTTCTCTATATTGATATGTTCTTACCGCAATAGGTGAGACCTTGAATGTATTGATTTCAAGAGTAACATAGAAGAATATCAGGCAAGCAAGAAGTAAGTGATGGGAAATGAGATCACATTCACAATTACCTTGATTTACAACTGAAAGTGATGAAGATCACATTCACACTTACCTTGATTTATAACTGAGAGTGATGAAGATCACATTCACAATTACCTTGATTTACTACTGAAAGTGATGGGAAAATGAGATCATCTTTACTCTCTCATTTTCTAATGAATTCCTTTTTGAGAGTAGGGATTCAGTGGATGAGGGTATTGAAAATGCAGGGGAAAATCTAAAGTTTTCTGTCAATTTTTAAAAAGAAATCAATTTTATGTAAAAAATTATATCTGATTCATGTCATCCAATAAATACTATAAATTCAACATTGTTGGAGGAAAAAATTAAAATCACACAATCAATCATCACACAAGAACACAAGATTTTTTACTTGGTTCACCATTGAAGGCTACGTCCACAGAGCGTTTCGCTCAATCCATTATGAAGAAGAAGAAGGGTTTCGCTCAATCCATTATGAAGAAGAAGGGTGATACAAGGCTCTCCATAGACTCTCCTCTCTTCTCTCACTATCAGCACCTACTACAGTTTACATAGGCTTAAAAAAACATAGAAGAAGAGAAATTAAACTAGGGCTTAAGTTATTGGACCTGGGCTGAGCCAACAGATAATCCAGGCCCAAGTGGGGCTGGAACTCACAACATGTAAGACGATGTATATCTAATATTTTAGTTGTTTTTGTTAAAAATGAACAAAATGTTTCATCCACTCCTGCTCCCCCGTCCCCCCTCTCCTCTGTCGAGGCTACAAACGAGTCCCGCATCGGTTGGAAAAATGGGGGAAATAGAGAGTTATAAGAGACTGGATAACTCTACCTATCAACGTACTCTTTTGGATTAGAACCCCAGGCCCAACCTTTCCTTGATAGCACTTGTTGAGAAAAAACCTCAAAGGTAGGGAAAAATGTCTCATCTTTTGCTTGAGTTATATTTTTCATAGCTAGAAAACGACAATAACCCTTTAAAAGATGAATACTCCTATTTTCCACCAAAATCCTGTTTGTGGAGAAATTTGGTAAATGCATGAAAATGAAATGGCTATGAGACAGAAATGGTTAAGGAGGTGCTTATATAAGATAGGCTTAGGGGAAAATGACTCAGTCGGCTTTCTTCTTCCTCGTCTCTGTTTCTATTTTTTTATTTTCTCTGTTTTCCGTTCTCTCTGGTTTTTCTCTCTTCTCCCTTCTTTCCTTCTCCTTATCCGTCTCGTCTGGCAGCAGAAGCAGCGCCGGGTACCTCTTTCCTTCTTTTTATTTCTTTATCTTGCTTTGCTCGTTCTACTTCTCTCTCTACTGGGTGCTGGATTCTCGTCCTTCCTTTTCGTTCTTCCTTTCTGTTTTTTTTTTTTTTCCATTCCCGCTCAGACGCAATGCCATTCTGGGTTTCCTTCTTCGTTTTTGCTGTCCTTCCTTCGTCTTTCTCTCTCGGTTCTTTCTCCATCTCTGTTCGTTCTTGGATCTAAGCCGTTTTTTTTTGCCTTTCTTCTTAAAGCAACCACAGAATCCGGTCTCAGAAGCTCGGGTCCAGCCAGCGCCTTCCAATTCGAAGTTCCAACTTTCCAAACTCAGCAGCACCGTTGAGGCTTTGTCAGTGAATTTGGAATCCAAGGGTGGGTCCACATGGGTCGGTGACTCAGTTGCTTAAATGGATTTTTGAGTTGGGTCTGCAATAGCAAATGGACTTAATTTATTGGTCTTTCGGGTCCAAAAAGGGTTAAATGGGTTTGGGTCCAAACTAATGCAAATAGGCCCATAATTGGATACATTTGGGTTTAATGGATTCTATTCAGGCCCTCACTTATCATGGATTCGGAGAGTCAAATCATCATTTTTTTTAATTTTTCCAATCAGTTCTGAGTAATCATCGGGTTTGACGGGACAGAAATTTTGTTGTGAACCAATTCACAACGATCTGTTATGAACTTTTATAGATGACCTTTGGATTGACTTTTCAGCTGAATTTAAAAAGCAAAATATGACATCTATTTCCCATCTAAAGACTTGGATTGATAGTTCACACCATTTTTTTTTTTGGAATGAAGGTAATTATTCACTCAAAGAGTAGAAAAAACAAGACCCTAAATTAACAGCATGCATAACCAAGATCATTTTTCCAAGATGAGAACCTCAAGATTATTGATGGACAAGAGGCAATTAGGTTGATCATCTGAGTAGAAAGATATTAATCCAATCCGACCTCATCTAGTCATTCAAATCCAGCACGAATTTAGAATGATAAGTTGAGTTAGTAGCTCACATAAAAAATTTGCACTCCTATACCATCAGTCATGCATAGGGGTGTTTATTTGTCTGAATCCAAATTGAATCCAACCTAAATAATAGGATTGATAAGATTTTTGTCCAACAAGTCAAACTCGAACTTTTATTTTAACATATTTTCATTTTTGAGAGTATTATTTTAATTATATTTTCAACTTTATATAACATTTTATGAAAAAGGTACCAAATGCAAAATAAATGAGCTTTAATTGGATGGACTCGGACTTTAATAAAAAACAATTGGACTCGGACTATTTTAGTGAAACCCAACCTGTGAACACCCCTAATCATGCATACAATGTAAGCTTACAGCAAAACCTACATCATTAGTTCTAAATCCTCATGGTGTCGACTGGACATGACAACTCCTACAAGAATAGATCTTTTTAAGGTTTAAACAAGAATGGGACTATAGATATCTTCAATATTTTTATACCTGAGAGACGTTAAATTTATCTTCTTTTTTCACTTGTCATCATCTAAATGTTTGAAACTTTGAATAGATACATGCACACCAGTGTCTCTTCAATAAAAAAACACGTCCTCATTTCTCAAACAAGAAAGGGACACATGGATGGCTGCAAATCTTCTAAACATATAAACATGAAAGTTAAGTTCTTTCTAGATTTCTATCAATGCAAGGCCATAGAATGGTCCATTGAAATTGATAATCACATGGAATTAGAGGTCGTCCACTTCACAATCCTACACATGATTGTAGTTTTAGGAGTCCATCAATGCACACTGTTTCAGCCGATGCACAATCACGGTAAAAATATTTTAGTAGAAAGTATGATAAAAGATTTCTTCTATAGAGATGGCATAAATCAAGTAGTGGAAAGTGGTGATGTGGGATGAATCATCTTAAGTATTGTTCCTCTTCTCAAGAAATAATTACTCAAAGAGAATTCTCTACTTTCTCCTGCATTCTCACAATCCAAACAGACCTAAAGGATCAGTAAAGGGGAAAAAATAGATTAAAAAAAAAAAGTGTATAGAGTTTCACCTTTTAGAACTTGGAGGGTATTTTAGTATCTGCTGAAACTTATTTTAAAAATATTAAAATGAGAGCACAAAATTAGTCAATATGGCCGAAATATTGACCAATATTTGTTGGCCAATTAAAGACATGGTAAATCAAAGCCAACACTACAAACTCAGATGAAGACACAGTGCCAGCAATCAATGGATAAAATTCACACCACAGAATGATATTTCAGACACTGATTTTGCCTACCATCATAGAATCAATGGATCCAAGACTGACAATCAGAAAATGAAATTTTTTTGCCCCCATGAGGTGCAGAAACGCATGTATGAAGGACCTGATGACACTGGAATTTGCAGAAAAAAACTCACGAAAAGATGTAGGACATGGACTACTAGGATAAAAAGCTGTTTAATATGAGATTGTAATTTTTAATATCAGTATTACCACAATTATTATTTAAATTTAGCAAGGGTCAAGCAAAAACCTTAATCTATGAAGGCAACCCAAATGTGCATATATGTGATTCCCATATGAAATCTTCAAGGCAGGCCATCAAAGGGCTCTAAATTCGGACTAAGCAACCCAGCTTTGCTGCATCAGTGAAAATAGGTGCAGCACACAATTGCAGTTTCCTACTAACACAATCTCAAGAATTCAATGGGGCAGTTCATTTGGATATCTTTGCAGTGAGTTCTCTGACCAGTTTTGCTGCGACCATACCAGTCATCCCATCGACAGTGTCACGCTGTGGATTGAACTCAACAACATCAGCAGCTACAACATCAGCTTGCAGGTTGTGAAGGATGTTCAGGACATCACGGAAAGAAAGACCTCCTGGCTCAATATGCGACACTCCAGGAGCAAATGCGGGATCCAGAGAGTCCAGGTCCACCGAGATGTACACACCCTTTACACCTTCCCCAAGTTTCTGTTCATGAACAGTAAACAAAATGTAAGATGCATATGAAAAGGAAAATATGATGTTTTTTGGTGTATAACATGTGCATACAAACGTTAGTATCATCTGTTCTTTATACAATGAGCAAAACGTACACACATAAATACGTTCTTCCAACTACTTCTTGTAAATTATGATTTTACTTAGTCGTGTGCATGGAATGAAATGTATCGACTGTGAAAAGGCAGTAATTTTAAATACTATACTTGCAGTCATGCATGGAAAAAAAAAATGATCTCTCTTGCAAATGAACGTGAGTGGCCATGGTGAATGCTATAATAGGTCTAAAACTGCCACTCTAATCAGCAAGTGTACATAAGTTTTGAGAGAGAGAGAGAGAGAGAGAGAGAGAGAACCAGATTCTCCAAATACTCGCGATCCCTTGAGAAGTTGCGCATTTCATGCTGCTCAACGCCAAACCTTTTTCCTTGTTCACGACCTTCACTATTTATTGATCTGATACCAACCTGAATTCCAGGAACAGAAGTTAAAACAATGAAATCATGCATCTGCTCTTTCCACTTGTAAGCCCAAGACGAATTGCCATTTCCAGTTAAGAAAACATGTTATTGAATATAGAATAAAACTATTTCTAATTAAGAGGTGCATTTCAATCAGAAACAACATTGCCACTCCCACATTTCTCTTCACTAGAGTGGGAAAGGAGGCCTTAATTAAATTGGCCATTTTAGTTCTGTTATTCTACCTCTTCTTGTAATTCTACTTCACATTAATATGGTTTACAATTTCTAACTAGAACTCAAAGGGAATACAAAGAAACAAAAAATTTATTAGCGACCCAGAAATGAAAACAGATATATGGAAGATGGACTTCACAAATCTACGACCTGCTTTCTCAACTACAAGGTGCTGACACATGTTCACATTAACAACCTCATGGAATCCATGTCCACGCCCAGGCTAGAAATATCATGTCCTTTTAGATTAATGTGTTGAGATTATAGTCGTACATCATAATATCAGTTTTTAGGCATGTTTTGGGCTTTCAGAAAATTGTTATTGAATTATTAGATTACAAATTCAAAATTAAAGAGTGGACCTGTTCACTATTTCTGTTTGCATGATCTAAATGGTGTAGAAAATTTTAAATAAAATAAGCATCATTATCACTGAAGCCTTATCCATCTGTATGGGATCCGCCATTAAGTATGGCATCAGAAACCCTGTCTTAAATTAAAAATGTAGAAAATATTAAACAGTTCCACCTTGCAGTCAAGACCCTAGGCACATTTTGTATGCATGCCTCAAATGTCTCTGACCACAAGAACCGGACCAAAATTTTTATGCAAGTGTTTTCTTTCATTTAATAGGAAATTGCTCACGGATGAGTATTATAGCATGTTGACCATCTTATATACACATTATGACAGTAGAAAGTTTTCATGCTAAAAGCGAAAAAATAAAAAACTATAGGATTCAAAGAAAGGTTATTGCTAATATATGCCAGTTTGTATATTATATCTTCAACTTCTACAATTCAAATGGCATACAAAATTTGATGTGAACAAAGAAACTTACTTGAAGAAGCCTTCTTGCATAACCACCCTCCATGATTCGTGCAAAAGAAGAAGCATGTGAATATTTATTTCCTTCAAAGGCATGATATATATCTGGATGAGCATCTAAATGAAGAATATCCAGAGGCCCCCCAAGTTTCTCTGATACTGCCCTCACAACAGGGAATGATATTGAGTGATCACCACCTAAGACCAATGGACGAAGAGGAGCCTGCAAGAACATAGGAATATATAACTGAATCAAGGAACGCCTTCTAAATAAAAAAAATAAAGCAATTCTTACAATGTAGAAAACAGAAAATGGAAAAAGGCTAAAATATTATTTCATCCCTAATCATGCAACTCTAAATTAAGGATTTCCGAGAGATCATAAAGGTATGTCCCATGTATAAGGAATCTTTAGTGTCAAAAGATCACCATCAGTTGATTTGTAAAGCATAGTTAGTTCTAATAATATATTAATTATGTAGTCCATTATCATTTATTTTGCAACTTAAACAGATAACATGGTACTTTGATTGAACTTCTTGGGACACTTTTTTTTCTTTTGGTAAAGACAGAGATCTTATCAACAAGCTAGTAGGAAAAAAGGTGCAAGGCATACACTTCTTCGAGACATGAAGCAAACGACTAGTACATACATCAAGAAAATCATTATAAGTGGTTAAAAAACTGACCAGCGCCCCATATCAGATACTGAAAATGGTTGATTGAAAATTAGTGTAAGAACTATTTACTATGACATTGCAAAACCAAATAAACTTCATAAAAGAGTAAAGAATACAAATAATACACTGAATGTTACAAAAGCATCCTTGAACTGTGAATCGAACATAAAAAGAAGCCTTACTTCTTCCATCACTGACTTCACAGACTCACTTATAATTTCCATCAATCTGTCATCATCCACTCCACAATCTCGAATCTCTTGTACAGGAACATCACCAACATCAGTGAGCACACGTGGATCATTTAATTCCTTCCCTGCATTACCCCAAATGTCATATTAAAATAGCAATGCAAATATGTGGAATATAAAAGGTTATTCATGCCTCTCTAAAGAAATATCAAACAGGAATATGTCAATCATGTGATTCAAGAAGATAAATATGCATTATGAAGATTTCATGCTCACATGATTAAATTGTAATCGACAAACAGAAAACACCTAACCACTACCCATCATAAACAGAATAGATCTAACCACCGTCCCCAATTTAACATGGCTGAATTCATCTTAAGAGATGTACAATAAGGGGAATGTTGGTTTTTATAAGACGAACATGATTCTAGGTTAAAATTCATATCTATGTAATGCAACATCATCCAAACAGAAATATACTCATTTATTTATAATAGAAAAATGTAAGATGAAAATGATGAGCATAACAAGATACTCAAGATTTTGGATAAAAATAAACCTGAATGACATTGCAAAATCATGGAAAAGACAACTGCCCACCACCTCACATGTGGAAGTCCCTCTAAGAAAACTAGACTGATTTGATTCCTTAGTGACGCTGTATGACTAATCGGGTTGGAACTGGTTGATGGAATGTGCTGAGGACCACATGATTAGAAGAATAATGACTTTTAACCACCACCAGAACATTCTAGTCTTGTGAGCATGGTGATGAGAATCTAAGGCTTATGATAGTTGAGATTTTAAGAACCAAAGCCATATGACTAGGATGACAAAATGGGTGAAACTTAGCCAAACCCCTATTTATATTGTCCCTCGACACATCCCAACAATGTGGGGCTTAGCCCAAATACTGATGGGCAGCCTCCTTAACTAAAGTCTCCTTTACTAAGGAGGATGGACAACCCCCTTAGGATCTCTCTTCTTATAATCAAACATACAACCAGAAGCTACATCCATTGAATTGAAAATGAAATGCAGTTATATGAATCATAGATGATGATAATGCTCTGAAAAAATGAGAAGAGATCACGGTGTTTCACCTTCTTCAGTGGTAGAGTTTGTGCTGCCACACCAAATAGCCTCCCTGATGCGAGGGGGAGCAAATGCAGGTCCCTGAAGGAATGATGAATTATGTCCAAGAGGAACTCCAAGGAGCGTCGATGATGCCTTGGCACCTCCTAGAGCCCGCACAAGTTCTCCCTAAAGAAGCCAACAACAAATTTCAAATTACTATACATAGAAAATCATCAAGTGCAACTGACGTAAGAAATCAAAGTTGTCAATATTAAAGTACATAAAAATAAAAGGGCAGCCTAATCAAACGTGATATCCCACTGATGTATATTAACATGTCTTAAGGCATTTGAGAAACAATTCATGTACAGAAGTATGTGATGTCAGTCAGATCAACCACTGAAGCCAGTAGGTGTCATTCCAGATCATGGAAAATTACCAGAAAAAAAAATATTAGAAGGACTACTGCATTGTTAAAATCATAAAACCATGCATGATTCGTATAATCAGGTCGTTGTATTAAAATCTCAATTAATGGATCTTTTAATTAGTAGAGACAAATCTTAGGTTCACCTGAACCTGAATACAAGCCTCAACAAAGAGAAATAAGAAACTCATCAGCATGTTAATTTCATGGAAGAAATGAAAACATACCTTAAGCTTTGCTCTCTCACGGATAAGAGTAAGGGAAGCATCTATAACACGATTTTGACCATTTCTTAACAAATCCGCAGGGACATTGGCAGCATTCAGTTTGTGCAAGTAATGTATTCCCCTCCGAAACATATCTGTGATCTAAACACAATTTCAAACAATCACATGTCAAATTGTTCCATACAGTTCTGTTGCTAATGTAAATAATCAGCAAGCACTATTGTTTCTGGGTACTAAACAAGTCTACATCATTTGGGGAGTAGAAAACTCAATTGAGTTCAATATCCACCGATTTCATGGGTCAAATTAGTGACATATTGCTGGGCCTCAAAATACTTCTACATGTACCTTGCTAGCACAAGGGATGAAAAGATTTTCTGCTAAGCATATGGCATTTTGGAAGGCCAACTTCCTCAGAGAAATTAAAGAACTTTTGGGGACCATGCATATGCAAAAGCATCAGTCCTATTGCATATTCCCAGTCCAAACTAATTTGATGAAATGCAAAGACCAAGCAAGTAAAACCACCACTTCTTGACCACAAATGAGAAATCCAGAGGCTATAAATGACCAGCAGAGCTGACATGGCAGATGCCCATCTAAATCCCCTAGTTGTGTTTGGTGGGGCATTGAGTCTCACAAACATGCAAGATGTCTCTAGCGAGAAAATCCATTACAAAAGCTTTGCATTTAGATATTGAATGTTGTTGTCCTTGAGTTGAATCGAGAAGAGTCACATAACTTGAAAATGCTAGAGTTGAATAGACTAGGCCAAGTATCGAACTAAATTTTTAAAAGGACGGAAGGATACTGAAATGGGTCTCCTTTTTGATGCCTGAGAAAGAAAATACGTCCCTAGAAAGAAAGCATTTCTTAAAGAAAAATGGTGAAACCCATCTCTATATTTAAGTAAAAACAAAATTGGTTGTCTACATAAGGAATTACATTGTTTTCCATGCATCCAAACAGAACGCAAAGGAACAAGGAATGGACAATCAAGAGTTCAGACTGGTTGTAATAGAGTTGTAACTGGTACTGGCCTTGTTTGAGTGGGCTTCATTTAGCCTGGATCTGCACCTATAAAAGTTTGCCGCCCAACCAGGACTGCACCAGTTGCTTGGTTGAGTCAACCATGAAGCTTAGTAGCATGACAAGCGGGTCATTACTCGATTTTACAACCATCAAATTTTCATCAATAGTCATTCTTATTTGTCCTGAATATCTCAGGTTGATAAAAACATTAGATTTGACGAACTATTTTTCACGATGGATTGCCTATACCTCTACCGTTGTAAAATTCAACATTCAGCAGCAGACCACGGTGACTCCTCCATGGAATGGGCCCAACACAATTCGGGCCGGCCCGGAAAGCCCAGTTTCAACCCCAGACTATGCAGTAGAGACCCATGTGTAACAACCCACGAGGCCGCGACTGAGTCTAACAAATCACAATCAGAGCAAACACAAGCATCGAACTTTGTAAAGAAGCAAACATTCCAAGGGTTGATCCCATTATATTTTATTTAAATATTTTATGTTTAAACCCCCCCAAAACCCTATTTTAACAATGTCACTGGACTCCAACTGATAGTTGTTTACAGAGGTCTAATCTCGTCTAATGAGTAAAGTCCCTTATCAATCAATATTAAATTATACCAAATCTAATCTAATAGTTAAATAGACGTCACATTAGGGTCTATATTTGCAGAAGTAGAAGAAAGGAAAGATGGAAAGAGAAACATCAACGTTAATCAGTATGGTGTACCTGGTAGGAGTTGTAGGAGAAGATAAATCTCGGTGAGAAAGAACGAGAAACCGGTGGTGCTGGTTGGTGGAAGCGGCGATTGGTGTTTGAGAGAATTGAGAGATTGGGTTGTTTTATACTCGTTGGGTAAATTGATTATTGAAATAAAGTAAGAAACAAACGCTTGCTGAATGCAGAATATGGTAAAAACCGTGAAAGGAGTGTGACTGTGTGTTGTTTGTTTGTAGTTGCAGAAGCTAGCGGACACTTGGATTTTCAATAACCAATCCAAATAGGTGATGCCAAATTGCCAACCCGAGGAACAGTGCCTGATGTCTCTGCACTGTATATTACTTATTAATAGAAATGCTAAACTAAGATATTCTCTTTATTTTTTTTTCCTAAGGAGAGGGGATATTTTAAATGAATAAAGTAATAAAAAATTACGAAGAGTGGTCTAAAAGAGTGTTGAGCTGAATCGAACTTAAGATCTCCTTTCACGAGGGAAGCTTTCTGACCGTTAAGCCAATCCTCTCTTGGATTCATGTTCTTTTCCATTAGCAAAGTCACATAATTTTTTGGACAACTGAAAATTATCTAAGTGAAATTGTTTTTTCATAAAGAATAGCAAATTGGATCACTACCTGGTTCACTGACTTTTTTTTAAATGCTTTCATATGGCAGTGGAAGGATAAAATAGGCAATACCTTAAATTCCGTGTCTCGTTACACAAAATATCCGTGGGAGGATCACTACCCTTTTTATGGAAAGTAATTGATGCACAGACAGTTTTACCTTTAGTGCATAAAAAATGAGTGAAATATTCATTTTCTTTAAAAGTTTTTCAATCTCTCTTCTTTTCCTCTTCTTATTTATTTGGACAAAATATATATTTTACTCATTTTTTGTCCACTAAGGATAAAAATGTTTGTACACCAATCAATTTCCATTTTTTATCCATCATCGTTATTATTTAAATTGTTTTTATGAATTTAATATTTGTTTTTTATTTAAATTTAATTGAGTATTTTTATGATTCGACCATGTGATATCCTGACCCACAAGCCAGAGGCCACGCCCCAGAGAGGCTGATCCAAGTGAAACTGGGCCCTGTAGGACGGACCAACAGAGTGGACCGCTCGGATCTGACAGCCCAGCAATGGGTGGGAGTTGTGGAAAGTCTCACATCGGAAGTTGAGGAGTTTAAGAGGGGGTTTATAAATAGTCTTGCTCCCTCGAACCAGCAAGACGCGTTTTGGACCCAAACTTGGGCTGGGTCGGATCCAAAAACCGTGCAGGCTCTTGCATGTGGGTCCAAAGCGGACATTATCTTACTGGGCCGAACCCCAAGCCATTTTTATGGGTTGGACTGTTACAGACCATTTATTGATGCATATGAGCTTGAATCGACCGTCTTTGAATTATAATAACAAAATCTTAAAAAAGAGGTGGCTATCCTAACATAGGTAAAGTTTTTTAGGAGACAAAAGTTTTCATGGATTTCTCACTTTACCCCGGCAGTACAAAAACATTTTAAAAAAACAATGTCAGTGAACCGGACAATGATCCGGTCAGTAAGTCGATTTGTCGTTCTTTATGAAAAAATATTCTCAATTAGATAAAATGAAAGTGATCCAGTACATCAGGATGAGGGTAAAATGGGAAGTATGGAAAAACTCGTGCCTCCTAAAAGACTTTACCCGTGTTAGGATGCCTAGTCTAAAAACTATTTTTAATATATTTTATTTTAATCAGTGGTCCTTATTATGTTAAACAAAAACTAGTTATATAGTATTTGAAAATTAAAATCTAATGTAAAAATAAAAAAAGCAGTCATTTTTTTCTATTTTACCATGGCACTGTCTGCCTCTATTTACTTCTCTTTTTACTTGGCCAGCTCATTTTCTACAGAGACAGGAAAAATCCGTACATGGATATCGCAATCTACCGACGACTTGCGTCGGCTCAATCAGATACGATCTTGGATTTTAAGAGTTAAAGACGATTTGGTTCTTAATATATTTAGTTTGTGTGAACAGTACTTTAAACATCAAATAAACTTTTCAGTTAAACATATTAAAGTTGTTAGAATGGTTTGATTTGGTCAAAGAACTATTCTAATTCATCATATTCAAATATGGTTATTATAATATCATACTTATAATATAACTTTTGTATTTTGCTATTTATTTTAAAATTTAATAATTTATCATGTTTCTATGATATTATAGCAACAACTATAGATAAAATAAAATTCAGGAGAGTCAGTGATACCGGCATCGGATTTGATAAATTCGATTGACCATTGCAAATTATGATCGGACGGACGGCGAGAATAGAGGATCCCATTTCATGCACGGCCACGTCACCTGCTGATTAAATGTTACACGGCCCCACATTGGATTCTACTTCACCAGCCAAATGGGCCCCACCAAGAGAGCCAACGCAGCAGTCACCCAGCCAACTCAACTTGAACAGTGATGAACCCATTTTGGAAGAAACCAAATTGGAGAAAAAAACAATGGAAAATTTCCATTATACAGGAAAAGGAGGATTTGGAAGACCAGAAATGGAAGGCCCTCTTCCATATTAAGATCAGGGTAGAAATATCGCTGGGTCCAAGATCTCGATCCCATAAATATCGACCGATATTTCTCTTTTTTTTTGTCTTTTTTGTCAAATCTCGGCCGTATCAGTAGATATTGGCGAGATCTCAGTTATATCAGCCGAGATCTCACCCGTACATATGATATTTCTACCCCTGTGCGTGATGTGGATGGGATTTGGCTATGCCAAAAATACAAGTGGCTGGAAATCAAGAAAAAAATCCACTCAAAATAAGTTTTGATTTATTTTTCAAATTAATTTTGTATTTGTGTTGAGTTGATTTTAATTAGAACAATTGGATTATGTCAATTGAATTTTGAATTTAAATTTTCAATTATTCTATTTTTTTCATTATCAACTAAAATTAGATTCCACAATTCAAATTAATTTATAAAATGACTATTGAGTCTAAAATTCTACAATCGAACTCTCAGTTTCTTGTTCGAATTAATTTTTGAGAACGTCTAATTTCTTCGGTGAGAATTGATTCCTCCAACAATTACATCGAGATTAATCTCATCTTTTATTTTTCTTTTTTTTCAGAGTGATCGAGAGATTTGACAGATAGTCCAGTGGATTTCTATCACTGAGGCCCTAAACATAAAATATACTAAAAACATCTTTGATAATCAATTAATGAATGCTTTTTAACTTCTTAAATTTTGAATACTTAAAATTATTTCTAATCCACCAAATTTTAAGAAACTTCAAAATCACGACATGCTAAACTTAGACTCGTGACTCGTCTATGAGAAAATTCTCTCGGGGAGAAATGATATCAAAACCATTCAATGCGGCAGTCTTACCTGAATTACAAATTTCAATTAATTTATTTTAATGTAAATTTAGATCAAATGTATAATTTCAACTATCAATCAATTTTTTTATTCTCATCGAAATAGAAAATTTTCTCCCATTTAAAGGTTCTATTTTGTTTGATCAATTTGTATTTAGAATGATCTTCTGTAACAAGTAAAAAATCAATCAATAACAATTTTTCACATTAGCAAAAGTATAAAAAATTCACTAAATAAAACGATCGGTAAATAAATTAATCAATAGTTTCTTGTTGATATCAAAGAAGATGTTAGAATGATTTAATGAACTCTATTTTAAATATTTCACTGTCTGACATTATTCCAGACAGACATACTAATTTAATGTACACTCCACGAGAACATCAATCATATGGTAAAATGGTTTAGTGAATCGACGCTATTAATCATGTGGATAAAATTCTGAATATTTTAATCATTATAATTTTTTTATGATTTTTATATTAGATTAGGAAAAGAATGATGAAAATACTTTATAATTTTGTGATCACGGGAAGGAATCTTACTGGTGGCGTTCACACAGAGAGGGTACGGACTCTTTTTTTTTTTTTTCCCTGTGGAGTGATAACTGATAAGACGAGGATTTTCAAAGTCCAAGAAGACACCTGCTCTCACTAGGGTCCACTGTCCATCAACTTTTGACTTCAGTGCTGAGTGCTGACATAACTGAGTCACGAGAAACCCGTGAACTTAATCGGATCATCTTTTTACTGTAATATAAATCGACTCATTGATTAAGTAATTGGCCAATTGACTCATTGAAATTTAATCTAAATAAGACTATTTTTCATATAAAATAATAAATCGGATCACTGACCAGATGATTGAATTTTTTTAAAATACTTTCGTACAGCAGTAGAAGGGAAGCAATACCCTAAATCTCGTATCTCATTACACAAAATATCCATAGGAGGATCGCTACTTGAAACTAAATTGTTTATCATTTTTAAATAATATATAGATTTTTTAACCGCTCAAAAAAATAATATATAGATGTTATATAATGATTGCATTTAATTAAAAATCTATAAAAAATTAGTAAAATAATTATTATTTAAAAAATCTAAAAGAAGTCAATTTTATCAAATATGTACCGTCATTAAATTTAATCTAAGAAATGAAACTCGCTAGAACTGTCAACTTTATTTATTTAATTCAAATGAATAAAAAATTAAATGAGTTTTTTTTTTAATGCAATGTTAGTTTTCATTCAAAAATAGGCCAAGCCCAAAAGAATACAGAAATTTCGCCCACGGCACAGGCCGAAACAGAAACCAATTTCTGCTGTTTTAAGGGAAGGCGAAGCAGAAACAGCTTTAGGAAAACAAGGCAGCCAGGCCAAGCAAAACGGAGCCCAAGCCACAAAAATAAATTGAAACCAAAATCAAGAAGAAGGATGGCTTGGAATTTGCTCCAGTCTTTTTTTGAGATCAAAATCTCTAATATTGGAGTTCAGGGTCATTAAACACAATGATTCATTCGTTTTAAAATATTACAATGATGCATCTGAAAAACAAGAACAAGTTCAGCCCAAGCCCACTTGAAAGCCTTAAGTGGGGACTCGGGACAAAATTTTTGGTCCTTACCTAGATCAGAAAATATCGGCCGATATACGGCCATATCAGATGATTTTTTAACTAATTTAAAGAAAAGCTGTTTTCTGCCAAACTGGGCCGAAATTTGACGCCCAGTTTTGGCCGAAGTTTAGGCCATGTTGGTTTTTCAGGATAAGCCAAGATATACCTGATATCAGTGATATTCTTCTATCGGACCTAGATAAAACCAACAAATTTCAGCTGAAATATAGGTTTTGGCGGAAATTTGTAAATGAGATCAGTCCATCCATCTAAGAGTATAGTTTAGATCCAGCCAAGGCCCGATGGGAGTTGCGTGTTGATTGTTAGGTTTTGGGGCCAACAATCTAGCATTGGCAGAGGGAGCCCACCAGTGTTACCCTAAGGCA
The DNA here is from genome assembly GCA_013350335.1 of Chimonanthus salicifolius. Lineage (NCBI taxonomy): Eukaryota > Viridiplantae > Streptophyta > Magnoliopsida > Laurales > Calycanthaceae > Chimonanthus > Chimonanthus salicifolius. Next base: position 62,915,806 of record CM023539.1, read on the forward strand.
TATAGGAACCAACCACCGAGACTTCACATAAGGGCCATCTTGTACAACACCCAAACGATGTGGGAAAAAATCCCACAACGCCTAGTGAGTGCATGGTTTGGATGCTTAAAAGTGGGATCTACTCTCTCACTTAGTGTGACGTGTTATGTCCCAATTCGTACAAGTCGGATACAGAACAATGTAGAATTATTCTTTTTGTGTTGAGGGAGATTTGATCCTAAGACTTTCTGTAAAGAAGGACAAGTTCTGACCACCAAGCCATTAGAAAGAGAAAAAGAGGAGGCACTATGATTTTGATTGTACTCATTCTATTGTCGACCCATCTTACTTATAGATGAGAAACAACAATGGTTGAATTGAAGCTTCAATGTATGTGACTATTTTCTCGATCCTCTTTGAAACGGTCAAGAAACTTGAATTTTGAAAAAGTTGCAAAACCATTAAGGGAGAGCTTTTGAACTCTTAAATCCCTCTTCAATTTCTTCTCCTCCTCTTTCTTTCTTTATTTATTATTGTTATTATTATTAAAAAAAAAAAATTCCTTCTCTTGCTCTAGGTAAGATTGGGGCTCCCAAGCAATGGAAGACTTGTGGAAATGGATGGGTCAAGAGGGTGTTTATAGATCACACATCTAACCAAAATTTCCTTCAATTCCAATATGGGACTAAAAAATATACCATAAAAAACGAAATTTAAATTTTTTGTAGAAATTTTGCCTCCAAGTTCAAATGTTATGGTTTATCTCCTCAGTTTTAAAAATAAATATTAAAAAATAATTTTAGATTTTGCCAAAAAAACACAACAATTCAAATTTAAATTTAATTTTTTTAGAAAAATACTGGAACAAAGGACATGGTACATAAAATAGTATCATTTTCAAGACTTGAAGCTTGAAAGGTTGAAACGTTGAAAATTGAAAGTGATGGTAAAAGAAAAAAAAGAATTGAAAGACCTCTTAAATTTTGGATAGAGGAGGTGATAAAAGAATGACCTGATGAATATAAGTGATGGAGGGTACGATTTTGACAGAGGAAAGAGATAAGTAGAGCTTATAAAACCTACTCCACATAATTGAAATTAGTAGATATGATGGTGATGATGATGTATCTATTTGTAGGATATAAGATAATGAGAACTTTAAATTGTTCTTTTGCATGGTTTGTTCTTTGTATTTGTACGCTTTTTATCTATTAATATATAAACTATTTAAAAATTAATAATGAACTAATGTTTTTGAGCTCCAGTATTACTCATCAAGATCTATTAAATTCTATAATTTCTATTATTGTCAAGATAGTGTTAAAAACATCTCTTATTTTCAACAGTAAGAGATGGCTCATATTTTTTGACATATAATTTTTTTTAATAAAGATATTTGAAGCCTAATTCTAAATTTAAAGGGTGTTCATCGAGCGTTATCTTTTAGTAGGCACGGATTTTAGTTAACTTCTCATTTTGTCTCTCATCCATCCATAGAAATCGGTTCTTTTATTGGTGCACCTGATATGTGCACCGACTAGATCACTTGGAAATCGGTACATTGATTTCTTGAGAGTCTAAATCGATACATCGATCGGATCATTTTACACATAAATCAGTTCACTTTTCAGTGAATTGATTTACTCATCGGTGCACCAATGAGTGGACTGATTCGTTGAAAAAGTGAGGATGAAGACAAAATGAAAAATTCAAAAAACCAGTGTCTAGGGTAATTTGTTCACTCTCCTTTTCGTCGCTTCTCTGTCTTTTTGTAAAGCAGGACAAAAACCATGTGCTCAGTTTTGCTTTCTGCGGAATGGAGAGGGGAAGGATCTCTGCAACTGATACCAAAAGCCTTCTCCTTTTCCATCTGCACTTTCTTTCTTACCTGTTTTTTATTGCTTCCTTTCTACGTGTGTCCCTTTTTTATCTTTCTGCCATATTTTTTATACTTACAGCAGTGATATGTCATATTTTCCTCCTGCAACCTCACAATCATTATTCTCCTTTCTCACAACTAAAAGAGCCCACAAGCTTTAGCTAAGCTTTAAAAATTGTATACCTTTCTCTTTTTTATTCAAGCCTATTGAGATTCTTGGAATACATTTAAAAAACATAAGATAGATGAAGTCTGAAACATATAAATGCCCCATTATTAAATCTTATAATAAGATGGACTGTGTTGGGGTGCTAGTGCTGAATGTGTATCAATGATGTCTCAAAAAACCATTACCAAAAAATGTTTGAAGAGTGAGTTCATGGTGACTCATCCTTCCATTAGGGTTTGATCACTATTTGTGGGGCCACCATCAAACACACAGGTAAAGGGGACTGAGAGTATTGGCCATGGTGTAAAGGCTCTAATCTGTAATCTTCTTCCTTGCAATTGTCTTGGACTACTGCTACTTTTCCACTTTACCATTTTATCTTCAACTCGACCTTTCTTTATTGTTTTCCTTCTCATCATAGTAACGTAATTCAAAAGACTCGTTGAGCATTATGGTTTTGTGTGATGATTTTTGAGTTTGAAAGGTGAAAGGTTTATCAGCTCAGAAATGATGTGAGGTTCGACCCAAGAGCTTGTACAGTCTGTTCTGAATAGAATAATGGTCTGAGCCATGTTTGGGGTGTTGCAAATTAATCACAAAAAATAATGCAACAAATCAAGCATCCACACAAGAGGACAAGGCGCAGATTTATGCGGTTCACTCAAAGGTCTACGTCTACAAGTAACAGAGGGAGAATTTTCTACTAATTTAAAGAGGAGACATACAAATTTACAAATATTCTCAAACTCATTTTTTCACATTCGATTCTCTATCTCAAAGAACCAATCTCTCAGTCACCTGAGAGGGGCTACAGTGTCAAGCTAAGCCATTAGGGTTTGATCGCTAGTCTTTTGGATTGGAAGCTCAGGTCCTAACAATTGGTATCAGAGTTGGGCCCCCAGGTCTAACAAGTGATATCAGACTATCAGTAGCTTTCGTTGGACACCAGAGACTCGTGGGTGAAATCCTCCAGGCAAACGGAATGGCTAGCGTCGCTCGCTCCTCTGAAAGGCCTCGTTCAAGCAGGGGATTGCCTAACATCTCCTTCTCTCACTATATATATAGTTTTCATAACAAAGTGAGAAAGAAGTTGGGTCAGGACATAAACGAGCCAAATTAGGACGGATAAAATCGAGTCTATATTCTAACAGGGTGCATTTGTAAAGGATTTTCACACATCTCCAGATCCTGCCCATCAGATTTTGTACAATTGATTAAAAGCCATCTCCATAACCGCAAAAAATGGCAATTGAATGAGCCATCCATCTGAGAAGAGTAGAACGTTATATGGGAGTAGGTTCCATGTCTATGGTCAAGCATTTGGGCCTCAAACTTTCTTGGGCCCATGACTTAGGCAAATTTGTCAAAACAGTGCGCTCATTTCGTCAAATGTATAAGCCAGGCTATGTCTTAGTTTTAGAGTGACATGATCCTTTAATCAGTGCTGGCCCATTTATCTATTGGGCCGAAATTTTCGGCTCAGCCTGCAGGTTATTAAGTCATCGGTCATCCGATTTACAGTAAGGCAGGATAGGCCCAACCAGGTTACACCCTATGCGCAACTAATTATCTTGAAAATGCCATATTAGCAACTAAGTAGGTTTCACATGGAAACTAGTTTTTCCCTTCTAATAATCGTATATTCATATCAAATATGACCTCAACATTGCATCACTTGTGCTAATATTAGCGAGGAAAATAGGAAATTAAGTTAAACTTAACCTTTACCACATGTCTAATATGATTAGTGCCACCAATCAATGGAGACACAAATTGCAAACAAATCAAAAATCTTGGGCACCATAGTAAGAGGACCCCACTGTAAAACCATCAGTAGTACTATATTTAGTGCCGACACTTTTTTCACACGCCATTGTTTTTCAAGATGATATGAGGAGTTGAAGAAAGGTTGGTGAGTTAATTTTCCATTTTCAATTTTCCATTTTCCTTCTTTGGATGTGGAACTCCACTACTTAGACAGCTTCTTGTTGATTCAAAAATCATCAAGTTACAGTAAGTGATGGGACACTTGAAGAAAGGGATGGAAAGAAAGGAGAATGTAGAAAGATAAGCACTCATCTCTCTCTCTCTCTCTCTCTCTCAAAATGAGGCATCTCATCCTGATGAAAGAATGAAATGAGATGAGACAAGAGAGGTCAAGTCTTTTTCATCTTCATATATGATCAGAAGTCAGGATTGTCTTCCATGAAAGAAGATGGATTCTGAAGTAGTGCAAGATCTTCTGCTGTGGGTACACTTGATTTAAAATGAAAAAAAAAAAATCAATGATGGCTTAAAATTCTTGCCGACAAGAGCTTAGTATGTACCTGTTGATAGTTTTGGTATTAGGTGATTTATTGGATGTATATGTCATCTTAAAAGTCTAAAACTTTATCAAGAATAATCAACATTGGATGAAGACATCCAAGAAATGAAAAATACTTGCAAATTCAAACCCAAATGTTCCTCTCATACAAATCAATTATAAGAGAAATGACAGAAACCCAATGTACCTTTTTACCATTTAGATAATGTTAAGTGAATAAAAAGATAAGTTCGGTGTCTCTTATTATAAAAAACACCGATATCCTTCCAATTTTCCAATCATAAAACAAAGAGGCAAATTCAAATTCAAATATTTCTCTCTCCTAAACATTTTATTTTATTTCTCTTCTCTATTACTTTGCTTCTCCTTTGGAGGAAGATCTCTTGAGCCCAACAAACACTACTATAAACACATTAAAACCTAAGTATGGATCAATTTTTATTTTGAAATCTGACCAGATTAGATCAATCTTATAGTGCATCATTAGTTTTTTTTTCTTTTTAAATATGGTTAGCAGACCTTATTTTTACTATAAAACAATCTTCATAGCTTAAAAGAGTTGCTCTTGTAGTAAAATCTTGTTTGATCATTATGCAAAATGTGAAAACCAAATTCTCCATTAGGATAAGATAGTTATATACAATTTTGTTGGTTGATATAATTAAATGGAGAAGTATAATTCAAAAAATTAACTCTAAATAAATGAGATTTTAACTATGAGGATAATGATCATTTTTTTTAAAAAAAAAAAAAAGTAAACTCAACTATAAAAAAGTATAGTCACCATTTTTTTCTTAAACAAATGAAGAAACAAGCCAACATTTCTAAGTTTATATGAAAAGTAACTTAACTCTGTTTCATCAACTATCTTGCCTCATGATTAAAATCTAAAAATAATTATATTTCATTAATTTCATTGATAATGATGTCGGCAAGAGGAAAAAAAAAACTCTCCTATTTACAGCTATTATAAACCATTTGAATTTTCTAAGTAGAACAGGACATGACCCCTTCTTTTTAATGATTATTACAATTTACAAGGACTGATTTACAACATGAACATGGCAACAAGCTGGTCCTACAGCAATGAAGTGTCAATTGATGGACTGATTTAAGTCACCTTAATCTTCTTTTCATTTCTTTTAATTTCTTTTTACAAAGTAACTAAGACAACTAAAAAAAGATATTAAGTTCGCCAGAGACTGAGATTTGTTTAATCCATTCTGCCCCACAGAATATGTTAGCACCTGTCACTCAAATTCCTCGCCATGAAGCCCTGGAAGCAACCCAAATCCAAATTCCTGCAAATCTGTGAACCAAGCACTGTTTTCTTCCCATAAAGGTGCTACTGAGTTGCAGTAATCTTCTTGTGAAGTTGAAAATTTCCATGAGTCATCAATGAGAGAGGCCTCCTCCCCCAGCAGGCTACTCATCAGCGGGTCCTCGTCGCTGTTATTGTCCGAACACTGAAGTTCGCTGCCTGAACAATTCTCCTGTGGGCTCTGATTCTCATCGACGGCGACGATGGCAGTGTTGGGTGTTTTTTCCTCGCTAGATTGCTTGTGGAGGGGCTCATGTGTCACAGGATCAATTCCCATCCTGATGAGCTTTTTCTTGATGTGGGTATTCCAATGGTTCTTTATCTCATTATCAGTTCTTCCTGGCAATCTAGCTGCAATCTTTGACCATCTGTGACCAACAAAATTACACAAGCAATAAAAATTTTAGTATGCTTTTTGAAAAAAATTCTATATTTTAAAATTTCAAAGATACCTGCATCTGATTTCTTCTCATAGATAATAAAAACAAAAGGAAACTTGCTTATGCATGTTCAAAAGCTCAAACATTGTTTGATATTTGAGTGAAAAAATAAAACATGGAACACAAACACAAGTACCCTCATTGCCCTCTATTTAGAAAAGGAACAACGGCTTCATACATAGTGGAACAGAAATATAAGGATAGTACTATCACATTTAATAAAAATTGGAAAAACCCTTAAGGTCAAGAAATCAGTTTTATGAAGCAACGAAGTAGGGTCTTGACTTCGATTCACGCTCAATTCTAATGGGTCACTCTTCACAGACTTAACCGGTGTGTATAAATTACAAATGACTCATTTTATTATTTTTTTTTCCAGACACACTAGTTAGTTAGAAGAGACCTATTTCCAAGGTGAGCATGGAGATCAATGACCAATTGTTCCTCTGCCTCAGTGAGGAGGCCCCTTTTGAGGTCGGGCCTAAGGTAATTGGTCCAACGTAGTCGACAGCTCTTGCCGCATCGGAGAAGACCGGCGAGCTTCGGCACAGCCCGCCAGCAGCAGTGGCCGTTGGTGAGGATGAAGTTGATGAGTTTCTTGTCTTCCTCAGCAGTCCAAGGCCCCTTCTTCACCCCCAACTTGTCACAACAAGGTTGCCTCCCCATCACTAGCACCACCCACCACATTGCAAAGACTCAAAAGCTCCACACCCACCTTTAAATAAGGACACAAGATCACAACTTTCTCTCTCACTCTCCATTCTCTGTTTGCCATGATTCCCGGGTCCATCAACTGATGAAAGGTGCTTAAGAACAACAATAAACTGTCGTCTAGTCTTTTTGCCTTAGTTGTGAATGTGATTTCAGATGATGGAGGACCCGACGACATTGCTATCTCACAGGGTCCCATCTTCCAATTTCTCACTCCCCTTAATTGCATTCTTACTCAACCATTTCATCACCCATCTCGTCATCACCTCTCCTCATTTACTATTTTTTAATTCCTCTTCTTCTGTACAGAATTATACTTTGTTCACGTACAAAATTATGAGAAAAATTCTTCTATCCACATCTTTCAAATCATACCAAATAAAATATCAGACGTATTTTTCTACCACCAAGAATCTATTGACCCTATCTCTCTTCGAGTAGGAGGGTGTTGGTAAAATTCTAAATAATGCACGTAGACCCCTCATAAGCCATATAACATCAGGGAACTTCATGCCTCGAAGTCTCGCAGTTGAACTAACTCGTGTGAGACAAAAAAAAAGAAAAATATCAGATGTACTCTCAGAGACATATCAATTTGGCCGCCCATCCTAACACGGGTGTTTTTTTGTTAAGAGACACGGGTTTAAAAGAATTATGTGAAAACTTCACTTTACCTTTCACCATTTCTAACCTTTTAAAAAACGAAATTATAGGTGCACCGCTCAGAATAATAAATACACCGCTAATAATTATAAATGCACCGCTATGAATGAATTCTACCCGCCAAAGTTATATTTAATTTTGAAATTATAGGTGCACCGTTCAGAATTATAAATACACCGCTCATGATTATAGGTACACCGATTATAATTATAGGTACACCGTTCATAATTATAGATGTACCGTTATACTCTACTTAAGATTTGCATAGAGAAGGGCGAAGGTAAAGTGGGAATTTCATTTTATCCCGTGTTTCCTAACAAAGAAAACACCCGTGTTAGGATGCACAGCCTATCGATTTTAGGGGGAAAAAAAAAACAAAAGAGAGACATGTGTTTACTTGTATTAGATATTGCACTTACTTCTAATGGATATTAGAAGCTCAAGGTCATTTTGTAATTATCTAATGTTATCCATCAATATTTGTCACATGTATAAATTTAAGATAAATTAGTCATTTAACTATGTGAAAATTGTTAAAAAAAAATGTAATGACTAATTCACTTTTGAATTGAATCAATTGATACATGGATCCAATTTCAACATACTGACACTAGAGTCCTTTCTAACCATATCCACTAGTGAGAATGCCCTTCAAAGAGATCATGGCCCACACGTGTGTACGTTACATGATTAATTATAAAGATTTTTTATATATAATATTTGAATTTCAAAAGGAGCTATCTTAGCTGTCCCGCTTTGTTGACAAAGGCTTGAAAAAGCAGAAAAGTATAATAACCATGGAATATGGGAGAAATTCTCTTAATGATAAGAATTTTGAATCCATAATTTTTTATCAACAATTAAATGATCTTAGCATTTCAAATTTGGTAAATATTAGAGTTGATTTATAAAAGCTTAAAAAATAAAACCAGGGGTTACGATGGTTAAATGGAGTGAAACTTTACGATACTTGAGCCATAGAGTCCTTTTTTATATCGCACTTAACCATTTTTAAGACCCATTTAAAAGACAATCTCATCAGACTTTTCATCCTACCATGGTGCACTTGGGGTGAGACATAGCTGAATGCCTAAATCAATATCATTTGATGCATTTTACTAGAATATTATTACTAAATCAAATCTCATTTTCTCATCTTGGATTGGATTGGCACTATCAGAGTCCTCAAATCTCATGATGTGGACTATGTGGCCCATAAAATTGACTAACTCCATTCATTATACCTCTCCTCCAATGAAGCCATCTCCTCTTAAATCTTAATTTATTTTGTGCTAAACTGGTATACAACACTGTTTTAAAACCCAATCCAACCCTGATCCATATCAAATGGAGCTCGATTTATCTTTAAAACCTTTTCAAAATTCAAACTCCTCTGATTTGAAAGGTTGAAGCGATTGAATTCTTGATAACCAGCTAATAATTTGGAATGAACAATTTAAACTGAAATAATCCAATATTATCTAAGCTTGATATTCACTCAATACTTGAAAGAGTTTAGAATCTAAATCCTGCTTGTAAGTTACTCATTTATCCCGATACGGACTAGTACTTAAATTTAAATTTTAACACCTTAATTTTAAAAATAATTAAAATCATACTTTACAAAAACACGAGAATTTAATTTAAATTTTATCTAATGGTGAAAATTCAATGACTCCCCCGAAAAGAGCTTCACCAAACATGTGTGACATCAGATGGGAGGCTTTCAAGAATTTCATTATAGTTGAAAATAAACTCAATTTGATGATAAGCACCATCTATAGTAGAAGAGGTTTAACCATTCAAATCAATAGCTTTTGATTCAATAGTTATGCCCATCAAATCAAAGTCAATTTAGGTCGTATTCAAATCACCAATAATTATTTACCATTTTAAGAATCTAAAATGGATATATCTGGGCAAAACGACCCCATAAGATTAGTCAGACAGTTGTAATAATGCCCGAATTAAAAAACCCGGTCTATTTTAATAAATGGATCCATAGTAGAGCTGTATCTTCTATTCATAATATTTGGATATGCATCTAGTGGATCCATATATCCAAATACTGGTCCACCCAGGATGTGGCTCTGCGCCAGGCCCCATCCGCTCGAGTTCTGTACAATGCGGGCAAGCTGCCTGCGTTATGCAAAAGTGCAATTTAGAAAATGCAAACCTGAGCCCAAGCCCAACATAGAGTTAGGATATTGCTCAAGCTGGGGCCCAAAATGTTGAACAGTATCACAATGTCTGATCCTCCTTGATTTTTTTTTTTTGTTGAACTAGAGATGAACAAAATTTCGACTTCAAATTTACTTGAATGCCCTTTCACTAAAATCAAATCTACCCTCAATTTGTAGAGTTGATTATTTTAGTGAAATTAAAAAATAAAAAAGACACATAATTAGTATGTATATAAAATATATACATAGGCTTAAGATATTGCTCGAGCCTGAGGCCCAAAAGGCTTAATGAACCATCTACTAACCCAAGCATGAGGAGAAGCCAGACTAAGATATAAAACCTGCTTGGTACATCTGAGCCTATTTTCCCCCCTTTTTTTTTCAATTTACATCCAGTCCATTAAACAGCACAACTCTGAGAGATACTACATTGACATAACAGGATTCAAGTCTGCTTATTTTTACTCATTTTCTGCATTTCCATCCTCCAATTTCTCCAAGGTCAATTAGAAAAAGACAGCAAATTCATCAAAACCCTACTCCGCAATTTTTCTAACAATCTAATTCAGTAAGGAAAATGGTCTTTGTCCTCTGTATCATAAACCTAACCAGGCACAAATGACTCAAAGGAGATGGAGAAACACCATCTATGCTGTAAGAGAGATCCAAAACAAAAGCCAGCCCATCAAACCAGACCTTCCAATCCAAGCAACAACTGGTGGCGCCATTGCTGCCTCCAGCGCCACCTACAGGACCAACATTATCAAGAGAATACTACTTTTTCCGTACAAAAATAAGAAACTCAACAACAAAAATACAGTACAAGATCAAAAACATAAAAGCACATCATCATATCAAACTGTAAAATCCTTGACTTAACTCCAATTGAATTGGAAGGGGACCCGAACTCCATTGCAAGCTTTCGTTCCAAACAAACAAACTAAGCAAATGGTCACAATAGGAGTGCTTATCAGAAAACCTGCTTGGCCTTTCTTATGGAAGGGACCTGAACCCCGACCATCTAGAAGAGCCTTGAAATGAGAAGGAAGAACTCAAGACATGGAAAAGAGGGGGAAAATAGAGAACCCGATAGGAGAAATGAAAAAAAAAAAAAAAAGCATTTGTATTCAAGGGCTTTCGATTTTAAATTACCGAAAACAGTTGCTCTATGCAACTATCCATTGTTTGCTTACACAGGCAAGTTGGTCCATAGAAGAAGAACCATCAAATTTAAGAGCTCTGCATATAATTTAAATATTGACGTTGAATTGAGTATGAAAGAAGTAAAAATCAAAAGCCCAACCATAAATGGATGAGAAAATTGGCTTCCCAATGATGATGAGTCAATCTTGGTAAGGCATTTTGCTGGTGTAGCCTAGGGATGAGTGGGTAACATGTAACTGGGGTCATTAGGATCCCATGAGGATGTGGAAAAGAATGTGTTACTAAGAATGATCTATGAAGTTTACATGGCAGGAATGTTTTAAAGGAGAACAGTGAAGAACATTATATTCTAGTTTAATTCTGACTGAATCAATGTCCTCAGAGGTACTTTTGGCTTCGAATGTAGTCTAGGTCCTCAGCTAGTTTCATTCAGTGTGAAACAACGCATTGGTCTGCCTCATAGAATACCAGCAGGAAAGAATTGGGCCAATCCATCCCTGAACTCGATTACAGCTAAAGTTGTGAAGAAAGTCAAGGGATGCTCGACTGTTTATCCATTTTTCAAATTGGAAAAGGAGATTGAGAAGAACACCCAATTCACAGAGTGGTTAAAATGTCCATCATAGTCACCTTTGCAAGGCAGAAAAAGAATCTCACTAGAATGTTGTATCTGTTTTGAGATCAAAGATAACTGAAGCCAATCACAAATGGGGATTATGTTTTCTTCAGTTTTGACTTGTACTAACTTGTAAGTTGTAACCAACTCAAAATTTATAAACAATGATGAAGATGTCATTTCTTCACGCAATGAAAATGAGAGAATCTTGAGTTCAAAAAGATTTGAAATTGATTCAGGTAGAGCATTTAAAACCTGCTGCACTGCATTGGAATTCACATCTCATTTAACATGCTTGCTAATTAAGTAAGAACTGCTTTACATAAAGGCATAAGAGTGACTACATTACCATAGGCCTGTGATTGGTTCCGAATTTATGATTGTTTATATGGCCATAACCCTTGCAGAAATTTTCAGTCCACTAAAGACAGAAAGAAATGGACGACATGAAGGGTCATGGCTCACGATAACCGTTGAAGAGAACCAATTGGAATCTAGGTTTCTAACCTCGTCTATTTTTTTTTTAGAATTCACTTTTAAGCATCAAACTGCATCAAGATAATATTCCATATCCCTATTGCACAATCCATCCAACAAATCCAAAAATGGACAATCCCAGCAAGATTTGGACAACTACAACTAGTCATCGAATTTAGTCCTCGTGTATAGGTAAATTAAGTATTCTGTTTTTGCCGTGATGTGATCCAAACCTACAGGGTGCTTTTTTTCATGAAGGTCTGTGATTATATACAGGGTTAACATCATGTTTCAGAGATGTAATGGCAGCAATACAGATAGACTTGATAATTTGTCTTCGAAGAAATGGGATTTACCCTTGCATGTGATTTTGTGAAGCCTAAATTCATGATGTGATTTGCTGCTACATGCATTTGGTGTTCAAAAAGATGCTTAATGGTCTACTAAAAGTTGCACCCTTTTTGTTGATTCAATACATATAATTCCAATCCAATCTAAGACCTATTTGAGCGATGCTTGAAGTGGAGAATTGAATCAAATGCATGCTAACTTTCTTGTACTGTACATTTTAAAAAATAAATGTCATTTGTTGAAGAATTTTGAGCAATCTCAAGCATGTTTATCTTCGGAAGTTTGTTCAAGATAAGGAGAGTGGGGATGTCACTTGAAGTTACTTATTTGGTAATTGCCTCGTCTAATAGCACTTTCTCCCAATATAGGAGATATGATAATAGGGGAAAAATCTAGTTGCCCCAACTTCCCACTCCCACAAAATAACAATAATAATAAATACAAGGTACCCTCTACAAAATTTCTCTCAAGTCAAAAGCCCCCTGTAGTAGATTTTCAAGCAAGCAAATTTATATTAATTGAGGTAAAATATATAGACAGTCTAAAACATCAAATCAACTTGGGTTTTTGTGTTCGGTTAAATATTAGTACAACTAATAATAACACATGAAGCGGGGTCTTGAGTTCGATTCACACTCAACCCCAATGGGCCACTCCCCGTAAACTTAACCGGTATGTGTGGATTGAGAGGTTTACACATTCCCGTGGGATTAATCTCACCAGGGTGGGGATACCCATTTTATCAAACTAATAATAACACATGGTTTGGATTGGGAGAACAGAGGAGAAAGAAGAAAGGACACAAATTCCCTCTAAAGATGTTGTTTTGTAATTTTATAGGAGAAGAAAGTCTAACAGAGGATCTCATGTCAACTAAACACATTCTCCTAGTTCTATCACTATCTTAGGAGAACTTATAGATATTCACCATTTCTAATTTCTCTAGTCAGACAGTACTGGAGAAATCCCAACTATTTATCCTTAACGTATAAATCTAATGTTGCCTTAGTCAACGATAATCATAATCAATCAAATATACAGTCCAAGTATATAGAATTATTCACTCTTTACCCACAGGGTATAGCTCAACTGGTTCCCTCCCGTCTCACGAAACGGGAGGTTGCGGGTTCAAGCCCCCATGGCCTAACCTTGGTGTGCCTTAGGGGTTGTAGGCTCATCCGTGGGGTTTTAGTATGACTATGTCTGAGTTTTCCACACGTTAATCCAAAAAAAAAAAAAAAATATTCACTCTTATTAGTTGGTGATATCAATAATAATGTATAAATGTAGTGTGCAGTCTTCCCAAGTCATCCTAACAGCGAAGACCCACATCTTGAAAACAATCATTATACTTGTACCAATATTTTAATCAATTTCCAATGTTATGTGACCAACGTTTTAATTGGGTCAACCTGATCCGAACCATCAGAGGCATCTCCAACTGGCTTATGATCCGAGGGTCGATCCAAACCTAACTCACCTGTAAATGGTTTCCTGAACAATGAACCGAACCCATTTATTTCAATGGGTCGAATCCTCAACTCAAGCCCTTTTTTTCGGGTCAGTTCAAAAAGTGCCAACCCCTTTTCTCATTTCGATATACGACTGCAAGTCTGCAACTTAACATGGTGCATCGACAAATAATTTCAACAACCAAAGAATCAGAGGATAGTCCCGCCATTTAAAAAAAAAAGAGGACTTGCAGGTATGGAATGGCAAAAGTTCCGGTGGTACCTGGAGGCGGAGGAGGGGACGAAATGGCAGCAGAGGGAGTGGTGGCTCCGCCTGTGACAAGAGCAAGCATTCGATACTTGAGTTATACAGGTAGTGAGAAAATGGGGAATGAGAAATAGAAGGAGAAGAAAAATTGGGAGAAAGATGGTGGCGTACCGGTATGGTTGCAGGCGGTGAGGTCGTTGGTGATACCGCAGTGCTTGGGCAATTGGAGGGCTTCGGTGATGTTGATATGTAAAGACTTGAACAAATCTTTATTGCTGTAGAGTTTGCAGAGGCAATCGAGTTGGGTCTTCACCGCCTCCCTGAGAGGGTTGCAGCACGTGTCCGGCGGCGAGGTGGAGTTGAGAAAGGGGCTGCAAGGAACCAGTTTAGAAGCACAATCTTGTGGCTGCTGCGCAGAGACGCCCCTTTTCCCCATCACCCCCAGTACAACCATCAACACCAACAATACCCCATGACCAACGCTCCTCTTCTTACCAAAATAACTATCCATTTCTCTCCTTCTCTAAGATTCGAGATTTGGGAGGAGGAAGCAAAGGGCTTTAACGAGTTCAGTGAACTGGTGATCCTGAAATAAATGCTCTGAGAAGGTTGAAGAAGAAGAAATAGAATTAATGAGAAAAGAAAGGAAAGTAAGTAAATGAAGATTTGAAAGAAACAGACTCGTTAGCCATCTAACAGCTGCCAGCCCAACGGACACACGTTCGTCGTGCAAATTAAAGGAGTCGAGATACTCTAATTACGCGAGGGATTCGTACAAGACACGCGTCGGTTAGAAGGTCCACCTTAGCCCGGAAAGGAAGCCCTGAGTTTGGGATGGGAAACGACCGGAGAGGGAAAAAACGCATTTTACAGGGAAACAGACTAATAAAAGTGTATATCACTATATCTTTTAAATTAAAAATACCTATTCATAAGATTTTATCGCAATGAAATTATTATTTAAATTTTAAAATATAAAATAATTTTAATCTCTAAATTTTATGTTCTTTAAAAATATAATTTGATCAATCCGATCAAAGTAATTTTTGATAAATAATATATTGAAAAAAAATTATTTTAACAACTCCATCACTTTCTCATTTGGTGACCTGCACCTTAAATGCGCATGATAATAATATGTGATCCAATGCAAAGATAAATATTTCATATAATATAAAATCACTTACAAGTAAAATTTCATTTTCATTTAAATATTTTAATTTATTACCTGCAATTAAAATAATTATTATAGTTTATTAAACTTTTTATAGTCTATTTCACATATTCACAATGATTAAATGATGGATTCTTTTTTGAAATTATTTATATAATCACCTACATACTCTACGTGATCATGCAACATTCATTCCATGTTTAATGACTAATCTTCAGTAAAACATGGGCTAAATAAATTTGTAAGTTTTTTTTTATCACCAGCTAAATATTTATTCACTCGAAAGTATTTAAAAAAAAAATAACTTCGTGAGGCATATTAACTCAACTAAAGTGAAGAAGAGGCTGTGGATCTACACAATTCATAACAATTTTTCATCTCTTAAATATTTATATTCATTTAATTATAAAACAATAAAATGAAATAAAAAATTATAAGTATTTCTGTCGAACATTCTTCAGCAATATTTTTTTTTTTAGTTTTTTTTTTTAATGGTGAGAGAGAGAGAGAGCATTTTCACTGTCAAATTATCATAGTAAATAACTAAATTATCTTTATAACTATGTTTGAAACAGAGTGACTTAAAAATATAGGATTTATTATGAAACTTTTAAAAGCAGTGCATTCTCTTGCAGGTGGAGAGCCCCTAAATTTAATTTTTCTTTATTATTTAAATTATCTGTTTGATAAATTTAGGGTGGAGAGGGAGGCATTCTTTAGTAGAATTTTTAAAAGAAATTATTATATTTTTATTTTTAACTATTTTGCTTAATAATAATGCATCACAAATTGTCTAAAACTTTTAGAATAATCAGATTGTTTATCTTCTGGGGTCATCTGAGTGATTAGATTTTTGGCTATTTAGGTTAATGGATAGGGTTGTTATTGACCCAAGTCTTTCCATCCACACAGGACTTCCACTTCTTGCGACGGATTCCTGACTACACATTCTATTCGTATTATTATTATTTATAGAGATTGGGCCTACACATTCTATTGTTTGTTAGAATCTAATTAGATATATTTAGATTGATTAGATTTTCCCTAATTAGTCATTACTAAATATTATATTTCTATTATTTTGGGATTTCCTATTTTAGTTTGATTTCCTTTCTCTATTTGTAACCTCTATTATCTATATAATAAAGTCAGGGCTTTCCTTAATTCATAGGGGGAGGCACTAATTATTTTCACAGTTTTTGCAAAAAAAAATATTATAATTATAATACTACAATTTTTTAGATTGAAGAACTACAATTTTCTAAAAGATAATTGATGGAGATGCTCGAAAAGAGTTACGAGACATCCTACTGTTCTAATATAGTGTAAAAATAAAATATTTTTCTAAACACTGATTACATTTGTAGTAAAAAATTAATAAGAATAATTTTGTTGTTTAAATTATAATAAAATATTAAAAATATGTTTTATATAAAATGAACTTATTTTTGTCAATTCCTTTTTTTTCTAGCATTTTATTGAAAATATTATATCAACTAGAATAATCCTTTTAATATATCTCTGAGGCACGTGTAGGGTCAGAATCTTTAGTTGACGGTGCACATGTGACGATGGTCATACGATCCCACATGAGGGAAGCTAAGATTGAGATAGAGTCATTTAAAAGATACTTTTTTAGATAATATTGTTATAAAACTTAAATTTATTGAATTTTAAAAGCGATAATTCTTAAGAGTCAAAAAGTTAACTGTAAAAATGAGTCAGTTTTTATTATATTTTAATTTAACAGTGGAATCAACTCAGAATAGATTTAAATCAGAGAGATTCAATTGATAGACTTGATTAGGATGTGAGGGTTTTGGTGTGAGTAGGACCCAGGAGGGCATCAAGATGATATTGTCATCCACTGGAAATTAAATCTATTGTAGTTCAAAAGTTATGATTTTTAAGAGTATGAAATTAACAGTGAAAATTGAGTAAGTTTTTATTAATTTTAATCGAACTCAAATTGATTTGAACTTAGAATGTGAGAGTTTTTGGTGTGAGTGAGGCCCAATTGGCCCTCAAGATGACATTATCACCCAATGGGCAACGTCGGCCACACAATTAGAGTTGAGATTGGATTGAGTCGAGTTTATTAAAATCTAATCCAATTTGACACAATATCTATAGAATCCAATTCGATTCGACTCGAACTATTGATCCGAAGTTCTCGACTCGTACTAGACTCAATATGAATTCTAACTAGACTATCATTCTAAATCAATTTTAATATAATTTTAGTTGAATTGAATTAATTTAAAATTTTTTTAACTCAATTCAATCTAAATTTTATACGAATTTTATCTTCTGAATCCAACACAACTTGTTATGATCTCACTCGAAAAGTCGACTCGAGTTTCACCTCAAGCCACGATATTCATTTAGGGACATCCGTATTATCTTTATTTTTACTTTATTTTATTTTCAGAATTCAGTGGATCCAATCTACTCAAGTCACTGCCAGGTGCCATGTGATCGCGTCGCCCTTGTCTGATTTTCCACGGTTTCCTAACTTGGGCGGACAACTTGCCGGGAAAAAAAGGCGACTCTTTCTCTCTCTCCCATTTCTTTTCCTCTTCCGAAAGCGTTGCGCGCCCTTTTCTGGTTGTGCTCGACATCGGAATCACACACCCTTTCCACACCCGCCTTTCCCTCTCCGTCCACCTTTCTTACTCCCATTTGCCTCCTCCTTTTCCTCTTCCCAATCTTAACATCTCCTACCCAACAAAACTCAAGAGAATTAAAAAACAAAACTTAATATAATCTGACAAGCCACCATGTGGAAGCGGCTCCATTTCCTTTCTGCATCTCTTTCCTCTTCCAGATGCTCTCTGCTGCCTCTCTCTCAGGTAAATCCATCACTTCTCCCTTTTTTTTTCCTTCTTTTCAATTATTTTTTCTCGATACATTTACCTGAATTTGAAATGGGTGCATTGGAAAGAGGCCTAAATATTAGCTCACTGAGGAGAAGACGACAGACTGTTATTGAAGACGGTTTTGGCACGTATATTTAAGACTAGAAATAGTTCAATTATGAAGGGTGAAGAAGATTGGAAATAGGAGATACTAAGAAGACTTAGTGCGTACATATAAGAATTGAAACAATTCAATTATGAAGGGTCAAAAGATTACTAATAGAAGATACTATGAGAAGGGATGTCATTTCCGATGTGGATCGAGGTGAGGATATCGTAGAACTCAGAAAGCCACTACTATGTAGATGGACAAATGATTTTGTACCTGTTGATGATGATGCACATGCGTCCATTGGATTAGGCAGCAAAAAATATAATATTGAAAATCGCAAAGGGGTGTATGCATTTTATGTTACCCATTGGTGAGATGCATGCAATGTGATCTGCGAATACATGGGACCATGAGAATAAGATGAACGCACTTGCAGTTTGCTGTATTTTCTGGATCCTCAAAAGAAAAAAGATCTAACTTAATAAAATATGGAGATACCATTTCAATGCTTTCAGGAACTACCTCCATCTGTTGGTTTTGTGGGTTTTCATATGAAGGTCTGCAGGAAAGGAGGAAACTGCAATCATTAAATAGTTTTTTGAGCTAGCAGGTTTGCATGAAAGTGGATGGAATCACTTCAATGAAGGCCCTGAATCCTGCTTTAATTGGGTCCTTTATGCATCAATGATCGTTAAGGGCAATTTAAAAATTAGAAATGCATCATCTGGGGTGCTTTTGTTGTCTAATCTTAACATGACCACAGCATTGTTCAGGGTACATAAGGCTTCAGACTGCTGTGTCGAAGATGTGATTGTTAGGACACGGTGGGTGTAGCTTAATGGTGACAATTTTGCGTTGTGGTTGTATAAACGTGGGTTCAATCCCATGAACACCCACCCCTACCCCTGGGAATTTATTTAATTGGTTAATCCAATGCATGAAAGTGATTGGCGACACCATTTAGAGGGGCCAATGGTTGGGTCAATCCTGTGTTGATGAGATGGAGAAGATGTTGCCAACTGAATCCAGAATGCAGCAGAAACCAAAATAGAAGAGAGAGAAGTCTATGGAAACAGAGGAGAAGATCTGAAGGTGGAGACAGTCAGATGGTGTGCCGAGTATATGGTAATATCGCAATTAGATTGAAAGTAAAGTATATTAATTAAGTTGACATATCTATTTTGATGTGATTTTATCCATCAGGATACACTGAGCATTACTAAATGCATACTTGGATCATTGATGAAATGCATATACCTTTACACCAGTTTAATGCAAATTTGCCCTTACATGTTACTCAGACCTGTAGTGGTAGCACTTGAATGGATTGCTATCAACTTTTCCTCTATTTTTTTTCCTTTTTCAGAAGAAAAAACCTCCCACTAAGATTTGTTTCTCATCTGGGTTCTAACTGAGCTCACAATGGAACTGTTATCAATCTGTTCTGGAAATATTTCAACCATTACGGATCTGGGGTACATCCAGTGCCAGCCTTAATATGCTAAGCTGAATATTTAGATCCTGGAAACATGAATTTTGAGGATTGGCATATTGATTTGTGGATCCTGAAGCATTGAGGGTCTGGTACTATTCCTATACTTGGGATCAAAGAGGAACAACTATGCAAGACTGAAAGGCCTTCTTCATACATTGCTAACTCAAAATTCACTTGTCCATGACAAAATCATGCACACATGTGCATGCATTTTCTTTAAGGAGTTAGCTTGCAGTGGTATCTCAGCAACAAAATGGGTGGAACTCGTGTGGGATGTACATGTCTGCCCGTGCACAAACTTGAACAGGTGGAATGGTCGTGACTGCAGGGGGGTATCAAAGTTTCAGTAGGTGGGTGGGTCTGCATTCTAAAATGAGCCAGCCAAAGCCACTGTGGTTGTGTCAGTTAGCACCTTTCATCTCTGCATTAGGATCTTGTCTTGTGGATCAGCTGCTTCAAACATTTTTAGATGTCCAATGAGCCTTAGTGTTGCCAATTAAAAAGTTTGGGAACCTCAGGGCTGTGGGCTTCATTTCACATGTATTTGGAATCTTCTTGTGAATTCTCCATATCTAAAATACTTGTTGACATGAACCATGTTTAGTAGTATACAATGGTATATTCCCACATTTGCAGGGCTCTAGCAATTGTAGAATTTATGATCCTTTTATCTTTTTCCCATATTCTCTTATGTCAATTAAATCTTATATGCAGGTACCATATGGTGTGAAGTTTGTGGAGGCCTTCAATACAGAAATTGTGAAACCAGTAAATTTCTTTTTTTTTTGCCAAATATTAGAAGATCACTCATTGTCTTTGATTTCATTGTTGTTGATCCTACGGTTGGTGATCCATTCTGTGGTGTTTGACTCATTTCATCATGAAAGGTCCTATTAGAGAGTGTAACACTGAGTACGAGTACAGACTTGATTAGTCAATTGATGATTTACATTTTACATTACATTATTCAGCTCTTGACTCTCAGTAGCAATTTATTCCTCTGTGCAGGTAGAACATGATACTTCCTCGAAAAAGAGAAGTCCTTTTCTAACTTTTGTCTTAGGTAAGCAGTATGTTGTTTGCATATTCTAAAGCTACTACATACTATGATACATTATTCTGTAGCAATATAATCATCCTTGTTTTCTCTATAACACGTTTGAGATTATTTCCGATTTCTCTTATTCGCATATACTTTCCTGACTCTTAATTCTAGATCACATTATGATAACTTTCCTCATGGTGTTTAGGTTACATTGAGAAACATAAAAGGTTTCATCAGTGCTGAGGCAATAATGCCTTAAGTAATGCAGAGATTCATGTGATCTTCCCTTTTATGCGACTGGTTACTATGGCGTTTCATCGGCTCCTCCCTCTCCTCTTTCTCTCCTCTGTCTTTTTCTTTGCTTCAATGTGAACCAATATACCTAATAGTTCATATGCTCATATGGACGCTGGGATGGATGGACTCTTCTCTACTCCAAGATCTACTTGGAAATGATATTATCTTTGGCACTTTAGGAATCAACTAAATCATCCTCATCAGGGTCATTTACCCTCTCTATTTTGGTTGGCACTCATATTGATTTGACAATTTTTTTTACTATGGACTGCCTGCTTATTGACACCCATAGGACTCAAGTCTGCAACCTTTTGATTGTGACCATGTACACTTACCAACTGTGCATGTTCCCCTTAATTCAAGATTCCCTAATCCCTGGATAAGTCTTTACATGAGGCCGAATGCCCGACACTTTCCTGTTTCGCTCTTGTAGTAATGAATGCTGGCAGATAAAAGAAATTGAGCAGGGACCTGCATGTACCGTGTGCATGCATGGAAGTCATGAATGTAATCATATTGGAATGAATATAAATCTTATGGGAATGATATTCCCCACTGGATTGGAGTAATCTTTTTCACTTTTCACATAGAGCTTTTTGGATTGCTCATGTTAATGCTGACATTTAGTTTGTGATCTTGCATGGCTTCCTTTTGGTACATTGCCAGTGTGGCCATACTTGCATTTTTCTGCCATTTGGTTGGTCCTTTATTCAACAGTTGAGCTTGCATTTGAATTTTTCTGCCATTTATTTGTTCCTTTTTTCATCAATTGAGATTTGGTTCTTTTCTATCCCTTGAAACCTTTTAATATCAAATTGAAAAGTAGAACTGTAATGCTGAACCCAGATAGATGGAGTAAAGGCCTTGATGATGATGATGTCATCTGTAATATTTTAAGCATATTTTCATTGTGTATTTTCTTTCAAAATAAGATGTATTTTTATTTTGTATCTGATCATGAGAATCATTTTTGCCAATGCATACAGGTGGCCCTGGATGTGGGAAAGGCACACAATGTGAAAAGATTGTGGAAACTTTTGGATTCACACACCTTAGTGCAGGTGATCTGTTAAGGAAGGAGATTTCTTCTAATAGTGAAAATGGGTATAAAGTGATGCTAATTTTTGTTATTTCTGTGGCCTGTTTTACTTTGCATGATTGATTGCCAAGGCATGCCAACTGAATGAATTTTCATTATCTCAGATCATTGATCCTTGACATAATCAAGGAAGGAAAAATTGTTTCATCAGAAATAACGGTGAAGCTGATCCAAAGAGCTATTGAAACAAGTGAGAACTATAAATTTCTCATAGATGGCTTTCCACGTAGTGATGAAAACCGTGTTGCATTTGAACGTATTGTGAGTTTCTCTCCGTTCCTTGTAAAAGAGTTTGATGAAAATTTTGCTTCTGTACTCCATGGTGTCACTATGCATTCTGTATGGGCTGTTTATTCATAATTTTTAGGATATCTATTCTATATGCTCTAGTAATCATAGTGATTCTGAAGAACTTGCACGAGAAGTCAAATGCAGAATTGCCTCTGACTGATGAATCTAAAATTGCTTCAGCAACCCAAAAA
This sequence comes from Chimonanthus salicifolius, assembly GCA_013350335.1. Lineage (NCBI taxonomy): Eukaryota > Viridiplantae > Streptophyta > Magnoliopsida > Laurales > Calycanthaceae > Chimonanthus > Chimonanthus salicifolius. The sequence goes on from CM023539.1 coordinate 62,938,366, forward strand.
TTTCACTTGGATAACTTGTCAACAGGGAAACATTCAGAGTAATATTACGCGGTTAGTTCCCAGCAAATGTAAAAGGGATTGAATTCAGCAGGGTGGCAATTGACTGTGCTGATTGAACATGATCCTTTTTTATTGAGAGATGATACAACATTACCCAATTTCCACACACTATTCCCTACAACTGCAGAAATCCTGATTGTTCTCGTAAAATTTCAGTTCCTTTGTAGTGGATTTTTTTTTAGATGACCAAGGTGTCCAGGCCTCTTAGAGCACCCGACTAATCCTCGGGGCATGTGCAAGCCTCTCTACCTACGCACACCGGGTAACTCTATGGGGAGTGGCCCTTTGGGTGGAGTGGGAATCAAACTTGGGACTCCTGCTTCCTAAAGTGGGTTCCTGGCCATCACTCAAACCCTTTGGGCTGGGCCATTTTTCATTTTACATGTACATTAATTGAACATATCAGATGATATTCCTCCTTTTTTTTTGGGAGCTGCCCGTAGCTCTCTTCTCAGCTATACATGAACTTGTAAATTTACCTTCTTGACCTATCTAGCAAAAGTACCTTTCTTCTGAATACATAGATCCTGGATTTCATCTTTGAATTTGTCTAGCTTCTACCTACAAGAAATTCAGTCTAAGTGTTCTAGATTTCCAAGGAAACGTGAAAAATCGAAACCTTTGTTTGGCTAGTTCAAGGATATCTCCCTCTTGTCCTACCAATGGTGCCTTTTTTTTTTCACTTGTTAGAGTTTTCAATTTGATTGATTTTTTTTTGAATGGTTAATATATTAGAAATAAAAAGCACCAGAGGTGCAAGTACAGAAAAGAAAACAAGAAAAACAAAGAGACACTACAGTCTTCAACCCCGAGAAAGCCAAGAAAAACACAAAAGGAGGAAGCAATCCAAGAACAAAACTAAGCTAAGTCCACACTTTCTTTCCATGCACGCAAGATATCATTGTTAGAGATATTTCTGAATTCCACGAGGGTGGAGGCCCAAGAAGCACACTTGACAAAAACTCTAATAGAAACCGCTTTAGGTGTATTAGCCTGATCCTTAAAAATTCTATTGTTGCATTCCCACCATAAGTTCTACTCAATGGCGAAGAAAGCCAAGTGCCACAATGAGGAGCATTTTTTGGAGACAGAAACAATGTCCCAACCAAAAGATAAGTCAACGACCGTAGAAGGCATTGCCCAAAGCACACCAAATTGTTGTAACACGGAATTCCACATAGCACTAGAGAATGGACAGTGGATAAGGAGATGATTTGTCTCTTCCGAAGTTTGGAGGCACAAAGGACAGGAATTGACTAAGGTTCTTCCTCTTTTGCAGAAGTTGTCAAAATTTTCGTGATTTTCATTGCCCATCCTCTAATAAATGTACTGTTTGGGAAAATAAAATATTTTACATTTTCAAGTAGGAACATTTCCACTGAATTTCTCGTGGCCAAATGACCCCTTTATCATCCTAGTTATCGTCTTTGCTCTAAATATATTTATTGTGACACATTGGAAATGTTTTTTGGAGTTACAAAATAACCAAATTAGGACAGTTTAAAACTAGCTCCAGTAGATAGCAAATGAGAGAAGCTCATTTGAGGTGATCTAGTCATGTAAGTAGAAGACAAAGATGGAGGTCACAATTTGTAGGCACAAGGAAGTGCGGTAGACTACTGAAAACATGGAAAGAATAAAGAAAGACATGATAGATAGTGGATTGAGTGAGTTTATTGTTTATGATAAAGTCAAATGGAGAATTATAACTCAAAAGTGAACCTCAAATAGATGAGATTTGGCAAATGATGATGATTTGAAATGTTTTTGGATAACACCTATTTCATTTGTTTTTTTGTATTTCCTTTACAAGAAAAAATTGCAAACTCTTTATTCTGTGAAAACTGCAAGAATTTATTTGTTTCTTGTCACCATTAGGTCATATGGTGGTGGATCGGACTGGAAAATTATGACTTGTTAATGAACCTCTTAGTTTGCTTTTTAGTCCCATGGATAACTTGAATTATGCTTTCTATTTCTCTCCTAGCTAGATTATATCGTCCTGTTGACTGTTTTTTTTTTTGGCTTTTCTTCTTGGCTATATTTTGTTATCATCATCATCATTATAAGCCATTATCCTACATATTTGGTGTTGGCTTTTTGAGTTCTACTTTTTCATTTGACCATATAAAAAATCATCTCATCTGTTATCTTACAATCTGTCATATCTTTCTTCATTTTTTTCCTTCATGTTTTGAATGGTCTTCCTCTCCTCCTTCTACCTTCAATTTGTAACTTTCAACTTTGCGTACTGGGGCCATCTTTGGACTTTTTTTTTTAAGACCAAGGTATCTAGGCGTCTCACCTGACTAATCCTTGGGGCATGTGTAAATCTCCCGATCCGCACACGCTGGGTACAAAACAATGGGGAGTGACCCTTTGTTGTGTTGAGGGGACTTGATCCCAAGATCTCTGGACTATTATTTTGCTAAATTTACATATGCCAAATTGCATATAGGGTTCTCCTATTCAATGGATGCCTGCACCGTGGGTCTGACTATTTGGACTTTATAATGTTATCCTATTGTTTTTTTGGATAGTATGTATTTTCATTTTTTCACTTGAGAAAAATGAGAAATATGTGGTTGCCACAGCAGGTTGGAATGGAGCCAGATATTGTGCTTTTCTTTGACTGTCCTGAAGAAGAGATGGTGAAGCGGGTGCTAAGCCGTAATCAGGTTGTTAGTGTGGTCAAACTCATTTTCACTGTGCATTCTTAATTGAGGATTTGATTTTGATTTTTATGTTCAACACAGGGCAGAGTCGATGATAACATAGAGACAATTAAGAAACGCCTTGAAGTGTTTTCCAGACTAAATCTTCCCGTCATTAACTACTATGCTGAAAAGGGAAAATTATACAAGGTATTTTAAATTATTGAAGTATGCGCTTTTTGATTATATTGTTTACATTTTTTCTGAACTTATAGTTGTCATGTGCCTCTCAAATTGATGATGTTTCACATCAATCCAAGGTTTTTTTTTAACTTTTTTGAAATTTCTACTTATTCTGGTACTTCTGAATGTTTTGATTTGACACTTTCTTGTTGGTTCATACTGAATTTTCCATCCAACAAGTATGCATTATACTATATTTTTAATTTTGTTTATGGTTCCTAGAGAGAATATCCTGTAGTTTGGTTCCAATGCCAGTTACTGAAAAGAGGATAACTTTCAAGGATTTCCTTCACAATCTGTACTGCACTTCTATATATTTCTATATTCTAAGCAACAATTTTTGGTACCTTCATGAGGTAACGAGTTAGTGTTCAATTCATGTTGGAAATGCAACCTGTCTACATTTGGCTTTTCCAGACCATGGGAAAACCAGATGGAAAGTTGTACTTTGTTGCCAGTTGCAAGAGGTATAACTCCATGTAGGGCAATGGACTTGAATATGACCCCATCCCCCTCCTTTTTGTGCCATTCCATTGGCATGTTTGCCATTTTTTTACCAGATAAGGTGATGGAGAGAAGAAGCGGCTTTCCTGCCATAATTGGAAACTAATTTCTCCTCATTTTGGCTTTCAGAGTGCAAAGTCTGCTTTCTGCACAACAATCAAGTCCATGTTTTATTGAAAATCTTCTGTTTTTGGCAAAAATAGGAAAAAGGAAAACTGAATCTCCTTTTCACTTAGAACCTCATTTTCAAAGAAATCGGCGAGCATGGCCTTAGTGACACCATCCAAAGATGTGTGCGCTCCTAGTAGAAAATAGCTTGGCTTTTCTACAAAAATAGTCATAAAGAAAAAAGGAAAATATCTTATATTTCCTCAATTTTGTTTTCCTTTCTTAGGTTGTGGATTGGTTTTTTGCCATTTTCTTTTAAATGATCATTTGTTTCTTCGTAGAATTCCACCATTTCTACAGCAGTTGATCCATCTATTCCTCCATTTGAAGACATGTTTTTCTCACCTTTGTTTTGTTTCCCCTGTTCAGATGATCTTGAGGCCCACCTTTGATCCTGATTACAATGGGCCACTTTAGACATCTATTTTTTTCCCAGTCAGATTAGGGATTTTAGAAACTTTGGTGAATTTTATTTTTATATTAGAGGTCATTTATATTTCTTTTGTTTGTTCTTCTCAAAAAATTTAACAAGATATAAAAAAGGTCTCTAGTATCCCTTAGTGTTGACTGATTACTGTTTACAATTTCATTTAATTTATGCATAAATCCATCATATGCTTACTACCTTTTGCCTTTTCTCATCTATCTACACACCTATCAGATATCCAAACATCCCCCACATATTTGCATTTTGTTTGAGGCATCTGTTGTTTTTCTAATTTTTCCTTTTCTCCTATTTTCTGTTTCAGTATATCTTAGTTCAGTATGAGTTCAGTCCATCTCAGTTCACCCAATGTTATTTCTCCTACTTTTTTTTTAGGTCTTCATTATAAAATATAAACAAATAAAATTTAAATACATCTACTATATTCAGTAAGGGTAGTTTTCTTTATAGCAAAACATACTAGAAAGAAACAAATCCTGTAACATGCAATATGTAGGTGGGAGGCTACTGAGAGAGGTTAAATATATCGACTTTATTCAGTAAGGGTAGTTTTCTTAATAGCAAAGCATCCTAGAAACAAGGGAGGTTAAATATAGCTACTATATTTAGTAAGGTTAGTTTTCTTAATAGAAAAGCACAGTAGAAACGAGGGAAACAAATCCCGTAAGCTGCAGTAAGTAGGTGGGAGGCTTTTGGGGGGAGAGAAAGAGAGAGTGCGCTACACATGCAGAATGAAAGTTTGGATTAGATTTTCATGAGCGCAAGAGAGAACTCCACATTCACAGTGAAAATTCATTTTCTTTATCAAAACCTTTTGAGACCTTTGAGAGGTATGCTGTAACTTCGCTAGCTTCTGTTCTGTTAATTACTATTGATACTTTTGTATGAATCTTTATACTGGTTATACAAGCTTCTAAATGCAAAACCATGTTTGCAGATCAATGCCATAGGATCTGTAGATGAGATTTTTGACAGGGTTAAGCCAATTTTTGCTGCATACAAGGTATCCTTTTCTCCCAGATCATTGGGATTTGTCTGTTTTTCATTTTATCTGTCTGTCTACATGTTAACAGTGCCATTTACCTCTCCTTTATGTGTTACTCATGGGTGGAACTTGGAAGTCAGTGTCATTGAGTGACATAAAGACATGCTGATAAGCATGTGATTGTATCATGAAATACCATATCGCGTTCATGGTTCATTTTGATGAATTCAAATTGCAAATTGTTTGGGTATTTGGTTGATTTCGTGGTATACCCATTCTGTTTGTTGTTTCAGTGAAACCAAATTATTTTTGGTGGGGTACTCCTTTTTAGTTTCTCTACTTCAGATTGATAAATATGGGGTCAAAAGCCCAAAATTAGTAACCCACCTTGTCTCTCCAATGCATAATGGAAGTGTTTTGGTTTGATGTAGCATTTTGTGTTTGTTCTCTTTTTCTTCTTGTGTTTTGGGGTGGTTGGTTTTTGGAGATTCCTCCCTTTTCACTTTAGTGGTCTTTCGGTGTTTGGCAATCTCCCCGATTTGCTCCTTTTTGGTGCACTGCTTGTGCCCTTTAATGAAATTATCAAAGTTGCCATTTCAAAAATAAAATAAAATCCAAATCAGTACAAGTAGGATGTGAAAGGGTCAGATTTCAATTGGATTTAGGCAAGATCTACATCCAAATCCCCTTCATATTATCATATTCTAATTGGATCTAGATTGTGTAAGATTCTTAAATGCAAGATCGAAATCACCATCTGTTTAATATTGTCGGGTTCAAATGTGGATTTGACTTTTTCCACAACTAAAAATCTTGACATTCTCCTTGGTAAAAGGAAAATTAGATTAATCAAATAGTCAGGTTCCAATATTAAAAAAGAACCAAAATCTCATAAAACATATAATAAGGGAATATTGGAAGAAAAAGCCTCAAAAGACTACTCTAATGCCTATAAGAAAGAAAATGCTGAACTTTTCCTCAAGTTATACCCGTTTATACTCTATATTGATGTGGTAAGTCATCTGATGGGTATTTAACTACCCTATAAAAGTTCAACCAATTGTGAGTTGCCATATGAAGGTAAAGAGTATAAAAGGGTACAGTTTCAGATGTGTATAGCATCTTCCTAAGAAGAAAGATAATGCAAAAGGAAGCAACAAAAATGCCAAAATAGATGACAAACACCTACAAGTCAAATGGTGGAATCTAACTATATCTCATTTCTGATACATCCTTTAATTCCAAATTTGATAGGCAGTATGGTAAGGACATATATATGGTTAAATGTTGAGATTTCTCACTCATATAATGTAACGACCCGACCCGAACACAAAACTTAGGGTCCAACTCAGTAAGAAATTGTCCGCTTTGGGTCTCGCACAGATTGAGCCCGCACAGTTTTTGCTATTGGACTTGCGCCCACATGGCCCTGCCCAAAACGCGTCTTACGAGTTTATGGTGGACTGGCCTCTTATACACCCCATTCCACTCTCCTCCTTAACCGATGTGGGACTCCCCACATCGGTTGGGCAGGGTATCACATATAACATAACGCACAACATATCTATTTACACTAGATATATTACGACTTCAAATTAGTGTCTTAGCAGATTTAGATATGGTTAGATCCAAATTCACATCTGAATACAAAAGATGTTATATTTCAATTTGGATTCGGATCCAAAATGTTTTAAGCGGATCTAAAATTTGCATCCAATTATATTTATTTTGGGTTATAGATGTTTTGGACTTATGGATTTTTTAAGATCCATTCACATCCTTCAATACAAGTTCCCACCTTTTTCCCTTGCATATTTACAGAAGTTGTGTGCTTAAAGGTTTCTTCTTCTTTAGGGCTGGTGTTTGCTATTCTCTTCTGGTCTTAAGAACCACTGCGTTAATTAAATCACACCATGTTGGAAGCAAGGACTTAAATGACCAACCAACCAACGCACACACACGAAGAAAAGAAGAAGGTTGTAGGTCCAAATCGTACTGCTTACCCAAAGATGGAAAGTGTAGGTCCAAGTCATACTGCTTGCCTATGGAAAAAAGCAGGAAAGTGTAGGTCCAAGTCATAATGCTTACCTAAAGCAAAAGTGCAAAAAGTTGTAGGTCCAAGTTGTACTGCTTGCCTAAAGAAAATAAGTTTTTATATTTTGCTCCAAATCTAACCTCAGATTTTGGGAAATGGCTCCAATGATGATGCTCCATCATGAGTTACATGGAAAAGGTGAGTACTCTGCTAACAACTAGTTGCATTGAAATCAAAACACCTATCCTTAGTGTTTTTTTTAGTGAATTTTTGCACAATGCTGTAGAATAATGCAATAATCTGAGATTATTTTGCCATGTTACAGTGATGACAAACATCAGCAATATCAAACTTTATTGCCTTGTCTATAAAGTTTATTCTCTTTGTTTAAAATTAAGCCCAACATTCATGTTGAATACTACTAGTTGTGTTTTAGAGGACCCTCTTTATTTGACTTTGGCAACAAATGGTAGAATTTCTGAAAGTCAGGTCAAGGAGCGGAATGTGAACCAAAGAATTTCTTTACTGCAAAGGAGATGGGTAAATAGGGTATGCATTGTCAATGACTTGAATCTCCATTCTTTGACAGGAGTTGCTGGGAGAAGTGAGGAGGGATTCATCCCTGGGCGAAGTCGCTGTTCTAACTCACTAATTGCATTTCCAGTTTTCATCTAGTAAGTAAACTGCAAGAAGAAGGTTAAATAATCACTCCTCATTCACAAGAGGAACATAATTTTATTATACTCACATTGTTGAATAGTTGGCTCATTTGATTCCCCGATGGTGGAGCCCAGTCACCCCCTAGGCAGTATGGATCTCTAAAAAGGATACCATTTCCATTAACTAGTGTTCTAGTAGCAGCTGATCGCCAGTTCTTTTTTATTTTCTTCAGAAGATAGACCACCAATGTACATGGGGAAATGAATGTGATGAGATGATGACGATGACAAATCACATCTGTATTTATTATTGTTCTCTCAGTTTTCTCTGGTCATTGGCATTTCAAGCGAGCAAAACCTTAAAATCAGTCTTTTGAAGATTTAAATTTTGGATAGTAGTGAAGTTTGGCACTGAAGTTTTGGCACTGAAATTTTGGCGTGTACTGGTCAAATTTCACTGTTTTTTTTTAAAACCAAAGTGTCTTAAGCCTCGTAGAGCATCTGGAATCTGAAATTGTAGGTATTGATCTCACGAGAATTGGTAATGCGTAGGCTGGTATTTTGGATTTGTTGATTATAGGCCTCGGTAGGTATATATAGTGGATTGAGAAATTATGGCCGAGGCCAGAAAAGTGGTTTATGTTCTATTAACTCCTTTTCTGCCAGTATTGCTATTTGAATTAGTGGTATGTGGACTTTAGATTATAGAAAAGTTCACGAAATTTGTCATCTATTATCATTATTAAAATCACTAACTTCATTTATATGAAATCGAGTAAAATTTGCTGAAATTTTAAAATGTCGTCTTATCTAACAGGGTTTTTAGTTGGACAAGTTTGTGGCTTTCATTAAGCCTTGTAGCTGTATGAGTACAATGTTGAAGCCAAAAAGATAACCTTGTAAATAATTGCACTTAATTTAGATTCAGAATAACATTAGCTGAAACAGCCCGGTCCAAAATAAGAGGGCTAGACATTGAACAGGCTCGACTTAAGTGGGCTCTGTTTTCATCCTTAGCTACTACAAGATCAACTGTGGGATTATGGCCCTTGAACTGTGGTCCATTAAAGGTTGATGAGGGCATCAATCCAAAATTCATGCAACATTTTGAATTTGATTTTGCATGAACTTGGTCTCTATAATTCAAATAATCATATCTAGTTTGTAAAAAAAATATCTCCTAACATCAATAGCTAGGCTATTCAAATAATAAAAACAATGGTTCACAAGGACAGAGAGAATACTTTTGAGAGGTTTTTCACGTTGAAGTTGTTCTTCAATGAACTATTCTCAAGATAGAAAGTGGGAGAATAAAAATGCACTAGGAAGGGAGAGAATTTAAACGTCTCTCTTGGTTCAAACATTATATTCATGTGATTACTTATTCAATATGCCTAACTTGTAGAACTTGTGGTCTATTTGATGAGAAATCTCATTAGAAAAGTCTTGTTAGCTACCCTCTTTCATAAATTAGTTAAATTTCAACTAAGGTTTTTAATTAAAATATGGACTCTCGCAACCAATGTTATCAAACTCGGCCCGGCCCGCGGTTGACCCGCGGGTCAACCGTGACCCGGCTGAAATATGGGTCGGGTGATTCAGAAACCCGTCTGTGTTGAAAACCCTTAAAAATCCGGTGTGACCCGTGATTCAACCCGGTTTCAATAATCAAATCGTGACTCGGCAAATCTTAAAACCGTTTAAAAAAAAAGAACTCCAAATCTGGATTCTTGTTTTTCCTGAACTTCATACTGCAAATGAGAGGACGATAGAAAAATAATGCAATGGGAGGAAGAAAAATAAAATAGAGAGGGCGACAGATGGGCTGAGGAAAAGAAAAAAAGAATAGAGAGGGGCGACTTGATTATGCAGTTGGCTGAAGAAAAGAAGAAAAAAATAGAGAGGGGCGGCTAGGGTTTCCTTTTAGAGAGAGGTGGGGAAGAAAGGGGCATTTTTAAAGTGTTGAGGGAGGGGCGTTTCTAAAGTGTCAGATAGATCGTGGTTTTCAAAGCGTACGTGAGTTACTTAAAAAGTTAAAAGCCTCTTATGAGCAATATGTTTTTAAAAAATATGTCAAAGGGTTTAATATTTTTTCTTAATTTCTTCATTCTATTATAAATATAAATAAATAAATAAATAGAATACATGAGAGTCAAAAAATTCAACCAAATAAAAGATTAGTTAAATGGGAAAATTCAATTCATTTTAAAGGTTTTTTATTTTATGTAAATTTATAAATTAGGTGATTCAAATAAAAAGTATTTATATTTCTAGTTGTTATTTATTTATAATTTCATAATAATATTATGAGATTGTAATAAATTATATAATGTAGAATTGTGATATTTGAGTAGGTTTATTTTTCAATTGAAACTCGACTTGAGACTCGTCGAACTCGTTATAAATAAATGAATATAATATTCTGTCTGCGCGTCTCCGATTTAAATATTTGATATACTAGCCTATTGAAACGACCCATGCTAAATTTTAGAGCATGATATTTAAAAAAAAAAACACAAAAATCAATCGACTTTCAATCTATTTAGCTATTATAAATATTACTACATTTTGTGTATCCTCTTTTTTAATTGTTTTAAGATGTTTCATAAAAAATAATGTTGGATTAAAATTAGATATAATAAGCTATGAGTAGATCAAAATTATATTTGTAAAAGTCACATTTTATTTTATTTTTTTAAATAGTTTTTACTTAAAATTTTATTTCAACTTATCAATGAAACTAAAATTAATAAGTTAATATTATTTATAATATTATATTAATAACACGGGTTTAACCAGGTTTGACTACGGTTCAACCCGGTTAAACCTTATTTAACCCACCCTCCCTCAAAGATGGGTCTCTCCACGGGTCGGGTTTTAAAACATTGCTCGCAACTCTTATTTTTACAAGCTACATCTTTATCTAATTTATTCTATTTGATTTGTACTCACTGTTGAATTCAACTAGCAGAAATTTCACCCTTCACGCGAGTGTCATCATAGGTCAAAACATTATATTGAATTATTATTTCAATTTAAAATTTAGACTATTTTTAGATATTAATGTAAAATGAATTTGATCATATTTTTTAAACTCACCAAATTTTGATCATAAAATTCTCTCTTTTCAATATTATTAGTTATTTTTTCACAAATCTCCCTTTTTAGATAATAATGATAAATTTAGATTAAATCTTTTCAATTCACTATATTACATCCTAAAATCTCTCTTCTTTTTTTTTTTTCTATTTTTTCTATTTTTCGATGTTTTTCTTGCTAGAAACAAATTAAAGAGCAAACAATCAAATTTGTCCATACGTTAAACTTTTTATTTATATAGATAAATGTAAAGAGATAAAATTTACATGTAATTCTTTATAGCCTTAAATTTTACTTTAAATAATATCGGTTGATGATAAATTGTGATAAACATTTTATTCTGAATTTAAACATAAATCCAAAACCCCACAATGAGATAAACTTAACGAACCGTAACCCGCCCCGCCATGAGAAATGGTCACAACTCACGACTCGCGCCAACTCATAACTGCGCTCATAACTGGGGAAGAAAGAAGAAACTGGAAAGCCCGAAGCATAGAACAGAGCTTGAAAATATGTTATTCCTTCCCTCCCGTTTCTCTTCCTCTTCTCTTTACTTTCCCCATTTCCTCTTCTCCGATTTCACCTTTCCTTCTACCAATTCCAAATCCATAGCATTTGCAGCTGCTGCCAACAACAACATGTCTACTACTAATCTCTCTCCTTCCAAACCCTATTCAACCCAACGACAAAAACAGCAAGAACAAGAAGAAATTTTGCAGCAGAATCTGAACCAAGCCCTGAAATATCACGACCAAACGAAGCATTTATTCAATCGCTATGCTCGTGGACCACACGGTCTCGATTGGAAGAACCAACCCAACCCCTTTCGCCGCTACGTCGGATGTCCCCTCCTCCCCCTTCAACACCTTCCTCCTCTCCCCCATCTTCAGTCCCACGACCCGCTCTACCCTTCTCTCTTCCTTTCTCTTCCTTCTCCTCCTCAACCTCTCTCTTCGACCACTATCTCTCAATTCTTCTACGATTCCCTCTCCCTCTCCGCCTGGAAGACCACCGGGTTCTCCACCTGGTCCCTCCGTGTCAACCCCAGCAGCGGCAACCTCCACCCCACCGAAGCGTACCTCATTTCCCCTTCTCTCCCGTCCCTTTCTGACTCCCCCTTCGTCGCCCATTATGCCCCAAAACAGCATGGGCTGGAGCTACGAACCAATTTCTCCCTTCCCCTGTTTCGCTTCTTTCCAGAGAATTCCTTCCTGGTCGGCCTCTCCTCCATCTTCTGGCGGGAGTCCTGGAAGTATGGTGAGCGGGCCTTCCGGTACTGCAACCACGACGTGGGTCATGCAATTGCGGCAGTTTCCTTTGCTGCCGCAGCGCTTGGGTGGGATGTCAGGCTTCTGGATGGTCTTGGGTTTTCTGATCTGCAGCGGGTGATGGGGTTGGAATTCTGCCATCCCCAGTTTGATATCCCGGCTAAACCAGTCCAGGGTCGGTTCCCCCATATGGAATTTGAGCACCCCGATTGCCTGCTACTTGTTTTCCCTGCTAATTGTGCAGATTTTGAAGTTAATTATGCCGCGTTGAGCTCCGCCATTACAGAATTCTCTTCATCGGAGTGGAAGGGGAGTCCCAATTCTCTCAGTAATGTTCATGTGTGCTGGGATGTCATATACAGGACATCTGAGGCCGTAAAAAAACCGCTTACAGTTGAAGCTGGATTCACCATTGAACCTTTCCGCAGCAGTGTCTCGTTGTCTTCCATCAATTGCTATAAAGATCTCACCTTGAGGGAACTTGTTAGGAAGCGGAGGAGCGCCGTTGATATGGATGGTATTCATATAATGGAAAGAGGAACCTTCTATCAGATTCTTCTACACTGTCTTCCTTCAGGTTCGACCCAGGGTAGAACAGAGAAGCAAGGGAAGCAGCTGGCATTGCCATTTAGAGTTCTTCCATGGGATTCGGAATTACATGCAGTTCTGTTTGTTCATAGGATCAAGGAACTTCCCAGGGGTTTGTATTTCTTGGTGAGGAATGAAGATCATTTTGACTCTCTAAAACGGGCAATGAAGTCGGAGTTTGAGTGGGAAAAGCCAGAAGGTTGTCCTGATGAGCTGCCTCTCTATAGGCTTGCAAAAGGTGATTGTCAGCAAGTTGCCAAGCAACTCTCATGCCATCAGGTACATTGGTTTCTAAAACAATTCTTTCTCCTTTCTATACTTGTCAATTCATTAATGATGATTTACTTTTAGAGTCTGACCTCTGAGCTAGTTGAGGAATCCATGTCTGAAGAAATATATAGTATGTAAAATTCCTGTTATTCAGTCAATATTTGTGTCTCAGTAAGAAACTGAACAATGTTATGGTTCTAGTGGAAAGCATGTCTGTGAAAACTGTTGTTAAATCTTGCCAGTTTTCATTTTCCTTGACTTTGAATTGCAGGACATTGCTGGCGATGGCTGCTTCAGCCTGGGCATGATTGCTCGTTTTGAGCCAACTTTACGCGAAAAGAATGTGTCGATGTATCCTAGATTATTTTGGGAATCAGGGATTCTTGGTCAGGCTGTTGTATCTTGAGGCACATGCAATTGGGATATCTGCAACTGGAATTGGTTGTTATTTTGATGATGCTGGTAAGATTTTCTTTCTCCTGTTTTGTAGTTTGAATTATTTGAATGATTTTCAGCATTTATTATCTCCTTTTAGTGTGAACTTTGAATTGAAGAAGAGGTAGATGGAATCATGGAAGTGGAGGTTAAGCCATATGGAAATGAGATTCTACATATCACCTCTTATTAGAAGCAGAATGCTAGTTTTTGGGGGAATCTTCAGATACTGTTTGTTTATTATAGAAATGTTATAATTGTTTTATGGAAACAAAATTATACTTACAAATATATTTGACACTGAGTAACCAGTACAAAGAGAAAATCCGAGTGTGAGAACGGATTCAATGCTACCCTGGCAGCATCCACCTCAGTGCGCCAGCGGCATCTTTTCATTGAAGTTGACATGTGTTCTTTTGTGAGTCCCATGAACCATGACATTTGAATTGTATTTATTATATTTACTTAATTATAAAAAAATATTTCTAAATTTATATTTTACTTGTCTAATATAAGGCTACAAAAGTGAACGAGCGAATCTGGACATTGATTTCAAGGTTTTTTTTTAAGTTAAAAAAAATCTGCTTCCAGATTCAGCCATTCATTTTTTTGGCCTCATATCAGAAAAATAAAATTTATTTTAAAAATATTTTTTATATTGAAGTAGATCTAATAAATATGAATCCAATGATATAGTTTATGAGATCCACAGAAGGACATATGTCAACTTATTGGTAAAAGATGCCCTGGCTGCACATGGTTGGTGCTGCCAGGGCTGTTTGCATACAGTGTTGGTATTGTTTTAAGATGTTGAGAAGAGCTGCCAGTCTTTGGTACAATGAAATGGGTGTTAATCAAAATGTGCCTTCCTGTTCCACTGACCATAATGTAACATGGAAATGGACATTAATATTTAAAAAATAAAATTAAACATCTGAAGAGTCGTTGCCTCCAAAATTTAGATATATTGACACAGTGCTAATAGCTATTTCAGAAGGTAATACCATTGCCTTTAAAACTGACATAATGTGGAGAATGATTACATTAGGAAAAATAGAAGAAAAATTAAGTATGCATTCTCTCTCTCTCTCTCTCTCTCTCCCTCTCACTCACAAGTGATGGCTAAGAAATATATCCAGTGGTTACACAGGCCTCAAGATCAAGGACTTATGCTTTTCGAGGAGAGTGTAGACTTTCAGCTTACCCACAGGGTCTCATGTTGTAGAACTTAGGAGTTGACCCAAATAGAGGGGAAAATAGTTGTTGATGATGATGTTGTTAGAACCGAGTTCTATGCTAAGACCATGCTAAGATGACTGAGGTCTTAGTTGATTAGCATATAAACATTCATGGGCATCGTGATTTTCTGTTCGCTATGATCTTGTGATATAAATTTTCCTTTATAAGAACTGAATGGTTTGGATTATGTTGATGTCACAAGTATGTTTTAGGTCCATTGGATCATGGCCTCCTTGAAAATATATGAAATGGTAATTGCCTTTAAAAGAAGGAATTGGACATTAAGCAAAAAGAAGAAGCTAAAAGCCTTTTTTTCCCAACTTTTTGTCTCACTGTCATGGCCATTGAACTCTGCCATGTGTTTGTTCTCTCTCTTGTACTGATATGAAGCCCCTCTGAATTGGAAAACATAGAGGAGGTTTTGGCTGTACAAATTTAAGGCCGGTCAAATTTTATGAGAGTTTTACTTCAAGTACAAATCTTGATAAGCCTACCTAATTGGGGATGTTTGGATTAGTAAGTCTCACAAAGTTGACCATGGATGAATAAAGCTTGAGGGATGATGATAATGGTCATTGTTAGCATATAATAGCCATTGTGTAATCAGTGGCTTTAGTGTCTCACGGCGTCATGGTGTACAAACAGTTATTTGCCCCTTCCCTAGAGATCTACTGAATCTATGCAGAGATTTTTCTGGGGAAAGAAAATCCAGGTAAATTTTTATGCTAAGTTTTTGTATACGATCTTTCAGTTTTTTATACATTCTACTAGCCCACAATCTGTCATATTGATTGTTTATTATCTCATTGGACTTCTCCGTCATCCTTACAGTTCTTTTTTTTTTTTTCTCCATGAAATCATATTGATTCTCTCTCATATTTTGTTGTGTCTGAATTTCTTTTAGTTTCAATTAGTGGCTTCTGTCTGATCTTGAATCTGCATATATTTCCAGTTTTCTTTTCTCTGAATTAATTTAGGTTAAACGAACAGGGCGGCATATGATGTGATGTAAACTTGTACTGTTTTGCAGTGCATGAGATTCTAGGTCTGCAAGATTCAGAGTTTCAAAGTCTTTATCATTTCACTGTGGGAGGTCCAGTTCTAGACAAGCGAATAATGAGCTTACCAGCATATCCAGGCCCTGATATTGATGCATAAAGTACCTTCTTGTATTTTTGGTGGCACTATTACAGCCAGTCTTACTTCATATACAAGACTTGTGACTGGTTTCATGTATACATTGTATTAGTCTCACCTTAAATGTGGAGTGAGGGTACCCATGTTATCCCTCTCATCCTCCCACCCCCACAAATCCCCACTCAAAAAAAAGGAGAAAAAATATTGTATTTATGGTGGCACTACTACAGCTACTTTGTGCGACCGACTGTACAAACTCATACTGCAGTGTCTTAATCTCCCGTCACATGTTCATGCGATTTCACACTTACTGCCACCAGAGGATATTCATTACAAAATCTAGAGACTAGAAGGGTAGAATCATTACAACAGCCTAGAGATGTGAAGGATAAGGCATACATTTTGAAATTGAACATTCTGTTATCATAGTCGTGCTCTCTCTTCCCTCCAAAAAGTGTTATTACATTGCAGATTCTGCCGATGCTGGTGCTCGGTGATGATTGTAAATCTATTTTTCAGAAAAAAAAAAAAAAAGGATGATTGTGGAGTCAGAATTCTAAGTACTTGTGGGTGTTTCTTTTTTCCCTTTTTGTTAAGATTTTTGTTGGGAACAATTAAGAGAACAGAGTGGGCATGTTGCACACTTGCATATGAGGTTATGAGAGTGCAAAGAAATATTTTACTTAATGGTGTCTTTGCTATGAAAATTTAGAATGAATCAAGTATGGATATGTTGCACATGGGATCTGCAAAGATTGTCAAGAACATTGGAATACCCACAGTTAAAAATGGTTGGATAATATGCTTATACTGTAAACGGCAGCAGTTTAAAACAAAGCTTGTTTCTTATAAATTACTGTATAATGGGTAGTTTTGAAACGTCTTGTATATTGGGCTTACAAAAAAAAATCTTATTTAGATAAGTGAAATCATGATTTCTAAAGCCTGTGCAGGGAGGTGTGCTTGTAAATTGTAATATTGTGGGATTCTTTCCCCTCTTCTTTGAATGAATTACTTACCCAATCATTAAAAAAAAAGTTGCTTACATAATGTAAGGTTTAAAACAAATTTTGGTTGACTGAACAGGAAAAGATTCAGCTATTTGTGCCTAACACCTGTAACTGGTCCACCATAGCTTCTGGTACAAGTTTGAAACAAAATTAATGAATAAACAGTTAAATTTTAAGCTCTTTAAAACCTCATGCTGATTTACCCTCTTAAAATCCCTTTTTTACCTATAATGGAAACCGAACTTTTCATCTCAGAGTCAGGCTCGGTCAAGTGTGGCATAAAAAAATTGGAAGATGACTCTGATTGACAAGGCGGCCATTCAACAATGGAAATAGTTTGAGGTTGTGTATAAAGAAAAGTAATTTTATGAAATAAAAAATTATTTGGAGTTCTATTCATATTATTCAACAAGTACTATGAAATTCAGCTTTACATCAAATCTTGAAAATGTCGAAATCTTTATTTTCATTGAAAATGAACTAAGTAAGAGATAGAAACCCAAGAGAGGATAGTAGAGCTTTCATTCCATGAAAGAAAAAAGAATTTTCTTATTTTCTATACTTTTTATTTTCATAGTCGGAAAATAACAACCACCATTTTAAAGTTACAAAGATTGATTGATATGTTATACATTTGTCACTAAGATTGAAATGCCTAACATCTAATGGTGGAAGCTGGATACAAGTGAGCTTCGGACTTGGTCTAGGTCCAATAGATGAAGTTTCTGAAAATGGGCTTGGTCTTGGGTTGATAGAAATACAACGTGGCCCCTCTTGACTTCCACTCTCAGCCATATTGTTGTCTTCTTTTGATGGTTGATCATGGTCAACACCTGACATGAAAATACAATGGTGCAAAGGGTCTGTACCACAATCAATTGTGTTATCATGAAATAACAAGTTGGTTGCTACAATGATCGAAGTCATCTGTTCATCCCTGTTGTATAATGATTTCTTCAAAATCACCAGAAGTGTTTCAAGCGACTCTTCAAAATCTCCATCAAGCCTAAAACAGTTCAAATAGTGATTTCATGTTATGCCTCAGTCATCAGGAGCTTCTGACGGAACAAGATGCCACCCTCAAAGATCAAATTTGCCAGCGAATTGACTTTGGTTCAATCAAACATCATAGATGAGACCATCAAAACCAAATTTAGCTCAGTGCCACTTCTGCGCAAACACCTCAAAATCTTCATAGCAAAAAATCTACGTAGTTGTAGAAACCATACATTAGCTGGGAAAATACTGACTTGGTCCTCTAAAATAATCAAGAAAGATTTGAGTCTCCAAGTGCTGATGCATTTGAAGGGCATTAGGCAGGAATTTCTGTGGGGAGGACGATGGGAAGAGTAAGGCTAGAGATGGCCTAGGTAACTGGTACTTGTCCATCCTTAATTAATCACATACTACTACAAAAAGATAAAATCCATAGTTCTGAAGCATCACCACTAAAAGAAAGTTCCAAGAGGATCCAGTTATGAGGCAAATCTGATGCAGCTCTAAACCAATGACATGATAATTGATAAGTACGCTGGCCTAACTCATGGTGTATTAACTTGAGAAATGAGATGTTGAGAAGGCACCACAGTGATAGAAGCCTCAGACATTGTGAAAAAAGTGACTCCAAGATTTGCGTTATGCAAGGTCTCCACAAACCATAAAAGGAAACCAAAGCTCAATTAGAGAATACCTGCCATTCCGACCAACCAAAGAATTGATGACAATCCTGTAGTTGCAAAGAGAGTGAAACAGTTCTCTCCTTTAGTGGTGTAAAGAACAAGATGAGACAATGAAGCAGATCTACTTTAAGAATCCGATCATGAGAAGCAACAGGACAATGCCAATGTACATGGGATGCATTTAAACATCAGGTGTAATATTCTTGATGTTCACATCCGAGCCAGCAGGGATCCTGTTCAGGAGCCTAACATGCCTTTTCCCATTGAGCAGTATCTTGACGTTCAACCCTGCAGCCTGAATATTCTGACCAATATATCCTTAACAAGGCTTAGTACATGCACGTTCAGTCCCAGAGGAACACATCACTCGGTGGAAGTTTCACCAGATCACAAAGCACATCCATTTCAAAATTGAAGGGGGTTACACAACAACCCAAGAGCATTTTCCAATGAATTCTTGAAAATATCAAGGATGGGGCATGGGTTACATAACCCAAGAATCATATCCATTTCATACTTGAATGCATCTAAGAAAAGACCCAAAGAAAGCCCAGCCTTCCAGTAATTAAACATGGTGATCAGGTTTCTAAGCTTCTCAAGCACGGGAAAAGAAGCACTATACATAAGAAACCCAATCCCCTCTACCACCACCACAGCCAAACCAGCAGAAAGTATGTCCCAGTCACCTGTTTGCCCTATAACTGTTGCAAAAGCAGTAGCACAATAAAATCCCACTAAGAAAAAGAGTACCTTCATTGGAAAACCTTTCTGTATCTCCTTAATTCTAGCATTTAACTTGATTTGAAAGGATTGAAATGCTTTAACTAGACGTGTCCCACCATTAGTGCTACTCCCAGAAGGCTCTGAAATGCCACCGTCCACACTACTTCTAACAGACCAATCTGCCCTCCTAAATATTTCAAGAAAAATTTCAGAATATATACATACTATTACATAGGTATTTTGCCCCTGAATGATCATAATACTACATAGATGTGACCTGTTCCATCTATCTCAATAAACAAGTAACCTGAACTCAATCACGGGAAAAGACGAAAATTCAGATTTATATAAAGCAATCATAAAAACAACTACACTGCAACAATGAACCACAACTTTCTTGCTATATATAACAAGATCTATTAAGGAT
The DNA here is from genome assembly GCA_013350335.1 of Chimonanthus salicifolius. Taxonomy (NCBI): domain Eukaryota; kingdom Viridiplantae; phylum Streptophyta; class Magnoliopsida; order Laurales; family Calycanthaceae; genus Chimonanthus; species Chimonanthus salicifolius. Next base: position 62,957,997 of record CM023539.1, read on the forward strand.
CAGCAAGCACTAATTTGAGGCAGAGATTGCTAAATGCAAAAGGTATGATCTAGCCAACCTCTAACCGTACAAAACCTACCTATAGATACATTTACAGAGTAAATAATCAATGAGGAGCATCAAACATGAAACTAAGCATCAAGAAGCAAGATCAACTTAGCGACATGGACAGCGAATGCTCTTGCCCGTATCTTCATTAGTATTTACACCCAATCAATCAGACAAGATCAATTTAATCAATTCTTGATTCATGCTACCACACCAATGATAATGGAAGTTCTTGGATGTCAAAGGAACTTGGAATTAAACTAAATAACCTCTTTAATAGATCTTTATAATATCTTTCTGATCTTTAACTACTTCAGCCATCAATGGATGTATCATAACATGTGGTAATTGCCAAATTGTTGTGGACAAAATTGAGGAATTTATTGAAGACAGGAAAGCTATATAAGAGAAAAGAAGTATCCTTTCTTGTCATTAGCATTATTTTACAATTGCCCAAAAAAGATATAACTAATTTTCAAATGTAAAAAACATATACCTGGATTGGTTGATTGAAGAAGGCAGAGCCACATGAAGAAGGCAAAGGTGAGGGTAGAGTCTCCCATTATAAGCAAATGCAGTTTGGTGAAGGCAACCCACAACCACAAATCTTGATCTCAACCACTTAGAAGACAGGAAGGCAATATTTTTTGGATAGTTATGTAAAACCAAGATCTTTGTTGCCATTACCATTTTTGTTCCTGCAAGCAAAAGTGAAGCTATTTCAAACAAGCAAAATATCAAGAAGAATTTAGTGCAAAAGATACAGAGTAGCCCATTACTGAAATTTGTTACCATCATAGTTGGGGCAATTCGAACCTTGATTTTTTATTTTATTTTTAAAAAGGAGAATTACACATGAAGTGCCCTACAAGTTTCAAGCTACATTACTTTAGTTCCAGAATGTTATAAATGGGTTGGAAGAAGGTGATGAGGATCCTAGGCTATGATAAGATGAGGAGTGGCTTTTCTCTACCATGTGTTTGATCTATTGTTACAATGAAGAACAGCAAGACAAGCACCAAATTCAAGATAGTGGGATAAGGCTATGAAGAAGGTACTGCATGCAACCATTGTTAAATAGAAAATTAATCAGAAAATAAAGAAGGAGATAACGATTTCAGGTGTGCTCAATTATATCAAGAATTTTGTGTCTTTTGTATTTTACAATGATCTGGGTGCACATGGATATGCCCCAAACTCCAAAATTTATGAATATTTAGGTAAAAATGATAGTTTCCTCTTGCTTTTTTTTTTCCTTCTTTTTTTGCATTTTTTGGTCTCGGTGGGATACTTTTTTTGCCTTTTTCACTCTTAAATCCCTATCAGCAATGATCACAGATATTTGATTTTGCACGAAAAGGGTCAATAATAAAATCCGATTTATTACAAGATTATGGAAACAATTATGAGAATGCCCATCGAAGTTGTGTTTAGATTCAAAGTTACCTGGTAGTGAAAGCTTGGGCTGTCAGTCCCCTCCGCCAAGAAGGGATGAATGGCTTTCTCTCTTTCAAAGGAGATGGGCATTTTATGGTGTAATTGACGAAAATGCCACTGAGCCGTAGGAATAATTTTTTTTTTTTTAAGACATCATCCTCGACCTAGGATATGTGACTGCATGGACTATGGACTTATGGAGTACTGGAAGTTTGGAACCATGGATTGGGAGATGACATGGGCCCGCACCTTTAGGGTTTTATTTTTTTCTCCAATGTTGAGTGTTTCTTTTCTTTTTTTTTTTAACGGTGAGTGTTTCTTTTCTAAACCATGAATAGCTACATTCTTTAGTCTGACTAAAGTTTTCTTAAATTAAGGTCAATTAAAATGCTTTTTAAACTTCATACAAATAGCCACATATTCATGTATATTTTTGGATAAACATAAGAATTTTCTTAAATGATCACCTATTTAATTAAAATTTGTTAGATAATTTAAGAGTTTTAAGCTTATATGAGTATGATATTGGCATAAAAATAGGCGTTCAAAAAAATATTTCATATTTTCATTCAAAATGTTGTTTGTTAAATCTCACTCTAAATGACCATGTGTTGAACATTATTTTCTCACTCATCATCATTATTAAAGTATAAATCTCATTTATATAAAGTTTCACTTCTCCATTTAACTCTATCATAAATTATAAACTCAATCATTTTATTGTCTAATCATGTATTTCTTTATCCTATTCTCTCCATATTTTCAATTCTCTATCTCTTCTTATATTTACAACTTGTAATCTTTGAATTCTATAAATTGAAGTTGCCTTTCGGCTTCTACTTGCATGCCAATACTATCCAAACCATCCAAAGAAATATATTTTTTCAATTTGTAATCAATTGAAGCTACTTTTAAAATTGTCTTAATGGGATTATTCTTGACTTTGTATTTTAAAGTTAACCCACTTATCTACAGTAATATATGCATCTTTCCCACATCAACAATAAATCCATAAATTTGGGTATTTAAGGGTCCACTGTAGCTCAAGTTTTCAAATAAATGAGATCTTAAGCAAGAAAAATAAAGTCTATAGGCTTTTAGCGTAACTTAGTTGGTCTAAGTTTTTTAAATTAAATTAGAGTTCTTAGATTCTACTCCTCCCGAGTTTACCTGTTATATGAGGCTTGCATGTGATTTTATGTCTTCATAAGATTAGTCTTACCTCTACTATGAAGTAGAGATATCTATGTAATAACAATAATAATAAAGCCTGTCTTTGACGGGCCCAAGTATTGAATTAAGGCTGACTTTGCACAACTGTGGGACGTGACAACATCACCCGACTATGTGCTTGATGGGCCATTGAGGGGCTCCAAACGTCAATGTGGGCCGTGAAATCCTGAAGACTTGAATTTGAAAGAAAGAATGGGATGTGCACATCAAAAACATGTTGATGATGAGGCCCACTGAAGAAAATGATCATCTTCAATTAATTGTATCAATATAGGTAGTTGACTTCTGAAGAAAAAGAGAAGTCTAAAAGGAAAATTTGTAGGTGGTTGACCCAAAAGAGGATTAGCGATTTATTGGCATCACACAATGAGTTGGTTGGTTGACTGCAATTTCATTTATGTTTCTGTATAATGTATAAGCTTTTTAATGGATCAAGCCCAGATAATAGAGATGTTAGAGACATGAGAAAGCAGTAAAGTGTCCAGGGCTACAAATAACACATCTTTGAATCAATTTCCTCCTCTCAGTATTTCTTATGAAATTTATTTTATTACTATCTTTTGCTTGTTAAGTATGTATAGTTCACTCGACGTAAAGCCCAGAATTGCATGATGGCCAGATCCAGAATGCATCGATTCTGTTTGAAATTTTTTTAAAGGAAAATGTTTTGGGGTTGGGCCCAGCACAGCAATCTTCCAGACTTGCAGGCAGGTAGATAGGGTGGGCCGTGGGCCTAGTCTGTTCAGCTATTGCACGAGAAGGCCCAAACCTTGTTATGGGCAACATAATCAAGGCCTGAATTGTTCCCAAGTTGATATGGACTAATTCCCAGTCTAGCCCAGCCCGTCCAACCTATGTTCTGCCTGATATTTTTTTAATGTTATTTGAAAGAAGGCAAGTAACTAGATCAAGCACAACATGTTGTATGACTGTAAACACGAAACAACTACTTCAATATGAACTCATGCATACCATACTAGGGTCTGCCAATGGATTAGATCAACGTAGAGGCAACTGGCCTAATGTGCTCCCGAGTTGAGTTTTGGCTCCGTTTAATAGATCCATTGTCAACTTTCCCAAATGGTAAATGATGTTTACGATAGGAAACGAAATGGGTTCAGTTAGAGTCAGGCCTATGGAAGCCCAATTAGCATAAAGTAAGTCTCAGCCTGAGTTAGGCAGATGCTTAAAAAGTTGGTAAAGCCCTGGGCCCAACGATCCAAACAGACTCAACCGGGGAGCGTGAGCCTGATGAAAGCTCTGTAATTTCACCTTTCATTTGTTTTTTTCTAATTTTTGAACCTATGGATTTAATTATGGTGTGGCTCAGAGTTAGCATCTAACATGAGAGAACTTGGAAACACTTTTTTATTTTATTTTTATACAAATGGGCCTTTCATGATTAAGAATGTATAAGCCCGGGCCTGAACCATAATTATGCCCAAGCCCGAGACTTAGTTAAAATTTAATATTCAAGCCCTCCTTTCCCGAGGCTTGGCACGTCGGCCCTTTGGGCTTTCGGATAAAATCTCCCTCCCTAGATTGGCAGAAAGGCGAACCCAATCTGTCCATTCTTATTGATTTGGGTACTGTTCAATAAATGATAAATTTGTTCATGGATCACTGATAGTATCCTAAAGGCTTGAACTAAATGGGTTGACTGCCTATCTGTGATACAAAATCAACCCAATTCACCAATCCACCATTCATGATTAGGGTTTAATCTTGAGCTTTTAACCCGTTTAATCAGTGAGTCGGAGTCAGGTTAACCCTCGAAAACCTGACCCATTCATTCAAACTAGATATTAATCTGTGGTTATACACGTCAGTAGGATTATGTGAACCATGGGAAGTTGGGGAACCTCCAATTAGTAGTTTTTTTTTTCTAGATGGCCTACCAATGGACCACTGGTCCACAAGCATTTGGCCCAGTTAGGCATTGTACTTGTGGACTAAAATGAAAATTCCATGGAATGGACTATTTGGAAATTTCAATCCAATCAGAAATTGGAAGGTTCAGGTCCATCATTATCATGGGCCGGGTAGAACTACCCAACCCGACAAGATAAACAAATGCCGGGCCCTTTCATGGTTTTGTTGTTATCATCAAGTGACACTTAAATCAAGAAAATGTTTCTTTCATATGAAATGTGTCCAAAAAAAAAAAAAATCTATAAGGGATATTATCATATATACGAATGAATGGATGTCTGGCAAATAGGAGAATTAAAAATAAAATATATAAGAGTAGAAATGGATGGCTATGATTGACAATGAACATATAGGAGTAGAAATGGATAGCTATGATGGAAGATAAAATCTGTGAGATGATTGAATTATCTAAAATTATCTATGGAAAGAAAAAAAATGTATTATTTAAAAAAAAATACTGATTACTATATTTTGAAAATTCTAAATCTTTTTCAGATGAAAAGTGCTTACTGCAAGATTTTAATTTTTTTTAATTTTAAATTTATTTGTGGAAAATCGTGGAAACTCAGTATAAAGTTTCCATGAGTGATATACGTCTCATTTTTTAGGCAGGAGATTACCAGTTGAACTACTCATGTGATAAGAAATATAAATCATGAAATGATTTCTTTAAATTGACGAAAATTCATTCCATTGATGTAATCAACGTTCATACTTCGTAGTTCATACAGCGCCGGCCATAAAACATAAAGAAGTCCAGCAATCCTCCTTTTATCATGCCACTTACGTCGGTAAAGTGGCACCGACGCTGGTCGACATGCCTACAGCCCAAGAATGCTTTCACTTTACTTTTACAGAAAGTGATGAAAAGTAGTATTTTTATAATAAAATATTGTTGATAAGTAAAAGAAATAAATTCAGTATTTTTTATTTTTACACCTATTTCATCGATAAAAATCATTAAATGATATTATAATAAATTGTCGAGCATCCTAGCAGGAAATTCCTAGTACCATACTACCATTAACACCCTGAGCCAAGTTAACTAAAATTTATAATTCTTGCTCTGCTCTTCTGTATTCGATAACTCTTGATTTTTAGATATTAAATTTTTTTATTTAAAAAATCACATATTTTAATCTATACAATATACACTTTACACCAACAGATTAGAAATAAGTATAAAAAAACAAGAAATTTTAAATTATAAGAGTACCTTGAGTAGTAAACAATTTCCATGTCCAAAGTCTGAATTATTTTACTTTTAGACATTTCTACTCGAGTATTAACTAAATTCTTCAGCCTCTAATAACAACCAAATAACAAAATTTTAGTATAAGTTAATTTTGCTTAATACCTATCGCTAAAAAAATTGAAAGATTGAATGATTATCTAAATGATGGACTCTCTACTCTCTTTTGATGAAAAAGTAGGAGAAGAGCGGTCAATTATTATCATCATAATTATCATTAAATAAATATTAAAAAGAGTTTAAAGTAGAAGTCATAAAAGTCGATCTTTATTTAAAATTAATCATGATATATTTAATATATTAAAGGATATTTTATTTTTTTGTAATTGAAATGTTTATTTTAAAAGGGTTGGTAGTCAAAATCGGCTAACAGGCGCGTGTAGAGAAATAGTCAAAGAGACTGATATTGGAGACTTTAGAGTGAGTGTCCTCAGTCAGTCAGCAGCGTTGAGTCAATAGTAAAATGTTATAGTCTCCAACTTTATTTTTTTTTTATTTCTTCTTTTTTAGTGTGAATCATGCTAGGTTTTTTATTTTAATGACTTGGAGTTATCCCGTATCTTTCAACAAATACATGTATATTAGTGATATGTATCATCACAACAATCAATCATACATCTACATTCTCTCTTTTATAATTTTAAATTTTTAGAAAATAAAAAGATAAGAAAGTAAAAAACTCTATGTGTTAATCAAAGACGAAATTTTCTAAAATTGTATTGCAAAATTTCAGCGTAGTTTTTTTTTAAAATTTGGCTAAAATTTATGATATTTTTTTTTTGAAAAATTCAACTGAAAAATTCATTTCAAGCAAGATACTAGCTGTAAATTTCAGCTAAATTTTAAGCTGAAATTTTAAACCAAATTTTCAGCTTCAGTTTTGAAAACTGCAGGTAACAAAATTCAACTAAAGAGATTTGAAATTTTAACCAAAATTTTAGCCTAAATTTTGCTAAAAAAAATCTGAAATTTCATTTGCAGATATCCCAAATTAATCCTAAAATTTCAACTGAAATTTTGACCAATTTTCAGCTGACTGTTTCTGAAATTCCAGCAGAAATTTGAGGTTGAAATTTGAACTAAAATCTCAATTGAAAATTAAAATGTGTCGAAAATGGGTGAAAATCACCTTTCAACTGTAAGGTGCTTTAAAGTCAAATTCAAATTTTTTCTACAGGGTGTTTTTTAACAGAGAATTCTTTAAAAAAATACAAATATTTAAAATCATACAACTAAATTGTAACAAAGAGAGTAATATATAAGAAAAATGTTAGTGACACTGATGTTTTTTATAATAAAAATTATAAATATATATTTTTCTCATTTAGATGATAAGAAATAAATAAAAAGTTAAATTCAATATTCTTGTTATTAAAAATACTATTGTTCTTATCATTACTCATATAAAAAATATTGACTTGTGCATTGAATACGTTACGAGTAAATTATGTTTCAAACTTTTTTAGATAACTTTGTAATATTTAAAAATATAAGTTGATCAATTTAGTTAAATAATCTTTGTTAAGTTTTATAATTAAATAAAGATTTTTTTATAGTAGATCAATGAAGTGATGAACAAGTAATTAAGCTGATCATCCCATGATCCCATCCAGTCCTCGTCCTCTTCTCTCCAAAAACGTATCCCTCTTCACGTGACTGCCTTGTCACATTATGCGATTGGTTGGTAAGTAATAGCATCCGGAGATTCCAATAAATGGGAAGGAATCAGTTCTCTTGTCTCAATTTCCTTTATAATGTGATTATCTATGAAGGATTGATCTAATAAGATTAATTTTTGTGGCCCAGTACTACTATTGTCTACACAGTCAATGTAGATAAATCAATTAGTAGCTAGGATTTAAACCCTAGACGTGGAGAACAAACCCATGCCAGGGTGATCATTGGGCTACACGTCTGTTGGATAAAATAATAAAAACTTTGTTCAAAGATGAAATTTTCTAAAATTGTAGTGCAAAATAAAATAAATTAATTATAATTTTTTTATCTTAATCTTAATCATAATATCATTACACGTCAAATCAATTAAGAAGTATCAATATACCAGTCATAAAATAAATTTTATTTAAATATTTTTCTTTTATTTTAAATACAGAAAATAAACCATTGGAAAAAAATTGTGTTTCTTCATATGACTTGGTATTAATTAATAAAATTGAATAATAATTTAAACTAAATTAGAATTTCAGAAATTTTTTAGATAGACAAAATATATAGAATGTAGCTTTAGTGAAATTAAATATAAGGGAGAGTTACTTGTTTAAAATTGAAAATAATTTAGTATTTAATTATGAACTGTTTAAATACTTAAACTTTACAGTAGAATCACTTTGAATAATTTTCTTAGATATAACTAATAGAAAAGAGTTAGTTGGCCAAAGATATTGACAAGCTAATGAGGACATATGTACAGGAGAGTTTTATACCACTTAAATTTCTAAAATAGTTATTACTCTCGCAATACGAACAAAATATTGACGACGAATAAAAGATGAATAAATAAAGTTAGAATGACAAAAGATGATATAAACATTAGATGAGTAAAATTGAAAATTATGACAAACAGAATAAGTTAAAAATAAGTTTAAAAAATGACAAAATGAAAGAAATTTATCTACAGTAGTTTGTTTATATAAGTAGAAGAACAAAAATAATTCTAATATAGTGAATAAAAAAACTACAAATTATACAAATTAAGAAATAGACCACTAAAAATGCTAGAAAAAGAATGAATAAAAACATGATTGGTAATAGTGTGACTAATTTTATAGTTCATGAAGAAGTAAAATTTTAAAAGCTAAATTTAAATAATAATGGTGAAATAATTTATTTTAATAACTTATTTTATTTTATTAAATATAATAGTTTTAATTAAATTAATTTCTTTTAAAAGATTTGCTCAATAATCTTTCCACCTCACTCCAGTAAATATCTATCATGTCATTGAGATCTCATGTGTCACCTTGGACTCATGCAGTGAGGAAGGTTCTAGTCGCTGCCCAAACCAAGCGATTTGATGCCCTCAAATTGCTCCCCCATTTGCGCTCCATATCCCGAGATAATAATGTGGAATGTACCCAGTGGGCCCCACTCTATTTTGTATTCAAGAAAAAGATCCACTTGCTATTTTCTCAATCTCAATTCCAAAGTGGCTGATGTCGGGTGGTGATCTTCATAGTCATACCACCTTTAGCACTTTTTGGGGCTTCCGCGTTACACATTGAGGATTGGATTGTCTGAATCACGACAACTCTTTTTTAAAAAAAGGCAATCCATTCACACATCCCTTCCCCTGTAAGGGAGCACCTCTTTTTAAAATTTACGTATAAATTACCGTTTTATCCTCCCATTTAAAATCCTTTGAATGATGCTATGGTTCTAAAGATGTGGAATTTGGCCGGTTCAATTGTTTCAAAGGATTTTGAGTAGAAGGATAAAATGATAATTTGTACTTAAATTTTGAAAAAAGATTGTTCTGTGGCAGAAAAGGGGGTGTCTGAATGGACTGCCTTTAAAAAAATATCCATCCACGTAGATAAAAATATCAAATTTAGAAGGCCGCATATCCTTGCATGACAAAATTTGTTAAAAAATATAGAATAAATTGAAAATTTTATTTTATTTTTATTGATGTGCTGTTCATTAGATACCAAAGTACTAATATACAGAACAACGTGTCACTGGTATATCAATATTTAATAAACAATATACTGATAAAAATAAAACAAGAATTACATTTTATCCTACTTTCTCTTGATAAAATTTGTCTATATTAAAATGATCTTCAATGTTCAATCTCTTCATTCACCAATCACCTCACTAATTAATGCAATCAATGCCCCTGTATATTCCATGCATCTTAGATTTTCATATTTTTACGTCTTTTATATCCATGTGGGGTGTCGTTACACATCTTAGGTTAATTGCCAAGGAAGGTCAATTTTTTTTCTTTTCTCAAACAAAAACTATTGAATTATTGAAAGCCTTGTTTAAATATAATCAAAGAGAAATATAGTAAGTACTTAGGTATCTTCTTGAAGAATAAGAAAGATAATAAATGGAAGAGAGATCCTTTTATGATAGGAGTATCTTTATTAGAGAAGTTTAATTTGGTTGAGCGGTTATGATTGAAACTCTAATTTTAACATTTCTATATTAAATTTATCTTAAATATTTGTATTTTATTCAGTTTATTTTTTTTTAACGGTGAGAAAAAAATATTAAAAAGGGTAAGTACAAGAAAGAGAGGCCTTCAAGAATTACACCACAAGAAGACCAGAACAAGCAAAAGAGAAAACACAAATAAAAAAAAAAAATCAAATGAAGAAAACACCTCCGAAATGAGCCACCATGGGCCACCACAAACTTGTGGGACCGTTTGTTGATGAGTGGCAGAAGCTTACAATGGACTAACCAGGGAAAGAGGAAACGGGCTAAGATAGATTTCTCCGTACGAAACTTAATATTATAAATTGTATTAACTTAAGAAAGCTATGATACTATTATTTTATTCTAAATTTTCTTCTATTAACTCAAGAAATCGTAACATGGAATGGTCCACATCTGACGCAGCCGAATCCCAATCCACTTCCGTTCATACTGACAAAAAGCAAAAAATAAATAAAGTTAGGCGCTGGGCATGTGAAACAAAAACCGAACCTTTCCACTTTGTCTATAAGAGGGAGATATCCCTCTCCTCCATTCTTCAGTTCAGATCGCCCAACCACACTAATTCCACAATCCCTTTTCAGTATTCAACTTGAAGAAATGGAAAGAGTCGCAAGGCCCACGTCCGTTTCTCTTATCCTTCTCTTCTTCTCTCTTCTGGCCATGGCTGCAACAGCACGTTCGGCGTCTTCCACGGTGTCCAGGCGAACGGTCACCACCGATTTCATCAAGTCCTCCTGCAGCGCCACCCGCTATCCTGCTTTGTGCGTTCAGTCGATGTCCGTGTACGCCAACGCCATCAAGAGAAGCCCGAGGCAGATGGCCCAGACCGCTCTTTCAGTGAGCCTGGCCCAAGCCCGCTCCGCCTCTGCTTTCATCGCCAAACTGTCAAGCACCAGGGGGATGAGGCCGAGAGATCGTGCTGCAATGAAGGACTGCGTCGAGAACGTGAGCGACAGCATCGATAGGTTGAGCCAGTCGATTCGGGAGATGGGGAGTATGGGCCGGACCGGAAGCGGGAGCTTTCAGTGGCACTTGAGCAACGTCCAGACATGGGTGAGCGCTGCTCTGACGGACGACACCACTTGCGTGGACGGATTTGCAGGGCCGTCCATGAGCGCCAATCTCAGAGCTGCTGTCAAGGGAAGGGTGGTGAACGTGGCTAGAGTCACCAGCAACGCCCTCGCCCTTGTCAACCGGTTCGCCCAAAAGCAGAGCAGCTCGGTCAAGAATCCATGAGTCAGCACTGTCAACGGCAGCCGGCACCTATACTTCGAGAAGCGTACATCAGAAAATACTAGTTTTATTGTGTTTGGTTCTTTTCTTTGTGTGTATTTTGGGTTTTTCTTTTCTTTACCTGATGCTACACTTTACATGCGTTACATGAACTTAGTCATGTGTTTGCATCGGTAAGTGTTGTAAATGTGACACAGTAAAAAAAAATATAAAGCTTAACCAAAGCTTTATTTATATTTGCTTGAAATATTGTAAACATTAGTTTAAAATTTTATAAAATTTTGGATGAGTTAGTTTGAATGGATTCTATTTTACAAGTTTTTATTCAATCGAGTTAATGAATTTTATTATGTGGTTTCAAATTGAGTTAAAAGAATTTGTCCAAATTATTCAAGTCGTTCACAGTTTGAGTTGAATTTTAAATTTTAAATTTTAAATTATGATTCTAAGTGTTAGACTTAGACCCCTATTTTAAAATCTTATTATATTTTGATTTTGGTGGATAACGTATAGAAATTTTCCTTTCTAGAGAAAACGAGAATCTAACAAATGATGTAATCGATTTTCACGAGTTTAACGTGTCTTTCCTTTCCACTGTAACGTTTATTAGTGAAATTCATTATTTAATAAAAATAATTAGTTTTTTTTTTTTAATTATGAAGACTATGAAACTGTTAAAAGAAATTTACTGATTCATTTATTAAACAAGTATTAGTAACTATGATGCTTAGTCCCATAATGAAAATGTATCACAAAATTGGTCTTATAAAATTATTTGTGTAAAAAAATGTACGTAAAAAACCTTCTATTAAAAACGATGTTGGCAAAATTTGAGACTGTTCCTCACATGTTGGGGATTGTAGTATGAGCCCAATCTGAATGAGAATTTCTCAATAGTTTATAAAAGTATTTTGTCAAATTTAATGAAAAATTTTAACTTTATATAAATAAAATAAATGACTTTAAGAATTATAAATATTATTTTAATAAATGAGAGAAATATTTATTTTAAATTTATAACCTATAATACTATTAATAGAGGCATACTCTGATTTTTATAATGGAGATGCTCTTACTCAAAATGTTAAGCAAATTAAAACTTTTCAGTTAAAAGTTTGAACACCATTACCAAACTCTTTGAGGGCAGTTACAATTCTTCCTTTCAAGGAAGTTTGTTAAGTCATGAGAAAAATTGCGTGCAGTTACAGTTCTTCCTTTCAAGGAAGTTGGTTAAGTCACGGGAGAGTCCGCAATTGTAATTGCTGAGTAGATTGATAGAAATTTGATGAGATTCAATTATTTGAATTGAATCCAAACATTTAAAATAGATATAAGTTTAAATTTTGTGACTTAAAATATGAAGTATACTACTCTATTTAATAAATAAATAAATAATAGATTAAAAATTATTGATCCGAATGTGAAATGAGCCTGACTCAATTAATTCGTTGCTAGATTTATCTTAAACTAGATTTTACAAAATTTATTTCGACCTACTTATCACTTAAGCCATTTAAATATGAATTTATAATTTTGTGATCCAATTATAACTTAACTCTTTTGAATGAATATGGATTTAAAATTTTATGATTTGATTAATTTATTTAATAAATAAATAAGCAACGAATTGAAGATGATTAATCTGAATAAAAAAATGATGCAACACAAAATCAATCTGACTTGACCATTGTCCGAACTGTCAGCGAGTGGCATAGCTGAGCTTTGCACGGGTAGTGGGTGTGGATCTTGATTGGAGCCGTTGGAGTTGAGTAAGTGGAGAAATTATCCGTCATCGATTTGTTCTTCATTTAAACCTTAAGAGTTATCTGAATTGATTTGAGTGTAAGATATTTACGTGGAGGTCTTTGATTTAAATCATGAGAATTTTAATGAAAAATCACTTTTCATAGAAATATATATAGAGTAACGTCTCATTGATTTACTTAGTGTGTACGGATAAAGTAGTTTTCATACACTCAAGAAAACTAGTCGGGTGCAACGTCTGAACACCTCCGGATCTAAAAAAAAAAAAATTTAATCTTTAATAAAATTTAGATTTATACAGTTTCTCCCACTTATACTCTTTATCACTTGGTTTTGTATTCAAATTGAATTTAAGTTAAAGTATATTTACTGTTGAATTAAATTCATTTTATATAAATAGTTAAAACTTTTAACCATTTAAAATTATAATTAAAACAACTTATTTAAATTAATTTTTAATATAATTATTATATAAAAACAGATCTTTTAAATCATTTTATTCTCATCGCCCAAAATAATTTTGATAGAAAGTTAGTTCTTGTTCACAAGAAAATGATTCATAACAGATAATTTCACCAATCGAATGACGCAAATTTCGCCATTAAATAATCAGGACCTGATAAAAATTAAGTGCCATTATTTTATTTTTATTTTTTAATGACCTTTGTTTCCTACATTACTCAAATCTTGTCTTTCTCAAAGTTGGAGAGATCTACCCGTCTATAACGCTTTGACCTTGTAATAGTAGTGTAATACGAACAAAATAGGTGAAGACGTGAAGTCAAGTCTTCATTTTAATATATTCTAAAAAATATATTATATCACTATTTGTATTTTATTTTATACATTACTACATTGTTGAGGAGAACTTAATGATGAATGAGTTTAAAAATCCTAATGTTCTAACTAGTTGTGTAAGAGGGTGAGACTCATCCAATAATTAAAAAAAAAATAATTAAGGTTACAGTTGAGTTAAGGTGACTTGAGGTAGAGAAGTTCTACTTCCTTTCAAAACTCAAACTCACCTTATTTACATTGTCAGTGTAAGAATTCTTCACTAAAAAAAGTCACTTTAGTTTAAAGTAAAGTGACTCGAGTCTACTGAAAAAACTCACTATTAAATAGGGTAATTTGAGTAATTTGACATTTCAAGATGTGATTGGGATTCTATATTTATTTATTTAATACGATATATGTATGTCTATTTATTAAAAGAAAAATCAAGAAGAAAGATTAAAACTGTGAGGTCATACATAGGAGGTAAGTACTGTAGTAGATTTTTTTTTTTAAATCATTTTTATTGGTCGATATCGATGATATATATCGGATATCGACCATATCTCAAGTCTCGACCAATACATATCTCAATTCTTATTTTCTTAGTTTGTTTTATTTTCTAAGATAATACCTTCACTCAATAACAACGTGTAAAAATGACATCTAAGTTTGTTAGGCAAGACCTCCCTCGAGCATCACCTCCACGAGTCAACCACATCTCAACAATCAATCAACATTTAGCAACATTTGGTAACGATGATAAACGTGGCCCCACATCCACATCCAATCAGGAAAGCTAATTTAAATGCAATAAGCAAGCATGGACCTCCTTGTAAATGCAGATACATCTATTCTGCACACCACACTCACTTGTTTGTCTCACGCTACCCATTGCCAAGAAACTTAAAATGCAAGGGCTTTTCTTGTTTTGTTTGCCACCTCAACAACTACAATAATCTTTTCCATCATTTTCTAGGAAATACATTTTGTGATCTGATATTTATCTAACACCAATAATGACAATAATTGTATGCACCGAATTCTTTCTTCGCACTCTATGGAATAAAATACAAAAGATGCACTGTATGAAGGTTATACTTAGAATCCTAATAGTAGCTATTGAGAAATTAATGCCAATAAATTATGAGTGATACCAAGTTAGTCTGAACAAGTTGAGAGTCCCCTTTCACAATCTAACACACGGGAGCTCAATGGATTAAGAAATATTACCATATTATTGTTAACTCCATATCTAACAAATAAGTTTCTTCTGAAATCTCAAATACTATGAAAGTATACATTCTTATCTTTTATTTGTTAAGATAAGGACCTTTCTTACATCTTGCTTTTATTATCGCTATCGACCTTGAAAGCAGTGCAAATGAGGGTTTTACAGTCCATTGGTCACATTAGAGGCCCTAAGCGGCGGCCTAATTGACCTAAAGCTAGGACCGATCATGTATATCAATTCCTTGAAATGCAATTGAAAATATGAAATTACTCCAAATATGAATTACAAAAATTGATGATATCATTATCTCACTGACTAACCAATATGAGTGAGGCACGAAACATCATTTGATTTAAAGACAGAAAGCCCCCGTTAAACAGTTGTGATTACAAGTTGATGAATGGTGCCAAGGCAAGAATAGAGAATGAGATTGAGATTGATCTACCGTGATGGAGATACAGTGGACGAAGATAGATTGATGTAATAAAAATCAGGGGTGCAAAATTCGGTATCGGCTGATATATCGATTGATATATCGTTATCGGCCGATATTGTGATATTGGCCGATATGATAAAGTCTAGATATCGGCGTATCGGCCGATATTGCACCATGATGAAAACCTTTCGAAACTGTTCCTCACAGGTTGGGGCTTGTAGTATGAGCCCAATCTGAATGAGAATGTCTTAATAGTTAATAAAAGTATTTTGTCAAATTTAATTATAAGTTTTAACTTTATATAAACAAAATAAATGACTTTAAGAATTATAAATATTATTTTAATAAATGAGAGAAATGTTTATTTTAAATTTATAATCTAGAATACTATTAATAGAGGCATTCTCTGATTTTATAATGGAGATGCTCTTACTCAAAATGTTAAGCAAATTAAAACTTTTCAGATAAAAGTTTGAACACCATTACCAATCTCTTTGAGGTGCAGTTACAATTCCTCCTTTAGAGGAAGTTTGTTAAGTCACGAGAAAAAATTGAGTGCAGATCAGGGGTAAAAAATTCGGCCGATACTGTGCGTATCGGCCGAATTATATCGGTTTTTTGACGACCGATCTATATCGGCCGATACGTATAGTATCGGCCGTACAAAAAAAAATTCGGCCGATATGACCGAATTTCTGACCGATAATTCGGTCATGATATCGGCCGAATTTTAAAAATTCGGTTGTTTGGTTTTTTTTTAAAAAAAGCTTTTTTTTTTAGAGATATTGGACTAGAAAGGATGGAAAGAGAGAAAATAAAATATGGAGAAAAGATTGAAGAAAAAAAATCGCTACAGCTTACCTTTCTCTTCTTTTTCTTCTTCGGTTGATCGAAAAATACAGAGAGCAATACAGAGAGCGGCGGCTGTTAGGGTTTAGCAGAAAGAGGGAAAGAGAAGAAGGGTATAAAAAGAAGTGCATTAGGGTTTGTAAGTGACGAAGTAACACACGTGAGCTTACTAAAAAGCTCACGTGTGTAACTTAATATTTTTTCAAAATAATAAAATTTTGTTTTAAATAGAAAGTAAAAATTATAATATTTTTTTAGTTATCTTATTGTAATAATTTAATATTATATTTACCATCTAATAATTTTAGGGTATCTATTCATAGTAATTAAATAATAAAATCTTCTTTAAAACTTTAAAATTATTTTTTAAGCACTGTGTATTTTTAAAATTTCTCAAAATGAATATCCGGACTAATTACAATAACCTGATAAAAATACTTTAAGGCTTAAAGGTCTTTTGACACTCTTAAATATTTAAAACACAGTATTTTACAAATAAGAGTATCCCTAGGGTATGCCGAAAATACATTTAGGAGTGTCAAAAGACCTTAAAGTCTTAAAGTATATTTATCAGGTTATCGTAATTAGTCCGGATATTCAATTTGAGAAATTTTAAAAATACACGATGCTTAAAAAATAATGTGCATAGTGTATTAAATAATAAAATCTCCTTTAAAACTTTAAAGTTATTTTTTAAGCACTGTGTATTTTCAAAATTTCTCAAATTGAATATCCGGACTAATTACGATAACCTGATAAAAATACTTTAAGACTTCAAGGTCTTTTGACTTTCCCAAATGTGTTTTCGGCACACCCAAGGGATATCCTTATTTGTAAAATACTGTGTTTTCGGCACACCCTAGGGATATCCTAACTTAAAATAACACTCATTGACTAAGAAAATAAATTATGAAATTATTTATACAAATTTTCCTCATTTATATCATTTTCCTTGTAATTTTTACAATTTTATTACTAATTATATAATTTCTCGTTGTCGTAACTTCAAAAATATATTAGAAGATGTAAATGTCCGATATTTTATGAAAAAATTACATATTCAATAAGCCCATAATTATCTGCATTTACTGTAATTTTTTTGAATTTTTTTTTTAAAAAAAAAATAAAAAAATAAAAACGGGTAGGAGAGAGAAAAAATTCCGCCGATATATCGGCCGAACCGATATATCGGCCGATATGAAAAATCGGCCGGGATCTCAGCCCGGCCGATTTTTCTACCCCTGGTGCAGATACAATTCTTCCTTTCAAGGAAGTTGGTTAAGTCACGCAAGAGTCGGCACATGGAATTAATGAGACTCGATTATTTGAATTGAATCTAAACATTTAAAATAGATATAACTTTAAATTTTGTGACTTAAAAATATGAAGTAGACCAACCTATTTAATAAATAAATAAATAATAGACTGAAAATTATTGATCCGAACACGAAATGAGTCTGACTCAACTGACTCGTTGTTGATAGATTTATCTTGAATTAAACCTTACAAAATTTGTTCCGATTCAGTTATCAAAATTGCACTTAAACCTTTTAAATGAATATGAATTTAAAATTTTGTGATTTGAATTCGAATTGATTAACTCCTTTAATAAATAAATAAGTAATGAATTGAAGATGATTAATTTGAATCAAAAAATGATCCAACCCAAAATCAATATGACTTGACCATTGTCAGAACTGGCAGCGAGTGGTGTAGCTGAGCTTTGCACGGGTAGTGGGTGTGGATCTTGGTTGGAACCGTTGGAGTTGAGTAAGTGGAGAAATTATCCGTCATCAATTTGTTCTTCATAAATGAAAATTTATTCTTTAATAAAATTTAGATTTATACAGTTTCTCCCACTTATACTCTTTATCACTTGGTTTTGTATTCAAATTGAATTTAAGTTAAAGTATATTTACTGTTGAATTAAATTCATTTTATATAAATAGTTAAAACTTTTAACCATTTAAAATTATAATTAAAACAACTTATTTAAATTGATTTTTAATATAATTATTATATAAAAACAGATCTTTTAAATCATTTTATTCTCATCACCCAAAATGTTTTGATAGAAAGTTAGTTCTTGCTCACAAGAAAATGATTCATAACAAATAATTTCACCGACCAAATGACGCAAATTTCGCCATTAAATAATCAGGACCTTAGAAAAATTAAGTGCCAATTTTTTTTTTTAATGACCTTTGTTTCCTACTTTACTCAAATCTTGTCTATTTCAAAGTTGGAGAGATCCACTCGTCTGAAACGCTTTGACCTTGTAATAGTAAGTCTAATACGAACAAAATAGGGGAAGTCAAGTCTTGATTTTAATATATTCTAAAAAATATTATATCACTATTTGTATTTTATTTTATACATTACTACATTGTTGAGGAGATCTTAATGACGAATGAGTTTAAAAATCCTAATGTTCTAACTAGTAGTTGTGTAAGAGGGTGAGACTCATCCAATAATTAAAACAAAATTAACGTTACAATTGAGTTAAGGTGAGTTGAGGTAGAGAAGTTCTACTTCCTTTCAAAACTCAAACTCACCTTATTTAGATTGTCAGTGTAAAAATTCTTCACTAAAAAAAACTCACTTTAGTTTAAAATAAAGTGACTTGAGACTACTGAAAAAGCTCATTATAAAACAGGCTAATTTGAGTAATTTGATAATTCAAGAATATGTGATTGGGATTTTATATTTCTTTTTCTACGATATATGTATGTCTATTTATTAAAAGAAAAATCAAGAAGAAAGGTTAAAATTGTGAGGTCATACATGGAGGTGAATACTGTGGTAGATATGGTAACGTGACATTCAGAGATTTAAATCTCAAATATCAACCGATATTTTGGTCAAGAAATTTCTCTCCTATTTTTTTTTAAAACTACCATTCTCGATCAATATCACGATATATATCAAGTTTCAGCCGACACATATCTCAATTCTTAATTTGTTATATTTTCTAAGATAATACCTTCACTCAATAACAACGCGTGGAAACGACATCTAAGTTCCTTAGACAAGACCTCCCTGGAGAATCACCTCCACGAGTCAACCACATCTCAACAATCAATCAACATTTGGTAATGATGATAAACATGGCCCCACATCCACATCCACATCTACATCCACATCCAATCAGGAAAGTTAATTTAAATTCAATAAGCAAGCATGGACCTCCTTGTTTGTAAATGCAGATACATCTGTTCTAGGCACCACACTCACTTCACTTGTGTGCTCACTCTACCCATTGCCAAGAAACTCAACATGCATTACTGTGAGTAAACTCATTGGTCGCATTCGTAGGGAGCCTAGGCGGCGGCTTATTTGTTTGTGGGCCATTTGTTTTTGTTTTGCCTGTTCCAAGTTTTGCTATGTTTTCTCCTATCTTGAATTTGTTTTGTTTTTCTTTGAGTGATTAATATACTTACCTTTTATTTAAAGAAAATGATGCTATCATTATCTCTTTCACTAACCAATATGAGTGAGGCACGAAACATCATTTGATTCAAAGATAGAAAGCCCCTCTTAAACAGTTGTGATTACAAGTTGATGAATGGTGCCAAGGCAAGAATAGATAGTGAGATTGAGATTGATCTACAGTGGATGGAGATGGAGATGGAGATGGAGATAGAGATGCCAATTTCCATCACTTGGCAATGCCCAAGAGCCACAAGACTGTGTCCTTGCAAGAAAACATTCAACCCTTTGAAAGTTTGAAGATTAGCAATTATTGGTCCAGTCCAACGAGTGCAATGGATGAGGTTTCAACGTCATTGAAAGAGGGAAGACAAGTCACCATCTAGTATATTATAAGGGTTAAGATGATCAATGAATTCAAAAATTCAAAAATAATTTAAGATAGATCAACTTTTTGAAGAATTTAAAAGCATATTTTAATTCTTAAATATAAACTTGTTCGATATATATCTTATCACAACTTTATTTTATTGATAAATTCTTCCATGCATCTCTGTACATCTTAATTTGATGGGATTAGAATAGCGGTCAGAAATCTGTTTTAAAAAGGTTTAAGATCTTTTTATTTTTGTAGTTTACGTTGTAATCTCCCAACTCTCAAATCAATAATCCCTTTTCCCAAATGCTTTCATGTCAGTATATGCGTCACCTCACCAAATCCCTTTGTCTTTGGCGTACATTTTCTAAGAAAGAGTCCCAGGCGGAGCCCTTGGCCTGTCATTTCTGCAAGTGGCTCACTTGGGACCCTAAACTCATAACCCTCACAACCAGTAATCGGCTAAATCTCATTTTAGTCTGATAATTATTAATCTTAAAATTTCATTAAATCTGATAATAGATTGGAGGACTGATCCCATATTCTCATCTTAATGATAAAGATTGCAGCATTTGGAATACCAAGAATCCAAATTCGGTCATTTATCTTTATTCATACATTTGTATCTATGATATTTTTTATATTTGAAGGGTATAATGAACTTTCTAGATATTCAATAGTTTTATATATTTTGCAAACATGTAAACGAATGAATGAACTTTATATGTTTCAAATATTATCATCGATTACTATCATGATCATTAGAATGAAATATAAGATCATTATTCAATAATTATTAATTAAGTAGATATTAAATTAGGATGCTTTCAATCTATTAAAGCCAAGGCTAAAGGTTAATAATATATCTCTAAAAAAGCACAACTGTTGAGGGTTTTTTAAAAAAACTTAAATATTAAATATTTCTCATCATTTTTCTTGCGTAGAGAAGAGTACTAAATCTCTCGTAATTTGTTATTTGAATTCATTCACTGAATCATTGAAGAAGCCACTAATCCCATCACGGCATTTTAATATTATTACTTGGGATTGCATTCATGTATAATGTCATCATTACCTTGTCTAACCAAGTTTAAAGCCTAATCACAACATAAGCATCCAATAATGTAAGCCATCTCATAGTTATGTAACTAGTCTTCTAAATTAATGGGATGATAATAATTGTCTATTTATTAACAATAAATTAACAACTGTAGAAGCCCTTCATTATGTATTTTGATTTAATACAACAATTATCAATTGGTCACTCTTTCTCATAGTCACTAATACACCAGGGAACAGTGCTTCCCGCTTGCCAGACTCAAGCTGGACCCATATGAACTGGGCCTGAGCCCATTTTGTCTTTACATAGATTAGAATTTGAACATTTTATCAGCAGTTACATACCCTAGCTTGTCCCTACTTAAGAAGGGCCCTTGGTTGAGGCATAGGCAAGCCTGTTGGGTCATCCTACCCTAAACCCACTATAATTGAGCAGGCCCAGTCTAGATCTAGGCCCATTCACAGCTCTATCAGAAAATCATTGGTGCTGAGCCGAGCACTACACAAGAATGGATGGACTTGCAGCTAACATGGCCAATCTTGCCAGTGGGCCCAAACATTAAGACATCATGGGCTTGGCGATGAACCTAATCAAAATTTCAGTTTTTCCCATTGCTGGGCCAACTTGTTGATGACTCACCACTCTGCTTATACTATCTCACACTGACTGACAAAGCTTAATAAAATGCTCAACTCAGCGACATTTTGCAAAACATTCGAAAGCTCTTTTATCTTAAATTTATTTTTTCAAAACATTCACTCTCTCAAAAGCAATTTGATTTCAAGAGGACTAAAAAAGCCCATAATATATAAAAAGATTTAGTCTTTCTTGACAAAGATGGATACTCAATCTCTAATGTTCTATCTTTTTTCATTTATTTTTGTTTGTACATGATATATTTGCTAATTAAATAAAAATTGTTTCCTCTGTCGATAACTGCCAACTACGCCACTATCGTTATTTTGTATGTTGTGGCTGCAAATTAGGAAATTATTTTTTCCTGTTTGAGGCAAAAACTAAAATATCATTTCAGGAGAGGGAAACCGTAGAAAGAAATCAAGGAGAAAAGAAGTGGAGCAAAGCGACAGTACGTGAATTTTAAGAAAAGCCAGTGAAGGTCGGTAGTTTTAATATAAGTAACAATTGTTTTTTCATATATTTTGTTTGTACATGATACATGGGTGTATTTCAATTCGTTGCCTCCCGGCTCAGGAAATGGGAGGTTGCGAGTTCAAGCTCCCACGGCGTAATCTTAGTGTGCCTTAGGGGTAGTGGGCTCATCCGTGGGAGTTTTAGTAAGACTGTCTCTGAGCTTCCTACACATTAATCCAAAAAAAAAATTGTTGGTGGTTCATAATATAGCCATCTGATTATGATACCCAAAAGTTAAGGTTCTAGATCAAATCCAAATAGATCCATTTTAGACTCATTTAAAAATTGGGTATAGATTAGAATCTTATGAAGTACTAGTGGACCCAATATTGGCCCGTTTAGGTATGGCGAATTACTTAGTATCGTAGACAAGTCTTAATGGATCTATATTAGACTCGTTTAACTGTTTACTTGTTGGGTGGGTTCCAGACAAGCCTTAATGGAACTTTGATAGACCCATTTAAGTATTGGACATTGATGGGATCCTTTACAGGCCTCAATGGACCTATCCTGGATCCGTTCAGGTTTATATGAATTAGGATCTGGACAAGTCTTAATAGACTTATCTTACCCCTATTTAAATGTTGGGTATGAGTTAGGATCGTACAAGTCTTAATGAACTCATCTAAGATCCCTTTAGATATTGGGTATATGTTTGGACTGTAGAGAAGTCTTGATAGACCTGACTTAGATTCATTTGAATGTTTTGTGAGCCCAAGATAAAAGTTCCAGGCTTAGATGATTTTGGTAAGATCTAAATTAAATTTAGTGTTGATCCAGTTTTAATGTCTAAAATCAAAATGCTAAAATAATCTAATAGAGTTCAAATTTTACATATACTATATTTATCATTTTTTATGTATAAAATTATGAATCTAGTTAAAATTTTAACGAGAAGCATTCTTGAAAAGAAAGACTTACCAGAGTTTTAAAATAAACTTACTGAAGCGGTTTGACATAGTTCCATCAATGGTGAACATACGTGATGAAACTTAGGAGATTTCATGGCACTGGGTACTATTTAAAACTTTAAATGGAGGATTTGCTTCTATTAATGAATGACAAGGCCTAATCATCATTGACTGAGGAACTATTGCCAAATCTATATTAAATTTGTCATTTCGAATGACACATGTTGTAAGTGAGTCCACATGTTGTAAGTACCCATGACAAACGACACATTTAAACATCACAAAGTTAGTAATAATGGACGATTAAGACCCATCAGAAGATGGGCCATGTTACTGGATGTAAGGTGGTCAACTGACTCTGCTAACTCAACAGTTTTAGGGCCTTGAATTATTATTGGCTTCACCAGCCCTGAAAGTGAAAGAAGGATGGATGGTTGGCTTCAATTGGTTTGACATAAAAGGTTCTAGTTGTCTGTCTACTCTAACACATGTGAATGAAAGATATTAATGTTGGGTCTGGACTTTCAGTCCAAAAAAACTAGTCTGACAGATAGAGTTCCTCAAACCTAGATAACTCTCTTTTTTCTCCCTCGCAGTAATGCAGAACTCATTTGTACCCAACAATTAAATAATGATTTATCTGCACTAATCACTTTACTAATGTATTCCAAGCTTGGAATAAGATAAATGACCTCATTTAAGTTATTAGGTTCGCAGCAATTCCTATAGTCATGTGGTCCTTATATGGGATGGACAATTGCCCATCATCCACAACCATTACTCTACTGATAGAGATGAAATACAGTGTCATTGACAGAGACAAGATTTGTTGTGTCCCTATATTTTTGTGGATGCCAAAGCTCTTGTTGGTCACCTCATGCATAGGCCAATGGTTGAGAGTTTGCAGCTATTAGTTCTTTCTAGATTTTAATCATTGCATTTCCAATTTTATTATATTATTCAATTAATTTCTACTTTAAGTATGTTTAATTTAATGGAAATTTTGGCCATCAGTAGGTGATGATCCAGCAGATGAAGTGCCTAACCTAATACTTCTGATTGATTCAATTCAGTGATAATTCAAATGAAACAATGCATTGATTATTGGCCCATCAAACTGTCACCAATGTTGAAACAAAATTTAAAATAGAATAGTGGATCAGATAAGATTAAGAGAAGTAGATTTTATTGGCATCTTCTAGCTTAGGAAATAGATTACAGGGAGAGTAGGAGAATTTATAATGTCCAAATACGGTATGGATATTGTAACTACACAGAAAGGAGTAAGGATTACTTAAGAACACACATAAAAATTGAAGTTTTGATACAGAAACTTTGCTAAGGCAGGTTGGCTTGGATGGAAGTGAAGTGGGTGACGAGAGCCAAAGCATTGCTTGTCAACCTCACAACATTCTGAACATGCCTCCTCACAATGTTCTTGATCTCACCATTCGTGGCATAGCCTGCAAATCCATCCATGCACGTATCGTCGTCCGTTAAGGCAGCGCTGATCCATGTCCTTATGTTACTCATCTGGAACTCAGAAGCAGGCCCACCCAGATGACCCATCTCCTTCAACGACCTCCTCAGCTGGTCCACAGAATCGTGCATCATCTCGATACAATCCTTCATGGCACCTGATTCCCTTGGCTTTAGCCCATGTTGAGCTGAGAGATTCGACAGAAAGTCCGAAGTGAACCTCGCCCCGTTCAAGCTCACCGACAGCGCGGTGTTCACCAATTCCTTGGGGCTAGTTTGAATTACACTTGCATGCTTTGAAAGAAATTTGAAACAGACACCAGGATATAGGGTCACCCCACATGAACTTCTGATGAACTCAATGCTCACATTTGGAAGAGGATGGGCTTCGGATGCTTTGCATGTTTGCAATTGGATTGCCAAGGTAATGATAGTGAGAAGCAGCCCAACACAGAAGGAAAAGCATGGGTTCTTCCTAATACAGCTTCCCATCCCTTCTCTAGTCTCTACTCAGCAGCTGAACAGAGCAGTGGTGATGAAAAATGGTGTAAATGGGCTGCCTTTTATTGAATGGCAAGAGAGAGGGAAGTCTTGCCACCCACATGTATCAATGGCTATTTGCCAAAGGAGCTCACCTACTGTTCTAACTAGTTGTGTGAGAGGGTGAGACTCATCCAATAATTAAAAAAATTTGAGGTTACAATTGAGTTAAGGTGAGTTGAGGTAGAGAAGTTCTACTTCCTTTGAAAACTCAAACTCACCTTATTTACATTCAGTGCAAGAATTCTTCACTAAAAAAATTACTTTAGTTTAAAATAAAGTGACTTGAGTCTACTGAAAAAAACTCACTATAAAATAGGGTAATTTGAGTAATTTGACAATTCAAGAATATGTGATTGAAATTCTATATTTCTTTTTTTAAGATATATGTATGTCTATTTATTAAAAGAAAAATCGAGAAGAAAGATTAAAATTGTGAGGTCATACATGGGAGGCGAGCACTCTAGTAGATATGGTAATGTGGCATTCATGAATTTAAATTTTAGAAATCGGTCAAGAAATTTCTCTCTTATTTTTTTTTTAAATCACCTTTATCAATTAAAATCAACGATATATATCGCTGATATATATCAAATATCAGCCGATATCTCAAATCTCAACCAATACATAGCTCAATTCTTATTTTCTTAATTTGTTATATTTTCTAAGATAATACCTTCACTCAATAAGAACATGTGGAAATGACATCTCCGTTCCTTAGGCAAGACCTCCCTTGAGAGTCACCTCCACGAGTCAACCACATCTCAACAATCAATCAACATTTAGCAACATTTGGTAACGATGATAAACGTGGCCCCCGCATCCACATCCAATCAGGAAAGCTAATTTAAATGCAATAAGCAAGCATGGACCTCCTTGATTTTCTTGTTTTGTTTGCCACCTCAACAACTCCAATAATCTTTTCCATCGTTTTGTAGGAAACAGATTTTGTGATCTGATATTTGTCTAACACCAATAATGACAATAATTGTATGCACCAATTCCTATCTCTAAATTCTTTCTTTGCACTCTTTGGAATAAAATACAAAAGATGCATTGTATGAAGCGGCCCTGAGATGCCTTGAAATCTCGGAGGCTTAGGTGCAATATAAGTCCTGAGATTTCAGGAGCTCTAAGATTGTGAGTAAAGTCATTGGTCATATTGGTAGGGACCTTAGGCGGCGGTGGCTTATTTGTTTGCGGGCCATTTGTTTTTGTTTTGTTGTTCGAGGCTTTGCTATGTTTTCTCCTATCTTGAGCTTTTTTGGTTTTCTTTGAGTGATTAATATACTTACCTTTCATTAAAAAAAATATTGATGTTATCCTTATCTCTTCGACTAACCAATATGAGTGAGGCACGATCTAACGACCTAACCCAACTCGAATAAAGGGCTTAGGGCTTGACTCAGTGTGAAATTATCCCTTTGGGCCCCACGTAGACCCTCACAATTTTGCTCTTGGGCCCTGACCCACATAGCACGGTACAAAACGCGTCACACAAGAGTACAAGGAGTGACCTCAAATAAACCCCAACTCTTCTTCCCCCCCACCTAATAGCCTCGAGCCGCCCCCAGCTCAACCCGGCTTAGCTCAACAACACCAGGAAGGTGGAAGGCCTACACAATCTGAGTGTATAACCTCGGCTTTGATACCAAATTTGTAACTATCAAACTGGAATACAGAGCTTAGGACTTGCCTCAGTGTGAAATTGTCCGTTTTGGGCCCCACGTAGACCCGCACTGTTTTGCTCTTGGGCCCTGACCCACATGGCCCGGCCCAAAATGCGTCACACAAGAGTACAAAGGGTGGCCTCAAATAAACACCAACCCTTTTTTCCTTCATTACCGATGTGGGCCTCCCACATCGATTAACTGTGGGCAGGGTATCACACACGAAACATCATTTGATTCAAAGATAGAAAGCCCCTGTTAAACAGTTGTGATAACAAGTTGATGAATGGTGCCCAGGCAAGAATAGATAGTGAGATTGAGATTGATCTACAGTAGCTCGAGATGGAGACACCAATTTCCGTTACTTGGCAATGCCCAAGAGCCACAAGCCTGTGTCCTTGCAAGAAAACATTCAACCCTTTGAAAGTTTGAAGATTAGCAATTATTGGTCTAGTCCAACAATTGCAATGGATGAGGTTTCAACATTGAGAGAGGGAAGATAAGTCATCATCTAAGTATATTATAAGGTTTAAGATGATCAATGAATTCAAAAATTAAAAAATAATTTAAAATAGATCAACTTTTTGAAGAATTTAAAAGCATATTTTAATTTATTTACTTAAAATCAACTTTGATAAATTACATACTTAAATCACAACTTTATTTTATTGATAAATTATTCCATGCATACATCTTAATTTGATGGGATTGGAATAGTGGTCAGAAATCTCTTTTAAAAAGCGTAACAGATGATACGCATCTAAGGCTGCGTTTCGATGGGGGGTAATTTTTACAGGGGTTACTCCTGAATAGGGGTCACCTTTGAAAAGTGGTTACCCTTATCTTGTTTGGTAATTTCAGTGGTAAAGTAAGAACTTACCCTAAGGGTAAAAAATCTTGTTTGGTACCTATTAGCAGGGGTAACTTGATATATTAACAATTTTATGAGAAATTTTATAAAATATAATTATTAAATAATATTCATTAAGTAAATCTAATATTATCTAATTTTTATAGATTCTTTTTTATAACTGTAATTTAAAATGAACACTTGCATTCTAACAGTAAAAAAATAAATAAAGAAAAAAATAGATATTATTATTTTAAATCCCAATAAATGAATAAAAAAAATCAAAATATCTTTTTATAAAAAAATATAATTTGTTCATTGGTAACATGAAATATATAATATAATAAACTATTATAATAGTTTAATAAATCACAACAAATATAAAATTAATATTAAAAATTGTCACGGGTGAACTCCTTAAAAATAGAATATTTTGACAAATATATTTCAGAAAATTTTATTTTTATTTTTATATTATATAGATTTAATAAAATTATTAATTCTCATAAAATTGTTAATATGTCAGTTTACCTCTACTTACAATTATCCATACTCAAAGGTAACCCCTGTAAAAATTTACCCCTCACCCAAATTCATCACGTTGAAAATGCTGCAGAATTTTTTTTTATATTATATAGATTTAATAAAATATTAATTCTCATAAAATTGTTAATATGTCAGTTTATCCCTATTTACAATTACCTCTACTCAAGGGTAACCCTTGTAGAAATTTACCCCTCACCCAAATGCATCACGTTGAAAATGTTGCAGAATTTTTTTTTATATTATATAGATTTAATACAATTATTAATTCTCATATAATTGTTAATATGTCAATTTACCCCTACTTACAATTACCCTTACTTAAGGGTAACTCCTGTAAAAATTTACCCCTCACCCAAATGCATCACGTTGAAAATGTTGCAGAATTTTTTTTATATTATATAGATTTAATAAAATTATTAATTCTCATAAAATTGTTAATATGTCAGTTTACCTATACTTACAATTACCCTTACTCAAGGGTAACCCCTGTAAAAATTTACCCCTCACCCAAATGCATGACGTTGAAAATGTTGACACATTTTTAAAATAATCTTCTAATAAAATAAATTGTTAATTACCCTGAAAGAGATTACCATGAACCTTAAACTTTTTCAGAGTTTTGAGACCCTATCGAAATTTCGACAGCATCACCCTTAAAAATAGAATATTTTGACAAATACGTTTAAGAAAATTTTATTTTTATATTATATGGATTAAATAAAATTATAAATTATTCTTAAAATTGTTAATATGTCATGTTACCCCTACTTACAATTACCCCTACTCAAGGATAACCTGGGATAACCCTTGTAAAAATTGTTCCTCATCCAAATGCATCATATTGAAAATCTATATAATATAAAAAATTATTTAAAATATATTAAATTTTCAATTATATAATATATAATTGAAAAATAAAGGAAGGTACAGGATAAATAGGAGAAAGGTTTCTTTAAAAAATAAAAAACCACTATTATTATTTTAAATTTCAATAAATGAATAAAAAAATTCTACATATCTCTTCATAAAAAAATATAATTTGTTGATTGGTGATATGAAATTTATCAAATAGAAATAATGGAGTGCTTTTAAAAAAATAAAATAAAAGCCAAGTACTCACCAAAATAAATAAATAAATAAAATAAAAAAAAAAACTCATAAAAGAACAAAAGGGAGGGTAAGGAGGGGTATTCAAGAATGAATACCCCAAACCCCATGGGGGTATTTAAAATGGTGACAAGAAGGGTAAAAATTACCCCCTTGTTACTAAACGAGGGTAACAAGGAATAACGGGAGTTACTCCTTCTTACCCCCATCCAAATGCAGCCTAAGTGACCGGCTTTGTATTATTATTGGTTTAAGATCTTTTTATTTTTGTAGTTTACATTGGAAAACACTTACACACACCCGGAAATCCTGCCTCTACACACCCGAATTTGAAATTTCGTGACAAATTACCATTTTACCCCTGCATTTCCAATCATTCGAATAAATGCCCAGTTCATTTTGGCATTCATTCGAATGAATACACAGTTTATTTTGGCATTCATTCGAATGAATGGGCTGAACAGTAATACGAAATACTGTTCAGCCCCATTCATTCGAATGAATGGGCTTCATTCATTCGAATGAATACTGTTGAGCAATGAATGTATGTTCATTCGAATGCATTCATTCGAATGATTCCTACAGCAGGAAGCAGTAACATTATTTAAATAATAAAATTTATTTTTAAAACTTTAAACTTATTTTTTGAGCAGTGTGTATTTTTAAAATTTCTGAAATTAAATATCCGGACTAATTACAATAATCTAATAAAAATACTTTAAGACTTTAAGGTCTTTTGACACTCTTAAATATTTAAAACACAGTATTTTACAAATAATGATAGCTCTAGGCTGTGTCGAAAACATATTTGGAAGTGTCAAAAGACCTTTAAGTCTTAAAGTATTTTTATCAGGTTATCGTAATTAGTCCGGATATTCAATTTAAGAAATTTTAGAAATACACAGTGCTTAAAAAATAACGGTCTATGTTGTAAAATATAGACAGTTATTTTTAAGCACTGTGTATTTTTAAAATTTTTGAAATTAAATATCCGGACTAATTACGATAATCTGATAAAAATACTTTAAGACTTTAAGGTCTTTTGACACTCTTAAATATTTAAAACACATTATTTTACAAATAAGGGTATTCCTAGGCTGTGTCGAAAACATATTTAATCGAATGAATGGATGGAATGAAGGTTAGTTTATTAATATTCAATCGAATGGATCATCCATTCATTCGAATAAATGGGGCTGAGCAGTATTCTGTGTTACTGTTCAACCCATTCATTCGAATGAATTGAAAATACACTTGAAGATTTATTTGAATGAATGGATTCATTCAAATGAATGCCAAAATGAACTGACAATTCATTCGAATGAATGAAAATGTGAGGGTAAAATGGTAATTTGCCACTAAAATTTGAAAACCGATGTGTAGAGGTAGGATTTCCGAGTAATCTCCAACTCTCAAATCAACAATCCCTTTCCCAAGTGCTTTCATGTCAGTATATGCGTCACCAAAACCCTTTGGCTTTGTCTTACATTTTCAAAGAAAGAGTCAGAGGCGGAGCCGTTGGCCTGTCATTTCTGCAAGTGGCTCACTTGGGACCCTAAATCAGGTCCCATATGAATGTTTCCACCCTAAACTCATAACCCTCACAGCCATTAATCAGCTAAATCTCATTTTAGTCTGATAATTATTAATCTTTAAATTTCATTAAATCTAATAATAGATTGGAGGACTGATCCCATATTCTCATCTTAATGATAAAGATTGCAGCATTTGGAATACTAAGAATCCAAATTCGGTCATTTATCTTTATTCATACATTTGTATCTATGATATTTTTTATATTTGAAGGGTATAATGAACTTTCTAGATATTCAATAGTTTTATAAATTTTGCAAACATGTAAACGAATGAATGAACTTTATATGTTTCAAATATTATCATCGATTACTATCATTATCATTAGAATGAAATATAAGATCATTATTCAATAATTATTAATTAAGTAGATATTAAATTAGGATGCTTTCAATCTATTAAAGCCAAGGCTAAAGGTTAATAATATATCTCTAAAAAGGCACAACTGTTGAGGGTTTTTTAAAAAAACTTAAATATTAAATATTTCTCATATTTTTCTTGCGTAGAGAAGAGTACTAAATCTCTCCTTGTAATTTGTTGTTTGAATTCATTCACTGAATCATTGAAGAAGCCACTAATCCCATCATGGCATTTTAATATTATTACTTGGGATTGCATTCATGTATAATGTCATCATTACCTTGTCTAACCAAGTTTAAAGCCTAATCACAACATAAGCATCCAATAATGTAAGCCATCTCATAGTTATGTTAGTAGTCTTCCAAATTAATGGGATGATAACAATTGTCTATTTATTAACAATAAATTAACAACTGTTGAAGCCCTTCATTGTGTATTATGATTTAATACAACAATTAGCAGTTGGTCACTCTTTCTCATAGTCAACTACTACCCCAGGGAATAGTGCTCCCCGCTTGCCAGACTCAAGCTGGACCCATATAAACTGGGCCTGAGCCTTTTATCAGCAGTTACATACCCTAGCTTGCCCCTTCTTAAGAAGGGCCTGTTGGGTCATCCTACCCTAAGCCCACTAAAATTGAGCAGGCCCAGACTAGATCTAGGTCCATTCACAGCTCTATCAGAGAATCATTGGTGCTGAGCCGAGCACTACATAAGAATGGACGGACTTGCAGCTAAGATGGACAATCTTGCTAGTGGGCCCAAACATTGAGACATCATGGGCTTGGCGATGAACCTAATCAAAATTTCAGTTTTTCCCATTGCTGGGCCAACTTGTAGATGGCTCAGCACTCTGCTTATACTATCTCACACTGACTCACAAAGCTTAATAAAATGCTCAATCAGCGACATTTTGCAAAACATTCGAAAGCACTTTATCTTAAATTTATTTTTGTAAAACATTCACTCTCTCAAAAGCAATTTCATTTCAAGAGGACTAAAAAATCCCATAATATATAAAAAGATTTAGTCTTTCTTGACAACGATGGATACTCAATCTCTAGTGTTCTATCTTTTTTCATTTATTTTTATTTGTACATGATATATTTGCTAATTAAATAAAAATTGTTTCCTCTGTCGATAACTGACAACTACGCCACTATCGTTATTTTGTATGTTGTGGCTGCAAATTAGGAAATTATTTTTTCCTGTTTGAGGCAAAAACTAAAATATCATTTCAGGAGAGGGAAACCGTAGAAAGAAATCAAGGAGAAAAGAAGTGGAGCAGAGCGACAGTACGTGAATTTTAAGAAAAGCCAGTGAAGGTCGGTAGTTTTAATATTATGTAACAATTGTTTTTTCATATATTTTTGGTTTGAGTGATGAAAAAGAAGTTTTCTGTTGTGATCATTTCTTTACCTATGTGGATGTAGTTCAATTGGTTGCCTCTCGGTTAAGGAAGTGGAAGATTGCTGGTTCGAGTCCCTATATCCTAATCTTAGTGTGCTTTATGGGTAGTGGGCTCATCCGTGTGAGTATTAGTAAGACTGTTTCTGAGTTTCCTACACGTTAATCTTAAAAAGAAAAAAAAAAATTGTTGGTGGTTCATAATATGACCATCTGATTATGATACCCAAAAGTTAAGGTTCTAGATCAAATCCAAATAGACCCATTTTAGACTCATTTAAAAATTGGGTATAGATTAGAATCTTATGAAGTACTAGTGGACCCAATATTGGCCCGTTTAGGTATGGCGAATTACTTAGTATCGTAGACAAGTCTTAATGGATCTATATTAGACTCGTTTAGCTGTTTACTTGTTGGGTGGGTTCCAGACAAGCCTTAATGGAACTTTGATAGACCCATTTAAGTATTGGACATTGATGGGATCCTTTTCAAGCCTCAATGGACCTATCCTAGATCCGTTCAGGTTCATATGAATTAGGATCTTGACAAGTCTTAATAGACCTATCTTACACCTATCTAAATGTTGGGTATGAGTTAGGATAGGTACAAGTCTGGATGAACTCATCTAAGATCCCTTTAGATAATGGATATATGTTTGGACTGTAGAGAAGAAGTCTTGACAGACCCGACTTAGATTCATTTGAATGTTTTGTGAGCCCAAGATAAAAGTTCCAGGCTTAGATGATTTTGGTAAGTTCTATTAAAATTTAGAGTTGATCCATTTTTTTCGTGTCAACAAGCAATTTCATTTTTAATGTCTAAAATTATTATGTTAAAATAATCTAATAGAGTTCAAATTTATCATTTTTTTATAAAAATATAAATCTAATTCTTTTAAGGAGAAGCATTCTTGAACAGAGACTTTCCAGAGTTTTTAAAATAAACTTAATGAAGTGGTTTGGCATAGTTCCATCAATAGAGAGCATACGTGATGATGAAACTTAGGGTACTGTTTAAAACTTTAAATGGAGGATTTGCTTCTATTAATTAATGACAAGGCCTAATCATCATTGACTGAGGAACTATGCCAAATCTATACTAAATTTGTCATTTCGAATGACACATGTTGTAAGTTAGTCCACATGTCGTAAGTATCCATGACAAACGACACATTTAACCATCACAAAGTTAGTAATAATGGACGATTAAGACCCATCAGAAGATGGGCCATGTTACTGGATGTAAGGTGGTCAACTGACTCTGCTAATTCAACAAGTTTTAGGGCCTTGAAATATTATTGGCTTCACCAGCCCTGAAAGCGAAAGAAGATGGATGTTTGGCTTCAATTGATTTGACCTAGAAGGCTCTAGTTGTCTGTCTACTAACACGTGTGAATGGAAGATATTAATGTTGGGTTTGGATTTTCAGCCCAAAAGACTAGTATGATAGATAGGAGTTCCTCAACCCTATATAACTCTCTCTTTTTTTCTCCCTCGCAGTGATGCAGAACTCATTTGTACCCAACAATTAAATAATGATTTATCTGCACTAATCACTTTACTAATGTATTCCAAGATTGGAATAAGATAATGACCTCATTAAGTTATTAGGTTCGCAGCAATTCCTATGGTCATGTGGTCCTTATATGGGATGGACAATTGCCCATCATCCACAACCATTACTCAGAGTTGGTGAGAATGACGATGCATTAATGCACACAAGTAATGAAATATTAAATTAAAGACATCTTATTATATATATAAAGATATAAAATTAAATTATTATTCTTTATTATCAAAATTACTGATAGAGATGAAACTGATTACCAAGGTAAACAACAACAGAAAGAGGCATTACCTAAAAATACAGTGTCATTGACAGAGACAAGATTTGTTGTGTCCCTAAATTTTTGTAGATACCAAAGCTCTTGTTGGTCACCTCATTCATAGGCCAATGGTTGAGAGTTTGCAGCTATTAGTTCTTTCTAGATTTTAATCATTGCATTTCCAATGTTATTATATTATTCAATTAATTTCTACTTTTAAGTATGTTTAATTTAATGGAAATTTTGGCCATCAGTAGGTGATGAACCAGCAGATGAAGTGCCTAACCTAATACTTCTGATTGATTCAATTCAGAGATAATTCAAATGAACAATGCATTGATTATTGGCCCATCAAACTGTCACCAATGTTGAAACAAAATTTAAAATAGAATAGTGGATCAGATAAGATTAAGAGAAGTAGATTTTATTGGCATCTCCTAGCTTAGGAAATAGGTTACAGGGAGAGTAGGAGCATTTATAATGTCCAAATACGGTATGGATATTACAACTACACAGAAAGGAGTAAGGATTACTTAAGAAAACACATAAAAATTGAAGTTCGATACAGAAACTTTGCTAAGGCAGGTTGGCTTGGATGGAAGTGAAGTGGGTGACTAGAGCCAAAGCATTGCTTGTCAACCTCACAACATTCTGAACATGCCTCCTCACAACGTTCTTGATCTCACTATTCCTGGCATAGCCTGCAAATCCATCCATGCACGTATCGTCGTCCGTTAAGGCAGCGCTGATCCATGTCCTTATGTTGCTTATCTGGAACTCAGAAGCAGGCCCACCCAGATGACCCATCTCCTTCAGCGACCTCCTCAGCTGGTCCACAGAATCGTGCATCGTCTCGATACAATCCTTCATGGCACCTGATTCCCTTGGCTTTAGCCCATGTTGAGCTGAGAGATTCGACAGAAAGTCCGAAGAGAACCTCGCCCCGTTCAAGCTCACCGACAGCGCGGTGTTCACCAATTCCTTGGGGCTAGTTTGAATTACACTTGCATGCTTTGAAAGAAATTTGAAACAGACTCCAGGATATGGGGTCACCCCACATGAACTTCTGATGAACTCAATGCCCACATTTGGAAGAGGATGGGCTTTGGCTGCTTTGCATGTTTGCAATTGGATTGCCAAGGTAATGAGAGTGAGAAGCAGCCCAACACAGAAGGAAGAGCATGGGTTCTTCCTAATACAGCTTTCCATCCCTTCTATAGTCTCTACTCAGCAGCTGAACAGAGCAGTGGTGATGAAAAATGGTGTAAATGGGCTGCCTTTTATTGAATGGCAAGAGGGAAGTCTTGCCACCCACATGTATCAATGGCTATTTGCCAAAGGAGTTCACCTACTGTTCTAACTAGTTGTGTGAGAGGGTGAGACTCATCCAATAATTAAAAAAAAATTAAGGTTACAATTGAGTTAAGGTGAGTTAAGGTAGAGAAGTTCTACTTCCTTTGAAAACTCAAACTCACCTTATTGACATTCAGGGTAAGAATTCTGCACTAAAAAAATTACTTTAGTAAAATAAAGTGACTTGAGTCTACTGAAAAAAACTCACTATAAAATAGGGTAATTTGAGTGATTTGACAATTCAAGAATATGTGATTGAAATTCTATATTTCTTTTTTTAAGATATATGTATGTCTATTTATTAAAAGAAAAATCAAGGAGAAAGATTAAAATTGTGAGGTCATACATGGGAGGCGAGTACTCTGTTAGATATGGTAATGTGGCATTCATGGATTTAAATTTTAGATATCGGTCGAGAAATTTCTCTCTCTTATTATTTTTTTTTTTAAATCACCTTTATCAATCAAATCAACGATGTATATCGCTAATATATATCAAATATCGGCCGATATCTCTAATCTCAATTTGTTAATTTTCTAAGATAATACCTTCACTCAATAACATCGTGTGGAAATGACAACTAAGTTCCTTAGGCAAGACCTCCCTCGAGAATCACCTCCACGAGTCAACCACATCTCAACAATCAATCAACATTTACCAACATTTGGTAACGATGATAAACGTGGCCCCCACATCCACATCCACATCCAATCAGGAAAGCTAATTTAAATGCAATAAGCAAGCATGGACCTCCTTGCTTTTCTTGTTTTGTTTGCCACCTCAACAACTCCAATAATCTTTTCCATCATTTTGTACGAAATAGATTTTGTGATCTGATATTTATCTAACATCAATAATGACAACAATTGTATGCACCAATTCCTATCTCTAAATTCTTTCTTTGCACTCTATGGAATAAAATACAAAAGATGCATTGTATGAAGGTAGTGTCAGGCCTTGAGATGCCTTGAAATCTCAGGGGCTTAGGCGCAAGTGTAAGTCCTGAGATTTCAGGAGCTCTGAGATTGTGAGTAAAATCATTGGTCATATTGGTAGAGACCTTAGGCGGCGGCGGCTTATTTATTTGCGGGCCATTTGTTTTGGTTTTGTTTGTTCCAGGCTTTGCTATGTTTTCTCCTATCTTGAGCATTTTTTCTTTTCTTTGAATGATTAATATACTTACCTGTCATTCAAAAAAATATTGATGTTATCAGTATCTCTTTGACTAACCAATATGAGTGAGGCACGATCTAACGACTCGACCCGAATACAAGGTTTAAGGCTTGACTTAGTGTGAAATTGTCCGCTTTGGACCCCACGTAGACCCTCACGGTTTTGCTCTTGTGCCCTGACCCACATGGCTCGGCCCAAAACGCGTCACATAAGAGTAAAAGGAGTGGCCTCAAATAAACCCCAACTCTTCTTCCTTCATTACCGATGTGGGACTCCCACATCGGTTAATTGTGGGCAGGGTATCACAATCACCCCCCCCCCCCCCCCCCTAAAGCCTCAAGCAGCCCCTGGCTCCACTTAACTTAGCTCAACAACACCATGATGGAAGGAGGAAGACCCATACAATCCGAGTGTAGAACCTCTGCTTTGATACCAAATTTGTAACGATCCGACCCGAATACAGAGCTTAAGGCTTGACTCAGTGTGCAATTGTCCGCTTTAGGCTCCACATAAACCCGCACGGTTTTGCTCTTGGACCCTGACCCACATGGCCCGGCCTAAAATGTGTCACACAAGAGTACAAGGGGTGGCCTCAAATAAACTCTAACCCTTCTTCCTTCATTACCGATGTGGGACTCCCACATCGGTTAACTGTGGGCAAGGTATCACACACGAAACATCATTTGATTCAAAGATAGAAAGCCCCTTTCAAACAGTTGCGATTACAAGTTGATGAATGGTGCCCAGGCAAGAATAGATAGTGAGATTGAGATTGATCTACAGTGGATAGAGATGGAGATGGAGATGCCAATTTCCATTACTTGGCAATGCCCAAGAGCCACAAGACTGTGTCCTTGCAAGAAAACATTCAACCCTTTGAAAGTTTGAAGATTAGCAATTATTGGTCCAGTCCAACGAGTGCAATGGATGAGGTTTCAACATTGAGAGAGGGAAGATAAGTCATCATCTAAGTATATTATAAGGTTTAAGATGATCAATGAATTCAAAAATTAAAACATAACTTAAGATAGATCAACTTTTTGAAGAATTTGAAAGCATATTTTAATTTATTTACTTAAAATCAACTTTGGTAAATTATATACTTAAATCACAACTTTATTTTATTGATAAATTATTCCATGCATCTCTCTGAACATCTTAATTTGATGGGATTAAAATAGAGGTCAGATCTCTTTTAAAAAGCGTAAGAGATGATATGCATGTAAGTGACCGCCTTTGTGTTATTATTGGTTTAAGATCTTTTTATTTGGCTCGACATTTACACACTTAGAAAAACTGTCTCCGTACACCCAATTCCGCATTCAGGTGGCAAATTACCACGATACCCCTGCATTTTCATTCGTTCGAACGAATGTCTAGTTCATTTTGGCATTCATTCGAATGAATACATGCAGACCCATGCGATTTTGATTCGTTCGAACGAATGCTCCTGTATAAATTTAATTCATTTGAATGAATCGGGCGAACAGTAACACCATTCGAATGAACCGATGGAATGAACGGGTCAACAGTAACACGTGTTACTGTTCACTCGATTCATTCGAATGAATCGATCATTTCATTCGAATAAATTGATTATTTAAATAATAAAATCTTGTTTAAAATTTTAAAGTTATTTTTTAATCATTGTGTATTTTTATAATTTCTCAAATTGAATATCCGGACTAATTAGGATAACCTAATAAAAATACTTTAAGACTTCAAGATCTTTTGATACTCCAAATGCTTAAAACACAGTATTTTACAAATAAGGGTATCCCTAGGTTATGCCGAAAACATATTTCAAAGTGTCAACAGACGTTTAAGTTTTAAAGTATTTTTATCAGGTTATCGTAATTAGTCCGGATATTCAATTTGAGAAATTTTGAAAATATACAGTGCTTAAAAAATAACTTTAAAGTTTTAAAGGAGATTTTATTATTTAATACATTATGCATTACTTTAGCATAGGGAGGATAGGCCATTATTTTTTAAGCACTATTTATTTTCAAAATTTCTCAAATTGAATTTCAATTAAAAAATAATGTCTCTCTAAAAAGGCACAACTGTTGAGGGTTTTTAAAAAAAATTAAATATTTAATATAATGAACTGAATTTACTATTTCTCATCATTTTTTTTGCGTCGAGGATGAGTACTAAATCTCTCTTTGTAATTGGTAGTTTGAATTCATTCACTGAATCATTGAAGAAGGCACTATCCCATCATGGCATTTTAATATTATTACTTGGGATTGCTTTTCATGTATAATGTCATCATTACCTTGTCTAACCAAGTTTAAAGCCTAATCACAACATAAGCATCCAATAATGTAAGCCATCTCATAGTTATGTTAGTAGTCTTCTAAATTAAGGGGATGATAACAATTGTCTATTTATTAACAATAAATTAACAACTGTTGAAGCCCTTCATTGTGTATTATGATTTAATATAACAATTAGCAATTGGTCACTCTTTCTGATAGTCAACTAATACACCAGGGAATAGTGCTCCCCGCTTGCCAGACTCAAGCTGGACCCATATAAACTGGGCCTGAGCCCATTTTGTCTTTTACATAGATTAGAATTTGAACATTTTATCAGCAGTTACATACCCTAGCTTGTCCATACTTGAGAAGGGCCCTTGATTGAGGCATAGGCAAGCCTGTTGGGTCATCCTATCCTACGTCCACTATAATTTAGCAGGCCCAGTCTAGTTTTAGGTCCATTCACAGCTCTATCAGAGAATCATTGGTGCTGAGCCGAGAACTACACAAGAATGGATGGACTTGCAGCTAAGATGGCCAATCTTGCTAGTGGGCCCAAACATTGAGACATCATGGGCTTGGCGATGAACCTAATCAAAATTTCAGTTTTTCCCATTCCTGGGCCAACTTGTTGATGGCTCACCACATTGCTTATACTATCTCACACTGACTGACAAAGCTTAATAAAATGCTCAACTCAGCCGACATTTTGCAAAACATTCGAAAGCTCTTTTATCTTAATTTTTTTTTTTCAAAACATTTACTCTCTCAAAAGTAATTTCACTTCAACAGGAATAAAAAATCCCATAGTATATAAAAACATTATTTTTATTTGTACATGATATATTTGCTAATTAAATTAAAAAATTGTTTCCTCTGTCGATAACTGACAACTATGTCACTATGATTATTTGTATGTTGTGATTTTTAAGAAAAGCTAGTGAAGGTCGGTAGTTTTTTTATTAAGTAATAATTATTTTTTCATATATTTTGATTTGAGAGATGAAAAAGTAGTTGTCTATTGTGATCATTTCTTTACTCATATGGATGTAATTTAACTGGTTGCCTCCCGTCTTAGGAAGTGGAAGGTTGTGGATTCGAGCTCCCATAGCCTAATCTTTGTGTGCATTAGGGGTAGTGGACTCATCTGTGGAGGATTTTAATAGGACTATGTCTGAGTTTCCTACACGTTAACCCAAAAAATAAAATTGTTGGTGGTTCATAATATGGCCATCTGATTATGATACCCAAAAGTTAAGGTTCTGGATCAAATCCAAATAGACCCATTTTAGACTTATTTAAAAATTGGGTATAGATTAGAATCTTATGAAGTACTAGTGGACCCAATATTGGCCCGTTTAGGTATTGGGCATTTATTAGTATCGTAGACAAGTCTTAATGGATCTATATTAAGCTCGTTTAATTGTTTAGTTGTTGGTGTAGATTAGTGTTCCAGACAAGCCTTAATGGAACTATAATAGGCCCATTTAAGTATTGGACATTGATGGGATCCTTTACAGGCCTCAATGGACCTAACCTGGATCCGTTCAGGTTTATATGAATTAGGATCTGGACAAGTCTTAATAGACCTATCTTACCCCTATTTAAATGTTGGGTATGAGTTAGGATCGTACAAGTCTTAATGAACTCATCTAAGATCCCTTTAGATATTGGGTATATGTTTGGACTGTAGAGAAGTCTGGATAGACCTGACCTGACTTAGATTCATTTGAATGTTTTGTGAGCCCAAGATAAAAATTCCAGGCTTAGATGACTTTGGTAAGATCTATTAAAATTTAGAGTTGATCCATTTTTTTCGTGTCAACATGCAATTTCATTTTTAATGTCTAAAATTATAATGTTAAAATAATCTAATAGAGTTCAAATTTATCATTTTTTATGGATAAAAATATAAATCTAATTTTTTTAAGGAGAAGCATTCTTGAAAAGAAAGACTTTCCAGAGTTTTTAAAATAAACTTAATGAAGTGGTTTGGCATAGTTCCATCAATGGAGAGCATACGTGATGATGAAACTTAGGGTCCTGTTTGAAACTTTAAATGGAGGATTTGCTTCTATTAATGAATGACTAGGCCATGGGTACTGTTTAAAGCTTCAAATGGAGTATTTGCTTATATTAATGACTGACAAGGCCTAATCATCATTAACTGAGGAACAATTGCCAAATCTATACTCAATTTGTCATTTCGAATGACACATGTTGTAAGTGAGTCCACATGTTGTAAGTACCCATGACAAACGACGCATTTAAACATCACAAAGTTAGTAATAATGGACGATTAAGACCCATCAGAAGATGGGCCATGTTACTGGATGTAAGGTGGTCAACTGACTCTGCTAATTCAACAGTTTTAGGGCCTTGAATTATTATTGGCTTCACCAGCCCTGAAAGCGAAACAAGGATGGATGCTTTGGCTTCAATTGGTTTGACTTAGAAGGCTCTAGTTGTCTGTCTACTAACACGTGTGAATGGAAGATATTAATGTTGGACTTGGACTTTCAGCCTAAAAGACTAATCTAATAGATGGAGTTCCTCAACCCTATATAACTCTCTCTCTTTTTTCTCCCTCGCAGTGATGCAGAACTCATTTGTACCCAACAATTAAATAATGATTTATCTGCACTAATCACTTTACTAATGTATTCCAAGCTTGGAATAAGATAATGACCTCATTTAAGTTATTAGGTTCGCAGCAATTCCTATGGTCATGTGGTCCTTATATGGGATGGACAATTGCCCATCATCCACAACCATTACTCAGAGTTGGTGAGAATGACGATGCATTGAATGCACACAAGTAATAAATTATTAAATTAAAGACATCTTATTATATATATAAAGATATAAAATTAAATTATTATTCTTTATTATCAAAATTACTGATAGAGATGAAACTGATTACCAAGGTAAACAACAACAGAGAGAGGCATTACCTAAAAATACAGTGTCATTGACAGAGACAAGATTTGTTGTGTCCCTAAATTTTTGTGGATACCAAAGCTCTTGTTGGTCACCTCATGCATAGGCCAATGGTTGAGAGTTTGCAGCTATTAGTCTTTCTAGATTTTAATCATTGCATTTCCAATTTTATTATATTATTCAATTAATTTCTACTTTTAAGTATGTTTAATTTAATGGAAATTTTGGCCATCAGTAGGTGATGAACCAGCAGATGAAGTGCCTAACCTAATACTTCTGATTGATTCAATTCAGAGATAATTCAAATGAACAATGCATTGATTATTGGCCCATCAAACTGTCACCAATGTTGAAACAAAATTTAAAATAGAATAGTGGATCAGATAAGGTTAAGAGAAGTAGATTTTATTGGCATCTCCTAGCTTAGGAAATAGGTTACAGGGAGAGTAGGAGAATTTATAATGTCCAAATACGGTATGGAAATTACAACTACACAGAAAGGAGTAAGGACTACTTAAGAAAGCACATAAAAATTGAAGTTTTGATACAGAAACTTTGCTAAGGCAGGTTGGCTTGGATGGAAGTGAAGTGGGTGACTAGAGCCAAAGCATTGCTTGTCAACCTCACAATGTTCTGAACATGCCTCCTCACAATGTTCTTGATCTCACTATTCCTGGCATAGCCTGCAAATCCATCCATGCACGTATCGTCGTCCGTTAAGGCAGCGCTGATCCATGTCCTTATGTTGCTCATATGGAACTCAGAATCAGGCCCACCCAGATGACCCATCTCCTTCAACGACCTCCTCAGCTGGTCCACAGAATCGTGCATCGTCTTGATACAATCCTTCATGGCACCTGATTCCCTTGGCTTTAGCCCATGTTGAGCTGAGAGATTCGACAGAAAGTCCGAAGTGAATCTCGCCCCGTTCAAGCTCACCGACAGCGCGGTGTTCGCCAAGTGCTTGGGGCTAGTTTGAATTACACTTGCATGCTTTGAAAGAAATTTGAAACAGACTCCAGGATATGGGGTCACCCCACATGAACTTCTGATGAACTCAATGCCCACATTTGGAAGAGGATGGGCATTGGCTGCTTTGCATGTTTGCAATTGGATTGCCAAGGTAATGAGAGTGAGAAGCAGCCCAACACAGAAGGAAGAGCATGGGTTCTTCCTAATACAGCTTTCCATCCCTTCTCTAGTCTCTACTCAGCAGCTGAACAGAGCAGTGGTGTTGAAAAATGTTGTATATGGGCTGCCTTTTATTGAATGGCAAGAAAGAGGGAAGTCTTGCCACCGACATGTATCAATGGCTATTTGCCAAAGCAGCTCACCTACTGGAGGAACAATTATTGAGGGGAAGGTGGATATGAGGTGTGTGAATCCAAATTGCCCATTGCTGGCCCCACTTAAACAGGCTCATTTAGTAGTAGGCCCAAGAATAGTGGATGGATCACGGCAATTGGATAAAGATATAAACAGTAATGCTTCTGAACCTCTTTTTTTTTTTTTTTTTGTGGTCGCTCTTTTCCTTCCACCAAACAGAAAAGAGAGTAAAGAAAGAAAAAGGGCGAAAAGGGCCAATGTAAATGGTAACTCGGGCAGGGCCCATCCACATGGCATGTTTCATATCTTGGCAGTATGTCAATGAGTAGGTCTGTTCTGCACACTTTTCGTCAAGAATATCTTTAATGTTTTCACAATGATCTGATGTTAGA
The DNA here is from genome assembly GCA_013350335.1 of Chimonanthus salicifolius. Classification (NCBI taxonomy): domain Eukaryota; kingdom Viridiplantae; phylum Streptophyta; class Magnoliopsida; order Laurales; family Calycanthaceae; genus Chimonanthus; species Chimonanthus salicifolius. The sequence continues at coordinate 63,002,130 of CM023539.1, forward strand.
AATATCCCATTCCTCAAACCACAAATTTAGATATTTGCATATTGAATATTGATCAAAGATCTTTGTAATAGAGTTTATAAAAAAGTTGGTTCTATAATTATCTATTAGTATGAATGGATGGAACTGGAAGCTATAAGCAGTGGACAGCAAAAACTCCAGCAATGGATGGTTAGGATCATTCGTTCTACATGATTTTTGTGAGTGGCCCATCCCATCCTTAGCAATGATCCTCATGCAGATTACAGACCGAACCGATGATTCAAATCTACTGATTATATCAAAAAGAGGACAACCAAGCTTAATGCCTGCTACAGCAATCGGGGATCATCTATGATGAATGAATATTATAGTATGTATTACTCCATTTTTCAAATGGAAGATGTCGGTAGCCTACACGACAGTTTTCCATTTGATACCTTTTAAGAAGCCTTCAATAAATCCTATCAATGATTCCTAGTTTGGTAACACACTGGAAATGGATCTGTTTAATGCAATGACTAATTTGTCTTTCACGGAAATTATTACATATGAACACCGGAATTTTAGCACTCTATTGCACTAGCAACAGGACTGCCAGTTTGCACTAATTTTCTTTTTAAGATCAAGATATTCAGTTTTTTTTTTTTCGATCAAGATATTCAAATTTCTTAGAGCATCTGATTAATCTTTGAGACATGCATGTGTAAATCTCTCTATCTATACTCACCAAGTAACACTATAGAGTAGGGGTGAAACTCGGATCGGGTTTTGGCATGAACCCGCATGACCCGACCTGAAAATCATGCTGGTCGGATTATGAAAGTCGGGTCAGTGGGTTGGGTTAGGTTGAGAAGTCAGAAACCCTCATTAAATTTGGGTCAGGTTGAGTTGAGAGGTTTTGAAGTTAACCCGAACCTACCCGATCAAACCCAACCAAACCCGGTAAAAAGTAGATTAAAGTAGATTAAAAAAGCAGGTCGGGTTATAATTCGAGTCGGGTCAGGTCTGGTCAGATTCCATATATTAGTAACTCAGGTCGGGTTGGATTTTAAAAAACCCGACCCGACCCAACCCAACCCAATTACAACCCTACAATAGAGTATGGAAAGTGGTCATTTTGTGTTGAGAATGACTTGAATCCAATACTCTTCATATTTCAGGTGAGTTCCTAAACACATATACCGCCGCATTTTACTTTTGTATTCTATTATTTAGTTTAGTATTTAACAACCAATGACTTTTTTTAAGAGTTAACGTCTAGAATATTATAGATTAATGATAGTGATTAATTTTGAACTAAACTAAATAAGAGCCCAACAATCCAAAGACTCAAGGTTGACTTTCAATAATTTAGGCCTGAAAAGTCCAAATGTGAGTATACGCTCTATAATTGCCATTTGGACCTTGGCTCAAATTAAATAAGGTTCAATCTAAAAATCAGTTAAGTTCTTAAATTATGATTTCACTTCTATCAGCTTATGAAATAGTAAGTTAAAACAAATAAATTTCTAAGATAATTAGGATTGAAAAGTAGAGAGAAGACAAAAGAATTTATTGATGATTAGAGTCAAACTTAAGATGAGTGGACAAGATTCAAGGATGTGTCTGCATTAAGATTTCTAACCAACCATAATTTATTATTTCAATATATTAAATAAAGAAGTTATATTAGATATAGATGATCCTTGGTTTTAGCTCGAATTCAGTCTTTCAAGTTTGGTTGGGCCCTAAAATGGAAGAAAGGCCTGATCCAAATTTAAACTAGGCCAAAACTTTGAGTGTACTTAGGTTCCAAATTTTATGAGCCAGGCTGAGTCGGCATGGGTTGGGCCTTACTCAAATTGTACCCCTCATCAACAATGTCTGAACCACTAATCAAATTTCATCTTCTTGCTGTCATGGGTCTCATTATAATTATTATACTTAATTATTCTTTTGAATATTCTTGGATACTTCGACCTAAAAACTTGTCCAACCCGACCAACCATATAAATTAAACAGTGACTATCTCTTTTAACAGTCATCCATCCAATCAATCAGGGTCAACTTTAAAAAAAGAAAACAATAATTTGAAGGATCTAATTTACAATCAAGTGGCCCCAACATAAGACAGCTAAATTTACAATCAGTCATCCAATCAATCAAGGATGCTCTAATCATGTTATTGCAGAAAAGAAAAGAAAAAGAAAAAGAATTTGTCCGTTTGACGTCAATTCACCATCCCACAGTTCCATTTCTAATGGAGAAAGCCTAGCTGCTGGCTGGTTGGGAGCTGTACAAGCGGTAACATCCGCGTACGGCCTGTAAGAAGGGCTATGGACAGAAATGGCTTGTTGCACCTCACTCCCATACAGATTTCCACTGCAATTTCAAAATTTTCGGCTGGACTTGAACATAAATTGGTCCAATTATGTTACGATCATTTTGCACTAAAGTCAATAACAGCAGAGTTTGTGAAGTCCACAATTATTTTTTAGCACAAGATAAACTGTGCTGTGTAAGCACATTTCCATGTTTGGAAGAAATTCCAACAGAATTTTATGATTCTCCAAATTCTGGAATTAAAAAATTCTGCCAGTCCTAGAATTTGGACACTCCCAACACAAATGAAGAAAATTATTAAGCGGAATTCAAAATTCCACTTCCACCAAACACGAGTTCTTGCTAGGCATTAGGCCTAGAACAGTATAGTCAGTTTCTACTTGCTGAGAAACCCAGTGAGAGAGGTTATGTAGATGGATCCGAAGGGTCAGTTCATGAATCTTGACTATTTGGGGTATCACCAAAAATTATCTTGATTGAATACAGCTAAAAAGTAAAAAAGTAGTCGCGGACATCACTGATTTATTTTGAATGGGGGAAAACCTTCTATCCAAAAGGAAGTTTCAGCAGAAGATACTGTATCTAGTTGATTAATTATTTGACTAGATGGAGTAAAAGATAAGGAAACCTGAAAAAATATAGAACATGAAATCGATGTTACTAGAATCCCTCAATACTTTTTTTTCAGAATCATAAAGTGAGTAAACCCCTCTTGCAATTTTTAACTGTTACAAAACTATTTTGAAGTAAGCCATGGAAAATAACAATGCGATCAAAGTGCTCAAGACGCCCTCTTTGGTGACATATTTTGGATAAGCGAAGCTGTAGTGATGATAACAAATATTTGCAATAGCACACCTAGAAAAAGCAAGGAGATGAACACAAAAGAGATGAATATAACAAAACAAAATGAGTCATCATCAAAAAATTAGTGTAATTGAACTAAATCGTGAAGGCTCATGACTTTCCAACAGTGTAATCTGTAGGCCCACCTACTCAACGAAGACCCAAGCAGGGTTGTCGATCAACTACATCCCAAAAATCAGCTCTACCAGTCATATCAGGCCATGCTATCTATGGCCATGAAATGGATGGCTTCCATTACCTTACGATCACATGGCCTTTGTAGTCTGACTATCCACAAACCTTGCATGAGCTGAACGGTGTCAGGTGGGGCTGGCAGTGTCCATTGTTTGCTACACCTCACACTGTTGGACCTTGTGATTTTGTTCTCACTAGCACGTTCATAAGTGACATATTATACAAATGCACTTCCACTTACTGAGTAGAACATGGCCAGCCTCAACAACTTCAAACTTTTTGAACATGGAGATGTTTTGATCTTGTAGAACCTGATCCAAATCCACGTTGCAGAAAGAAAAATAACTTAGAATTTGAGTAGTGCTTATGGCCATCAATGCAAATTGGTACAAATGCAAACAGATAAATATGTTTGTCACAAGAATGCCCAAGTGATAATCATAACAAAAGCAACAAAAATATTTTAACAAATGCAATCAGTAGTCAATTGTCAAAGTTGTATAGAACCAAGTCATTTGACAACAAAGCACAGGAGTCCAACGTCTGAATTAACAGAAGGCAAAGTGATTCAACAACTGGACATGGGTAAACTCATTTCCATTTAGATGGCATCTTAGAAAAATAACCTCTCTCTTGAGAGATGATGATAAGGTTTTATCGCATTTCCCTCATAGAAACAACACTATGACCTAGGTTACTAATCTCCATAGTACTTGACCTTTCTTAGAGAAGGGCCTAGACCACCACCCCAAAATAAGAGCCAGAAACAAGGCTGGAAGTGATGAGAGAGAGAGAGAGAGAGAGAGGACCAATAGGTGAAACACAGGCACTGCAAAAAAGACGAGTAACAAATTCCTACCGATTCCAGCAAAACTGAAGAAACCAACAGCAATAAAACACTCACATTTGTGGCTACAAAAGATATTGGTAGGGTTAGAAGATATGCAACATAAGCTCAGTCTCCCTGTGCCACATTTTTGTAGAAATTTACTCATAAGCTCAGTCTCCCTATGCCACATTTTTGTAGAATTTTACTCGTCAGCAGCAGGGCAAAGCCAAACAAAAAGGCCAGGACACGGATCTACGCAATGAGAATAACACAACAAGATGCGTACAGGATAGCAAAGGCATCACAAATAGGTAACAAAGGCAGTAAGGTGTTCAGGCTTAGAAAGAAAAGCACAGATGCACAGGTCCATAAAACCAAGACCGGAGAAGAGCCCCTTGGCATAGTTAGCAGGTGCTCAGTGTTTCTTTTTTTTTTTGAAATGGTAACAGATAATATATTGAAAATAAGGAGGTACCAGAAGCGCAGAATACAACTTTGATTCTTAGGAGCAGATAATATCAGGCTTGTAAGACTCAATGAAATGTTTATTGTGGACCTTTTTGAAGGGTCACCCAGGAAGTTGATGGCCGGAAGGTCCTGATGCTTCTCTAGCATTCTTTCTCTTCTACAACGTAGTTGACTGAAGAATTCAATCTGTTGAGTTCCCTTGCAATTCGGTCTCTGCGTTTGAACAGAGAAAGAAGGGTAATACATCTAATTTTTGCAATGAAGGAAAGAAGGAGGTTCTCCTAGCCTCAGTCAATGAGACCCAATTTTCTGCCAACTTCAACCATTTCGAGATCCACCCACTCACGGGGTGAGGGAACTGCCATCGATAGGGAACTTCAACCACTAATCTACCTCATCTGATTCCACATATCACAATTCATAATATACAGCTCCATCCAACCCAATTCAAGGCACATATTTTCTTGTATCAATCCATTAGGTAATATGTCTCGAGTGCAGGTTACTTCATTTTCTCCCCTTCTCTTCATTCCTTGACATGGAATAGTTCAACTCTTTATTGACCCACCATGCTCATGAGTCATGCCAACACCATCTCAAACAATACTCTCTCTCTTCTCAAAAGTTAATGCAAGCATGTCTCTACTTTGTGCAGCATTTGCTAATTCTATTTGTGATATCCAACTTGAGCTGTTGCCCCCCTTCTTCACCCTCCCAACCCACCCTACGCCTGCCCACCCTCTTTCCATCTCTCCCTCCATCCTTAGAAGTCAACTCAAGCCCTCCATTATGCTATGTAATTGCTTCTTAACCACAATGCTTGTGGTCCATATATCATGTTTCTGTTGTCCTAAATTTTAGACCATTTCCTACAAAACTCTCTAAAGTTCAACTTATTATTTAGTCGATTTCTAATCCAAGTAAATATTTTTAGACCTCCCTGATATTTGATTGTTCCCTTATATACAAATAATCCTGATTTTTGTACAAGACACTAAGAAAATGTTGCATAAGTTCAAAAAGACATGAGGAATACCTATAAGAAAAAGATGGGATTTTCCATCTCTTTAAATATACACTAGGTATATACTATATACTAAGTCCAATATCTACATCTACATTTTTTTGGCTACTTTTGTAATGACAGATGAGAAGCTAGTGAATATGATGAACCAAACTATCAAGAAGGAATATTTTTAACCTACTTAAATCTGATTGGAATCCTTTTATATTTGGTGCCAACAGGCCATAAATTGTACACAAACAAGTCTATTATCAAAAGAGATTTCTCAAATATTTAAAATGAACATTGGGGTTTTGGATCTAGACTGGTTCCAATTTTGACTTAAAGTCAAATGGCTACTCTGATTAATGATTAGGCTGGACTATGACTCAAGAAAAGTGATTAGGCTGGACTAATAGATTATATGAGACAACAATTCGTTGCTCAAGCATTTACACCATTAACTTTATTCTAGTTCTTACCTTGACAATCTATTGGCTCCTTCTCAGTTGACTCCAGATGAATGCAACCAAAATCAACAGCATATTTGCATTATATGACTCTCCCAAGACAAGCTTTTAAAATTGTTGCAGATTGATCAGTTTTTACATCCATGTAAAACGTAAAATATTCGCATCCTAATAGAAGTCTTGTCCTGACCATATCACGCAAAGCATCTATAAAAGGAACTTAATCTCTATCCTAGTGTTGATGGTCGCAAATGGACACCTTGCCATGCGCATTTAACAGGGGGAAAAGGAATAATTGAACACGGAGAACTGTATTGTTGGAACTGAATGTAAATTGTTAGCTCAATCCCCTCTTACCTCAACTAAGAGATCGCTTCTTACGACACATGCAACTGATAACAAGGTTGCAATAGATGATGCAGCAATGTAGAGTTTCAACAAATTCACGTAGCTGCGCCTCCGACCTTCCAAACACAATTAATGACTCATATCAACCAAAATTAACAAATCAAAGGAAATAATATATCTGGAACACAAGTTAAACAAAATGCAAGCTGCAAGATCATGTAGCACGAACCGAGTTCTCCCGTGATGAGAGAAATGAAACCAACTCCAATTGACCAGCAATTAAGCACATCAAGAGCATTTTCCTGTGATGCCAAATAAATGACCCAGACAAGTCCTATCACTTGACTGATTGCCTGCATTCAAACAATGCAGTCACAGACCAAAATCAAAGGAAAAAAAAAAACGAGTAAATGGTTAAGGGATTTTATAAATCCCCTCTTTACCTTGTTTTGGAACATTTAAACAAGGAAGAAATTGTTAGAAAGAAAAACATACTTGAGCAGAAATCAAGAGGCGGAGTCGCGATTTGCCTTGAGCAACTTTAGTATACCCTGATTAAAATTATTAAAAAAAGTTAGGGAAAGAATGATAGGAAATTAATCGAGAGAAATGCGATTGAATCATTTCTTTAAACCCTCTTACTGGAATCAACGACCATGCGATAGGAGAAATCAGAGCCGTCTGTTCCTGATGGCCGCCCTGCGACGGCTTTTCTCTGCTGCATCCTGCTCTCTCTCTCCCTCGCTCTCGCTCTCGACCGGATTCACTTGAGCAGTTGAGCTTTGGTGCTGAACTCAAAGTCAAAAAGGAGAATAGTCCTCCTCATGGGCATAAGACTGACCAAATCCGTTACAAACAAATGGGCTTAAACCTATAATAGCCCGATAGACCAAGTTTATTTATTTATTTTTAAATAATTTATATATTAATAGATAAAAAGACACTAGAGATATCGATAGACGAGGTTAGACTTAGTTTCAGAACTTAAAACTAAATGGGCAGAGCCTATAAATCTCTTCTATTGGCTATATCAAGGTTTTTGGATTTTTCACTGTTCTCTTCCAATCAAATCGACAACCAACAATCATATTTAACCAGTGTTCGTATAACAATTGCTGGCCCAGTTGGAATGAAGTTTAGCTGTCCGAGTTAGATTAATTTAGACTGTAAATTTTCAGTTTTAGGCCCATTCAATAGAAAAATGTTGATATTTTATGATTTTTTTAATTTCTGAAATTACTTCAAAATGCCGAACTTTCAGCTAATGTAGAATTTTTTTATACAGTTTAGAAAAAAAAAAAATCAGTCTGTTGTATAAAGATTTCTATCCAGCGTAAATTGACCAAATCTTTAGTTTTTATTAAGAACACCTATTGGCCAAAGCAAAAAATCCTGTGCACCAAAATCACCAAAAAAAACAGGACTCTGCAACCTTGAAATGGAGAGCGGTCCAATCCGGACTAATAACATGGTCCAGGTCGGAATTTTTTTCCTAGAACTATAACACTCGCTGTAAGTTATGCAACAAAACTGAAGAGTGAAGATGTTATCCATTTTTTTTCAAATGCACAAAAACAGCTACGGTTTGGAATATGTATAATCCACAAATCCTGTTGACTTAGAATTATACTTATTTTACTACTAAAATGCTTTTGAAATTTCTGTAATTAAATGGCAACTTTATTACTAAAGTTTTTGAAATTCTGGAATATGCATTGAGGACTTGGCTGAGAAGTTGTTATGATTTCTTTTATCAGAGCACATAACCCATCCTTTGACGTAGCCAGTATGTCAATGGTTGGAAATGCACTCATATTGTTCAAAATGGACACTATTAAACTAATCGCAACCTTTATTTTCTATAGGTTATTAAAAAATTATTTCAGTTATAATGACTTGAAAACCTCAAGTCATAAAGACCAAGATTTTCTCCTAAATCCATGTTGTGTTGGCGTGAGTGGAACACGACACAGGATATAATTAGAATATCCTTCTTTCTTTGAATCGGATAATGAAGGAAACCTGACTGCTTGGTAACTTGCCTATTAGGACACAATATATAGAAAAAAGGAAGGGATGAGAAACCCAACTGTATATTCACAGAACGGCAGATCTATGAAGAAGAAACGTGCCATACATAGAAGCTGCTAAAGAGGACAGAGGTATTGTGGGCCCTTTCCATCGTGGTGCTTGAAAACCTATATAAGGAGGGCTGCAATACACAATCAGTAGCCAGCAAGAAGGATTAACGTGGGTATCCAAAAGGAAGTGCTTACAGCAGTAGCAGATCTGTTGGGTTTAGAGGCGGCATACAAGACAGTGGAGTCAATAAGAAGATCAGTCTTCTTTCACATCGGTGATTGGAATCGCGTGTATTCGGATTTGGATTATTTTTAACTCAATAAATATATCTCCTGTAACTGTGTTTATTATTCCTCTCTTAATAAAAGGATTTACATGTTCATGGACTTAGACCAAAGGTGAGCCAAACCATGTAACATCATCTGTGTTTTGTTTGTATTAAGAAATCGGCAACTGCTAATTCCATTTGCAGTTTCCCACACCAATACCCCATGGCTTTAGGAGAAAATCATGGTCTTGATATTGTGGAATCAAGCCACCCATCTAACAGAACAACACTATTGTCTTTGAGGACCCAGTGCCCAAGGTCAGACCTCCTACGCTGTAGACCTACAAAGCCCACTAAGACCTACAATGTAGACCTAAAAATATCTTCGATATAGAGCTTTTCAATGATAAATAAAAAATACCACCGGACCACCTCTCGCCCTTGAATTTTCCCATAAAACCATGAAATTATGACCTTAAAAATTGAGTGCAATCAGTGCAGTCCTAACACAATAACTGCTGCAAGAGCAGAGCCCACTCTCTGCATCTAGAAAAATTAAACGAGTAGAGGGATTTAGAGAGCAGATTCTCTAAGCTGGGAAACAGATTAAACGCATAAAGGCGAGCTAGACAATGCAACCTCCAGTGTCCAGCTACCCACAATTAAATCGTGAAAAAGGCCAAAAACAATAATAATAAACAAACTCTTAAAAGATGGATCCTATGACTCGAACCCATCCAGAAACAGCCCTTTTGGAACTATTAGCTTCATTCAAACATTAATCTTGTC